>CAWUFW010004597.1:0-1200000 GCA_963921515.1 Calotriton arnoldi | reverse complement strand
CATATTAGAATGCATCCCCCCAAGTGGTACCGATAACATGGTTGGCTCAAGGCCTATCACAACAACCTGTCGGACGGATTAATATTTGTATGATGCTTGCAAAGCTCATATTCTAAAGTTCAAGTGAAAAGTCCATGCCTTCCCAGCAGCACCAAAAGCAAACTCCTGTGACTGGAACACCTATGGTATCACAGGCCATAAAGTGTGAAGTCACCAGGCCCAGAGTATGGGCAGGGAAGAGGCCTCCGCTGTAGAGGAAATAAAAGAGGGACCACTGTTGTGGTACTACATCGGGCAGGATGGGATCTTTATTCAGGTTCATCACAGGATCATTTTTGTGACTAAATAGTTGGATTTTCTAAAGAAATCGGATAATAGCCGTGTCTTGCCTGCTTCACCTGTTAACCTGAAGCAGATGGTATCACCCACAAAGTGTTGATGACAAGACTCTCCATTGTGACGTTCTTAGGTATAAAAGGCTGGTAACCAGGGAGCTGCAGTATTGCACACAAGGACACTGGGCAGGGAGGACCACTGCTGGCTGCTGGAGCTGGGGACATTGAGAGGCCAAAGCTGCAGCAATTTCTCTTCTCTTCTCTTCTTCCTTTCCTGGCTTTTACATTTCTTTCTTCTCTTCTCTCTCTCTCTCTACTATTCTCTCCCTTCCCATTCCTTCCCATTCAATTCTCTTGCCAACCAACTTCGCCCTGCTTTCCCTTCACCAGCTTTCTCTTCCCTTCACCAGCTCTTTCTCTTCCCTTCACCAGCTCTTTCTCTTCTCTTCTCTTTTCTTCTCTTCACTTCTCTTCTCATCTCTTCTCTTCTCTTCTCTTCTCTTCTCTTCTCTTCTCTTCTCTTCTCTTCTCCCCTCCTTTCCTCTCCTTTCTCCTTCTTGCCTCTCTTCTTCCCACTTCCCCCTTCCCTCTTACTCACCATCTCCCTTCCCTCCCCTTAGCTTCCTCACCATCTTACCTTCTGAGAAAACCTGAAGCTTATCCTTAAAATACATTATCCGCCTGTGGATTTGTGTGCACATGCTGATGTTAAAGTGTTGTCATGTAGTGCTATTGACAATTTCTATATAAACTGGTTATTTCTAAAGGGCAGCTCTTTGTTTCCAAAAGTACAGTGAAAATTCTGAGACATTATATATTGTTGAGGAATGCATAATGTATGGGTGACTCACTTACAAATAGTTAAAGTTGCTGTATGATTGTAAGTGTTTGTTCTAATGGTGTATACAATTGTGCTCAATTCAGGAATTTGTCAATGGTATTTTTACAAACTTGGCGGGTTATGCATAAGACCTGGTTGTGCATGCCTTATCTTTAGCCAATGCATAGATGTAAAACCGTTGAGTAAACATTCTATGTCAGATGATGTATTTAGCAGTTACATCTCATTAAGGAAGATAATGACCAAACACTCTTTTGAATGGTATTCGAGGTTTAATAAATTGCTGATCTCATTAATGTCCACGGAGACAACACTGGGGTTAATCACAAAGGTAACTTACACTAATGAGTAATTTACATGTGTAAGTTTATTCTTACATAAACAGCTTCTCATGTTAATTTCAACAGACATTATGATGTTTTTAAGCACATGAATACCAGTAAAAATTAACACAATACCTATGAAATGTCGCTGAGTTCACAGACATGCTTCATGTCCCGCACGTTGCGAAAGGTTACACCCATAAGCACTACAAATGTGATAAAAATTTGGGTCTAGGTGTAGTTTGGCAACTACCTTCTAGTATGAAAAGCATATAGCAAACTATTACATTTATTGGAGGAGGTCATCACTGATGTCATCAGTGATATAATTTAACAATGTCATGCATGATGTCATGTGTGAGGTGATAAGTAGCGCATGGCAGGGGAGCAAGTTATGGTTAGGTCACTGAACTATGACTGGTGAATATCAGTGTTTTTTTGGCTTTTAAACATTACGTTGTGTGTGACTTTGTCAGCTAAATGTAACTTCACTTTGAGCATTTTGTTATGTAGGTTAACGTATTTTTCATACCTAAATAAAATTTCACTTTTATCTTAGGCTTCCTCATTGAATTTCAGTTTTAAAAAAAATTAAGGTAAGATTTTATTACCATACCAAGCGATAACGTCACTTTAACCTTTGTTTTTCTAGATATATTACATTACATAATGGGCAACCATGCAATATGGTCCAATATTGTTCTGGTGACATCATAGATTTATAAATGTTACTAGAACCCCTAGATGACAATATAACCTTTGTAAGATATTGGGTTACTGGTTACGGGTTACTACTCAAGCCTCAACCACAATCCTTGTCAGGGTGAAGTCACAAGCAACCCCAAATTAACCTGTGCTTAACCCTCTGGTAGCTTGGCACAAAAGGAGTCAGGCTTAAATTAGAGGCAATGTGTAAAGTATTTATGCAGCACTTCAAACAGTAATGAAGTGAAATACAACACAAGAAGAATCCCTCACCAATTTTAGAGAGATAGAGTAGAATGTAATAAATAATTTAGGACCAAAACAATAAAAATCCAATCAGTAGAACTGGAGATATGTAATTTTAAAGATTTAAGTGAAAAATACCTCCCTAAAGCACAAAGTGCCAACTGTGGATATTTGGTCGCGACGGACCGAGACAAAGTCACAAGTTCAGGCTGACCGCGATGGAACACTGGCCAGCTACAGGGACCCAGTTGGGCCCACTGAACAAGAGTACCTTAAATCCATGGTTGCGGAGTGATGCATCGTGCAGCGTTGATTCCCAGAAGTTGCGAAGCTGCGATGCAAGGTCCTGTATTGTTGTCGTGCATGATGCCGTCAACAAGGGGATTTCAGTGCAAAGTCCTGCATCGAGATGTGTTGCACGAAGACACTGCAGGGCTTGCGATGCGGAATACTGTGTTGTCATTGAGTATGCCGTCGACGAGGGTCTTGCGATGCGAAAGCCTGCATCAAGCATGCATCATGCAGCAGCAGTTTCTGGAAGGTGCAGGCATCTATGTGAAGTCCTGCACCAGAAGCAAACCATGCAGTGGTCCCAATGCATAGTTTTATGTGGTGATGCATTGTGCAGGAGCTCTGATGCTAAGATTCTGGACGGTGATGAGCCGCGCTGGAGCTCCAATGTGTCGGTTCTGCTTGGACCGCAGTTGGGGCTGGTAGAGAACCTTCAGGTCCGCTTCCAAGGGTCCAGGACTGGGGTGGCACCACTTGGGAGGGTTGGAATCAAAGCAGCACAGCAGTCCTTCTTCTGAGTTTTCAACCGGTCCAGATGTATACTGAAGAGTTGGTGTCTGAGGTCCAATATTTATACCTGGTGACCACTTTGGAGTGAGGGAAGCTTCCAAAGGATTCCTTCCTGAGAGGTGCTTGGAATTACCTGCCCCCTCGCCTGGCTCTAGATTGTCTGGGGTCACAATAGACTAGTGTCAAACCCTTTGTGAGTGCTTCCAGGCAGGACATTTGTGATGTGCAAGTGTGGTAGGTGACAGCTCCTCCCCCTCGGTAAGTCAGAGTGGCCCATCCTTCCAGTACCTATCTTTCTTTGTTTCACTGTCTTGGAGCAATACACAAAGACCAAATGCAGGCTTCACCTAGTCATGTCACCCAGGATACATGCAGCAGGCACCAAATGGCTAGGCCAGGAAAATGGCAACCTTCTGAAGGTTTTCTATCAACAACAAAGGCAACCCTACTGAAAGAGAACCAGGGTGTTTAACATTATAAAAAAAAAACAACTGCTCTTTTTTGACAATATACGTATGGTTTATACATTGAGGCACAATGGCATAGTAAAGCTGTAGTAGGATGTTGATAGAGAAAGCCAACGTAAAATAGGACAGACATCTGTTTCAGCAAATGAATATACAGTCTGTATGCACACTAATAAATGCAGACAGTGCAAGGTGCCCCAAGTGACCGGGACCCACAACATACAGGAGTGACAATATAGTGAGAAAAACAAAATAAAATAAAGGAAAGAGCAGGATATAAATATCTATTGTAAATTGGTCCCTTGTGTATTATTGGAAACCCTGTTCTTTGCCTTATATTATTTATATGTTGGAATGCAGACTGTATATTCATTAGCTGAAACAGTTGTCTGTCTTTTTTTACGTTGGCTTTCTCTATCAATGTCCTATCACAGCTTTACTATGCCATTGTTCCTCAATCTATAAACTATAGTATATTGTCCAAAAAGAACCATTGTTTTTTTATAATAATAACCTTCTAAAAGTGGCATTTTCAGAATTGTGACTTAAAATCCGACTTTACCATAGAAGAGGGCTTCAAAGTACAATTCTTTATACACTAAATTCAACATTCCTACCTTCCCCTATTGAAAGTTATCACTCATTAAATGTAATAAGTTAACCCAATGTTATCCTATAATAAAGGTAGACCTCACAGTAGTGAAAAACTAATTTAGGAGTTTTTCACTATCAGGACATGTAAAACCTATAACTACATGTCCAACATTTTAAATACACTGCACTCTGCCATCTAGGCTGTGTAGGGCCTACCCTAGAGATGACTTATTTGAATTAAAAAGGGAGTTTTGGGCATGGCAAGAGGTTTACTTTGCCAGGTAGAAATGGTAGATTAAAAGTGCACACACAGGCTGCAATGGCAGGCCTGAACACGTTTAAAAGGCTACTTAAGTGGGTGGCACCATAAGTGCTGCAGGACCACCAGTACCATCTAATTTACAGGCCCTGGGTACACGCAGTACCACTTTACTAGGGACCTACAAGTAAATAAAATGTGGCAATTGGGTGTAAGCCAATTTTGCCATGTTTAAAGGGAGAGAGCACAAGCACTTTAGCACTGGTTAGCACTGGCAAAGTGGGAAGAGTTCTAAAAGCCAAAAAACAGGTTCAGAAAACAGGAGGGTGAAAGCAAAAGGTTTGGGGATGACCCTGAAGAAAGGGCCACGACCAATAACCATATTACACGCTACCCATTATATAATTTTCTCCTATATGTTTATTTTGGGTAGTTTGCTCCAAAAAGCTATGTTCTGCAAAGTGCAGCTAACTATGCATATTCACTGAGTTGAAGGTCGTTGTGCAGTCTCTAGTGAAGGAAAGGTATAGTGCCTAAGAGTGGCTTTTTTTTGTTAGGTCCATTGTTCAAGGTTAGTGCTTTTTGACAAAATGTCGGAGCAGGGAAAATTCATCAACAACCAAAAAAGCATGCCTGAAAATCCCTGTAAGAATGAAATCCATTAAATAAATTATGCATGCTATGTAGTAGGGACGAGGATGCAGAAGAAGACATTGTTTTTTATTATTATCTAAAACGTAGTGGAAGACAATAGTTATTGTCAGCTATTTTCAAAAAGATGAAGAAATGAGACAACAAGTGAATTGCCTGCTCACAGGAGTTGTAATTGAATAAGGCTCAAACTCGTGAATGTAAGGAATCCTCCTTATTTCACCCCAATTTTGGAACCACATTTGTGACCAAATAAACTGTGCAAAATCAGTGCTGTGATTCTAAAAGATGGGCTCCAGCAGAAAGAAACTGTGTGAAAAGGAGCTCAAGGAGAGAGAGGACCATAATCAGAGAGAGAGAAAGTCTCTGGAAAGCACACTGATGTGAAAGCACACTTTTTTAAACACACGAAATACAGTCTCCGGCACACTTTTGTGGGTCGAAATACATAAAAACTAATAACCTTTGATTTTCAGAATTAGTGAAAACTCTTGAAAATACACACAGTAACTCACAACAAAATAGATACTGAAGTTATCGGACAGCACATTTGGAAGTCCTAGAATTGCCTCCAATGTTTGACCTCTCCCCATCACTAAGCCCTGGAGGTCTGATCACCACCTAGTTGCCCGACTGCTTGTGGTCTTTGGGTTTATTCCAGCTCTTAAACTACAGGAAGTACTATCTTGCAGGGCTTTGATTGCTTTTCTTGGAGGGGCATACCCCTAAGCCTCTTTACATTTTTCCTGTACTCTCCATATTGGCTGTGTTTCCTAACATGCCCGTTTGACTTTGATCATTCTATTACTGCATTTACAGTGTCAGTGACAAGTCGCAAGAACATTCAGGAGCAGAAAAATGGAAGTGTAAGGATGTGAGGGTTTTTTTGTAGCTACTCTAGGAATTCCAATCAGGTTAGACATACTACATGGAGGTTTAAAGAGCCAAAACTAATAATGACAGCTATGCCTTTCAGGAGAACTATTGATCCTCAACTATGCTTGCTAATCTCCCCTATGTCCATCCTGTTAGATTCTCCATCATCCTCAGCTTCACTATCTGTTTGCAGTTTAGCAGCTTAACCAATTGTGGATGCCCTCTCTACTTTACTTCCACCATACTCCAAGGTTCTCTGCAGGATCTCCATGGGTCCTACAGTTTCTCTCTACAATCACCAGTCAGTTCGGGTGATTTACCACTCACAGCTTCAGGTCTGAGAAGTGATATTTTATTATGGTTACGTGACTCTGTTGCATTGCTGTTTGCACACCCTGCACCACATTGTTCACCAGTCACCAGCAGGAAGTTCTAATAGAAAGCTAGATATCGCACATTGCTAGGGGATCTGAAGCAGCTGCAGCAGGAAAGGGTCACAGCAGGACAAGCTGCTAATGTATATGTAGAGTCTGAATGAATGTGACATCTCCTATTTCTCTTACACATGTTGCTCCTATATATGGTGGGTTGAGTGTATATTTAAATATATTAATGCAATCACCTATAAGTGGCAACTCACACAAAGTTACAATGAAAGTGAGCTTTGAAATCACTGTCTGCATCTGCATTCTGGATCTGTGGAACTAATAAGTTCCAGATAACGCCTGCCGCCCTTGAGTCAGCCCAGCATCCCACCAATGGGTGCAAGACTGGTAGGAGAGGCCTGATAATGTATTGGCCAGTGGTACAATGTGAAAAAAGTTGTGCAAGCAGTGGCTCTGAAATGTGCATTGCCTTATAGAACACAGGGCTGTCTTAAAATGGACCATGTACACATTGTGCTCATCTTGATGTGTTGGTGATTGATCATTCCACTAGATGAGGCGACTGGATAGTTGTGGACAGGGGACCAAACCCGGATCCCATTGGACTCAAATTGCCCCTATCTTGACACATTATGTGTAGCAGTGACTGGTGCCTAGAATTGGCCAAAGGGGAATGGGTCTATGTGGACTTTCATTACAGACACTGACTATATCAATAAAATAAAATAAAATCATTTTAAATTCATTTCAGGTAGAAGTCGTTAAAAATGGAATGGATTCAACCCTCCATGACAGACGTTGGACATCCCAGACGGATTATCCACATCTCTCCTTCACAACTCTGTGAATTGGAATCTGCTTCTCACCTATTATACCTCTACCTCAAGAAAGACACTTCATTGATCAACTTCCTCTCTGAGATGCTACGTATGGCATGAACTTTGCCTGGCAATCCACTACCTCACACACATGTATCAACTACTCATTGTAACTGTAATAAAGTGCACAGAGGTTAGTGAAAGGCAACACATTTGGTCCCTTATAAAACAATTTAAATTAAGAAAAAAACAAAGAATGCGAGGCAACAATTTCTGATGCTTACACCCAGACAACAATTACTTAGGGTTGGGATTAGTTTAACCTCCCCTGCTCCATCCATGCTGAAACCTGTCAGGCACTGTATTTTACTGAAATAACACACATGCAGCTTTCATAAAAACATGAGCTCTCTTCCCTGGATAAATTGGTGTTAGGTAATGGATCCCACACATTGCATAGCCTGCGGTTATTGTCAGTGTATACGTGTAAACAGATGATAATCTTCTCTAACAGTTGCCACAGAATTCTTCGGTGGTTAACCCACATGACGTTATGGGATTGGCTGCCAGCAAACACAGCTTGGGGAATGAACGGCACTTTGTTCATCTTGAAAGAATAGTACTGCTAATGATTTCTAAAGAAGCCTACAAAAACAGTGGTATGATTAAACCTAAACCTTACGTATTGGTAGCACGTCATTGTGGACTAAGCCAAAGGGGTGCCTCCTGGTGAATATGCTAGCAAACATTCAATGAAACCACAACATTGTGTGAATTAGTCAAAATGTTAGACACGTTGGGCCTCATTTACAACAAAATGATGCAGCGCTGCAAGCCATTTTGCTGCACCGAGGGGTATCATTTTAAAAGCACAGGGATACGTCATATTTACAACAATATGACACATCCCTGTGGTTTCCCCTGTGCTTGCGCACAATTGGCTGTCATGCACCAATGCAGGCACCCTTGCACCATGGTGCAAGGGTGCCTGTGTTGCGGGGATGATTGTTTTGCGCAGGAAGGGACAACTTCCTGCACAAAAATAATCATTGATGGTGTTTTTCTCTTCCTATGTGTGCTGCACAATGCAGCATGCATAGGAAGAGGAAAAAACAAGGATAAATAAAAGTATTTCTCCTCGTTGCTCCTCCTTACGTCTCCCCTGGGAGGCATAGAATTCTGACACATTCTCAGGTTTACAAAACGTTGTAAATATGGGAAGGCGGCAGAATCCATGGGTGTTGTGTGGGAACATCCACATCAACACCCATGGCTCGCTCTTTCACGCAAAGTGATGCGTTTAAAGGGGCCGCATTTACAAGGCCATGAAAAGCCGTGAAGGGGGGCTTTGCGTGGCCTTGTAAATATGGCCCAGCACACTGCACAAAAAGCACACTGCAAAAAAAGTGACGCACCAGCGGAGCAAGGGGCTTGTAAATAAGCCCCGTTATATTTAATGGTTATCTCTTGACAAAGCAAATCGTTTCGGGTTTAAATAGTGAAACTATTTTTTCAAACTTCAGTAAAACACATTAATCGGGCACAGGGCCGGACTGGCTACCGGGCGTTTTGGCATGCTGCCGAGCTGGGGGCTGATGTCACTGCGGTGGGGGCTAATTTCGTTGATGGAGACCTGCGTGTGCTTCGAAATAAACAAAGCAAAACGAATTTCGTTCAGCACACGCAGGTCCCCATCAACGAAATCAGCCCCCAGCTCGGCAGCATGCCTAAACGCCCGGTAGCCAGTCCGGCCCTGATCGGGCAACACCAGGGAAGAAGAAGAGCAACGTTCACTCACACATGGAGCATGCACAGCACAAAGGTCAGCAGGTCAAACTTCCATCACACACAGAACACAGCCCAGACAGAAGGTGTGTCCTTCATACACACAGATCCAGTATAGCCAGGGCCACTGGAATTGTGCTGCAGGGGAGAACCAAATTATGCGGCGAGATTCACTAAATTGTGCAGCAAGAGTATCAAATTATGCAGTGTGATGCAGTGCATCTTATGATAGTATTACTTCATTATTTTTACATTTTTACACATGGTAGCAGTGTCTGGGCAAAGATTTCACCTTATTAGCGCACGTTAAACACCCAATTACAGAAATAAACGATTGAAAGATGCCAGTCAGCCTTTGCGATAGGCCTTTCACTGCGGAAGAAAGCAAGTTGCCACATTTTCAATACCTTTTGTTTGCTTTGAGCTAGAATTTTTTTAAATTAAAATCTGCAGATTATGCAGCAAATGCGGCAATTCCATAATTATGTGGAAAACGTCGCGGCCGCAGAATCGTATAATTACAGTGGCTCTGAGTATAGCACAGGAAGCAGTGTAAGCCTTCTTGACACAAAGTAAGCGTGCAGAATGGACAACTGTGCAAGCATTTCTGAAACACAGAACAGCAAAGACAGCTGTACATGCTTCCATCACACAGTGAAATGATCCGACAAGGGCAGCATATATAAAAACTTCAGTGGTACTCACAGCTGGCACAGCACTTCGCAGCAGTACACTTCACACAGGCACACATAAAGTCATAAATAGAAATTAGCCGGTAAGAAAGGAGAGGCATTCGAAGCGCAACAGAATGAACAATTACTTATTAGCCTACGAAAAAAAGTTTTACTTACGAAAGAAAGGAGAGACAGCTAAAAGGGAATGAAAGCCTACCAGCATATTTAGGAAGAGAAATACTACTGATGACGCTTTGAACTCTGTACCTGATCCGACAACCTTAAGGTCAAAGAAGCTACGTGCTACAGAATCAGGTAGCAATGAACATAATTAAAATACCGTAGAAGTGTTTTAATAATGAGAAATTAATGCTTAATTCAAACGTGTTTAAGTTTGCATAACTCGGCCTCTGTCAAAGACAAGGCTTCAGACATTGACATCTATTCAGAACAAGCATTTGCAATGCAATAGGTCTCGCATTATTAAAGTTTGAGCTATTGGCATTGCAAATAAGAATGTTTGTTAGATTTTTTTTTGGGTCAAAAGGTATGCCCTCAGTAACATAAGCAATAAAAAAAAAATACACAAAGCGAAGAAAGGGTGCAGTACCACAGGCTGTTACTAAGTGTCCCTGTGAAGTTATAAATGGATCTCTATTAGCCACAAAAGGTACTGCATCCTTAATGCAGTTATAAAACGAACCATTGCGGCTGAGTATATGTTTCCATTTTTTAAATTACTTATGCTACTGCTGGGATATTGTTTGATAAAAAATAAAATCTAACAAACATTATCATTTGCAACACCAATAGCTCAAACTTTCACTAATGCGAGACCTGTTGCATTGCAACTACCAATCCACTAATGTATGCTTTCCATTGTCTGCATATGTGACCCATCTGCAGTTCATACGTTCATGCATTTTAAGTGCATATTTTCATTTATAAATACACGCTTTGTTTAGACATAACACATTATAATTTTGCTTTATTGTAGGTTGATAGGGTATCTGTATAATGTGATTTATAAGAAGCAGTATATTTTGGTAAATGTGCAAAATAATTTGTGTTATCTTTTACATCATTTTTAACGAGGTTTGACCTGGTCATAATAATCAGAAAAGGGTATTTAAGTCTGACAGACCTCTTTGGAAAGACATCTGCAGCTTTCCATTTGGAATTTACTTTAGGCTGCGTACTGCAAACCTCTGCAGTGAAGGCTATGGACTCTCTGATCCAGGCGTTAGCAGCATATTTCTACGCGTGGGCATGCCATAAGACAGACTAGACTGTTGCCTTCTCAAAGCACAGTAGCTGGTTGAGTAACAAATTCCAGTTCACGGTATGCCACAAACTCTAATTGGTGTGAATGAGGGTTACCTAGGGACTGCGAAAGGGAAGGATATGGGTTTGTTCCCAAAGATTGAATTAATTAGTAAATGGTTCAATTTAATGAATGTCATTTGAACACCATCAAGTATGTTGCAATTCTTTTTAATACACTGCTTAATAGTCTTTCTATTTACAACCATAAAGTTGGTTTTTACATTAACATCTAGTCATAACGTGCACTAGATTAGGGTATTTGTAAAAAAACAAAAAAAACAAAAAAAAAGTATTTTGAATATATAGTGTGGATTTCTTCAATATGTTCATCCCTGGAAAGGAGGCTTCAGAACTCACTAAAAGACATAGTCCTATAGGTTCACAGGTCTGATCTTTGCCCTGAACCCACCGTTCTCGAGTAGCGCAGGGGAGGTTTGTGGGTTACAGTCTGCATGATTTCCAGATATGGATTGGGAAGATTGGCTAAATCTGCAACTTCCAGAGGTGTTTTGGATTTCTCAAACGTGGCTGCACTGGAAAGCCTGAAAAAATATATCATTGTCCCATCTAAGATTGTGGCACATTATGAGGCACTTGTTAAAATACCTGGATAAAAGTGAGCCAGAGGCGGAGTTATGCCATATGAGAGGAAAGGCATCAGTCATGGTTTCTCTACTTCATGAAAATTGCTTTTTACTGCCACTGGCTGCACATTATAATCAGTGTTCATAAATCACCTCTACTTGAGTAAGAATGAATGAAGGCTGATAATACCACTGCAGTCTTACTAGACCTTTGAGTGGCATTCCATACAAGGAACCTTGATATTTTACAGGTGACCAACGGGTCGCTCTGTACCAGTGAAATGGAACGGAAGTGGCTGGCCTGCTACAAACCATTAGCTCCTTTCCTTGTCCTCTTCATTTAATCTTCTTTCAGAGCCCTTTCCCGTGAGATAAAATAAACACACACATATATATACACATACAAATACACCCCCCCCAGTTTGATGACATTCATTTTCACCTTGCACAAGTACATCAAACCAAAGTGTAGTGTGTCTTTGGGGACAAGCAGAAGGACTTGTTACGCTTTAGAGGCTGCATCCTGAAGACTAATCACCTACATGGCAAAGAAGTGCCTGAAATTAAACTCAGGAAAAAAAGACTGGCTTTTACTTGGATATTTCATGCATCCTTCATGTTGTGTAATATGTAATCCCAGAACAACTGGAATGATTTGATTCTAGTGTATTTTCTCTATGGATTTACTTCACATACCACAAAAGATTAGCAACTAGGAAATTGTGATTTTACAAAGGACCTCCACTGAAACCTGTTTCTGTCCACCTTCTGCATTCTATCTCCTCAGATTATGGCCCCATTACATCTGCTGTGCCAGGCGGTTATTCTTACAGAAAATACCTATATTTTCTAACAGGAGGCCACAAATACTGTGTTAGTTCTATAAGCAAGGATGCTTCATCAGGTTAATCATATAGGCTTGTACCACCGCTGAATGCTAGACAGTAAGACACTCTCAAAAGTGATCGCTAGCTGGGTGCCAAAAGAAACAGTCTATCCAGAACAGCAAAACTCCAATTTAAAACAGATCTTGACTTTGCTTTCCTGTATTAAACCCAGTTTTTTTCTAAACGACTGAATAGTTATATTAATGTAAACTGAAAAAATATGTTAATTTGTTGAGAAAGACTGTCCATCACCTCTCCACAGTACATCATTCTTTTCTATTGGTGTGCTGCAGTTTACACTATTGATAGCCCCACACATTATCTTGTCATATCATCACATACTGGAGGATGGGAACTGGCTTTCATCCTCTTTAGATCTGATGCGCCTTGTTTTCTGAACCCTAAACTCTACTAGAGGTTTTTGATAGCTTCCCAATATCTCTTGGGCTCACAGCTCAGCAATGATCTGACTATGCACAAATCTCTATTTTGCCACGTTATCCCCTACAAACATCTCCAACTACTTAACCATCCATCACTTTTCCGCTATAACATATGCTGTACTGCTCAAACAAACCATCCAATTGTTGTATTTATGTTAAACACCAACCACCGATCAAAACTGCTTAGATACCAAATAATTACTGCTACATGGACTCCATGTCGAAATGGTTTTTACAGTAAGAGTTACACTGCCCCCTCTCAAAAAAACATCATACTGAGATTTATTCTTCCCCATATCCTAGAGTCATTAAAGCACTCTTCGACAAAGTTACACGAAAACAAAACCACACAAATTCCCTTTTCCGAAATTGTGCAGTTAAAGCTAGAGCAATTTCCAGTTGTTAGTAGTAAAGGCTTCCCCGTGTCACAACCACGCCAGCTAAAGCTTTTAACTACACTGTGTGGCAATGAAAGTGATCATTGTATTAGAACACAAATTAAACGTTGACGTGTGCCTGTTGGCTATTTAAAACCTCACACATACTATAAACGGATTAACATCCGCGTTCCAGCCTCCACTACCCCTCCCTACACTGTAGAAAGTTGGTAAAGCCATTCTCTGTGTCAAAATGTTTAGGTGACGCTTGCGCCGGGTCTGAACGTAAATGAAGCTCAAAGATACTTTCATCCTAACGAAAAGAAAAAAAAGATTTTAAGAATAAGCATCGCCGAATAATGTAATACACCATAAATCGGTATAATTAAAGCCACATTAAAAAAATATATATGTGTAATTCACATAAAAATCCTATTTAATATAAATACTTTTCGGTGTCAGAAAAAGCTTCTCCCCGCCCACATCAAGAATAGTGAATTAAAAGTCCAACAGTTTTAGGAGCCATTATTCAACACAGCGATATTTTAACACGTTTAATGTGTCGTGGAGACGTCTAAACAGCAGTCCTGGCAGTAACCACTGTTGGAAGTTCAGGAGAGCCGAACGTCTCGAAAGAAATGACACTTCGAGAAAACCCACTAATGGCGTCGCAGTATCAGAATAGTGAGAAAGGCGCGCAACTACACAGATCTCAAAACCTGCATGCTACATCGGGAGTAAAGACTATCTTCAATCTCGCCGTTCATCACCCAATCTTCTCGCTCTCTCTCAAGAACAAACCGCACCAAGAAACAAAAAAAAACAGATGAGACCTCCAACACCCAGCTACTCCACACGATGACCGACGACAGCTACAACCACAGGAAGACACGGAAATGACGCACGACAAGGCGCGTGCACGAACAGCACCGCCATCATTGGTGGAAATAAATTGGAAGTTCCCGACTTCAACATGGCAGTCCATTAATTGCGCACGGAATATAGCAATGAAAAGAACCAGTGGTGCGCGCGCACCACAGAGGCGCTGGGGGAGGGAGCGCGGCAGCGGCAGCAGACGAACGCGCGCTGCTGCGCGTTCTGGCCACCGTCGGGAATGGGCGCGGCAAAGGCGGGACATGCGCCCGCCTTTGACCAATCGCGTGCCGTCCCCATCAAAAAAACGTACGCTCCAGCCAATGTGGGCTTCCGAAAACAAAACCACACGCACGAGCGTGTGGGTCGTTTTCAGAAGCCCTTTCTAGAGGTCTCGCGCTGCGCGAGCAGTGCTGCGCACTGCAACGCTAGGCGCGAGACCTAAAAAATGTGTGCATTCATTTCACAATGAAAGAGCCTTTCTACGCCTTCTTTGTGGTGTCTGTTGCTAATAAAATACAATTGTATTAATGTGCTAATGTGCCTTCCTCATCCGGAAGCTCTGCTGGGATGTTCTTGTCTCTCTAGCAATGTCATGGTATTTTGCTCGAGGCTCTGCATGCGCTATTCTTTTGTTTGAATGTGTTATTGTATTCGCAGGTTATTAAACGCACAGTCATCTGGTGTGTTTTTTATTCATCTTTTGTTTACAAATATGCAAAAAAATTGGTGCTCTTAAACGTTTCTTGTTTCATGTATCATGTGAGGTTGAATAATGATTAGTGCTTTTAATTGTGTCTTTGTTAATCCAGCCCTATTATGTCATTTTACACCATATCAAATGTGTGGCTTTTCTGCCTGAAACCCTATAAACCATGCTCTTTTTGGGAAATTTGCCCTCTCTTTCGGACTTAGTTCATAGGGATCAGACTCTATGCTAGTCTATTTACTCATGTCGTACTTAGAATTTTCCTGCCTTTCTAACTGGGCAGATTCTGTGCTAGTCTGTCATTTGATTTATACTTAGAGTTTTATGCACTCTCTTTAGAGGAAGACTGAATGCCAGTACTCTTGCTGAACTATTCTTTGGTTCTAGCTGTTTGCTTACTTAGAAAATAGACCTTATAATGATTCTCTTGCATTATTTCATTTTGACATGTTATGCTGATTACCCATGATTTGATTAACAATCTTTTTGCCATCTGTAATTATCTTAATTTTGAATAAACCTTAGTCTTTTTGACTTTGAATTTATGTCTTGTGAAAGTTTTATTAATTGGACTTACTAGGTCCGACGAAGGCTCAGACAACCTGTGCATCAACCCTCTAATTCTTTAATTAGAGCATTGCAGCATTGACAGAATTTTTGGTGGAGAACACAGGGCAAATTAGAAAAAATTAGAGCAGATTTTAATGGAAAATGCTAATTAATAAAAGTTAAATAACTTGAATTAGTGAAAAACATTTTGACCTCAAAAAATTGTCAGAATTTACAGAATCCTGCAATTGGTTGGATTATTGCTAGAGTGCCTGTAGATGCTGTTGGTAGGGGACTGTTAATTTGGCCTTACGTGATGAGATGTCTGGTTCGGAGTGTGTGTCTTGCGACTTGTGATTTGGAGTGAAATCATTTGTTGTGTAGCACGCATTGCCAATGGCGTTTTGTCTTGTGGATGCATTGAAAATTCAAAGCTGTATTGTATGTACTGCATCGTATTGTAATGTGTTGCATGAATTTCTGAAGCTTTGCAAACCTGTATTTTGATGAAGAGATATTGTAGTTTTTATGTGATCGCTATGCAAATATTTTTGGATTTATAAGTAAAGGTTTTTGGATTTATGATTTAAAGAAGAACTCAAGTTAAGTATAAAGTTGTCTGCGGAATAAAGATCTGTGGCCACATGTGTGTCCAGATTAATAAATTCAAGAATAAAAATCCTTAATAGTCTAGCTGTGTATGAGAACTAATCTTGAGAAATGGTGTTTATTTAGTGCTCAAGGAGAAATGCGCTGACTTTTAAGGTAGGTTGTTGCTGGTCGAAAACCTATTTTGGTGTGATTGATAATGCCAGAAGGTACGATTCTTTTTCTGTGGTGAATTAGATTTTCCGTCCTATATCCTGGTAGACAGACAAAGGTTTATGTTTTTGGTTTATTAACACTACGAATAGTATGTATTGTGATTGGTTGTGTGCATTATGCATATTATGAAGTTTGCTTGAGATTACAATGGGATAAGTCAAAGATTCCTGCAATCCGAGGAGAGGCTCTTCCCCCAATTAGAACACTCGCCTATAAGATGCTGTTTAATCATGGGTTACATACATGTCTGTAGCTTAAAGAATGACATAATGCTACAAAGGACAACTAAAAGCTGATATTTCCTGTAAATGGTATTTTTGATGTGAAAAAACGTGAGTATTTGAAGTGTGTCATGTGAGACATCAAACCACAACTGAGACCTGCACAGATTGAGAAATTGAATGAATGGAGTTATGTGGCCAATGAAAAGAGACTTCAGAAAATGTTAAAGGGTCAGATCAGAGAAGCTGCTAACCACTGGTTGGATGTGAGATTGCATTTATGGAAAAAAGAGTGGCTTGAGAACATATTAGAATCTATGGGTATGTTTCCTGTGATTACTACTGACTCAGACAAAAACCATAGAGCATAAAATGGATTAAAAAAAATGAGAAAAGGGATAGACAAAGAGAGCGAATACAAGTGATTCCAAGGGAGAAGATGAGTTCATTGAAACTTGTTGATTGGGATGAGGCCACCCAGTATAATGAGGATCATGAACAAAGTCGAGAATTAGGACAAGGGGCGCCGAGTGCAGGAAAATATGATTTGGAAGGTAAACAATAGTTCGAGAGTAGGACAAAGGTTGTAGGAATTGACATTTTAAATCTTAAAGAGGATTTAGATCAAATTGCAGATTCAAAAGTTGATGAGGATAACATTTTGACATTTAACAAGGAAGAACTGGTAGTTTTGAATTTGGAAGCAGGGAAGCTTGCTTGTTGCATATACGAAAAGCGTGAGAAATTGTCTGAGAAATTTGATGTGGAATTATACAAAGAAATAATTTGCAGATCATATAGAATGGAATTGACAGAACGTGATTTACAAAACCATAAGGATGACTATCAGAGAAGTAATTGACATGATTAGAGAATTGAAAAACGTGGAAAAATATAAAGATGACTGGTCCCGAAAGTTTGAGAAATTACAACGGAAGAAATTGGAAGAGGGTCAAAGTGTGAGTGATACTGAATGAGAATTAATGATTTAAAACATGCTTTCATTGAGGGGAGTTGCATATGTTCATCTACCTTGGTTGAGGAATGACTTGTGGGGTTTTACAAATAATTTCCTGTAGCTCAGGGAAGAGCTGGAAAAATGGTACACAGAGGTGGAAAGGACCTTAACTATTGTAAAGGTACTTTGGGAAGATCTAGATGTGTTGTTTTCAATTGTGGTACCTAAGGATTTGTGGACTGAGTGCAAGGCAGTGGTTTAGTGGCCCGAGGAAGAACCATCAAGAGCTGGTTTGAGTAATAAGCCTTCTCCGACTGTCATGGAGATGAAAAACTGATTATCGAGTAATTGAAGAGAAAGGTTCTGCAGAAGCAAGTCAATTGGTCGAAAATCATAAGAGTGATGCAAAATCCAGATAAGTCAGTGCATGCAAATTATGAGAGGTTGATGACCCAGCAAAAGAAGGCGCGCCTGGATTTGTTTCCGATTTTGTGATGGGATTGCGTCGAGAAATCAATGCACATATTTGCCAAAGTGTAATTTGTAGGCAACAAAATTGTTCGATGAGATGCCAAATATTACAGTGATTGTTGAGAAGTGATTAAGAAATCAACCAACGAAAAGTTGATGGTAGCTCAGACAAAGTTCTTTCAAAAAGGTGGCCAAGGAACTTTGCCAGTGTCAACTACTGGTGCTGGCATATAAGGTGTTGGTGCAAATGGTAATGCTGTGCAATTTGTGCAAGGTTGAAATCGTGGTCCTTGTGGTAAAGGTAGAGGATTTACTAACAAACTTATTGCAAGTAATGTTAATAACAATGCACAAATGATAAATGGCCCGTGCATTTGTGGTAAAAATAGCCACTGGAATAGAAAATGTAGATTTAATCCAAATAGATTTTGCAAATGGTTCCTCAAATCCATCAGAATATGATCAGATGGCACAGAATGGGATGACTATATAATCACAGCCAATGGTCCCAGCCCTACTGGCCTCTGCTCAGAACATGCAGAATTTGAGGCAGTTTAATGGGAATACACCTTCAGCTCCAGTCATGCAACAACCTGAATAATAAACAAGGATTTTATCAGACAAATTCAGTAATTAATGATCATTTTCCCAAATTTGCAGCTAAATGCGCAATTCCTACAGGATTCAGTTTGGCACAATGATGGTGCCTGTGATGGTAAGAGGGTTGCATGCTTGATGCAGTCCTAGAGGTAGTCCAGGAAGGTCCTTTAGTTAAAGGAGAAGTGTAAAGGGCTATCCAGTATCATTTTTCATTGATGCAGGTGCTATCCGATCCACATTTTGACCTATGGGTCAGTGGTGGTTCCCAACCCACCCCTCTTAAGGAAAGAAACCCAAGTTGTATGCATTTCAAATAAACAAGTGACTAATAAGTTGTCAGTGAGTGTCCCAGATAAAATTGGTTCAAATGTTAATCACAAGTTTATAATTAGTGAGAAAGGTCCAGTGAATATGTTGGGTTGTGACCTTTTGTGCAATTTAAATTGTGTGATTTACAGTATAAAGTATGGTGCTGGTATTCAATCAAAAATGACAAAATAGAATTTAAATTAAAATGACAAGATTCAAAGATTAAGTTATTTCCACTTCTCACAAAAGAGGACCTACCTCCAGAAGAAAGTCTCACTGTGAAAGAGAAGGTTTGGGATTTTACAGGAACAGAAATTGGGTTAATTAAAAGTGTAGACCTAGTCAGATCACTGTTAAACCAAATGCAATGTATCTCTGTACTCCTCAATAAGAAATTGCAAAATGTTGTCTGGTACATTAGAATTGGATGACAATTCTGAAACAGAAGTGGGAAATGTGAACAAGTTTTTGTCAATATCAGTTCATAATTTTGATTAGCTTAGAGACTTACAAAGTGAAGTATCAGAGGATGAAAAAAAATGTTGGTAAAACGTAGGATGTTTCTAAGACAAAAATGAACTTCAGCGGTCAGCTGATGAGAGATGTGTACTGCCAGTGTGTACTGCCAGATTCAAAGCTGTTGCACATCACAAGATACATGCACTGACCTACAAATGTGGGACTAGATAGAATGATAGCAATGTTTAAAAAGTATTAGTTCAATCCTCAAATTAGAATGATTGCTGAAAACCGGTGTCAAAGATGTCTAATTTAGCAGCAGGTAAATGTAGTTATAAAGACACAAGTGACCATGAGTCACATGGGAAAATCATAAAGTCCTTTCACAAGATTGCAAGCAGATTTCTTGGACATGCCACCCTGGATGGGTTTGTGTTATATGTTAGTGGTCATCTGTTTATTCAAAAGGTGGATGGAAGTGTTTCCAACTAGAAGATGTCATTTGGTGACTGTAGCCAAGCTATTACAGAAGGAGTTGTTTCCTAGGCGTGTTCTGCTAAGGTCTTTGGAACCAGATAGGAGAACTCATTTTAGAATATGCCTGCATTTAAAGAAGACTGATTTTGTTCCTACTTACATTTTTTTTAGCCCAAGATAAGATTTTTATGCTCTCATAGTTTGTTGTGAATATTTGAATTTAACTGTGCAACATAATTAGTTTTTCTCTGCCTGCATTTTAGACTCATTGAATTATCTGCTTGCATCTATATTTTTTTATCTGCATCAACGTCTTTGAAGATTATTTTAGTCAGAATTTTTCTTGAGTTGCCTATATCTGAGGTTTTAAGTATTACTTTACTAATGCCCACACAATTTGACTGCATTTGAGGAGGTCTGTGCCTTAGACGCCATGAACAAAAGGGGCTGGATTAAATACGTCAAAAGCCTTATGTCCAGCATTGGCCTTTTAGGACATAATTTTGTTTGTCCACCAACCCATACCAGAAGACAGATTAAATTACTTTACTGGGAATGGGTTGAGCAAAATGCATATTCTGATACCAGCCAGGGCAGACTAACTGAAGAATTTAGAGACTTCAAAGTCAGCCGCTCCTTAGAAAGCTACCTTGACATAATCAAGGTGCCGGCTGACAGGAAGCTCTACATTCAGTTCAGGTATGGTAGTCTGCCAATCAATGCATTCACAAACTCATGGTCGACCAATAGAGCACAGCCAAAGGGTTGTCCCTGTTGTCCCTGTCCACAAGAATCAATTGGCCATCTTTTCGTTGCCTGCACAGCGTGCGCAAAACCCAGGAGGAAATGGCTGACTCCAGTTTGTAGACAAGTTGGACCTCTAGATTCTAGAGTGGCCCTGCGCATATTGGAATCAGATGCAAGACCTTTATTTGTGTGCGCAACTGCGAAATTCTTGGGCCACTCATGGGCAATCAGAAGGAGGGCACAGGTAGCCCCCTTGACCCACTCCCTGATCACCTGCCTTACTATGATTATCTGTCATGACAGTCGTAATTACAAAATGTAAATAGTCATTTTTAATTCTTGTACATAAGCAAACTCAAATGCTTTTTTAGTTGTTGTAGTAATGGATTGCGTTGTAAAGCCCTGTGTTGTAAAAGATTTTGCAGGGTAAAAACTGCGGGGTAATAGCACGCGGAGTAAAAGTGTGCAGGGTAAAGTGTCATATTCCTCACATGTAGATCATATGTTGTTCTCATACATGTGCATGCACCTAATAACGCATCAGCCTGCAAATTTCTCAGTTCACAAACTGTCTTGGGAACAGAAGGAAACCACCACTACTTGGATATTATTCTATCAGCATATACAACTGTACATTTTTTGAGTCAGATTAGTGACAAGAACTTGACCAAATTCAATATGCACTTCCACATCCTGAAGGTCTTCAAGCGCAACCTAGCTGCCACAAGTTGCCTCATCTAGACTCTTATTGCTACAACTTTCCTATTGTAGTACAATACCAACAGTGAGAGCAGCTGGTGTGTCAGTGAAATCTCTGGCAACACAGAGAACAAGGCACTTAAACCCACAGATTACCATTGTGACATGGATACTCCAATCAGGGCTCGTCCACAATCAGATGATTCCCTGAGCCTCAGTCACAGATAACGTTCAAAATTCAGCACCTATTAGAAGGGCCAAAATGCTCAACAATAACAACCACCTCCAGTGACAATGTTGCCCAGAGCAGTAGAGACAGTGGAACTCCATTACTCAAGCAGCAAGCCCTTTCACCCTTACGCACAGAACTGGGTGCAATTAGGCCTCAGCACCCAGTACAGCCCATATGACTCTAAATAAGCCGATATATGGCATAATGAGCTTTGATAGTTAATAGTACATTGCCATCATCTCAAATAATTCCATGATCAAACTTGAGAGCAACAACCTCACAGAGCATCAAGAAATGCTCATCATTGATCTCTCTGTCAATACCAGTATCGTGAAACTCAACATCAACCACTTCTTTCAACTTTTAGTGCCCTGTTCAATCAATCAATCAACCAGAGTCTTATAAAGCGTGACTACTCACCCGTGAGGGTCTCATGGAGCTGGGTGGGGGGGGGGGTGCTGGGTCTGCGGTTCAGTCAAAGAGCCAGGTCTTGAGGTTCTTCCTGATTGCAGCAGCAATGGTGATTGCCTGAGGTGCAGAGGCAGGGAGTTTCAGGTCTTCGCAGCAAGGTAGGAGTCTGTTATTAACATAGTTATCTAAAACCCACAGAATCAAGAGACTGGCAGTAACAAGTTCACCCACTTGCCCCTGTAACTACACATTCAATATATACAAATAATCCACCATCTTCATTTGGTTTAAAAACAAGAACCTTGGAGAAGTTCATCCCTTTTATGAGCTATAACAACAATCAGTGCCCAAGCCATCTGTACTTACCTTTGACACAACCACATAATACTCTCACACCAAGATGATCAATAGGTGTAATATCTGGCCTGGGTACTTAGGGAAAACAATATCAGAATTACATTCTCCTTTCATCTTCTCCAGAATCTGATAGATGAAGGCCAAGCAACCTGGCTACATTCAAGTTCACAACACTATGGAACCCGCTGTCAGAGATTATATCAGAGTAAACACATTGCCATGAATGTCACAAATGACTGATTCAGAAAATGTATGTCACACAGTACAGTCCAAAACAGGCCCCCTCAAAAGAATGCAATAGACATTACCACTCATGTAGGCCCACAAGAGCAACCTGCTCAACACCACAGTCCAACTGAGCCTTGGCACAGGCGACCTGTCATCTTATGGCCCAACCACAACTCTTTACCATGGCTTACCAATTAGCCAGATGGAGCCAGTTCAACAACAGCACGCTGGCATTAAAGGCAGTTTGGTGAAGCTGCAATCATTGACTAAGCATTCCTTGGAGATGCACAATCTTATGAGGGAGGAAAATAATCCTTGATCCGATGAATACTTACTTCTCCCCTTCTCACACACCACCTTTCACGAGCTCCAACCTGGGGCGATAAAGCTGTGTGAAGAAATAAAGAGAAATGAAAACAAGAGGGATCGGTAGGTAACTAAAGTGATGATTAACCTTTTCACCTAATCTCAAGTGACTCATATTCCTTATTCAAGCACAGGGGCACTGCTTGTATAGTTGATCCAAAGTGCTATTTCTGAATGTCCCTTGCCTCTAACAAAGCTGGTCATGCCCCCATTCACTCTGATGAAATTCACAAATTCGCCCCAAGTACAATCCAACCTAGTTTTTAACTGAAGACCTCAACTTGCAGATTGAAAAATAAGGCCATAGAATGGAATGGTCAAATAAAATGCTGAGGAGCTTGCTAGAATTATGGTTCCCACAACTAATCAGTGGTTTTACATCATAGAAGGGCATAAACTGGACCAACCATTCAGCTAGAACATTTAATCACCCAACATGAAAGTCTAACCTCAATCCTGATTAGACAATTCACTTATTAATTTGTGCAACTACTGCCAACTTCCACAAAAGACAAACTTGGTGAACCTGCTGTCAGCTAAACCACATAATTAACAAAGAACAGTTTAAGAATCTCTTCCAGACAGTGTTGTCCCTGGTGGTTGGATTCCAATGTGAAACAATTACGACGGATCGTCTAATCTAACATCACCAGAACTTAATGAGAACAACATATAAATCAATATCAAACTACCAATGATAATGAGAGGGCCTACAGAAACCTTGATGCCTATGTGGAAAAGCATAAAAGGTCTGCTTGAATACATATGAAAGAAAATCATACAGGGTAAATAAAGGAGGCAATTAACCAAACAGGTCAGCTATCCAATATTTCTTAGCAGACCACAAAACCAACTTCTGACAAGAATGTAACTGTTACCACCTTGGAATACTGTGAAGAACGTACATCATCAAAAACAAGATTACATCTATGCAAGGTGTAATCCATCCAACATGGAAACTGTTCCATTTTCTCCAGTAAGCACACCTCATATCAAAGGTTATAGGGGTTCAAAAGAGAAACTGCACACTAGCTATTCTTCTGTGCTAGTGCTATTGTGGAGGAAATAAAAGACAAAACAAGATAATCAGAGATTGTGAATGAGTTAGCTTTGATTAAGTCTTTTTAGTGGGAGTATGCAAATGTTGAGGTACGGACAATAATGTGTCACATACAGGCCCTTATTACGATGTGAGTCCACCCGACACCGTTGCGGAATTGGAACTGACCGATCTCCGGTCGGCGGTCCCGACCGCAGCATTACAATGCAACTGCACATGGTGCAGTCGCATACTCCCATTTCTCTATGGGAGCTGATGCTGTGGCCGTAAACCAGCCGTAGCACAAGCTCCCATAGAGAAATGGGAGAATCTGTTCATCCCTGTAACGTGTGGCAGGCACCTCAGGGTGACTGCCACATGTTGCAGGGATTAACAGGGGAGCACCATAGGTGCCTCCTCGGCCCCCAATCAGAGGCCCCAGGGTGAAGGGGGCCCTGCTAGGGGCCCCCAATGTCGTGCTTTCCGACATGGAATGCCGGTAGGAAACCGACATTGTAATCCCTATGGCGGAAACGCTATCCATAGGGATTACGAGCAGGCCTCTAACCGGCCGATGGGCTCCTTGAGCCTGTCGGAATCAAGCCGGAAAGACCGGCCAGTTTCACTTTCGACTGCCTACATCGTAATGCGGCGGTCGACGGTGAAACCCACGATGAGACCCGGTCAGAGGGTTTCCAGGTCTCATCGTAATGAGGCCCATAATGTCTATTTTCCAAACAAATCTGACTTACGAGCCCAAACGGCCAGATTTATTCCTGCAAGGAATGCACAATGGGTGACATTGCGTCCTTTTACTCCCATGTGATATTACACCACTATTGTCAAATATTTCCTGAAATAATTCCCACCAAAAAGTGTGAGGTCGGAGTTCAAAGACATGGATAGACTTGAAAGTTTATGAAAAATCCACATACCTGTGAGCTTTTAGGTGTTCACAAATTACTTTCTACTCTTTTCCCAGTTTGGTAACAGTTGAAGATTTACTCCTGTCAAGGAAAGGATTGAGTACCTTTCCAGCATGGGGAAAGGAATGGAACATCCACAATCTTAGTGGGCGTGTTGCAGAAGGGTTTTCTCCACAGGGAAAACTATTTCCCCAGAGAAAAATATCCTTGTTGCACAAAGGCACTGGCATTCTGCAATGCATAAATGTACAATGCATACAATTAAGCAGTGGGGTAATGGCAATGCAAAAACAAGCACTGGCAAAGCCAACTTGGTTTGGCTTTAATGTGTTAACGTATTGAAACAGCTTTTGTACATGCCTGGGTTGGCATATTAAAGCCTGATCTATTGGCTTTGCCTCTGCTTATTTACAACTGTACATTGAGTGCTCCAGAAGGCAAAACTGAAGTCCTAACTAAAACATTAACAAGCATTGGTAAAGCATCGGTTTCGCCCATGTAATGAATTAAGAGCTGTTTTCATCAATCGTCGTCCGGGAGAAGGAAAGAGCTCCCTGACAGATAACACAGAGGATGTGGCACAGTGGCCAGAGCTGCTGATTCGAGAGCTCGGGTTCCCGGTTGAAGTCTCGGTGGCGCCGCGCAACATCCTGTGATTCGATGCAAATCACTTAATCTCTCCAGATGATAAATTCTTATATAAATATGTTGCAAGAGTAAAAAGCAAACTTTATGAAAATATAGTTCCACCAAAGAGGATGTTAACAGTATTTCGGCAGTGGGAAACTGATAAGAGAAGCAGATGAGGAACAAGCATTGATAAATGCAGGAAAATATGCTACAGCCAAAGGAAATGGAGGAAAGATAAGTGGCACGCACAGGAACCAATGAGAAGCCAGGAAAGAGAGAAGGTGGGATGTAAGTCCCTTTTAAGTTTATATTAAAAACAATAGATTTCTCAAGCACAGGCGAAACCAAAAAAAGACCTGCTTTAATGAAAAACCTGGGAAAAAGCTCTACTTTCTGTATATGATGGATGTATGACATAAAGAATGTAATGTGTGATTGATCTGTATACTTTTGAGATGTACAGTAGTCTCTTATTCATTGCATTGCAATGGAAGCACTCCATAAGAGGAGGAATGACACACCAAGTGGCCAACTGCATGAGGTGAGAGAGAAATACTTCGCTAGGTGAAGCCAAAGAACACTCTATATATATTTTAAAGAATTGGTAACAAGTGGTCTTGCAGACAGCTGCACTGTGAAGCTAGACCTAAAGAAAGAATTCACAAATGCTTTTCCAGGATTACGTCTAGAAAGCTGCAAATAAAGAAACTGTCCACATGTAACTTGACAAAGATTTGGGAAATCTACAAATGTGTCAAATTATGCCGATTTTGAATTCTGGCTTTCTTAGAAGCCACTTTTTCCTGTGCCTTTTGTATCTAAAAGAAAATCATGGAAGGGTTCACCGTTCCAGTTTTTTAATTTTAATGAGCTTAGAAAGGGATATATGAATGCAGAGATTACCTAAAAGGGGCAACAAAGTAATGTTATATCACTGTACAAATGTAAGAATTTCTTCTCGGGTCTCCAGTACGTATGGATCATTTAGGAGCACTCTATGAGTTAATGCTGCTACAATAAGTAGTTCTGGCTACATGAGCTATATTTTCTAGCAACTATTACACACAATTGCCTCGTTACCTCCTCGCTATAGGGAGCTAATTTAGTGTCATTTACTTTCTGACAGACAAGTTGTAGTAATCAATAAAGTTAGCTACCTACAAAAGATGAATAGCCAGTCTGTGCTTCATTGACTGAGCAGTTATGAGTAGGCAATGAAGCTTTTCTTCTTGCATAGTGGCAAGAAAAAGAACGGAATTTACAGTGCCAATGTAAATAATTCAATGTTTGCGCAGATAACATGGAGCGTTGGATTACATAAACTGCCTGTGAAGTACTAATTTGCGCTACGGTGCTATTTCACACCATATTTTAAAATAAACAAGCACTGGAAAAAGGCACTAGGTCTAGCCGTGCCAAGTTGGTGCATTGATAGATTTTTTGTTATTGCATGCATACCACAAAAAAAAAAAAAAAAAAAGCAAGCATGCTGCCTCTTAAACGTGTCAGCCATATATATATATATGCCTATAATACAAATTGTGAATTAAACAAAGCATTGTATATACATTTTAGGAAAGTGTGGATGCATCCTCTCAGGCAGATATGTTTGAACTGGTGTAGAAACCCTTTTAATGCAGATCACAGGAAAACATAATTCTTACGGTGGCAAAGAAAAGACAATATTAACTTTGAATTACTCTAAAATAGAGGTGTAGTTTAAGCACCCAAGGAAGGAAATGAAAAAGGATAAGGAATGGAAAGGAAAATGCATTGATAGAGCAAAGTATTAGACCTCTAGCTCTGGAACGAAAGTGCAATTCTTTTTAGGCAGATGTGCACATGTGATCATGCAAAAAGGCATCACGAAGAGTGCAAGAGAGCCAATGGCTGAAGTGGCCTGACCCACTGCCCCACGCAGTATGCTGTGGTGGGTGGTCACAAAATGTGAATGACAGCAGAACAGACCAATTAATGTATATGTGCATGTTTTTAATTTATGAATTATACTATTGATTATATGAGGCTGGCAAGACAGATGAGGCTGGCAAGACAGATAAAACTGTCTCTCAGCCTTACCTAGAAATGTGGTTCTGTTAATGTTGTCCACTGGGGGGAGTATGTGGTATTCCAGCAAGGCAGTGAGTCAGCTACAGCTGTCTCGAGGATACATGCTTCAGTCTCACGAGGGCTTCGCTGTTAATGAACGTACTGATTTTTCTGCTTCGTTCTCCTCTGAAAATTGAAAGGATAAAATCAGCGTAGGGTCCTGAGTGCAGTAATTTGGACCATGTAAGGAAATACCGCATCCCAAATCTCTGCACACACTTACAGATGTGTTGATTTAAGAACTGGCTTGCTGACTCATCAAAGCCATGTTTATGAACGTGCCGTGAGTCACAGTCACACTGTAGATAAGCACTCTTTGTTGAGGTTTTAGAGGCAGATTTCCATACAAGGGAGCAGGCACATGGTAACATCGAAGTGAATACACAGGTGTAAAATGTCTACTTCAGCTTTCATGTGTGCCTTGTAACTGTGGGCTGTGTGATGTGTACAATTTAACACGGAATTGATTCCTCGTGCTGCACAATATAAGGGACGGTGTTAGCCTATTTATAAGCCATATTATTATAGTAAATCAGTATTGTCCAGGGGTGAGCATAAGAGCCAGAGACAAAAGCAAGAGGGGAAGCTGTGGTGTCAATGATGCTACCTTATTTACCTCAGAAATATGTGAGGGTTTCTGGCAGGTAAATGTGAAAACGTCATTTCCCTGGTAGAGGCAAGAGAGAGAGAGTAGATTTACTATTCCTCACTCCACATCTATGTATGTATCTTGAAGATATATGTTTTATCAAGGTACGTAGATATGGAGTTCGGCATAGAAAACCTATAAATATTGCATAAATACCTGTTGATATTTTGGTGTGTGATATTCTGGTTACGAATTTGTTACTATTCGATATTTCTTCTGCGATATTCCGAACCCACGACAAATAGCTGAAGATACAAAATGGGCTTGTTCGGAAGGGGAAATGTATAAAATATAGTAAATAGAAACTATTTAAGATGAAAAAAACACAAATATGACTTAACCAGTATAACATTTGGGCAAGAAAACTGCAGAGGTCCAAAGGCATTAAAGCCGATGGCAGTATAAAAATGTTCAGGAAATGTCAGTGCCATCATAAGCCTTTGGGGAGTCAGGCCTTCAGGACTGAGCCAGTCTTGGAGGAGAGCTACAAGCTGAGCTAACTGGTCAAAGTTGTACTCACATTAAGATGCCTCCTTGAGAAAAAGATTCTCTCAAGCACTAATGAAAAGGAAATGAAGCCCAGTAAAGTCTTGATATTGTTGCCAGATTTGGGCAGCGGCGACCATGATCTCCATGACTGAGTAGATTCCAAATACTCCCTGCAGAAGTGGGTGCTGGAGAAGTTTGAAGAAGGAAGTGAGGTTACCAAATCGTTCCAGCTGCCGCTCCCAATCATTTCATTTACCAGTGGAGAAATCAATCCGAATGGCTCACGGTGCAGGAGATGTGCAATTAAAAATGGATGCCCCTGCCGTGACTTTATGTGGTGCTCTCATTATGGTGGGGATGGCTTTATGTAGTTAGACTTTTTGTGAATACGTTTGGTTTAAGGCTTCGAGTGCCAGAGATTTGAAAAAAGCTGTTGACACCCACATCCTCACTTAAAAATGTGTGTAAGCAGGATGACTTAATATTTCTACACAACATTGAACTTTTGAGTATTGTGGTAATAGCTTTCTGCAAGCATTAATGCCTTAGAGTTCTCAGTGCTGCGGCAACAAATGATGGACGGAATGCTGAATAATTCAAACATTCTCCCCCAGTCAAGAGATCTGGGTTAAATCCATTGTTCTTTTGCTCACTACGCCACCCCAGTTTAGAACCAGCCATATGCAAATCAGTCTTGACCCTGCTCCTCATGGGAACAGTCCAGCCCGAACTGCGAAGCCTGGTTCTCCCTGGACCAGAAACAAGCATCCTGGGACCGGTTTTGGGGTATATCACCCCTCATCAGCCAGGCTAGCCTATTTAAAGATTCCTGCTGGGTCGCCATGGATTTTTCACCAAAAGTGCTTCAAGCGTAACAGAAAAAAAAACAAAAAATCAGTATCACTGATGGTATGAGATATTGTCTTTTTGTTTATCTGCCAGGGGCTATCATGACTCGAATGCTGTGCATGGCAGTCTGTAAAGGAAACACCAGTGTCAAAAGTCTGCCTGTTGTCCTGGAGTATCGGGCCCACTGCAAAGGGTGTAATAGGTTCTCTCACCTTTAAATGAGATGGGGGACTCACAGGGACCGTAGATGATCTCTATTCAGAGGACTGCTGGATTGAAACATATGCCACAAAATGGTGTATGTCCCATTTGCCCTCTCTGTGACCCTCCCATTCCCCCTCCCCCACCAGTTAGAGGTGGAGGAATAACTTAGTTTCTGAACTTAGGGACAGCAGAAATTAATCTGGCTCTCCTGTTCAAAACCCCTTCTTGGTGGGGCAGGCGATGTAGGATCACAGGCTAACTAGTATCTGAGGGCATCCCTATTTAGGGTGGTGAAGCGGGCTCTGTTTTTCCTGCCCAGGACTGTGATGCAGCTCATGGCAGGGGTCCGGGCAGGGAAAAACAGCAATATGCCTTAAGCACTGGAAAAGAACTCCCAGTCCATCAAGGACATTGATTTCATTGTTTTTCAACAGAAAACCCCACAAAAGAATTCTGAATGGCCTGTTATGTGAAAAAGCATGGCAGAAAGGCTGGTAGTTTTGCCTAAATTGCTCTCATGGTGTCAGCAGAAGTACTTCCTGTAAAATGCCCCCACCAGTTTGGCAGAGATCTCTAGCTTCAATGACAATTTGTGCTAAGCGGGCATGGCAATCAATCAATCAATCAATCAGAGGCTTGTAAAGCACGACTACTCACCCGTAAGGGTCTCAGGGCGCTGGGGGGGGGGGGGGCAGGAGATGGGGGGAGCTGCAGGTCCGTTGAGGTGCTGTGGTTCAGCCGAAGAGCCAGGTCTTGAGGTCCTTCCTGAATTGAGGCAGTGACGGTGATTGCCTGAGGTGGAGAGGCAGGGTGTTTCAGGTCTTTGCTGCGAGGTAAGTGATGATTTCCATTATGGAACATGTGGAGTGTGTAACATGTTCTCTCCAGGAAGATCTCTGTTTGCAATTAGCCACAGCCAAGGTTTCCAGAAGACACAAGAGCATGTGACTGTGTCTCTCTGCCTTAGGATACACAATGCTAGGACAGAGGCTCTTAGATCAAATCACCACCAGAAGCGAAGCGTTTCTGGCACAAATTTACAAAGTTCTGAACTGAAGGCGTCCTAGCTTCAACACTCAGTGTCTCTCTATGCATCCTGGTCAATAGTTGAAAACTAGGGCTTGTTATATTCCAAACCTTCTTCCTTACTGGTGCTGGGTTCCCAAAAATGTGCCAGTGGCTCCTTTCTCAGCTCAGGTTCTTAGCACTTTCATTGGATGAACTTTCTGTCAGTTTGGAAGACAAACCAGCATTGCCAAGGAATTCTTCTGAAATACATGTGGTTTTGGTAGGAATCTACAGAGTCAAGCCTCAGCGTAGGCCATTGTCTGGAAATAAAAAGTGAAACATTTGAGGGTTTGCAGTTCCTCAGAGACTAGCTTAATCAACCCCATTCCAAGTAAGAGGCTGCTGGCCCCAGTCTCTTGGACATGCAGTAGGCCACTCTAATGGGACCACAGAGCTTACACCAATTGAGGGCTCGCCTGGAAATAAGCTATCAGGAGACCTGAAATGTCCATACAGTTGTCATCTAAGCTAAGAAATGGACTCCGGATGTTGCAAGTGCAAAATATCTGACTCAGAAGTGGAGGAAAGCAAAGGAATAATTTTTTTAAAGCATGAACTCAAAGTGTACAGTAAGAGTTGGAGAGCTAGGGGCAATCTGGAAAAGAAGTCGGATTCCTAGACGTTATCGTAAAATAGATGATCTTTGTGGCATTTTTCTTTGCATGATATACAATATAGAAGTACAGAAGTACTCATCATGGGCCCAAACCCCGACGCCTGGAACGACACCTAGTGGCCCCCCGCCCTCGGAAGCCCACCCACCCCCACGGACCACGCACGCAACCTGGGAATCATCCTGGACTCCGAGCTCAAAATGGACCGCCAGATCAACTCCGTCTCGTCCTCCTGCTTCCACACCCTCCGCCTCCTACGTAAGACCTTCAAATGGATCCCCCTCGAACACAGAAAAACCGTCACTCACGCCCTGGTCACCAGCAGACTCGACTACGGCAACGCACTCTACGCCGGAATAAACAAAAACCTCACCCGCAAGCTACAGAACATCCAGAACGCCGCCACAAGACTGGTCCTCGACCTGCCAAGACACTGCCACATCTCCCAGCACCTGCGCACACTCCACTGGCTCCCCATCGAAGCTAGAGTCACCTTCAAGATGCTCACCCACGCTCACAAGGCCCTCCACGACACCGGACCAGCATACCTGAGCAGCCGACTCAAATTCCACGCACCCCAGAGGACCCTACGATCACCCCAGCTCTCCTACGCTGTGGTCCCCTGCACCAGAAAGACCAGATCGGGAGGCCACTCCTTCTCCTTCCTCGCGGCCAGAGCCTGGAACGCCCTTCCGCTCCACCTCAGACAGACATCGCTCCCCATCTTCGCAAGAAACCTCAAAAGCTGGCTCTTCGACAGACCCCTCCCCCCTTGATGGACTGGAACCTGCCAACCGCCCCCCCCCGCAGCGCCTTCAGACCCTTACGGGTGTGAGTAGTTGCGCTTAACAAACGCCTGATTAATTGATTGATTGATATTGAGATAGTCAAGCGGCTTAGTGGGTTGAGAACCTTCTGCAAAGCTCCCTGAGTAAGCTTCAGGTTACTGTCTCGAATCCGCGATTAGTAGAATATGGTGGTTACTTAGATGAGTATATTTGAGATTGAGCATTTTTAGTGAGAATGTGCAATCTAGCCTCTTCGAACCACAACACCAGAAGTCTTGTTTATTTCTCCATTTAGGCACATTTGATTAAACTTAGTAGATCACTTTATCCCTGTTACAGTTCTATTTCCCATATTTGGGAGGCCTTAGAAATTGGCTAAATATATGTGTGAAGCACAATGAAAAAACTGGGGGCCTTATTTACACGATTTTGCCGTAGGGCCCTACAGCAAAAGAAAAGTGAAGGAATGCGCTGTATTTATCAGATACGGTGCATTCCAGTCCTTTTCCCCTGCGCTGGCGCACAATGGACTGCCATGCGCCAACCCAGGCACCTTTGCGCCATGGTGCAAGGGTGTCTATGTTGCAGGGATGATTGTTTTGTGCAGGAAGGAAGACCTTCCAGCCCAAAACAATCACAAGAGGCTTTTTCCTCTTTCTATGTGTACTTCAGAATGTGGCATACATACAAAAAGGAAAAACAAGGAGAAATAAAGGCATTTCTCCTTGTTGCGCCTCCCTTACGCCTCCCCTTGGGAGGCGTAGGTTTTTGGCGCAGCCTCAGAGTTATGATTCCTCGTAAATCTGGGGCAGTGTCAGAAAGCCATGGGTGTTGCTGGGAACGCCCCCAGCAACACCCATAGGATGCTCCTTTAACGCAGAAAACTGCCTTAAAGGGAACGATATTCACAAGGCAGCATTAAGCCAAAAAAAGTGGCTTAGTGCTGCCTCGTAAATATGGAGCAGGGCCCTGCGCCACCGGAGCGTCACAAAGAGTGACGCTCCGGTGGCGCAGCCTCATTGTAAATGAGGCCCTGGATTTGAACTTTTTCATGGCCAATACTATTTGTACATTTAAAACTGAAGTACTTCAAGAGAGTCATTTAATGAACGGTTTGGCAGCTGGCCCAGTCTAAAAAGAAAGGTGCTGGCTAACTAAACATTCCCCAACTGTTGATCGGAACAAATGTGAGCGCAGACAGCGGCTGTTTTTAAAGTGATTCTCTGTAGAACCATTTTAAGGCGTGAGCAAAGTAGCAATTGCACAGGGCCCCATCTTCCAGGGGGACCCTGGTGAAGTGATCAGGGTGAGAAGAGGTCCTACCATAAAGGTGTGCATGCAAACAGATGAGTTTTTTATATCTGACAGCTAGGCATGCGCTCTTAACCTTGGGGCCAGCATGAAGTTTGTGGCATTTAAATTAAGAAGGAGTCTCTTGGTCTCATGCCTTTCTCTTTAATTCATCTCACTTCTGCTACCTCGCACCACTGCCCTTTTCCCATCTATCTTTCTCTAAAATTCTTTATACCCACCCCTCAGTCTAGCTCAACTTTTTGTACCTCACCCATGCCTCTCTCAGCTCTCTCTCAAAACACCTTTCTGTACCCCACCACTACCTTTCTTCCATTACCTCACCTCTCTCTCCACCACCCCCTGTGTCTATCTCGACATCTCTACTCATCCCTCCACCTCCTTTTCCTCTTGTGCATTCCTCTTTCTGCACCTCACTGCTGTTTCCATCGTGCGTCCCTGAATCTCTCCTCTATCTCCTCTAATTCTCGCCCAACCTCATCTATCTCTATCACATCTCTCTCTCCCCATCTCTCTATACCTCACTTCCCTCTGCCTTTCTCTCATTCCACGCTCCTCCTCAGCACTCTCTATCTCACGTCTTGCTCTACCACGTGTCTCTCTCTACCTCACTAATCTCTCATTACTCCATCTGTTTCTCCCCCACCTCTCTCTCTCACCACCTCACCTCTCAATTCATCTCATCACTTGTTTGCTACTTCACCCTCTCCGCCTCCATTTCACTCTTCCTACCATTGTTCCCTGTACCCCACCTCTCTCACTCCCTTACGTTGCCCCTCTATCCTCTTGATCCAGCGCTACACTTAATCAGGGATCGATACTCAATATCATTACATACAAATGGCCCATATACATTCACCCAACTCATGAAATCCCTGTTGCGCTGGGGGTCAAGTTTTAATGATGTGATTCGTTAGCTTTCTTCTATAAGTTCATATTTATCATTTCTAAATACATAACTGAACCTGAATATCAACTCTCTTTCTTCTGGTCGATGGACCAATTAGTTGAGAAGTTGATGGTAATAATAGTACTATCTATCTATCTAGTCTGGCTAAATAATCACAGACTCTCAATATGATTAATAAAGTTTATCGCAAAATAATGTGAAATCAATGCTCATCGCATACAGGTCACAAAGCAAACAATGAAAATCTCACAAAGAGAGAAAAGGAAACATCAGCAAATGCAAACAGTGTCACACTCATCAAATGAACGATACACATATGAAGGAGTGGATAGATGAAGAGACATAAGTTTCAGAGACAAAAATATACATTTGCAAATGTTTTATGCAAAGTATGAATCATGAAGACATACTAACCCAAAGGATCAGAGAAATACCACCCCCCCTGGCCAAGGAGGTAGTGGGGGGTCCCCTGAAATAGAGTCAGGGAACAAAGATTTCCGGATACAGGAACGGGACAAGGACAGCATCAGCTAGGCCTTTCTGCAAACCGACGGACAGCGACGAATCACCCCTCTACCTTTCCTTCTCTCCTTCTCTGCTCTCTCCACCAAACCACACCCCTAAAGGCACCACAATTATACCCTAAAACCTACATGTCCAACCCACAATAGTTGAAACAATTTTTAAAACTCAGCCTCTCATTGGATGGTTTAGGGGGTGTTCAATCACACCACCATGATCACATTCATGATTCTACAGTCTTCTTTGTTTTACATCGTTCTCATGACATAATATTCGACTAGTTCATTTGTTCATAAAACATGTAACAATTTCATCGTTCACATGAGCTTTTCTGCTTCGTCCGCGGAAGAAGTCTTGGGTCCCACGGCCAGTCTCGTCTCTTGGCAGACAAACAAGGTTTCGTAGCTGATCAACCTTGAATTTTCGTACTTTTCTGCAGCGCTCAGCTTTTCTGTTTATTTATTGGGTTATTCATGCTTTTCTTCCAGTCCCCATCTACTATGTCAACTTTAGGAAAATGTAGGCCCATTCAGCTTACTATAAAGAATAAAACATAAGCATTTATTAATTTCATGGATATGTACCTTTCACTTTTTACCACCCTCCTTTTGCACTACCCCATGTTAATATTTTTCTTAGCAGAGCTTTTAAGCAAAAGAGGCATTATTTATTATTTTCGAAGCAAGTTGCTAAATGCAAAAATAAATGCGGCCTGATTCTTTCATGCATTAGTTCTCATTAGTGCACGCATGTGCGAAAGCGGTTTCCAGTGTATTTTATGTGATTTGTATGTTAATTTCCACTGCACACTGTTAGTATGTATTACGGGGGTGTCGATTTGAGCAGGTTTTCTTTCTTTTTCTTGTAAAAATCCTGCTCCATCACTCTCTTTTACTGCTTCTTTTTCTCTATCATTACATTCCCTCTCATCTTTCTCTGCACGTCCTTCTTGTTCTAATTTGTTCTCCCTATAATCTCTGTACCAAACCTTTATATTTATCTCACAACTCTCTTTCTACCCCACCCCTCTCTCTTTCTCAACCTTTGTATCAATGTGAACGTTGTCTTCTTCACCTCTGTATCTCTGCTTTTCTCTTTGGCTCTGTACCTCATCTCTTTCAACAGTCCCCCCTCTGTCTCGGTATCTCTCTATATCACCTCTCTTTCTCCCTTACCTCTTTCACTACCTCAAACCTTGGTGTACCCCATCCCTTTCCCACTCCCTACATTTGCTTCTCCTTACCTCTCTACCTCACTCTCGTTAGACACTGAATAAAAATAAAAATATTGTTGCTCCAAGACAAAGCAAATGTAAATTTGACTTTTCTACAAAAATAAATTACTTTATAAATGCTTGTTCAAGCTTTCTTTTGGTACTTTGTGACTTGCAGATGCTATGGTGTGCCACAGTTTTTGAAAGTTTGGTGTACAATTACAGTATAATTCTATTAGTTTGGCAAAAAACGGGTTAGAATTAGCTGAATGACAGTAATAAATACAAAGTTGGTTCAAATTATGTTTTGCCCTGACCCCAAAAAATCCTTAAGGTTTCACTGATTTTCTGCAGTGTCCTAACAAAGGTGGTAGAAGTTCTAAAGCCAGCAAGGAGGACAAGCCCCGCTGACCCCGGTTTGGTAGTAAAAGGCAGCCTATTGGGGTGCAGTGGGCCCCTCGCCCCTCTGGGCCCCTTTGCCACTGCCCCGGACCAGCTGCACTACTCATACCTACAGCTGTGGTGCTTGGGAGAAATCCCAGAGTCCCCCCGAACCTCCAAGGCCCCAGTTTTCGCACTCACCTGCTCTTGACCTGTGAACGTTTATTGAAACTTAGCCCAGCCAGAAAGAGGAACTAAATATCACAGCCTTGCCGGCCTCGTGGGCTTATACTGTACATCCCTGACTCACTGCAGCTACGTCATCAATAAACAATATGGTGAGATGGAGGAGGGAGCTCAGACTGACTTGTCTGCCTGTGCCCTCACTGAGGTACGGCTCCTGGGAAACCATAGGCCTCAGTGACTAAATGTTTTTGTCTTCCTTTCTGGTTGGCGTAGACAGAAAATGAATTCGAGTTCTGTGTTCATCACAGAGACGGCAAAACCACAAAGACCACTGCCAGTCTAAATACTGGCATTCCAGAAGTTTAACCTCCTTCTTGCTAGGTTTGCCTATAAAATAAGAATGACGGGCGCCACCTGGTGCCTCACTAGAGCGAAATGAGTTAACAGAATAAAATAGTTATTGGAAATGTTTCACCTCAGGTACCACACTTTCTTTCTGTTTCATATTTCTGATGTCACTATTTTTCAACTAATGAAAACGTCAATTGTTTTCCACATGCAATGTTCAGTGCTTCATTTGAGCTGGTGGTTGCAGGTGGGGGTCCACCGGACCCAGTGCTTCATTTGAGCTGGTGGTTGCAGGTGGGGGTCCACCGGACCCAGTGCTTCATTTGAGCGGGTGTTTTCCGGTACTAGGCACCCGTACTTAATTGTCAACACCGGTGCTTGTTAGGTAGCACTGTCTGGCTAATTTAGAGCTGACAATACCAACTGTTACTTATTAATTCATATACAACAAAAATGACTATTACCTGCCGCCCAAGCCATCCTTATAGCTTTGGGGGCCTAAAATAGTCTGAATTGTCACACTTGTCGTGTGTGATGGTTAGTAGTTGTGTTGTTCCCATCACTGCCAGCGCTGGCAGGGGAAAGCTGCAGTAGCCTCCTGACGAGAGCACAGACACTCATTTTTTTTTACAAATTAAGCACTGACCGGACTTCATTTTTGGGGACCCGCACTTATTTTTTCTCATCAGACTTTCACTCAGAGCAAGCTAGCGAGAAAAACACAAAAGGGGAAAAGAAGGAGGAAGAGAAAGATGAAAAACCGAAACAAAGAAAGAAAACAGTGATTAAAAAAGGACCTGAAAGAGGGAGATAAAGAGGCCAGTAGTCACTGGTGATGGATCAAAGAGGCAGCAGGGGGAATCAAGACTATGCAGCCTATGCAGCCTTGGAGTTCGGCACTCCCGTCATTCAATAGTGCTGGCCAGAGGCTTCTGAGCAAAACTTTGGGCCCCAGCACTTATTGTTTTACAAATTAAGCACTGGCCAGATTGTGAAAAGAGACCCAGGCCTCCATTTTGATGGCGTCTTGATGCTGCAGTGTAAGAGAAAAGGGCAGCAACAGTGATGTACCTGTACTACAGGTGCATCACACACTTCTCCCATACTACTGTGCTGCAGAGTGGGGTACCCAGTAATTAGGTAATTCTTTACACCTGTAATTATAAATTCTGTTCCAAATTTTTATTGTACTTACCTACCAAGTGGGAATTAAATAATGAATGCCTGGAAGAAAGTACATTTACAACGTGCACATTCAGCTAGGACCAAAGAATAGAACCAGGGATGCAATTTAAACAAAGAGAAGAGCTTTAATGGCATTCCTTAAAGTACTGTAGTTTGAAATTAAGAAGATGTTGCAGGGAAGGGCATTTTCTAACTTATGTGCAACGATAGGCAAGTATTGACAAAGCCAATAGGTCTCAGCTTTGCCAATGCATGTTTACAACAGAATGCAAAAGCATGCGTCACGACACAGGCGCAAGTTTATCCAGCAATCTTTGAATGGGAAAACCCATTCCAAGATGGTTGATATGTGTGATGACATCTACGCACATGTGCATTGTGATGCATGCACATGTTGGATACAATAGGTCTGACATAGCGAAAGATGTCTGTAGTCGAGACATAACAAATTGGGGTGTACTACATTAGCATTATTTGCTCTTGAGTTATGCAAAATTCAGCAAAAATAATGCTACAGTAACGTCAAATTATACAAAACGCAAAACCGGAATTTTGCATTATATTTTAGTGTGAAAAACGTCCATGCATCCATTTTTGACACTAGGACACATTTCACACTAAATAAAAGTGCAAAAAACACAGGTGCCGTGACCAACAGCAGCTTGTGTTCTGGTCGTTCGTGTTGCTCTTGTGCTCCCTTGGCAAAATTTTACGCCATGTGGTGTAATTCGGGCAATCTCATGTAACAAGCGTGAAGCAAAATTGCCAAAATTACGCCCGCGTAATTTTCACCAAGGCCTTCTAGTAAGGAGTATCTATCAAGCTGGAAGCATCTAAAGGCAGTGGCGTAGCTAGGACTTTTGCTGCCAGTGGTGGTCCCAGCCTTTGACGCCCCACAGCGTGCGTAGGAGTGGGAGGGGGGGTGCTGGCGATCAATTTCTGCATTTGCCGCCCTGCGCGGCCGCCGGTAAGAGTGGGGGGGAGGGGGCCACCGCCCCCAAAACTTGTGCCGTCCAGGGTGGACCTCCCACTCCTGCCCCCCTCTTGCTACGCTACTGTCTGAAGGCGATTACAGTCAGTAGCTGCCTGGCCACAGAGCAGAGGGAAAGTGCAATGTGAAGCTTCCATTAACCTCGGCATAGCGCAAACTGAGCTGTGCGAGAAATTCAATATGTTTTGCTTCTATATTCTGAGAAATCAAAATGTAGTCCCCTTATGAAAAATTCCAATTTCTGCACCTGCATAAGTTTTCCTACAAAGCCAAGTGATCACCTTTGGCCCTTCAAACTACATGCTTTAGTTTTTCTGTTTGTGTTTCCATATCCGAGCAGCAGGATTCTCCAAATCAGAAGCATCATGGAAGAGAGCGTGACATCACAGCATACGCATTGTTAGACTTGGCAACTTTTGGCGTGTTTCCCCTGTCTTTTTGCTTTCTGACCTCCCTTTTTTAACTCTGTTTTTGCTGGTTTAGTGTCTCTGCGCACTTTCTCACTGCTGTTCGGTGTTAAAGTGCAAGTGCTCCTGTTGTAAATTATGTTATGGATTGGTGTTTCCATGATTGGCATATTTGATTTACAGGTGAGGCCCTAGTAAAGTGCACTGAGAGTGCCAGGGCTGGTAAATCAAATGCTACTAGTGGGCTTGCAGCACTGATTGGGCCAGCCACAGAAGTAGCACTGAAAAGGTAACTCAGACCTGCCACCGCAGAGTCTGTACGCAGTTTGTAACTGCCATGTTGACCTGGCAAGTGCACCCACTTGCCAGGCCCCAACATTCCCTTTTTAGGTCTCGCCTGAGCCAGCGCACATGCGTTGCTCTGCGAGGCTTTTAGTAAGGGCTTTAAACTTGGAACACACGCTCGTGCGTGTGCTTTTTTTTTTCATCACCCGCTATTGGCCTTTGCATGCGTCTTTCTAAGAAAGACAGCACGCAATTGGCCAAAGGCGGGTGCATGTCCCGCCTTCTCTCTCCCCTGGCCTAGGGAGCTCGGGAGCGAGCAACAGCACCATCTGTTTCCAATTGTCGCGCCTGCGAGGTAATTGGAAAAAGATGGCGGTCGCGCTGGCCCTGGTGCACTTTTGCTCCAAAGACGGCGCTTTCACTTTCGCCGCCGACCTGGCACGCGCGGCCCCGCTTGTTGCAATTTCTTGTTAATTAGCGTGGCCGCGCTTGTCTCCCACGCAGTCTCTCCTCCCCCTCTTGCGCAACGCCTCTGTTTGGCTCGCCCGACTATATTGACTCAAACTCTTTGCCTCAGAGGGCCCACTCGGAGCCCTGCTTGCATAGAACGCACTTTCGACCCCGCAGAGTGGAGACTAGGGGCCTCGAGCCTTTGGAAAGCAAAGGCAGTTCCCCGTGCTTCTCTGCTGTCCTCTCAGACTCCGGCCCCTCTACAGTCAGACTCAGACCCAGGTGAGGCCGAGTTACACAGGTAGACCCCAGAACCTCGTGAGTGCACAGTGCACACTCGGACTCTTCTTCAGAATGCACCGTCCAACAAACGCGCACCCTCATTCACCCTGTGTGTGGACACCTGTGCTCTTAGTGCGTACACTCTTCGGAGGGCCTCTGAACAAGTGAGGGCCCCATGCCGCACGCGTGCACACTCAGACACGGGTATCTGTAGCGCGCACTCTCAGACAACTGCATCTGTCTGCTCTGCAGTCACCTGTAGCACTGGAGGTTAGGTGACTGCCAGGCCTCTGTAGTGCTCACTCAGACACCTGCACTTCGGTGAGCATACCCAGACGTCAGCGTCACTGATCCACAAGACTCTGGAGTGTACACCAGGGCATGAGCGCTTTACACTGCACATTCCGACCCGTGTCTCTGCAGTGCACAAGTGTGTGTTTGGAATGCACATTCCGACCCCGCTCTCTTGAGTGCACAGGTGTGTGTTTGGAATGCACATTCCGATACTGTGGCTCTGAAGTGCACAAGTGTGCGCTTCTGGAGTGCACATCCCAAACCCCGTGTCTCAAGAGTGCACAAGAGTAAGCTTTTACACTGCACATTCCGATCCTCATGTTTCTGAAGGGCACACGGGTGCACTTTTTAAGGGCACATTCTAACCTCCGTGTCTCTGAAGTGTACAAGAGTAGGTTTTTTAACTGCACATTTCGACCCCGTGAATCCGAGTGCACACTTGTGTTCTTCTGGAGTGCACTTTCCGACTCCCGTGCCTCTGGAGTGTTGCTTCAGGTTCCGTGTGTCTCCAGTGTTCCCGCACAGAGACCTGTGCTTCTGAAGTTCACTCTAAGACCCCAGCTCCCTTGGAGTTCACACGCACGTGCCAGAGGGGTCCGTGCTCGGGGTGATATCATACAAAGTTTTGGAGTTTCTCGAAAATGGACAACAGACGAGTTTCACCGTCCCTGGTGGTTATCTGAGGAAAAAGGAAGTACTTCAAAGTTCTTCTCCTTCCAGGGGTCCCAGAGAGACCTACATGTGTCAGAACCAGTCCGCTCTGCCCTGTGCCCCGGAGTAAACCTAACTCAAGCGCGGACAGCAGCTGAACACGCCTGCACCAGGTTTAAATACAGAAGAAAACCAAGCAGAGCAAAATGATGTGTCCCATTTTTAAATAAAAGTCAAACTTTTTGTAAGGGTTGTTCTGTAGAGCCCGGGCCCTACTTGTAGTCGGGAGGTTTCATGTCATGTCTTTCCTCTTATTTCTTACCTCCCTCCCAAACCGTGAATATTGATAAACCGTCCCAAGCTTACTCTCTCTCTGACCTGTCCCACTTCCAAGGCATGTCCTCAGTGCTCGCATTCTACTCTAGCCCCTCTCCGCATCCCCTCGAACAATTGTCCCTGTCCCGGTCCCCTCTTAGCTTCCTCTCGAACCCGTGTCTCTGCCCCTCTCAGAACCGTTAGAGGTCGGTCATAACCCGCTCCAGATCTCTCTTAACCCTGTCATCGTTTCCTCTCTATTTCTGTCCTAGTTCATTTAATTCTAATCCCTGCCCTGGCTCTCTACCAACCCATGTCTGAAATCTGTCCTAACTACTCACTGCCCTTCCTCCCCTATAACCTTTGTTCTTCTTCCTCCCTCTGCTTTCCAAGTTCCATCTTAAACCCTCGCCCCCGGCCCCCCCCGCCCCCTCCTTACTTCTAAACTTGCTCCCTTGTAACTTCTGTAGTAAATCCCTCCTAAACACGGTCCTCGCACCCTGCTCATACACGCCTTTGTTGTTCGTTACTTCTGTAATCACAATCCTTCCTTCACTTCCTCCTATTCCTAGCTCACCCCATCTCTACTTTTATTCCTCCTTACCTCTGTCTTTGCACCCTCCTAATAGTTGCTGGTCTTCCCTTTACCTCTATCTTTGCACCCTCCTAATAGTTGCTGGTCTTCCCTTTACCTTTACCTCTGCTCCCTCCTAACACCTGCCCCTGCTCCCCTTCACTTCGGTCCTTGCACCCCCTTATTACCTGTCTTTGTTCTTCCGTTTTACCTCTGCCTTTGCACCCTCCTGATAATACCACTCAGTGTGACATAGTTACACGCCACATAATTACACTCTACTCAATGCAACATAAATACATCCCACATACGACTCAGTACCACATAATTACAAGCCATATAATTGCACTCTACTCATTGCAACATAAATACACTCCACATAATACCACTCAGTGCCACATAATAACACACCACATAATTGCACTCTACTCAATGCAACATAATTACACTCCACATAAATGCACTCTATGCCACATACCACCAATCAACATAAATGCACTCCACACCATGACACAATTTCACTAAGCATAATTTCACTCAACACCACAGTTCCAGGCCACACATTTCCAATACACACCACATAATTACACACCAAACAACATATTTCAACTCCACAATCCACAACGTACCTCCAATCCACACCATATAGTGGCACCACCTGAGCACCAAACATCACTCAACACCACCATTTTGCATCAGCGCACCACCTAAGCATCACCTAAACATCACCTAAGCATCACGTCAGTCTGCCCTCAGAATCTGGCATCTGTTGATTCTCCCCTAGTGTCCGTCCGCTGCTCGTGTTCTAATTAAATTACTGTTTTCCAACCTCCACTCCCCCGTTCTTTATGTCCCGCTCCCCCATAACAAAAAAAATTATAACAAACAAGCATGATAACAGGCAGGAAGAAGTTGCCAGCAGTGCAAGTACAAAAAAACTAGAAGACATTTTTTATGTTAAAATCTTTTTTTAATCAGGTTGTTCAGTTGTATATAATGTCGACTTGGTTTGTATAAAGGTAACAAAAATGCTTAACACTTTTTATTATAACTTTTCAACATGATGCACAGCAGCCACAATGCTCTACAACATAGCCAAAAGTTCTGGCTAAACACATAAGGTCCCAAAGGCGAGACCTATTGGCTATGCCAATGCTTGTTCTACATGTCAGTCACCCCTAAGGTAGGCCCAAGGTACCCCTGTGGGCAGGGTGCTGTGTATGTTAAAGGTAGGATATGTACTGATGTGTGTGACATGTCCTGGTGGTGAATTACAGTGTATTTCGTTTTTCACCATTGCAAGGCTGCCTGTATAACATCTTATAAAAATAACTACCTCTGGGAACAAGGTAGAAAAATAAAGTTTAGTATGTCTGGACTCAGAATGTTAAAATGCATCTTTTAGTGAAGATGATTTTTACATTCTGTGTTTGAAAATACCACTTTTAGAAAGTAGGTATTATCTTGCTTAGCCATCCTGTGTGCCTCTGCTGGGGTTGTGGATTGACTGTCTGGCTTTGGGATGACAGGGGCTGGAGAGGGGCAGTGGCTCCAGAGAGCCTGATGGGTCAGGGCAGGTCTGAAAAGACCTGGGCTGCATTTATAGTAGTGGGAGGAGATTTCCTTGCACCTGAATGGGCCTGGTCTGCCTTGCACAATGCCTTCTCCACCCCCCTGCCAGAAAGCTGCACCAGTGAGGACTGAACTGGTTTGGGCTGGGTACAGACACTCTCTGCCTTCAGAGAACAAAGGATTTGGTGGTATAAATATTGGGGCCCAGACCCCAGAACTTTAGAACTCTTTTAGAAATAAGAAGACTGCCAAGAGGAAGAGCTGGAGAAGCTGTGAGGAGAGACTACCACTTTGCTGTGTGGTTTGCTGTGTTGGCCTGCAGTGGCTGCTTCTGTCTTGGGCAGTGAAAGGAATGGACTGAACTTTCTGCAACTTCCTTTTGTTCTTTAGTTTCTCCAAGGGCTTGAGGTAGAGCTTGCCCCCTGTTCAAGAAGTCTCAGGAACAGCAAAGACTTCAAGCTCTTCTGACATCAGCATTGGGGACTGTGTGTTTTGTGCTGCAACAGAAGAAAAAGCAACCCGACGCCGTCTACGACGCCGCTGCCGACTCCGTGTCCTGAAGGCACCGCAGAGGGCACCACTGCAACACCGCACCGCAACCCTGGTCTCACCGACGATGCCTGCTGATGCCATCACTGAGCCGCTGCTTGCACCGTAAACTGAGGGCACTGCACTCCGCACCGCCTCGCTTTACATCGTCGCCCTGGTATCCCTGATGACGCTGCTTCACGCCGACCTCAACTCCTCTGCTTGCACCGTGGTTCGAGGGCACCGCTCGTAAGTTACACGACGCACCGCTGTTATCCTGCACCACAGCCTTGGCCTACCGACGCCGGTACCATCGACACCTGTTCGTCAGCCAACGACAGCGCTTCAGCAACGACGACACCGCTGCTTGCACCGTGACCTGCCAGCACCGCGACGAGCACTGCATCACTTCGCACCGCAGTCCTGGTCTCACCGACACCGCTGGACGACCGTCACCGAGCTGCTCCCTGCACCGCGACCTGAGGGCACCGCACGCCGCACCGCTGCACTTTGCACTGCAGCACCCGACGCCTACCGACGCCGGCGCTCCCGGCTTCAACCGCGAGGAGTTCGATCTGCAACGTGTGTGACTTCAAGGGCCCGACGACTCCTGCACCGACCTCCAGAACCGATGCCTGCGGACGCCGTGCTTTCGGACCTCAACGAGAAGTCGCTGATGCCCTGCATTTCTAAAGGTACTGTTTTGTCGGTCCTCCCGACACAGTAGCTGGCCCGCGACACCGCGGTCAGCCAGAACTGTTTGGATTTGCTGTTCACGACGCCGTGATAGCCCCAGACGGAGCTATCGACTTCAAGGAACTGTTTTTTCAAGTTTATTTTGATAACTGAAGATTTCTAAGTACTGTATTGTGGATTTTTTATCGTTTTTGGTCTTGTCCTAAGTATATAAAAATATTGGATATTTTTCAAAACTGTGTGGTGTCCTTCTGTATTGCTTACACTGTATTACTGTTGGTTATGTGCAAATGCTTTACACACTGCCTTTAAGATAAGCCTGACTGCTCATGCCAAGCTACCAAGGGGGTGAGCAGGGGTTATTTTAGGAGTGTAACTCTCTTACCTTGACTAGAAGGAAGGGTCCCTACTTGGACAAGGTGCAAACCATTGCCAACTAGAGACCCCCATTTCTAACATTGGTGGCAGCGGTAGGATAGGACTTGTGTTTGCACTTGACTTACAGTGATTGGTGTGCACTACTACCATATCGCAGACCATAACGTGCCACATACTGGTTTTTTTTCTGGTCTATTTTTGTGATCCTATCGTTTTTTAACTTTAACTTCCTACTGCATCATGCCTGACACAGTAGCATCATCACTTGCATCCCTAGAGGTGGCCTTAGAGGAGCAAAGGGTGAAAACTTACAACATCAAGGAGTTGAAGGCTATTTGTAAAAACCTGAAAGTCCAAGTCAGAGGCCTTACCAGGAAGGAGGAGCTACAAAAGGCGCTGATGGCCTGGGTAGCAGCCAGACATGCTAGTGGGCAGTCTGGAGATCTTAGTGGGGAGGCAGAAGAGCCTACTCCTAGGGAGGATGTGCTGTTGGGAGGGGCTGGGTCCCTCCAGGTTAGGTAGCAGTGGTTTGTCCCCAGAGGAGCTGGAGGACAGAAGGGGAGCTAGGAGGCATGAGATAGAGCTTGAGAGGCTCAAGATGGAGTCACAAAGGATGGTATTAGACCATGAGCGTGGGCTGAAGGAGCTGGAATTGAAGAGCAAGTCCAGCACGGATGGTGGCAGTAACTCTTCAGTGCAGATAGATAGGATTGTGCACATCCCCAAGAATGTAGGTAAAGAATTCAAGAAGGGGAAGACATACAAAGGTGGTTTCAAGGGTACCAGTTGTCTATTCACATGAATGGGGTCCCTGAAAGGAATTGGGGGCAGGATTGTGGCCTCTCTTTCCAGAAGAAGCAAGGGATACTCTGATAGCTTTGGGTAAGGGGCAGAACCTCACCTATGCTGATATAAAGGACGCTCTCCTCACTAGGTATGGACTCACCCCTGACAAGTACAGGGATCAGTTTAGGTCCAGTAGGAAAACTGATGCCAACACTTGGTTGGAATGTGTAGATTCTTTCTGCAGGTCACTGGATGGCTGGGTGAAGGGCAGTAATGTAACAGATTTTCAGGGGCTCTACAACTTGATTGCATGGGAGCACTTGTCTAGTCTATGTTTTGCAGAGCTGCGCCAGCACTTGGTTGATAGTAAGCTGACGGACCCCAGGAAGCTTGCTATGGAGGCGGACCGCTGGGTGAGTACCAGGGTCCACAAGACAGCGTTTGGGGGAGACTCAACCAAAGGTGGGCAGGGTCCCCAGCAGAAAAGTGGGGTGGACAAGGGTAAAGCACAGGAGTTCTCTAAAGGGCCCAAAACTAACACCCAGGGTAAAGGTTCCCATCCCCCAGGAGATAAAAAAACAAGGGGTCTCTTCAGAAAAGCCTGCTGAGACCGGCCCCCACAAATGTTTTGCATGTGACCAGGTGGGTCCCTTGAAGGGGGACCCCAAGTGTCCCAAGAGGGCACAGCCACCCACCGGTGGACAGACCAAGGTTTTGGCTAGTGTAGCGCTTGGGGAGGAGGGGTGCCCACAGGAGGGTGGGGATCCCGCAGAAATGACCCTCGTCTCACTAGGGGACAGTAAGATGGTCCCAGGAAACCATGTGCCCCCTAAAGCAAAGAAATACAGCACCTGGGTGACCATCAATGGGAAAAGGGTAGAGGCTCTCAGAGATACTAGAGCCAGTGTGACCTCAGTCCGTTGTCACCTGGTCTCTGAAGAGCAGGTAGTCCCCGGGGCATTCCACCAAGTAGTTGCTGTAGACAACTCGGCGCGCCAGTGTATGGTGGCACAGATTTCTTTTGAATGGGGGGGGTCTCAGATCCCTTGAGGGTGGTTGTGAGCCCTACCATGCCTGTAGATTGTCTGCTAGGTAATGACCTGGAGCAGTCCTTGTGGAAGGATGTTGAGCTCAGGTCTCACTTGGAGATGCTTGGCTTGCCAGAGTGGGCATGCGTGTCCACTCGGTCAATGGCGGCCAGAAAGGGTGATCAGAAGGACCTGGAGCCTGAAACAGTGGCCCTGGTCCCTGCCAAGAGAAAGGGCAGGGGGCGCAGGAAACCGGCCCCTGAAGTTCCCACGGACCGGGAGGAGGCTGACCTTGAGGGGGATGCCCCGGTACCTACAGGGGAGCAGGTAGCTGAACTGGGGGACATCTCTGAGCTGACCCATTGGCAGCAAGAAGGTGGTCCCACCAGGGAAGACTTCTACAGGAAGCAGAAGGAGTGCCCTTCTCTAGAGGGTCTGTGGTGGCAGGCTGCAGACCAGGCAGCTGGTGATCAGTCTGGATCACATTGGATCTACTGGGAGAATGGTCTCCTGTATAGCGAGCCTGTGGTCGCTGAGCCAGGGTCATCCCTTGTGCTGGTGGTACCCCAGCGCTTCAGGACCTTCCTACTGTGTCTGGCTCATGACGTGCCTTTGGCAAGACATTTGGGGCAGGACAAGACCTTTGACAGGCTTGTCACCCACTTCTTCTGGCCCCAAATGCGTAGGCAGTCAGATGGACATTGCAGGTCTTGCCAAACTTGCCAGGCAAGTGGTAAGAGTGGGAGGAAGGTCAAAGCTCCTCTCCAACCTTTTCCAGTTGTTGGAACCCCTTTTGAAAGGGTAGGGATGGACATTGTGGGGCCACTGCACCCCAAGACAGCCATGGGCAACAGGTACATCCTGATCTTGGTGGACCATGCCACACGGTACCCGGAGGCAATCCCTCTCAGGACAATGACGGCGCCCGTGGTGGGCCGGGCGTTAATGGGGATCTTTTCCCACGTGGGTTTCCCCAGTGAGGTGGTTTCTGACAGTGGCACCAATTTCATATCGAAGTATATGACATCCTTGTGGAAGGAGTGTGGTGTAACCTACAAGTTCACCACTCCTTACCACCCACAAGGTAACGGTTTGGTGAAGAGATTCAACCAAACCTTGAAGGGCATGATTAAGTGTCTAACAGAACCCATGAGGCATAAGTGGGACGTCCTCTTGCCATGCATTCTCTTTGCATACAGGGAGGTGCCTCAGAAGTCTCATGGGGTCAGTCCCTTTGAGCTCCTGTATGTTCACCCTGTGAGAGGACCTCTGAGTTTGGTGAAGGAAGGCTGGGAGGCAGCTTCCAGGAAAACTCCCCAGGATGTGCTTAGTTACATGCTGGCCTTCAGAAACCAAACTGCCTGCTTCAGGAAACTCGCTCAGGCGAACCTGGAAGCAAGCCAGGAAGAAATGAAAAAGTGGTATGACCAGAATACCACTCTGGTCGAATTTCAACCTGGGCAAAAAGTGTGGGTCATGGCCCCAGTGGAACCTTGTGCCTTGCAGGACAAGTGGACTGGGCCTTTTGAGGTGGTGGAGCGCAAAAGTGATGCCACCTACCTGGTGAATTTGCAGACTCCCAGGAACCCACGTGAACCGCCTCAAGCCCCACTTCGCGAGGTCCGAAGTGAGCATGCTCTTGGCGACAGATGATGGGGTGAAAGAGGAGAGTGAGCCTCTCCCTGACCTCCTGTTCACCAAGGAGCACGATGGGTCAGTGGAAGGTGTGATCCTCTCCCCTACACTGACCCCAGAGCAGCAGAGTGACTGTCACCAGTTGTTGGGACAGTTTGCCCCACTGTTCTCTCTGACCCCAGGTGTTACTCACTGGTGTACACATAACGTGGACACTGGTGACAGCCCTCCTGTAAAACACAAGATTTACAGGTTGACTGACCGGGTCAGGATCAGCATCAAGGAGGAAGTCTCTAAGATGTTGGCATTAGGGGTGATAGAGCCCTCCAGCAGTCGTTGGGCCAGCCCAGTGGTCTAACTACGGTTTTGTGTGGACTACTGTGGGCTCAATGCCGTCACCAGGACTGACACACACCCCATCCCCAGAGCTGATGAGCTCATTGATCGGTTGGGAGCTGCCGGTTCCTCAGCACGTTTGATTTAACGTCTGGGTACTGGCAGATTGCCTTAACCGATGGGGCCAAGGAGAGTGTAGTATCTTGGTATCCTGTTCATCACATGCTCAGCCAGTGGAATGTTACATTTATGATGTATTTCGGAATGTTGGTACTCTGTGAAGAAATGCCACAGTTGAGATGGGGCTGAGCAGCTTGCTGGCTGCTCCTGGTGGGGCTCATCTACATATCTACAATAAATCATCTTGAACTACACCAATCTGTTTGGACCTCATCACTACATTTTTATGGCGACGAGGATGGGATACGAACCCATGCGTGCAAAGCACAATGGATTAGCGTCATTATTTCATACAACGTTTATTTCTATGTTGAGCCCTGTGTCACAACTGCCGTGTGAAGATATGCCAGCGCTGTTTGTGTGTCCTTATGTATCACCAGTGATGCTCTGTTTACATCTATGGATACACTATTAGTTTATTTTCATCCTGCTGACTGTGTATGAAGTACAGAAGAAACCTGGTAGCAATCTAGAGTATCGTTTACTGTTTTACTGTTCTGATTGTGGTTGTGACATATTAATCAACTTATTTTCACTCTGAGGAATTGCGCTGGTGTTGACCTTTTTTTTTGGATGAAAAACGGCAGCAAATTCGATGAGCAACATTTTCAAAATGTTTTCGAAGTCTCACTCACCACAACGGTTTGTGCTCGTGCGCCTGGTCTTAGAGATAGTCAGCGCGAACCCATTCTTCAGCTGCTTCTGGTATGATGAGGCGCCCTGGAACATCACGCTGCCAAGAGCCACCCGACGCAGCGTATGCTACGTGCTGCCATTTTGTGTTTGGCAAAAGCCGCAAATTTCCATTATGTATTGGACATCTGTCTGTCATTTGTTCTGATCCTCGTCATGAAGAACGGGTGGTGAGACGCGGGACATTGGCAAATTCTTTAAGGGGAATCATCAAGCAAGGTACTCTTTTTATTTTCCCGTTTTCTGTCACATGATGCCATGAAGTTTCTGTTAAACAGCAAGTGCGGCACGAAGAGGTTTCCTGCGTCCTGACACTTCGTTTGTTTCCACGTATATCTCTGCTTCATAAGAGGGTCATCCTATTATTTTGAGGACATTTGACTCAATGCACAGTGCCCACACGACGCTCTCTCGGTGCTGAATGGGAGTTTGTTTGTTCTTCTTTGACTGCCTGTGGACATGGAGTTATTAAGTCAAAAGCTCCTATCTCAAATGTACTGTGTTTGGAGCCACTGTTTCTGGGGAGGTTTGTTACTGCATGCATGTGGAAATTGTTTAGTTTGTTTGATGCAAATGTTTTCATTTTTTTTATTTCCATGTAGCTCAACAGAGTACATATATAGACCCTAGGTACACCCTGTCAACAGCCTAGTCTTCCAGTCACGACATTCACGGTCTACTCCCTTGTGTTAGGGAGGGGCGTGCGGATGGGTACTAGTCCCATTCACACAAGTTCGTGTCAATAACCCTTACATGGGGTTTGTTTGGGGGTCTTTCTCAAATTACATTATGTTTCACCCTCACACATGGTTTTGCGCAATCTACTTGTATTTTTCCCTTCATAGGTATGGGAATGGGTTTTAGTCCCATTTGCTCACAGTACACTAGCCCTTTTCAACTGTGTTTGGTTCCTACTTTTAGGTCATCTATGCATAGGTGTTAGTCCTACTTGCATCACTTACACATCTCTATTCTTAGAGACAAGTCATGGGTTCTCACCCATATATACTGGTTGACAATAGCTTCATTCATTGTTTGGAATAGGTCATGGGTTCAAACTCATATACGGTACCTGACCACAGTTAACCTCCCTCACGTTTCGGGTAAGTTTTAGATTCAGGTTCAGTCTTCTAGTATTTTATTACCCCACATAGGGTGTGTAGTAAGGGTTTAAGTCCCTTTGCTACAGGGCACAGCATGTGACCTTTACACTGGGTTGTCCGTACATTTTTATTTTGTTACCCTACATAGGGTGTGTCGTTTGGGTGTAAGTCCCTTTACACAGTGCACAACATTGGGCCTTTATACGAGGTTGTCTTTGTACACACTTTTTGTACTGTTACCTCACACGGGGTGTTTTGTTTGGGTTATAGTCCCAGTACTACAGTGCAGAGTCGCATACTTTGATACATCTTTACCTTTACATAGGGTGTTTTGCTTGGGTCAATCCCACTTTTCTCAAAGTTATGCCTTATCGCTTTACATTGTTGGGTTTTCCTATGCAATGTTGTCTACATTTTATTATCTTTACAATTTTTTAACAGAGAAGTATGAGTGATCTTATTGTATTCTCTCCTCTTCTTCTCTGTTTTCTTTCTTTCTCCTTCAATGCTTTGCCTCCTCTCATTCCTGTCTGGCCGGTAGGTATGTCTCGGGGTAGTCATTGGTTCTTTCACGTCCTTTCTCTTTCTTGCTGCTGTCATTCGCTGTGTTTTTCGTTCAGTTTCTGTTGTTATTTATAGAAAGAAGAATGGGTTATATTTATCTGTCAATTCATGTTTTTAATTTGTTGCTTTCGGTTTTTCTACTCCCACCTTTCTTTCTGTTCTCTCCTCGTTGTACATTTCCTTGCATCGTTTTTGCTGTCTCTGTATTCCTTTGGTTCTCTCTTTTGGTTAGCTTTCTAAATTGTTTTTTTTATGTGTAAGAAAGGAGGATATGTAGTATCTTGGTATCCTGTTCATCACATGCTCAGCCAGTGGAATGTTACATTTATGATGTATTTCGGAATGTTGGTACTCTGTGAAGAAATGCCACAGTTGAGATGGGGCTGAGCAGCTTGCTGGCTGCTCCTGGTGGGGCTCATCTACATATCTACAATAAATCATCTTGAACTACACCAATCTGTCTGGACCTCATCACTACAGAGAGGTCAGCATTCTCAACCCCAGAAGGACATTATCAGTTCCGGGTGATGCCCTTTGGGTTAAAGAATGCCCCTGCAACCTTTCAGAGGTTGGTCAACCAGGTGTTGGCTGGACTGGAGGATTTCAGTGCCACATACCTGGATGACATTGCAGTGTTCAGTTCCAGCTGGGAAGAACACTTGCAGCACCTCGGGGAAGTGTTGAGGGATCTGCAGAGGGCAGGCCTCACGATCAAGGCCAGTAAGTGCCAGATTGGGCAGGGTTCTGTGGTGTACTTAGGATACCAGGTAGGAAGCGGCCAGGTGGCACCCCTACAGCCCAAGATTGACATCATTCTGGCTTGGGAGCCCCCCAAGACCCAGGCAGAGGTGAGAGCCTTTTTAGGTCTCACCGAGTACTACAGGAGATTTGTTAAGGACTACGGCACTATTATTGCCCCCTTAACAGAGCTGACTTCCAGGAAGCAGCCCAAGAAGGTGATCTGGACTGAGTCCTGCCAGAAAGCTTTTGATGCCCTGAAGGCAGCCATGTGCACGGCGCCCGTGCTCAAGGCACCTGACTTCTCCAAGGAATAAGTCGTGCAGACTGACGTTTCAGAGCATGGTGTTGAAGCGGTGCTCGCACAACTGAACGAAGAGGGCCTAGACCAGCCTGTAGTCTTCCTTAGCAGGAGACTACTCCCCAGGGAACAGAGGTGGAGTGCCATAGAAAGGGAGGCTTTTGCTGTGGTCTGGGCACTGAAGAAGCTGAGGCCCTACCTGTTTGGGACTCACTTCCGAGTTCAGACAGACCACAGGCCACTCAGATGGTTGATGCAAATGAGGAGTGAGAATCCAAAACTGTTGAGGTGGTCCATCTCCCTACAGGGAATGAACTTTACGGTGGAACACCGCCCTGGCACAGAACACGCCAACGCAGATGGTCTGTCCAGGTTCTTCCGCCTTAGTGAAGAGAACTCCCAGGAGGTTGGATAGTTCTCCCTACTTTCAGCTGGAGGGGACATGTGTTAGACTTGGCATCTTTTGGCATGTTTCCCCTGTCTTTTTGCTTTCTGACCTCCCGGTTTTGACTCTGTTTTTGCTGGTTTAGTGTCTCTGCGCACTTTCTCACTGCTTTTCAGTGTTAAAGTTAAAGTGCAAGTGCTCCTGTTGTAAATTATGTTATGGATTAGTGTTTCCATGACTGGCATATTTGATTTACTGGTGAGGCCCTAGTAAAGTGCACTGAGAGTGCCAGGGCTGGTAAATCAAATGCTATTAGTGGGCTTGCAGCACTGGTTGTGCCACCCACAGAAGTAGCCCTGAAAAGGTAACTCAGACCTGCCACTGCAGAGTCTGTGCACAGTTTGTAACTGCCATGTCGACCTGGCAAGTGCACCCACTTGCCAGGCCCCAACCTTCCCTTTTTCTACATGTGAGTCACCCCTAATGTAGGCCCAAGGTACCGCTGTGAGCAGAGTGCTGTGTATGTTAATGGTAGGACATGTACTGATGTGTGTGACATGTCCTGGTGGTGAATTACAGTGTATTTCATTTTTCACCATTGCAAGGCTGCCTGTTCCCATAGGACAGAATGGGGAGTTTGTTTATACCATCTTATAAACATAACTACCCCTGGGAACAACGTAGAAAAATAAAGTTTAGTATGTCTGGACTCAGATTGATAAAATGCATCTTTTAGTGAAGATGGTTTTTACATTCTGTGTTTGAAAATACCACTTTTAGAAAGTAGGTATTTTCTTGCTTAGCCATCCTGTGTGCCTCTGCTGGGGTTGTGGACTGACTGTCTGGCTTTGGAATGACAGGGGCTGGAGAGGGGCAGTGGCTCCAGAGAGCCTGATGGGTTAGGGCTGGGCTGAATAGACCTGGGCTGCATTTAGAGTAGTGGGAGGAGATTTCCTTGCACCTGAATGGGTCTGGTCTGCCTTGCACAATGCCTTTTCCACCCCCCTGCCAGGAAGCTGCACCAGTGAGGACAGAACTGGTTTGAGCTGGGTACAGACACTCTCTGCCTTCAGAGAACAAAGGATTTGGTAGTATAAATATTGGGGCCCAGACCCCAGAACTTTAGAACTCTTTTGGAACCAAGAAGACTGCCAAGAAGAAGAGCTGGAGAAGCTGTGAGGGGGGACTACCACTTTGCTGTGTGCTTTGCTGTGTTGACCTGCAGTGGCTAATTCTGTCTTGGCCAGTGAAAGAACTGGACTGAACTTTCTGCAACTTCCTTTTTGTGAGTTTCTCCAAGGGCTTGAGTTAGAGCTTGCCCCCTGTTCAAGAAGTCTCAGGAACAGCAAAAACGTCAAGCTCTTCTGCCATCAGCACTGGGGACTGTGTGTTTTGTGCTGCAACAGAAGAAAAAGCAACCCAAAGCTGTCTACTACGCCGCTGCCGACTCTGTGTCCTGAAGGCACAGCAGAAGGCACCGCCGCAACGCCGCACCGCAACCCTGGTCTCACCGACGACGCCTGCTGACTTCGCCACCGAGCCGCTGCTTGCACCGTGACCGGTGGGCACCGCACTCCACACCGCCTCGCTTCACATCTTCGCCCTGGTATCCCCGACAACACCGCTTTACGCTGATCTCGACGCCGCTAATTGTACCTGTGGTTCGAGGGCACCTCTCGTAAGTTACACGACGCACTGCCCTCATCCCGCACCGCAGGCTTGGCCTACCGATGCCGGTGTCATCGACTCCAGTTCGTCAGCCGACAACAGCGCTTCAGCAACGACAATGCCGCTGCTTGCACCGTGACCTGCCAGCACTGTGACGAGCACTGCATCACTTCGCACCGCAGCCCTGGTCTCATCGACGCTGCTGGACGACCGTCACTGAGCTGCTGCCTGCACTGCGACCTGAGGGCACCGCACGTAGCTTCCAACGCCTGCCGATGCCGGCGCTCCCAACTTCAACCGCGAGGAGTTCGATCTGCAACGCGTGTGACTTCAAGGGCCCGACGACTCCTACAACAACCTCCAGAACCGAGGCCTGCGGACGCAGTGCTTTCAGGCACTCAATAAAAGGTCGCCGACGCCCTGCATTTCTAAAGGTACTGTTTTGCGGGTCCTCCCGACACCGTAGCTGGCCCGCGACGCCGTGGTCAGCCAGAACTGTTTGGATTTGTTGTTCACGACGCCGTGATAGCCCCAGACGGAGCTGTCGACTTCAAGGAACTGTTTTTTCAAGTTTATTTTGATAACTGAAGATTTCTAAGTACTGTATTGTGGATTTTTATCATTTTTGGTCTTGTCCTAAGTATTTAAAAATATTGGATATTTTTCTAAACTGGTGTGGTGTCCTTTTGTAGTGCTGACACTGTATTACTGTTGGTTATGTGCACAGGCTTTACACACTTCCTCTAAAATAAGCCTGACTGCTCGTGCAAGTTACCAAGGGGGTGAGCAGGGGTTATTTTAGGAGTGGAACTCCCTTATCCTGACTAGAAGGAAGGGTCCCTACTTGGACAAGTTGCAAACCATTGCCAACTAGAGACCCCCATTTCTAACACGCATGATATGTAACTAAGCCCTCAAGGTCCAGATTTCAGAAGTAATACACATTGCTCTGAGGTATATTTCACATCTGTACAATATTAAGGTGTGTTCGCTCATTTGCAGTCATGCGCAGCCAATGAAAATGAGAGAACCCTTTTGTGCATGTGCCATATTGCCAATGTTACAGTGGCATAGAGAGATTCTCTGGAGCCTTTTGGGAGGGCACACCCGCAGGAACCTCCAGCAGGGGAGAGTGAAGTAACGTACTGCTAATGATTCCCTCACTATCACCCTCCAACATTGTCTCCATAGCCCCTCTCTCACATGTATTTGATTTGCTTTATAGTGCCTCTCATAACAGTGTAGGGTTTGGGAGCATTTTATGTCACATACACATACAGAGACAATGAATCGCATGTGTGTAAATCAGTGTATAGAAAACGTTACATAAGACATTGGGTATTACAAGGTGTAGGATTCACAGGTCATCCATACTGGTAGGCATGTTTTTAAGCAGGGGCGGCTCATCCGCTATGACGGAGGAGCGTCGCCCCACTGCCCGCAGAGGCAAACGAAAAATAAAATGATCTTAATGCAGATCATTTTATTTTTCGTCCTGCAGCAGAGCTTTGGGGCCGGGCCACAGCACTGCAGCAGGGCAGGAGGAGTGGTGGGCCCTGCTGCAGTGCGCATGAGGGTCTCAAGCTGGCCAAACCCTCATGCACACTGACATCTCTCCAACCCAGCTGTATTGCTGGGTGGAGAGATCAGCAGACAGGGGCTCCAAGCTCCCGACGGAGTGCAAAACCAGTGCGCCCTACCCAATCCCTACGCTGCTCTGATGGTGAGATCTGCTCTCATGGTGAGAGCAGCGTGGGGATTGGCCACAGGGGAGGCAGGGAGCTTCAGCCTGTGTGAAGAGGAGATGTCCGGGAAGCACCGGCAAGTGGAAGACTAGCAGGTATGTTTTCTTTTTTAAAATTATTTTAGCCCCCTCGCGCTGTCCCCTCCCCTTCACCCCCTGCTCTCCCCCCCGCTGCCCACCCCGCCCCACCACATTTATTTTACACCCCTACTGTTTTTAAGAATCCTTGGTCTGTGGAAGCACAAACCCAGGATTCAGAATGTAACACAGTGGTTAGGGTTGACTTTACTAATAAGAATTTATTTCCACCCAAACAAACTCTTTTTTAGCAAAATTAGGAAAATGAAAGACTAGGAAAAAAATTTAACTATCTAACCTAGATTACTATTGTAACTTATGAACTGTAAAGTAACAAATGGATCTCTGTGACAAAAGCAGTAATCCATTGAGTTATGCACATGAAATACTGTTCTGTAACCTGCATAGTACATGCTCTTTGCAGCAGGCATATTAAACCTCTGCACTACCTTAGATGAATCAAAACTGCAACTTAACTCCGATCTTTCTCCAGCAGGTACATTAATCACCAGAGTTATCTTGGCACTTTTATTGTTGCCTGAAAACTGTTGGATATACACGTAATTCTGCAGTGCTTTTAAAACTACTGCACTGCTGCAAAAGCAGCCCCCTGGTAACAAAAGTGGCTCACACCCTTCCAGCCTTCCAGGGAAACACCTGATGCCCAGTACGGCCTTGACCACCACATACTACAGCCAGCTGCATTCTCCATAGTGCAGGTTCACATTCATGGTGTCCATGGCTGTTTTTTTTTTTTTGTAACTGGGTGCTTGGTCGCAGTCTGCGACAGGCACTCCCAGGTACACCTGATGAGGGTGTGCCACGGTACACACCAGGAACTTGCACCCATTTACATAATACAGCACCAGGTGTTCTGTTATATGGGAATCTTAGTTCCTGGGTATTTTGGTTACTTGTTGTATTTCTTATTGTTATTGTCTGTATTTGAAAAATGGAATTTTGTGTGAGGCCTTTTGGAAACTTTCAGTCATTTATTCTATATTTTTGTAACTTTCTCTTCAACATTTTATTGAGCTCAATTTTTCAAAGGTCTTCATCATCTGTTACCAATATATTTACTTTCTTTGTCATTAGGTGAGTTACTCGGTTTCTTCTTTCAGTGGTGAATTTTAATACAGGTCGCCAAAAAGATTTTCTCATTGAATCCTTCAATTGAAGGTTACCGCTGTGTGGTTATGCAGAGTGGGCGGAGCCGGGGAGGCCTGGGGGACGCTTTACAGACAGCAAAGACAAACATACCAAGCAGCACTATCCTTTGGAAGATGGTGTGCTTATTAATAGCACAGCCCATCCGAGGCTTCATACATATGGCCCGATTCCGATGTCGAATGGACCGGAATCCGTCCGACATCGGTGAGGAACTGTAACCGACCGACCTCCTGTAGTCGGTTACAGACCTGCAAGTAGGATGCGACGAACCCTGTTCGGTCGCAATCCTATACTTAACAATGGGAGCATGCATTCCGAACGGAATGCATGCTCGCATTGTTAACTGCAGAGGTGCAGTTCATCCCTGCACCCGGTGGCAGGCACCTCAAGGTGCCTGCCACCGGGTGCAGGGATCAACAGGGGGGCACCATAGGTGCCCCCTAGGCCGCCATTCGGCGGCCTCGCACCCATGGGGGTCCTACTGGGGGCCCCCAAAGACAGTTTCCCACTGCCTTTTTGTGCCGGAAAGACCGGCACAAAAAGGCAGTGGGAAACTGCCATCGTACTCCCTCGGCCGGAAAGAGGCGGCCGGGGGATTACTGAAGTGTTTCCGGATGGCGGACGGGCTCTCCAAGCCCGTTGTAAGCCATCCGGAAAACCGAGTCGGATTCCTTTCCGACCGAGCCCCTCAGAATGGCTCAGTCGGAAAGAAATCCAACCGGCACATTCTGATGCGGGCAGGAGGGCTCCGCCCGACGGTCGGGGCCCTTCCTGCCCGCATCGGAATCGGCCCCATAGTGTGAGGCCACAAGAACCCGGAAGATCTGCCAGACAGTCAGTCCATTTGGCCTAGTGCTGATCATCCAGTCCTTGGCTCCCAGAGGGCTCTCTTTAGGGTCTTAGCACGACAAATCTGTCTGTACTTCTGGACAGCAGCTTTCCATTGTGGCCTTTCAGAAGCAATTAGGGTTCTTTGCCCATTCTGACCAGGGAGAGTTCAGGTCCAAAGACAGTTCCACAGGTTTAACTAGAAGCAGATTTCACCACCTCCTGTGTCTCAGACTGATAAAATGAAGGGTCGGTGACTTTTTATTTATTTTTAGTCAGAGGTCTGTGGATCTAAATCATCGAACAGTTCTGCCTGTTTCTGCTGGTTTTACATCCACCTGCCCTGGATTAAACAAAAGGTGGAGTGCAATTGGAATTCCCTGAACCACAAGAATTCCTCATTATTTGATGTGGGGAATACTTGAGCTGTCGTACACTGCCAATGCCACCTTAATGGTGATTGCATTGAGTTCATTATGTTGCCTGGTCCATTATAGTGCTTAAACAATAATTCCCCCGCAGGTGACCTGGAATGTGGGTCTTGCATGTTAGAGTGTCAGGAGACCTACAGGCAGTGCACGCAGGCTTCCCCGCTAAATGAGTTTGCTGTTAGGGTGTCAGACAATGTGTTTACCTTACTGCAATTATCAATAATGTTCACAATGCTCCTAAAAGCGGTATGTTTGACTTTAGGCTGCTTTTCTTTTAGACCTATGGTGCAATCCTACTCCTCTTGGGACCCCTACCGCTTGCAAATGGTGAAAAACATTGTTGAATAATAAGTAGGTAGTGGTCCCATGGACCACTGCCAATTCTTAAACTTTGGAAAAAGACTTTTTTTTAAATGCAGACTTGTTTCCTTTAGGAAAAATGGGCTACATTTTTTTAAGTTTCCTTTATTTAAAACCAATCACAGACATGGTGGTCTGCTGACTCCAGCAAGCCACCATCCCTAGGATGATATCCTAGTCCCAATTTGAACCTACCTAAATAGCATTCATGAAGTAGGTCGGATAGCGACCCATTACCATTCTAAATTTTAAGAACTTGCCTATTAGTACATAGGTCGGTTCCAAAAACACTTTACAGGTTGCAAAAACAACTGTTTGCAAAGTGTGACCAGTATTTTGCGACCAATGAATAGTACAACTGGCCCTTAGTCTCTAGACAAACTCACATTCATTCCTGTGGGTGGGTCCTGTAGAAAGTTAGCCCAGAGTAAATCCTCAGGTTCACTAAATCAGCCAAGCACCCACAGATGAATATGACACGTTATTTCGCATGCCATTACTTCGCATGCCATTACTACGCGGTTATTAGTTAGCAATAACCGTTACTACGCAAGTTTTTAGTTCGCATACCATTACATTGAAAGTGTTAATGTATACGAAGTAAAAACTTGCCTAGTAATAAAAATGGTATGCGGAATAACGTGTCATATTAAAAAGACATTTAACCCCTTTTTTAAAATGTTTAAAACACAACACTACTTTAAATAATAAATAGAAATACACTACCCTACACATCTAAAAATGGAAAACACTACCAAAACACTCAAACACTACACTACCCTACACTAATGAAACACCACTACACTACCCTTAACCCTAAATCACTACCCCCTGCACGAACATACGCATTCCCACACTCCGGTCCCTACACTCATTCACTACCCATCACAACCCCCCGACACTACACTAAACACTAAAACTTGCATAGTAATAAAAACAGACATTTACTACAACACTACACTAAATACTAAATACAAATACACTAGCCTACACAAAACAAACTCTAAAAAACTACCCAAACACCCAAACACTACACTACCCTACACTACTCAAACACCACTACACTACCCTAAACCCTAAACCACTACCCCCAGCACGACCCTGCCCTACCCCAGTCCTGTCCCTACTCCCAAACACTACCCTTCACGAAACCCAACACTACCCTAAACCCTAAACCACTACCCTATACTACACCACACCACAACACTACCCTAAAATCTAAAACACTACCCCCTGCACAACCCTCCCCCGACCCCCAGTCATGTCCCTACACTCAAACACTACCCTGTACGACCCCCCATCACTACCCTAAACCCTAATACACTACCCTACACTACACTTACATCACACCACTACCCTAAACCCTAAAACACTACCCCATGCATGACCCTCAGCCTTCCCCCAGTCCGCTCCCTACACTACAACACTACCCTGCACGACACCCCAACACTACCCTTAACCCTAAAACACTACCCTACACTACACAAACACCACAACACTACACTAAACCCTAAATCACTACCCCCAGCACGACCCTCCCCTAACCCCAATCCTGTCCCTACACCCAATCACTCCCCGACACTACCCTAAACCCCAAAACACTACTCCTCAAACACAACACTACCTTAATCCTTAAAGACCTCCCCCTACCCTAAACCCTTAAAAATAGCCCCTCTTACCTCTCTCTCCTCGTGTCCTATGTTCTCCTTCCTGCGTCTTCAGAGAGGCTGTGATCGTTGCACGTCGTTGTGAGGAAACGCCTCAGTTTCCTCACAACGATGTGGTTCGCTTTACAACGCATGCGTTGTAATAACATGCGTAGAAATGGCTACGCGTTATTACAGCGCATGCGTAGTAAAGCATGCGTAGTAATGGTACGCGGTGTAATGACCGCGTACAAAAGGATGTTTACCCCCACAGATGACATTCATCATAGAGCCCTAACTTATTAACAGGATAGCACTTTACCCCGTAAGTGCTACGTTTCTGTTTGGAGCTGGTTTTCGGCCTAAGAACACGTTAGGAACTTGTTTTTTGTATTGTATTTAAATATGACTGCCCTGATTTCCTACATGTAAATAAAATGCCTTTAATTTTCAAAAGATTTATCTCTGACTGTACATTTTGTTTGCTAATTGTAATTATGAGTATATTAGTGTCCCTGAGATCCAAATTTTCTACCACAACTTAAGTAACTCTGACTCCTTGCCATCGCTATACAGAGATCTTTTTGTAGCCCATTAATCTTGATATTCTGAGCTTTCGCGTAATTGTACGGTTCTACTCTACTCCGCGTTGACTTCTTCAATGAGGATTCATACTTGCATCTTCTCGCCGATTATTCACATTTGTTTTCTGACTGTAAAGAACTTTTAAATGTTGAGAGAACATATTTGTCAGAATCAATTTGCTTTGCCACTCCATATTTTTATACCCTCTGCTTCTTATATTTGGGTGGGATCCGGAACTACCCATAATCTCCGAAAGCATACCAATGACAGTTCATGCAACTGATGTTACCTGATTAATGATTGGGCCTGGAAAATAATCCCCGCCTTCTTCACTTACCGATTGGTAGCAAGAGTGTATCTCAAGTTTCTATTCCAAGCATGACATTAGAATTAAGACCCATAGTCTACAATTTTGTAGCTCTAAAATGGTCCTGTAATAAGAATATTAACATTAATGGAATTATAAAGAAAGGGGTACATTTACAATATTTTTCCATTATCTTGGGGCCTTCTCTCTCAGGATTTCTAATTTTCTAACCGTTTTTTTATTTGTAAATGATTATTAATGCCGACATATGCAGAACTGTCACTTATTTTTGGGGCTTCTGGCTGTATGCCTTCGTGGTTTACTGCTTTGCTTTTGTTTGCATTCTGTGTTTTTGTATATTGCATTATCCCAACATTTAAATATAAAAAAAAGAAATGGAGATGGATTTCATGGACGGAAATGGTAGGAACTTGTTTTGTATTGTTCTTAATTTTGACTACCCTGATCTCCTACTTGTAAATAATGTGCCTGTTATTTCCATAAAGGTATAACTCTAACTGTACGTTTTGTCTATTGATTGTAATTATTTGTATGACACAGTCTCTGAGATCCAGAGTTTATACCATGAAGGAAGTAACCCCTACTCTCACTATCCCTGTACAGCCAAGTGTACAAAGGCTGTACAGTGGTTATCACTGACTGCCCGAGGACGAGAGAAAATGCCTCACAGAACCACTCTCCCTTCTGAGAGTGTCTTTAAACTAGGGGTGTCGGGGGGCGTGGCCAAGATGGCGGCGGAGTAGCACCGTTTCTCTGGGGCTCCGCTCGCCGAGGCCGATCTATTGGCATCCAACTGCAGACTTACGACCTACACATCGCTGAAAGTGACCCCAGGGCGTCTGGAACGCGGGCGGACCCGGTAGTCCCGAGGACAAGCGAGGAATCCAACGCGGTGCGGCAGTAGCACCTTTGGGGGATTGGAGGCGGCGAAGACGGAGATACCGCGGAAGCTGCAGTGAGAAGCCCGCGGTCGGGGCAGGGGCACGGCGCCCGCGCCTCGGGCTGCTGAGTCCGCCTGCGGGGCCGTGGTGAGCCCCCAACAACGAGAAGTGCCGCGGAGCAGCGTCGGACCCCCAGGGGTGTGACACGCCAGGACACTACGGGGAGTCCGCGCCGTAACCCGGGCCCACTAGGCGGCTACGGAGCGGAGGTGAGGCCTGGCGACAGCGCGGGAGGGAGAGGTGCGGCCTGGGCAGCGCGGGTGGTCCTCTCCCCCGAGATCGGCAACTCTGACAGCCCCGCAGTGCAGGGGCACAGGGAAGCAGTGGCGCGCGGCCCCCGAGGCCTAGATCTGCGGCTGGGACCTGTGAGCAGCGGAGGAAGGCCCGACGAGACACGGAGCAGAGAAAGCCTGCGGGACCGGAGCGACCATCGCAGCGCACAGTCCGTGCTGAGATGCCCCAGCAGTTACGGTGGGTGACGCGTCCTGGAGGCCTAGAGGGCCCTGCATGGAATCGGCACTTCAGCACAAGCCTTCTACTCCCTGAGGCCTAGGAAACGTGGTGCCCTCACATCATACAAGGCGGGCGACGCGAGGTGCCGGCCTGTGATCCCCAGCTGCTTTTGACTGTACCCAGAGGCCCCTTCCTCGGCAATATCCTGAAGCTGCGCCAGGCTTATGTGTGAGGGGGGAGCCAATGTAGTGAGAACCCCCCACTGCTGAGACGGGAGGCCTGGCCCCAGGTCCCCAAGAGCCGCCGTTGGGGTAAGAAGCCACGATTTAGCGGCCTCGGTCCAAAGCAAAGCCGCGCCGCGAGGGTGGAGTGCCAGTATGGACTTAGACCCGTAGGGGGGAACCCATGATCGGGGCCCGTTGGCCCTCGGCTGGACTTGGCCCTGCACACGCCTTGAAGCGTCAGGAACACGGAGGTGGCACCAGGCTCCCGCACTTAGCAGTAGCTGACTCTGCATAACATCACAGCCGCTGAGGCCACTGAGTTACGCACCCATAGAGATTGCTGTACCCCTGGTGACCAGGACCGATGGCAGTTGAGGGAGCACCTGTCTCCCATCTGCAGCTGCGCAGGGAGTGAGCCTCGTGGTCCCTTGCCCTGCCGACCACAGCTATGGCCACACAGCGATCCAAGAAAGACACCATGAGTAAGGACACCTCCATTAAGGACCTACTCCAGAAACCGGGCGGGAAGAAGGCGGGGGGCCCGGCATCGACCCCCACGGGTCCCAGCCAGGTGACGCAGCGACGGACTCAGCCACAGGACATGCTGCCGAACCGGTCACGAAAGAGTTCATGGAACAGCTATTTAGTACGCCACGGGATGATTTCGCTGGACTGCGACAAGAGATGGCCTCCGATATTAAGCAGCTCAGAGCGGAGCTCGGTGAGGTGGGTGACAGAGTGGACACCCTGGAGCGTAATGGGGATCGGCGAGAAGAAGAGCTCACTGAACAGGCTCGGGAACTAATCGACCTCCGCGAGAGGAATGAGGAGCTATATTTCAAGCTGGAAGACCTGGAAAACCGTTCGAGGCACTCCAACGTTTGCATCAAAGGCGTGTCACTTCAGGCGGACGGCGGCAAGCTGGAAGACTGGGTTCTTCGCCTTTTTAAACACATGGCTCCTGAGCTGAGAGACAAGGAGGTCACGTTGGATTGCACTCACTGCGCTGGGCGCCCCGCCTCAGGCCCCGGCCAGCCAAAAGACATCCTAACCTGCCTACACTCCTACCGGCAGAAGGAGATTATTATGGCCCGTGACCGTCCGACTGTGGAATTCGAGGGTCTCCAGGTGGGGGTCTTCCAAGACCTCTCGCCCCTCACCCTTCAGAGGTGCAAAGAGCTACGACCAGCCACGACCTTCCTCCGCAAGCAGGGAATACGCTACAGATGGGGGCACCCGTTCCGACTGTCCTTCATCTGGAATAAAGAAACGCATGGGGTGCGGAATCTGCAGGAGGCGAAGGCCGTACTTGGGAGCGCCCTGACAGTGACTGATGACTCGGATGCGAAGGAGGGAGGCCCAGCTTCGGGGAAGCCACCGAGAACAGGCAGGAGACGTGGCCCTAGGAGGGGCGCCCAGACAAAACCTTCAGAGGAGGTACGCCGGATGGAGCGGGAAGCCCTGCTGCGACAGATGCAGGACCGGGAGGGTACTGCTGACCAGGCCAGTCAATGATCCTAGCAGTCGTTGTCCTGAGATCTGGTGATAGGAAGAATGGTCCGAGCACAGCTGTTTGAGGTATCGGTCTTGGTGGGGGGAGCCCCACCTTCGGAATGGTGATGACCGACCGTCGGACACATGGACCCCTGCACGTCGGTACGATTTGTTACTGTTGGAAGACGACATTGAAGTCTCCTTATGTTCTCCATCCTCTCTCTCTTCTCTCTTTCCTCTCTTCTTTCTTCTCTACCCACGAGAGATCTGCAGCCCTCCTACAGGCAGGTAGGGTGAACCTCCAATACTGGTGGCTGGGGGCGGCGAGCGGGGGCTGGGGAGGTAAGGCATCATATGGGTGGGGGACGGGGCCACTGCGATCACTGGTGACATACGAGCTGCGTGCTTTGTCTGCTCTTTCCCTGGAGGGTACCGCTGCATGCTCGGCCTGGCGCCCTAGACCTTCCCACCCACGCACCTATAGGGTCTGCTCCATAGTGATAGAGGGAAGCGGCGTGGCGCTGCGGGGTGGGGCTGGAGTGAATGGGACGCTGTCCACTGGCGGGGTGTGGGCGGGGGGAGTATGTACCCTGTTGTTGCTGGCTTTGTGCGCGAGGTGCTCGACAAGTGCGCAAGCATACACCCCCACCACCTCCTATGACACAACTTAAAGTAGACATCATGAGCTTCAATGTTCGGGGTCTTAACTCACCGGTAAAGCAGCGAGCGCTTCTTGCCCTGTTGAGAGATGCTAAATGCGATATCTGTCTCTTACAAGAGACCCACCTCTTGCGGGCCGACTGGAAGATGCTTAGGTCCAAATGGTTCAACAGATAATACTTCTCCTCGGGGCCGGGGAAGAAGGCGGGGGTGGCGATCCTCGTGGCCACTCACTTTCAGGGGACAGTAGTGGGGACCCACACAGAAGTACCTGGTCGCCTCTTGGCCTTGAGAGTGTTGCTAGGTGAGCGAGTGCACACGATCGCTTCGGTTTATAGCCCCAACGAGCACAAGGATGCCTTTTTACGCAATACGATAAGTCGGCTCATGGAGTCCCCCGACGAAGACTTAGTAATCGGTGGGGATTTTAATTTGGTCCCGGATGCAAGTCTGGACAGGTCGGTGCTCAGGGTGGGACATTCGGGATTGATCTCCAACTCGATGCTTCAAAGACTAAGGGAAGCTGGTCTTAAAGACGCTTGGCGTCACCGCTATCCGTCTGCCCGGGATTACACCTTTTTCTCGGCGGTGCACCAAACGTACCCCCGCATAGATCTCTTTTGGACCTCGCCTAGAGTCACAGCGTCCACGAAGACGTATCTATCGGGGTGGCGGCGCTCTCCGACCACTCCCCGATCATCCTAACGCTGCTCCTCCCTGGAGGCTCCCCCCGGCAGGGTTCGTGGTACCTAAATCATAAATTGCTCACATACGATGCCAATATTACTGAATTGCGGGGCGCTATCAAAGCCTACCTGGAAGTGAACAACACTGGCTCTGTCGGCGTAGACACGCTCTGGGACGCCCTGAAGGCGGTCCTCCGCGGAAGATGTATTGCTATCGCGGCGGGTCTGAACAAGGATCGTAGGGCCAAGAGGGGGGGACTGGAAGACCAAATCAAGGAGCTGGAGGGGGTCCATCACCGCACAGGGGCGGTTCAAACACGGCGACTACTCACGATGGCGAGGAGGCAGCTGAGGGCGCTTGACCTCGACCGCGCCGAATACGCTCTTCTCCGTACCAAGCAGCGCTACTACGAGGGGGGGGGAACAAGGCTGGGAGACTCCTGGCACACGCTCTTCGGGCCAAGACGGCGCCACGGCGGGTAGCGGAAATTAAGAATGGTCGTGGAGAGAGTCTGAGGGCGGACAGAGACATTGCGGCCGAGTTTGAGGCCTTTTATACTACTCTTTACTCAGCTGAATGCCTAGACCCTACTGCGGCCGAGAAGTACACGAAAGCAGCGCCGGTGACTCTGCTACTGGAATCGGCCGCGACTAGCTTGGACGCGGATATCAGACCTGACGAAATCTTGCGGGCCATCCAGGGACTTTCCGTTGGAAAGGCCCCAGGCGAGGACGGCTTTCCAGTCGACTTTTATAAAATCTTCGCTTCGGACCTTGCCCCACTCCTGGCGCGCATGTTCAACACCTTTAGCACGACTGGGAAACTTGCCCCTTCGATGTCCATGGCCGAAGTGGTGGTCATTCCCAAGCCGGGGAAGGATCCACAGGAGTGCGCTTCCTACCGCCCATATCTTTGCTCAATGTGGATCTGAAGATCTTCACCAGTATTTTGGCATCCCGGCTTGCCCCCCATATGCAAGGCCTGGTGGACCCGGACCAGTCGGGCTTTATCCCAGACCGCAACTGTGGAGATGGGACCCGACGACTGTGTCACCTCTTGGATAAGACGCAATGCACCCAGACACTGGCGATACTCCTATTGGTGGACGCCGAAAAGGCCTGCGACCGGATTCATTGGTCTTACCTGCATCAGGTCCTTCGCTGGTTTGGGGTAGGGGAGAGATTCCGGAAATGGGTGAACTGTGTCTACCATGGCCCGCAGGCCCGCATCCGGGTTAATGGGGTGGTCTCCCGTCCCTTCCAGATTGGGCGGGGTACGAGGCAGGGGTGTCCCCTCTCCCCTCTTCTGTTCGCGCTCTATATGGAGCCGTTTGCTGAGAGAGTCCGCCAGCTCTCCACGGTCACCCGGATCCGGATGGGAGATAGGGAACACAAGATTTAGTTATACGCGGACGACATGCTCCTTTTTTTAACCCGCCCGTTGCTGTCTCTTCCCCCCTTGTTGGCAGAGGTCGATGCCTTTAGCGCGGCGTCGGGCTTTAAAATTAACCTGAAAAAGACTCAGGCCCTCAGCCTCATGTGCCTGCCAAGGACCAGCACCAGCTAACAATGCGCTTTCCATTCACTTGGGCCACTAGCGGCATCACATACCTGGGGATCCGGGTTTTTTCAACAACCGCGAAGATTGCCCAGGTGAATTACTCGGAGATACTGGCCAAAACTCGCCAGGAACTGAACAGTTGGAGGAAGCATGTCCTCTTATGGCTGGGCAAGATCGCCGCCGTTAAAATGACGATTCTGCCCCGTCTTCTTTACATTATGCAAACAATCCCCCTATGCCCGCCCCCCATGATTCTGGTTCAACTGCAGCGACTGCTCGATGGCTTCATCTGGGGGGGAAAGAAAGCACGCATGGCTCGCCATCTCACGTACTTGAGACAGGAGGAGGGGGGTCTTGGGGTCCCACACCTAGGGCATTATTACGAGGCAGCGCAATTGCGCTGGATGATAGAATGGTACCAACTGGAGTCGGAGAAACACTGATGCTTCATTGACAGGGGTGTGGCAGGGATCCACATTTGGAAGGTTCCTTGGCTTCCCAAACGTCACCGTCCGCAGAGCGTGTACCTCTCCCCGGTCTTACGCTCCACCATGAAGGTGTGGGACAAGGTACAGGAGAGATGTCAACTGTCAACTGCTGTGTCGCCCTTGACCCCATTTATTGGGAACCCAGACTTTCCTCCGGCTCTTGTAGGAAACACATATTTGAAGTGGCAGGAAGCAAATTGTAAACGCCTAGGCGACCATTTCGATACGCAGGGAGTCATAGACTTTCCCCAATTGGTAACTGGATACGGGATCCCCAAAGAAGCGTACTGGCAGTAGCTGGCGCTGCGCCACTGGGTCACGCAGCCACATGTCCGTGTTCACGTGGGTCGCCTCCTCACAAAGTTTGAGCTTTGGTATATCACCCGCACCTCAAATAAGTGCCTCTTGTCAGATATCTATAATTTTCTCAACAGGGCCAGGAACCACGCTAAGTCCCCAGCGCAGCGTAGGTGGGAATCGGAGCTGGGTCGAGAGTTCTCTCTGAAGGAGTGGGTGGACATCATACACCGGGCCCGGGCCTCATCGTGCAGCACCTCGGGAAAGAGATGCTCCTAAAAATTGCGCATTATTGGTATTATACACCGGCGCGTACCGCCCAATGGAAACCACGCAGCAGCGAGCTTTGTTGGCGCAAATGCGGACAGAAGGGCACACTATCTCACATTCTATGGCACTGCCCTAAGATACAAGCCTACTGGGATGCTATATTACCCTTAGTTGACCATATATACCAGACAGAGCTCCCCAGATTCCCTAGCTACATCTTATTGGGACTCCCCAATCCACTCACATACCCTCTCAGGTCCTGTAGGGGGAGGGCGATCACCCTAGCTCTGGGGGCGGCTAAGCAGGTTCTCCTAGCAAAATGGGGTATGGAGGACATCCCAACTAAAGTAGACTGGCTGCATAGACTGTGGGATGTGGTGGGGATGGAAAGGATTACTGCGGGGATTAATTGCACGTTGCCTAAATTTGATAAGACCTGGGGGTCCACTGTGGCTTATCTATCCTATGAGTTCGTTGAGCTTACCTGCCCTAGGTACTTAAGGGTCTTACGATTTCCCACTGTTCCCCTCGCTGACACGCTGACCCCTCAGGAGGAGAGGCCGCCGCACGAGACTTAGAGCCCTTTTATGTCGCACTCTGGGCTGTGGGTAGACTCCTGTCCTTGCTCTCTCCTACTCTTCTCAATTTCTTCTCTGTCTCTTTTTTTCTTTTCTCAACTCTCCCTCTCTTTAAAAATTGACTGATGCTTACACGAATGTATGATGATACAACGCGTACCATCACAACGCGGTATCTTACATTGCGGTCTTAACAACGCAAATTGCTACATTGACTTGGGCTGGAGGGCGCTGGATTTAGGATTAGTGTGAATTACTATTCCAACTCCAGTCTACGTACAGTAGGGAAGGTGTTGGAATAGTAATTCACACTATTCCTTAGTCTAGAGCGCCCTCCAGTGCAAGTCGATGTAACGACTTTCGTTGTGAAAACCACGATGTAACCATACCGCGTTGTAATGGTTTTGTGGTAAAGGATGTTTCCCGCTTACACTGTTCCCCGCCGGCCAGTGGTTGTAGGTGGGCGTATTGTTACTGCTTGCAATAATTTCAATAACAACGATTTAAACCATAAACTAGGGGTGTCAGAAAAGTGAGCAATTTGCTCTTGTGTAATTAAGTGAAATTACAAAAAAATTACTGAAAATGCAAAACCAGCAATTAGCACTATATTTTTGCACAAGATACAGTCTCACGTCTATTTTGGATCCGAGGATGCATTTTGCGCTAACAAATAGTGCAAAAAAGGTTATCAACAGCAGCCACTCGCGTTCTGGATGTTCGCATGGTTCCCCATGCTCATGCGCTAAACTTTTGCCAAGTGGAATAATATTGTGAATTTTGCAAGAGCGGAATGCAAAATTCATGAAGTTATGCAAGATTGTACATCTACACGTTCTACAACCCCCAAGTAAACAAAACTCTCTCTTTCAGTGGTGTCTATCGATTTTTGAAGTCAACGCAATGTATTGTGCCACAGAGTCAACATCTTCTACTTGAACGATGTGCAACTCCAATTCCTCAAGAGAGAAAAAAAACGTAAAAAGTATCAGCTGACTATGTCTTAACTTAAAACAGGCACGTTTGAGAGAAGCAAGGGAGCAATAACAATTGTTTTGCGCAATGCACCAGTGTTCATTATAAAACATAACAAGAAACTCCAAGTTTCATGCATCCCTAATATAATTCCCCAACAAGAGACCAACCCAGAGCACTGCCATCACCAATCTGTTTGGTTCCCCTCTCGAGAACTGGCTAAACGGATATGTGTGCAGGTCGCCTTGTCAATACACGTACCATGATATTAACGAAGTACCGAGGCCCTCCTTACAAGTGGAGAACATTCATCAAGAGTTATAAGTCCAGGTGAAGTTCCACCATGTGCAATTCCAAGTATCCCCAGGCCCAGAACGATCAGAGCCGCAAACTCCCAACCTGAAAATTTCAGGCCAGCAGACATCAGACCTGTCTGCCATGCTGCAGGGGTAAGGTCAGCTCCACAGTCTGGCCCCTATCCGAACCCTTCAACAGCACAGAGGCAGACAGAAACCTCCCAGGACAAGCTTAAGCCTGACCTGAAGAAGTACTCACCAACCCTCCTGCTGACACTTACTGCCTCCTCTCAGCAGGTGAAAAATATTAGCAGTTTTCTCCCTGGAATTGGGAAAAACGCCACAAAAAAGGACCTGGTATTATCAGGTCCGTGCAGTCATTCCCCATCAGCGAAATTTAGGCACTAGAGAGGGGTAGTGCCAATGCGATGTAAGAAGACATGCACCTACACAGGCTGTGAAGAGGAAACCTGGTAGAAGATGCTGCCTAGCCACATCAGAGAAGCTGCCGCAGGAAAATGATATAACAGTAGATTCCGTTAAACAGAGCCACAGTGCACTACACAGTAGGTAGCCGAGGAGAGCAAGGACAATTTCCACCACCTCAGTAACAAACCCTGGCATACAATACTCAGGGTAGTAAATTGTGTTACAAGCCAATTTTCTCATTGATCTTACATCACAATTGGGCTTGATTAATTAATCCTTCCACTTCTATAGCACACATCAAATCATCATTCATTGCAAGTGAATCAAGATTTACAGTTGCTGGCATTCTGTCTTGAATAACACATGAAACATGATCACAGCTTGCCACTATCAGCAGTATTTTGGACTCATCACAGCAGAGGTCCATCTGTCCTGTTGAAGGCAATGTTATGTTATTTTTTCACAGAAACGTGTAGACTTTTTTGCTGGTGCAATGAGCTTTTGAAAATTGAAAATGAAACACACATTTCCAGGACTGTAATATGCTAAAACCTAACCTAAATAGCCATAAGGTGCTACAGTCTCTTCTCCAGCTCATTAACATAGCATGTGTATTTATAAAGTGCACATTCACTCATTGGGTCATCTTAGTTCAGAATAACAGGAGCTATATCATGATGTGATTTGCTTTCTCAGCGCAAAGCTAAGTACTTGTTTATCTGCACATACAGGCCTTGATTCACAAAGAGCCTCTGCACTCGGCGCGGAAGCTCCGCAGTCGTAGCGGGATCTCTGCACTCATGGCGGGATCTCTGCACTGCAGTTTCCCATTACAGAGATCCTGCCTCGAGTGCGGAGATCCTGCCACAACTGCGGAGCCTCCGCCCTCAGTGCAGAGGCTCTTTGTGAAACAGGGGCACAGTGTATAAAGGGAATTGATTTTTACTTTGCCGGATACGCGGAGAGTATCGGACGTTTCTAGGTTGTAACATGTGGCACTGATATATATAAGTGCCTTTGGGGGTGGATTGACCACTCTATTCCGGGACCCAGACGACTCATTTTATTCTTGGCACATATATACGTATGCTATTCTGTGGAGACACCAACACATCATCTCCCTATGGCTCGGAGGACTGTTGGTCGGCTTAGCTCCATCCATATATTTGGATAGAAGGACGACCTCATGGATTCAGATTTCAATTGGTGACATTTTCATGTTCTTTGTCCTGAAGAAGTCCAGTGTGTTGGACGAAACACATTGGCAGTTAGTGTTATATTAACCACTTTTCATACAAGAATATCAGAAAAACATAAGAATAAAAAGAATTGTATTTACTTTGGAAGTTTCTTTTTGGACTCCTTTCCTTAAAATTGCTATTTGGTGCACCTTTTCTGTGGTTTTGAATGTGTTTAGTCCATTTTTGGACTACATCTTGGCAGCAGGTGTTGGAATTGAGTGCACATTAAAGTAATATTTCATTGCTAATGCTTAACTCGATATCTCTCTGAGTTAGTGCATTCAGATTTATTAATATTCAATTAATTAAAATCATTTAGAAAATAAAATAGATGCAATCATTTCCCCGGCCCATCCATTTCACAATGTCAGTCTTGGCGGCCTATGCGTCTTAAGCAGGAAGCTGCTATATCTATTGATTTAGGCAGATACCCTCACAGTGCTTAGTGCATGATCCTTGCACATTGAAAAAATTTTAAACTACAAAAACTGTTAAATTAAAACATTTCCCTTGGGGCGTGGCTTGGCGCCCAGCGGTAATGGCGGCGCACGGGTGAAGCTCCCGGAGGAGTCTTGGAAAAACCCACTTCTAGGACCGAGTGACGACTCGGAGTGGATGGCAGATCGTGAATGAAGGTTGGGAGAGCAACCTGAAGCCCTCGCTTTCATCAAATCCTAACAGCAAGTAATTTTAAAACCAAAAATCTGCTCTCTGTCAGAAACGCAATTTCGCGGCCGCCATTTTGAATTTTTGACGCGATCGCGGACTTTCCCGATTTTGCTTCCTAAACCTCTAATAACTCCTAAGCTGAAGTTATTAACATATCCTTCGCCTAAAAGTCGCTGGGAAACTCATTATTTGATTGAATTGACTTAGGAAGACACAGCGTGTTTAAAATTCTTTGGAGGTTTGTGACAGGAATGCAGGGCAGCCATTTTAAGACTTTTAAGACTCTTAAGTCACTTGAGTCATCCTTTACAGAGAGCAATGGTTTTGCGTCACATGTTGCTGTAGAGGAGTAAGCGAGATGAGCTCATTATTACATCCACAGACTGGTTTTGGATGCATTCAGCATAACTCAGCCTCTGATGGGTGTCTGGCCTCTCTACAAGACAAAGTGATGTATTGTTGAAGTACGATAGTAATAAGTAGATGAGGGAGTTCGGAGATTCTTGTCAGTGTTGACCTCAGGTTATACAAAAATCCTCAGGAGAAGCGCTTCTTGTACTCCCACACTGTTGACCGGCGACGGAGAGGCTTATTCAGAGGTTTATGGGCAGAATAAAAGTACCCAGCTCGTCCAGCTCCAAGAAAAATATTTTTATAAAAAATTCTAGAATCTTTACTGAATTTTCTAGGTTTGAGGAGTCTTCATCCTCCTCACCTCGACAACTAAGAACAACTATGGATCCCCCCTCTGGCCCGGCTGGGAAATCTCTCACCAAACGTCTCAAGAAGGACCCTCCTTCTCCACCCAAGTCAGCCTCACCAGTATCGATGGAGATGCTGTTGGAGGAAATCAGAGCCCTCCGACCCTTTATGGAAGAGACTAACACCAAGCTGCAAATTCTAACAGACAATTGGTCCCGATTGGAAACGAGAGTTACAGAAGTTGAAACCACTGTTTCCTCCCTAAAAAACACATGTGAAGGTGTTTCTCAGCTGCACTCTCAGGTATCCACACTCCAGAAACAAATTGAGGAGCTTGAAAACCGAAACAGACGGAACAACCTACACATTTACGGTCTGGGAGAGGGACTTGAAGGTTCGGATTCTCTCACTTTCTTTAGATCCTTTCTCCCTAAACTACTTCACATGCCAGAGGGGACGCAACTCAACATCCAACGAGCTCACAGGTTAGGTCGGATGCCATCTCAAACCAGCTCATCACAGAGACCAAGAGGAGTCATCTTATATTTCTTAGAATATACAGATTTATTGAAGGTGCTTGCGGCGGTTAGAGCCTCTCCAAAAATAACATGGTCAGGCTCGTCTCTATTCTTTGCACAAGACTATGCTAAAGCTACTGCCGACAGACGCAAAGCTTTCCTGAATTTGAGAGCGGATTTACGTTCCTTGGGGGCCAGATACGGTCTTTTCCATCCTTGTCTCTTCAAAGTTACGTATAATAACAGAACAACGGTGTATGAAGATCCAATGCGTTTACAAGACTTTATTAACTCCTGGAAGACACACGAGATGGATTCCTCTGGACCCTCCTCTTCATTCAACACTTGACTGACTGTTTCTTCTCTTCTTCTTCCCACAAGTTCTTCAGTCTCTGTTTGCTTAACAGCTATACTCCGCCATTTTGGATGCGCCTTTTAGCAGTTGGCGATATATCTGATACGACGGCTAGGACGTTACAGAACTATTCACGTTGCTTAGTGTTAAAAGCTGGTTTTCCTGGTTCTGTTTTATGAGATAAATGGTTTACAGTTATGTTTTGAAACATCTCCTAATCTTTGATTGTTATTGTCTCCACAGGTTTTTCTACTCGTCTACCGTGGTTTTTCCTTGGTCCTCCGTTTTGTTGATCCCGGTTGTGTTGCCTAACCCATGTGGCCCCATCCATCCTCCCGTATATCCATGACCCTTCCTTTGTAGGTATGTTCTTTTCCCACATTCCCTCAAGTTTGGTGCTGGGTATGTCTTTCGTTTTTTGTCTTTTTTCTTTCATTGCTTGTATTCTTTCACGTGCTGGTGTCACATGTATAACTAATTCTTCACACTTCTTGATATCTATCGCATTCTTGATCATCATAACTCTGCTTATTTCTATTTTTGCATCTTCCTTTCGCCTGTTTCTTAGATCTTTCTCTTCTCTTATTCCTATCTTCAGCTCACATTTTACGCCTTTGTTACATGATTTGCCTATTTTTCTCAACTTTAAAGCTGCAGAAAATACTTCTTTCCTGTTTTGCATATCTCTTATTTCACATTGCTACTATAATGAATTGGACTTATGGTTCATAATTTCAGTACAAATTGTTTTTATTTATTTATGTCATTAAAATTGATCACCTGGAACGTTAGGGGATTAAATTCCCCCATCAAGAGGCAGAGAGTTCTCTCTTACTTAGCCAAATTAGAAGCCGATATTGTATTCTTGCAAGAAACCCACTTATCGGATGTTGAATCATTAAAGTTGAAAAGGGGCTGGGTGGGGGAGGTCTTCTTTTCCCCCGGGGATGGCAAACGTAATGGAGTGATGATATTGTGCCGTAGATCCCTCTTGTTTACAGTTTTGTCCCAGGACTCGGATGCTGATGGTAGATGGCTGTCAGGGTCTAAATCCCTTTTGCTGTCTGAACCACACAGGAGCAGAATGACGCTAGGTCCCAATACCCTTCTCAGAACCAACCCTGCTAGGTCTTTTAGTATTCCATTGCAGGTAAGTTCTAAGGGGGAAAAGGGGTTGGGGACAGAGAAGAGACTGCTCCAATATTCTGCCTGTTCAGCTACGTCTTCTTCTTCTTACTGGACTGCAACATTAACATGTAAAAAACCTTTATTTATTGTGCCTTTTAACTTACTGTTTTTTCTATGGTGTATAAATAACTTATCTTACCAGAATGTTTACTGAAGCTTACTTCTCTTCTACTTCTCATGTATTGTTTGCTAGGTTGTATGAGAAGTCTTCACTCAGATCTCTTTCCTTTTCGTTCTCAGGTACAATCTGCACTTGATCCTGCTATTCCTTAATGTAAGAAAGATAAGGTAAGTATTTATTTCTGTATTCCTAATTTATGTATTATTTGGGTTTCTCTTTCTTTCTATTAACTCACTGTTAAGAGACTGGAGTGGGCCTTGAACTGGGGTTTCTGTAGTAGGATGACTGGTTTTCTCTCTTTAATTAGTTTTTTAAACAATGCTTCAGAACTTAGGTTAAATGTTAAAAGGAAGCGTTCCTTTTATTCAGGCCTTTGGTTTTAATGTTTGCTGGAAGCACTGCCATACGTGAGGAGAACATTACTGGAGTTCTTTAACACATGGCATGAGAAAGAAACATGCCGGGCCTTTGACCCTGACTTCACCTTTTAATTAATTCTCAGAAGAGTGAACAAGTTTCAGTCTAAGAAGACACTGCGTGTTGAAAGGTCACGCCTGCGTCTGACAGATTCTGGAACAGCTGAAAAAGACAGCTGATTCAAAAAGCTTTTTATTTAATCTTCTCAGCTAAGGAAAGCAATTACTGAAAAAAGTATTTCCAGTTTTCAAACGAAGGAAAATATATTCTGACTTGTTTCCTTTTTTCTCTTTAAATAGAAATTTACCTCTGACACAATAACCTTTTCTCACAGAATGTTTTATATTAGCTACAAGTTTAACACTAACCTGATTAGTGAGGGAATGTAGTTCCGACTAAGCTAACCCCGATTTTATCGCAACTACCCTAACTGACTTCCACGACGCTGGGAAAACAGGTGCTCTTCAAATTATTTCTTCAGTGAAGTGCACAGTGGAATGTTGAAGCACACTTCACCTGATGTCATGAAGCCTAAAAGACTAGACTGCTAACAGTGGTGTGCTGTCGCAGTATGTGCATGTTGGCAGCCATCTTGGAGTTCCATCGGTGCCAACAAGCACTCCAGCTTGAGGGATTATCTGACTTTTGGTAAGTTTGTAGGGGGAAAATGGTAGCCAGCATACAGTTAGAAGGAGGAAACCTCCCGTGAGTCCTGACAGTACCCCCTCCCAACGGGGTTTCCTCCGGTCGTGGTTTGGCAGGGAATTTGGCATGAAAGGCTCTAATTAAACGGGGGCATGGACATTAGTACTCTTTTCCCAGGAACGTTCATCAGGTCCATAACCTTGCCAATCAATGAGGTAGAAAATTTCATTGCGGATGAGTTTTGAATCCAAAATTCGCTTAACTTCGTACTCCGCCTCACCATTAACCATCAGAGGATCAGGAGGGGAAACCCTACGCAACCCCGGTTGAATTGGTTTAAGGAGAGAAACATGAAATACTGGATGAATTTTGGTAGAACCAGGAAGAGATAGTTGATAAGTGACTGGATTTATGACCTTCTCAATTGGATAAGGACCCATAAAACGAGGCTGAAATTTACGGGGACCTTTGAGTCTGAGATTTTTTGTACTCAACCAGACTAAGTCTCCTACATGAAGCTCAGGTTCTTTTACGTTTTCGGTCAGCGAAGTGTTTGTAACGATCCTTCGCGATCGACAAATTCTGGGTTACTGAGTGATGAATTTTAGTTAACTGTCGGGCAATATCTTGAACAGCAGGAACATTAATATCATCAAAATTAGCATGAGAATTGGGATGTCTGCCTGAGTTTATAAAGAAAGGGGAGTGGCCAGTGGATACATTTAGAGCATTATTGTGAGCATACTCCGCAGTCCATAAGTGGTCAGGCCAGTCACCCTCCTCATCTAACAAATAAAGTCTGAGGTGTTGTTCTAGGTCTTGGTTAATGCGTTCAGTCTGACCATCAGTTTCTGGGTGAAAACTGGTGGAATAACGATGGTCAATATTAAGGCCTTTGATGTAAGCCTTCCAAAATCGTGATAGGAACTGAGAGCCCCTGTCTGAAACGAGGACCCTAGGAATCCCATGAAGGCGAATAACATGTTGATTGAAAAGTTGGGACAATTGTTTAGCAGTGGGTGTACCTTTGAAGGGTATATAATGTGCCATCTTACTAAAAGTGTCGACAACTACAAGAATGGTATCATACCCATGGGAAGAAGGTAGATCAACAATCAAATCTAAGGAGACTGTGTGCCAAGGATATGGGGGTTGGCATGGGTTGTAGGAGACCTTTAGGAGCTTGTCTGTCCGATTTTCCCCGTGCACAAATTTCACAGCCTAACACATATTGACGGACGTCTCGGCACATGTATGGCCACCAGAAACGACGTTTGAGTAATTCTTCGGTTTTCACAACACCTTTGTGGCCAGCCAGAGGGTTGTCGTGACATTCCTGCATTGCCTTCAGCTGAAGCTCCTTGGTGGGTAAATACAGGGTGGTACCTAAATAGGGGAGGCCATTGCGAATGAAACGTTGTGGATCTTCTGTGGCCCAGTTCTCCATTTCAAGGTCGGTCATCAAATTTCGAACGTGATGTTCAAAAGGTTCTAAGGAGATAGTTCCAATGAATTTTCCATCAGGTATGATTTGCTGGTTTTCAATGACTGAAGTTTGATTTTCTGTGTCGAGTCTAGAGAGGACATCAGCCTTTCCATTCTTGGATCCGGGACGAAAAGTGATAACAAAATCAAAGTCCGCGAAGTAAAGAGACCAACGCAGCTGACGTGGTGTGAGAGTTCGAGCAGATCGCAAAAATTTTAGGTTGCGGTGGTCCGTAAACACCGTTACAGTGTGTTTTGCCCCCATTAAGTAATGCCTCCAATCTTTGAAGGCATCTTTGATTGCCAAGAGTTCTTTTTCTGTAATCGTATAGTTGCATTCCGCAGGGTTGAGTTTGCGGGACCGATATGCCACCGGGTGTAACTGTCCCGTGTCCTTGTGCCTCTGAGAAAGTATTCCCCGATGGCTAGGTCCGATGCGTCTGTCTCCAAATAAAAAGGCTCAGAGGGATCTGCATGAAGCAGCACCGGTGCTGTGGTGAAACTGTCCTTCATCAACTGAAAAGCTTCTTCTGCTTCTTCTGACCATTGGAACGGAACTCCTTTCTTCAGAAGACGAGTCAGCGGAAGTATCTTATTGGAGAATCCATTAATGAATCGTCTGTAAAAATTAGAGAATCCGATAAAGCTTTGAACCTCTTTGATACTGGTAGGAGATTTCCAGTCTGTTATCGCCTTCACTTTTTGCTCATCCATTCGAACTCCTGCAGGTGATAACACAAAACCTAGGAATTCTACTGTATCTGTGTTGAAGAGGCATTTCTCCAATTTAACGTATAGAGAGTTCTCTCGTAGACGTTGTAAAACTGCTCTGACCTGGTTGTGATGTTCTTCAACCGTGTTGGAATAAATCAGGATGTCATCTATGTATACTATAGCGCATCGGTCAATGAATTCACTTAAAACATCATTGATAAAGTACTGGAAGGCCGCTGGTGCGTTACAGAGACCATATGGCATCACAAGATACTCATAAAGGCCAAATTTGGTCCTGAACGCAGTCTTCCACTCGTCGCCTTCCCGGAGTCTAATCAAGTGGTACGCTCCTCGTAGGTCTAGGCGAGTGTATATCTTTGCTTCCTTCACTTGATCAATTAGTACTGAAATGAGAGGCAATGGATAACGATTCTTCACAGTTATCCTGTTAATCGCTCTAAAGTCAATACAAGTCCTGAGATCTCCCCCTTTTTCGGCACGAAAAAAGTGGGGAAGAGACAGGGGACTGCGACGGTCGGATAAATCCGTTCTCCAGATTCTTAGCTAGGTATTCCTTCAAATGGATGTTTTCCTTCTCCGTTAATGCGTAAACTCTGCTGCATGGTAGATTAGCCCCTGGTTCTAGATCAATTTTGCAGTCATAGGGCCTGTGGGGGTAACGTCTCTGCCTTTTTCTCATCAAAGACGTCTGCAAAGTCTTGGTATTCATCTGGTATCATGGTAGTTTGGATCGCACATACCGAACCTCCACCTTCACACAATTGGGTGGCAGCGCAGATTACAGAAGAATGTGTCTGGTCGTCGAAACAATTTTTGGTGCAGTAGTCTGAATTTAATTGAATAGTTCGGGCTCCCCAATCAATTAACGGGTTGTGTTCCGTTAGCCATGGTAGACCTAGAATCAGTTGAAATTGGGGGCGTCTATTAAATTAAATTGCAAGGTCTCTTGGTGTCCTTCGACAGTAGTCATGTGTACCAATTCAGTATGACTGGTTATGGGCCCTGAAGTTAAATCCGTACCATCCACCGCTCTGACCTTCTCACTTTTCTCCTTCTTGATAGCTTGTAAACCGATCAGGCTAGCGAATTTGTGGTCGGAGAAATTACCTGTTGCCCCAGAATCTACCATGACGATGATTCCTGTCAAAACCACATCTCTAAACCTTAAGGTCACAGTCATAACCAAATGGGGAGAGGAGACTTGTAGTGTGTTTGCCAATTGGTGATTTGTTGGAGTCGTTTTTCCATTCGCATCCACAGGTCCAACTCCCCTTACCTGTGGTGCCTCTAGTTTTCCTTCTCCTTAGCAGGCAACTTTGGTCTTTTTAAGCAATTCTTGACAAAATGTCCACTTCTTCCACAATATAGGCACAGTTTGTTCAGCCTTCTCTTTTCTTTTTCTTCTTTAGAGAGTGGACCTCTGACTACACCGATTTGCATGGGTTCAATTCCCGAAGAACTCTCTACTGTCCGTGTGGATTCTGTTTTGACACGGTCAAAACGAGGAACACTTGGTCTAAGCTCCTTCCGCCGTTCTCCTTTCCGCTCACTTTGCCGATAATCGATCTCTAAGGTTAAATCCACTAAGGCAGAGATGTCGGTGGGTCGATTAGGGATTTGAGATAGAGCGTCCTTCAATTCCTCTCGCAATCCTCTATAGAATACTGCTGCTCTTTTATCCTCGGGCCAGTTGGTCTCGACCACTAGTTTATTAAATTGGGCTAGGTAAGACACGAGTTCTCGGTTTCCTTGCTTTAATTCCAACAGTTCGTTGTCTGAAGCTTGAGATGCTGTTCTTCTATCAAAAATTCGGAGAAATTCCTTCTTGAAGTCATCTAAACTGTACAAAATTGGGTCATCCTTGGTTACTAGTGGCATGGACCATGAGGCGGCGTCCCCACTAAGGTAGGACAAGATAAACGCCACTCGGGATTGAGCATCGGGAAAGATCGTTGGACGGCACATAAAATGCAGAGAGCATTGGGTCAAAAAAATTTGCGCTTTCTGCGGGTCTCCATTAAATCGCTCTGGAGGGGCAAGAGGAATTACTGGGGATAATGAGTGGATTACTTGTGTGGGGGCAAAGGATGAAGTGCTGATGTTAGGACTCTGGGTTTCAAAGGATGCGGTGCTTGGCCTAGATCCCAAAGCTGGTGTTCCCGTTTTAAAGGTTATTATCTCCTGTCTTAGTATTTTATTTTCCTCTCTGACTGCCTCCAAGTCCCTTTGTATATTACTCAAAATCTCGCCCAAATTTTTTAAATCAAGTCCTTCTGCCATTCTGCTCAGGTGCTTGTACCAACGTGGGCACTTCACTCTGTCAGGGTCTAAATCCCTTTTGCTGTCTGAACCACACAGGAGCAGAATGACGCTAGGTCCCAATACCCTTCTCAGAACCAACCCTGCTAGGTCTTTTAGTATTCCATTGCAGGTAAGTTCTAAGGGGGAAAAGGGGTTGGGGACAGAGAAGAGACTGCTCCAATATTCTGCCTGTTCAGCTACGTCTTCTTCTTCTTACTGGACTGCAACATTAACATGTAAAAACCTTTATTTATTGTGCCTTTTAACTTACTGTTTTTTCTATGGTGTATAAATAACTTATCTTACCAGAATGTTTACTGAAGCTTACTTCTCTTCTACTTCTCATGTATTGTTTGCTAGGTTGTATGAGAAGTCTTCACTCAGATCTCTTTCCTTTTCGTTCTCAGGTACAATCTGCACTTGATCCTGCTATTCCTTAATGTAAGAAAGATAAGGTAAGTATTTATTTCTGTATTCCTAATTTATGTATTATTTGGGTTTCTCTTTCTTTCTATTAACTCACTGTTAAGAGACTGGAGTGGGCCTTGAACTGGGGTTTCTGTAGTAGGATGACTGGTTTTCTCTCTTTAATTAGTTTTTTAAACAATGCTTCAGAACTTAGGTTAAATGTTAAAAGGAAGCGTTCCTTTTATTCAGGCCTTTGGTTTTAATGTTTGCTGGAAGCACTGCCATACGTGAGGAGAACATTACTGGAGTTCTTTAACACATGGCATGAGAAAGAAACATGCCGGGCCTTTGACCCTGACTTCACCTTTTAATTAATTCTCAGAAGAGTGAACAAGTTTCAGTCTAAGAAGACACTGCGTGTTGAAAGGTCACGCCTGCGTCTGACAGATTCTGGAACAGCTGAAAAAGACAGCTGATTCAAAAAGCTTTTTATTTAATCTTCTCAGCTAAGGAAAGCAATTACTGAAAAAAGTATTTCCAGTTTTCAAACGAAGGAAAATATATTCTGACTTGTTTCCTTTTTTCTCTTTAAATAGAAATTTACCTCTGACACAATAACCTTTTCTCACAGAATGTTTTATATTAGCTACAAGTTTAACACTAACCTGATTAGTGAGGGAATGTAGTTCCGACGAAGCTAACCCCGATTTTATCGCAACTACCCTAACTGACTTCCACGACGCTGGGAAAACAGGTGCTCTTCAAATTATTTCTTCAGTGAAGTGCACAGTGGAATGTTGAAGCACACTTCACCTGATGTCATGAAGCCTAAAAGACTAGACTGCTAACAGTGGTGTGCTGTCGCAGTATGTGCATGTTGGCAGCCATCTTGGAGTTCCATCGGTGCCAACAAGCACTCCAGCTTGAGGGATTATCTGACTTTTGGTAAGTTTGTAGGGGGAAAATGGTAGCCAGCATACAGTTAGAAGGAGGAAACCTCCCGTGAGTCCTGACAATGGCTAAATGTTAAGTTATCTTTGAAGGGTGTTCCTGTCTCTCTTCTCAATGTCTATGCCCCTACATGCGGAGAACCTTCCTTTTGGCCCACACTGGCTAAGCAAATTACCCAACACATGGAAGTTAATTTCATTTTGGCGGGTGACTGCAATCAGACCTTTGACCCGTTTATAGATAGGAATTCCAAAGTTTCTTTCATTCCCAACAAGTCCCATAGATCTTTTGTGCATGCTATCAATCAACACAAACTTTTGGACGCGTGGCGTCTCTGTAACCCAACTACTAGAGAGTACTCTTTTATTCCCCTTCCCATCAAACCCAATCAAGGATCGATTACATATTTGTCTCTCACAACATCTCACAAAATCTTACCAATGCAGAGATTGGTCCCATCCTATTATCAGATCACGCTCATGTCTCGATCGACCTAGATATTTTACCTAAAGTCACAGGTTCCAAAAGATGGCGCTTCAACAATACCCTCCTTCTAGACCCAAAGTTTACTGCCTCGTTTACTTCCTTTTTTGATGAGTTCTACGAGATGAATCAAACGGATTCCATATCATGTTCAACCATATGGGATGCTTTTAAAGCCTCAGCGAGGGGCTTCATAATTGGCTTTGTTGCAAAGAAACGAAAACTCTTCCGTAAATTAACTAAGGATCTCCTTCAAGATATTAAAAGATTGGAACACTCCTTCTACACTTCAAATTCAAAAGATTGCCTCACAGCTCTCATAAACGCCAAAATGCAATTTAATAAGAAGTCAACGGAGGACGCCTCATTATATTTGTTAAAATCCAGTGCAAAATTCTACGGAGGCAAAAATATGGCTAATTATTTAAAAGTTAAACAAAACAAGCTGAATATTGAGTCCATTTATGATAACGGATTAAACCTAAAATTTAAAGATAATGAAATTTTGAATGAGTTCTCTCTCTTTTACAAGTCTCTGTACGACTCTGAAACACAACCCTCTGAAAATTCTCTTCTGCACTTTTTCTCTGGTATTCAAAAACCTCAAAACGCTTTCCCAAATCTATCCTCCCTGGAGTCCGATTTAACATACCAAGAATTGTTAAAGGCTCTCCAACATCTTAAAAAGGACAAAGCACCAGGACCAGATGGTTTCACCGTAGAATTTTACCAACATTTCTCCAAGCTCATAATGCCCAAGTTACATTCTTTATTAGATTCCTTTAGCACATCAGGTAGCTCTTCAGGTTCTTTTTCAGACGCTCATATTTGCCTCATCCCCAAAGAGGGCAAGGATTTTAAATATTGCAAGAATTACAGGCCTATATCCCTGGTTAACATAGACTACAAAATTTTTTCCAAAGCATTAGCCATACGATTAGACTCATACCTACCTGACTTATTGGGGAAAGAACAATCTGGATTCGTTAAGGGAGATTTATTACCGACAATACGAGACTTCTTTTTAATGCCTTGTCTAAATCCTCCCATTTAAAGTACCCCCTGGCAGCAATTGCACTTGATGCCGAGAAGGCGTTCGACAGAGTTGAATGGACCTTTTATTCTATACTCTCAAGTGGTTTGGCTTTGGCCCTAAATTCACCTCCCTAATCGCTCTACTATACTCCAATCCCCGTGCGGCAGTATGCGCCAACGGTTTGATCTCACCATTTTTTGACTTAAAGAGAGGAGTGCGTCAGGGATGCCCACTTTCCCCTTTCCTTTTTAACTTGGCCTTAGAACCCTTTCTCTCCAAATTACGTCAAAATCCTGACCTACATGGATTCCAATCATCTAATTCCCACATTAAACTTGCAGCATATGCTGATGACATTCTGCTTTTCATGTCCAAACCGGAAGACTCAATACCTACTTTTTGGAGGAGGTGCAGGCTTATTCTAGCATCTCTGGTTATAAACTGAATAACGATAAGTGTGAAATTCTGCCCTTAACTAAGTATACTTTCAAGTCAGATTTTTGTGCTTCCAACTTTACTTGGAGCCCTCACCACATTAAATATTTAGGTTTACACGTGACTTCTTCAATAGCAGACACAGTGGTACTTTGTATGACCAAATCCATACAAAAGGTTTCGGATTTAGTAGCTAAATGGCATCCCCTTTATATATCTTGGTGGGGTCGTCTAGACACTATAAAGATGATGTTATCACCTATAATTTTATATACCATCTCTAACATTCCAGTCCCTATTCCTAAAAGTTTTTAAGAAGATTAATTCCACACTATCTTCCTTTCTATGGAGCAACAAGAGGTCCAGAATGTCTTTATCTAAATTAACTCGTCCTAATACAGAAGGTGGGGTTAACTTTCCAGACTTTCAGACATACCAGACAGCTTTTCTCCTCCGTCAAGCATCCTTTTGGTTATTTGAATCTGTGGATGATTGCCCTTTATGGACAATAACCGAGCACTCCTTCATATCCCCTTTCTCTTTTCAGGAATACCTCTCATTTTCACGCAAACCACAGGCTATGTCCACTCCCATAATCAAATTGACCTCGAAGCTTTTGGAACCCACATTTGCTTCCACGCACAATACTATGGAGCTATTCCTTAATTCCACAATTTGGCACAACAAAGGCCTAACTATTCGAAGTAAACCTTTCTACTGGAAGACTTGGCGACAGAGGGGTTTGATCTGCATCCATCAGTTATTTGCACAATCAAACTTTTTATCCTTCCCCTCGCTTAGTCAATTATTCGACTTACCTGCCTCGAGCATTCACAAATATAGATTACTTAAAACTGCTGTGATGGATAGATACACTCAATTATCCACCACACCCACTATCTCCACTCCATCAGAACCTTCCTCTATACTTTGCACTTTACTAAAAACTAGACCCAGAGCTTCCATTATATATAAATATTTACGGGGCGGGGACATTAATAGGCAGAAATCTAAAACAGAGGAGGCATGGGAACGGGATCTTACGTCAACATGGCCAATTTCTCTTTGGAATAAGATATGGCTTAAATTACGCAAATCATCTAGGGCAGCCAACACAACACAGACGCTGTTTTTTGTATACAACAGACTTTTATTTACACCAAGTGCTTTGAGCAAGAGAATTGTGACTGTGTCGGATGCATGTTGGACATGTTCCTCTTCAAATGCTGACCTATTCCATATGATATTTTCATGTACAATTGTAAAAATATTTTGGAGGCAAGTGTGGACTCAAATTAATCTGATCTTCGGAACTAAATTTTCTTTTTCCTTCACTCATGTTTTCTTAGGTAGTCTCTCGCCTTGTTGGGAGAATGTTACACTCAATGTGAAAATTATTGACTTGTTATTAGCGGTTGCATTCCAACAAATTACCGTTAATTGGAAGGATTTCTCTAAAATCTCCTATAAGGCATGGTGGTATACTGTTTGCCATAATCACAGATTGGATACCTCCTTTGTATATCCTATATGCATGGCTACGAAACGCTTAGACCTGTGGTCACCTGTTACAGTATACCTAGACGTATGTGCCAAACAATGTTTCCAACTACAACCATCCCAGCAAGAAGTTCCAAAACCCCCCTGAAACCTCCTATACGTTCCTACAATATCTATTAATCACATTATCTATTAATCACCTACTTACAAGATTCATTTGTACTGCTTAGATTTCCTAAATTTACCCATAGGTCTGGTTTCTCATTTCTTAATCTTTACTGTAGCAAAATTTATTTATTGTACTGATGTGTATTTAATGCTATGAACTGTGTATTGACACCTCTATTCTACTAATAAAATTTTCTTTTAAACTTAAAAAAAACATTTCCCTTAAGATACATAGTCCTCCTTAGTATTCATAGTGAGATGGTCACCCCGAACATAAAATTGGTATTGCACATCTCGCTTATTACACATAGACCTCCCAAGTATCCATAATGAGGTGGTCTCCTCAAAGCACAAAGTTAATTTGTCTATGGTTTTGCACAATTCCTCAAAGTGCCTAGTGCATAGTAATTTTGAAGTTTAGTAGAAAATGTAATACTCTTAAAACAGTTCCAATGTGATCATTTCCCTTATTGCACGTAGACCTAGAGAAAACAATTAGTATTACATAGCCGTGTTGGCTGCCTGTTGCAGTTCTTCTACAACCGCTTTCATAAATCTTAGGAAATGTCCAGAGAGCTGGCATGATTCCCCTTTTAGGCAGCAAAGAACTGTGTCCTTACAAGATCTGATGTTCAGAGCTCGGAACAATTGTCATAACCAGAGCTGCCTCCGAGTTTTTAGCCTTTCACAGATAGATATTACGTGCATCAGTGATTCCTCTGCTTGAGCACACAGTCTACATCATTTACTGGTTTCCCCATTCTTACGTCCATACCAGTGACATCTTAGCGGAATCAGATCAAAGCTCAGTCTCATGAGATTATACATGATCTGATTAGAAAGAGGCAGACTCAAGTAGTCAGAAGGACGCCAGGAGTGTGGAGATCTGATTCTCAGCTACCATGTAAAACATCAAGGTGATAGATGGAATACTTCAATTAATCCCAGCCACTGGCAATCGCTCGGGCCGCACCCCGATTCATTGATTTTTTGCACACCATGCCACCTCAGCTTGGACACAGCCATATGCTCCTCATAGGAACAGTTCAGCCCGAACTGCCATGCCAGGTCCTCCCTGAACCGGAACACAAGCAAGCTAGGACCGGTTTCACCCTAGTTAGGGCTCTTCAGCCAAGTATAGTGAAAAGAAGTCACAGCAGTCGCGGTAAGGTGAATTCCTTTATTAAGCAGGAGAAGTAAGGAGTAACGACCGGCCAGAGCAACAGCACCATAAACTGCCGTTCTGACCGTTCCACATGCCACCATTCTAAGTTGGAACGATAATGGTGGCATGTGCACTTAAAGTTACACGAACCCCTAAACAAGCACAAGACCCAACACATCTTTCCCCTTAACCAAACAAACATGACAAAGTTATTATGAGAATAAATAAAAAACAGCAAAATGCAATGCAAGAGAATAAACTATCATTGTATTCAAAAATTTCTAGACATTAATATTTGACATAATCTTTTAACCAAATTGAAGGCTTCTTCTCTCTTACAGAACTTCTGGATTTAGGTTCACTTTGACTAGAAATAGGGCTATTGTGAGGCAAATCTACATCAACATTTCCAAATGAATTCTGTTTGGATAATTTCTCCATATTCCACCATTTGCCATCATTTAATTTAACAGACCTGTTCCTTGTGAAAATGATTTGTTTTGGACACGAAAACTTAGAATGACCCTTGGTGATATGACCAGGTAATTTTACCTTGACCCAATCCCCTACCTTAAAATCAAACTGTTTTCTTCCTTTCATGGGCTCATTGGTGGTATATTTATCCTGGGCTTTAAAACATTCAGTCTTCACTAAGTCACGGTTGACCTTTGGAACATTAAGATCTTGCATCCATGGCCTAACCAACTTAGATGCTGCAGATCTTCCCTTTAATAATGTGAAAGGCGAGACTTTTGTTACAGCATTAGGTGTGGTACGTAAGGCCCACAACAAATTGGAAAGTTCTTTCCTCCAGTCTAAACCATTCACCACAGATAACTGAATGCTATCTTTGATAACTCTGTTGCAGCGTTCCACTAAACCATTGCTGCGGGGATGATATAGTGAAGTGGTGATGTGTTTGATGCCCCAATGAGATAAAAAATCTTGAAACTCCTTGGATACAAATTGTACCCCATTGTCCGTGACTAATTCAACTGGAGCACCTTCCTTTAAAAATAGAGATTCCAGAAAATTAATTACTTCAACTGTAGTTGCCGATTTCACGAATTTAACTTCAGGCCACTTAGTACCATAATCCATTAACACCAAACCAAACCTACTTCTCTCGTCCAATACATACATTGGACCAATAATATCAAGGGCTAATTTAACCCAAGGTTTGTCAGGAACGGGAATCGCTTCAATGGGGCTAGGAAATGTCACCTGAGATTTGTCACTGGTTGCACATGATATACAATCCCTTACAAAATGTTCCACAGAACGATCCATACCAGGCCACCAGAACACTTCCCTAAGTCTTCTCTTCATCGCTCTCATGCCTATGTGACCTTCATGAGCCAAGATTAAGATTTTGTTCTGAAGAGACTCTGGTACAACCAACAAATCCGTTCTTTTAAGAATACCTGACTGCAAATTTAGTTCGGGAAAAACATGCTTAAAAGAAGCTACATCTTCATGCTTAGGCAACCAACCTTTACCAAGCATTGAAATTACAACTTGCAGCAACACGTCATCCTGAACCGCCGATTTCCATTCTTCTTCTGAAATGCATGAAAAACTGGAATCGACTAATGAAGCTACAACGCAAAACTCCTCCTCCTTCTGTTCACAAGATTGGTCAATTACTAAAGGCAATCTAGACAAACAATCTGCAAAAATATTCTTAACACCAGGAATATATTCTAACTGAAACTGGAACTCCATCAATCTAAAGTGCCATTTGGCAATGCGAGGAGTGGCATTACCAGCTCCTTTGGTGGTAAGTAAATTAACCAATGGCTTATGATCCATGTGAATAGTGAATTCAGAACCCCACAGATATTGTCTGAAATGATCCACACCCCACCAACAGGCTAACGCTTCCCGCTCTATCACGGAATAAGTGGACTCTGCACCTCTCAATGTACGTGAAGCAAAAGCTACTACCTCTTCCTTTCCCTCTCTGACCTGTAGTAGAACAGCCCCTAAACCATATTGACTGGCGTCGGTGACTATAATGGATTTATCATGTGTGTCAAACGGTTGAAGAGGAATGGCCATGCTTAGTTCAAGTTTAATGGACTGAAATTCTTTTTCTAGTACAGATGACCAAATAAATTGTTGGTTCTTTTTCATTAATGATCTTAAATTGTGTGTCTTGCTACTACAATTAGGAATGAACCTGGCATAAAATTCTAACATGCCAAAAAATGATCTGAGCTGATCTTTGTTCTGTGGAGAAGGAAACAATTTTATAGCATTAACTAAATCTTCTTTAGGTTCAACACCTTTGGCAGAGATTTTATAACCAAGATAATTCACTTCATTGACAGCAAATTTACATTTTTCTGCTTTTAAGGTTGCACCATGATCTGTTAAAATGGATAAAACAGTGGCTAACGTCTTGTCATGTGACTCTAAATCCTTACCGTGAACCAAAATGTCATCTTGAAAACATTTTACATTAGGTACATTCACAAAAATAGATTCCATTACTCTTTGAAATACAGCTGATGCTGAAGCCAATCCAAAAGGCATTCTTTTGAATCTGTATGCACCCATTGGAGTGACAAACGATGTAAGATGACGACAGTCTTTCTTCAACGAAATTTGATGATAAGCTGATGACATGTCTAAGGTAGTGAATACCTTAGCATCTTTAAGTGACGTTAGCATTTCTGTGATGTTCGGTAGAGGATGCCTATCTACCCATATCTTGTCATTCAAGTCTCTCAAGTCTATGCACATCCTGAGAGTACCATTAGGTTTCCTGGCTAAAACCACTGGAGAAAGCCATTCGGAGCTCTCTATGCACTCAATGATACCTTGACTGCAAAGAGATTCAAGTTCATTAGACAATTCCTTCTTCACGGCTAGGGGAACTCGTCTACATTTGTGCACTATGGGTTGAATACCTTGCTTAAGAATAATCTGATGCGAAAAACCCTTTATTTTGCCTAGTGTATCACTGAATACAGAAGGAAAGGAAGATTTCCAATCATGGGAGTCTACAGTGCTTATAGATGCAAAATGGTCTCTAAGCAAAACCTGTTCGGAACTGTTGGGATCTAAAATGATTCCTAAATTTTTCTGTTCCAACCAGCCAAGAAGGGATGATTTATCTTCAGCAACATAGACAGTGGCAGTAGTACAATTATTTTTAAATGTTAAAGTGCAATCAAATTCCCCCAAGACTTGAACAGGCTTACCACCGTAAGCTACTGGTTTAATCAAAGATTTCCTCAAAGGAATATCAGTTAATTTGCACCATTCTTCAGGACCAATTAGTGTGAAAAATGAACCAGAATCAGCCATCATGGGAATGTAATTGCCATTTACACCAATTTGACAGTATGGTCGTTTTACGGTGTTGGATTGAAGTTTTAAAACAAGAGAAGCATTTTCAGAAAAACTAGGATTCGAGACTGTGCTATTTTGTAATGCATTGTCATACACATCCATAACATTTACTATTTGAGATTTGTTCATCAAATCTTGAGCTGTACTAACCATGTTAGGGGAAGATAACATCATAATTTCATTGCCATCCTCGCTATCGGAATTCTGATCAGTTTCAGGTTTGGCTTCAATTGAAAGAACTTTTTTAGCGTGATACTTTGCATTGGAATAACTAGGTTTCGATTTGCAAACTTTGGTGAAATGACCTTTCTTTTTGCATTTAACACAAAATGTATCTAATGCAGGACAAAAAGGAGCATTACCCAAATGATTTCTACTGCCACATCTATAGCATTCAAACGTTTTTCGTTTGTCATAGTTAGTTTCTTTTTTGACTACAGCTTTATCAAGGGCAAGAGCATGTATTTTGGTATCCAAAGCTATTTGGTCCATATATATAGCTGTGGATTCCATATTTTTTGCTATTTCTAGGGCTTTGTCTAGAGTTAAATCTTGTGTAGTTAATAACTTTTCTTGAACCTTTTTACTATTAGTTTTCTCAACTAATTGATCTCTCAACATTTCATCTTGAAAGGTTTTGTAGTCGCAGGTGGAAGCTAAAACTCTAAGATCACTTACAAAAGTATCAACCGGTTCACCAGGTAACTGTTTCCTCATATAAAATTTGTGTCTCTCCATAATAATGTTACGTTTCTTTTTAAACCTGGTGTCTAACATTTTTGTGGCTGATGAATACTCATCAACAACGTCACCTTCGCCCATGACTACAGTGTGAGGTAAGTGTTTCAAAACTTTTCTTCCTTCAGTGCCTAAGGAGTGACGCAGTAAAGCAAATTTTTTCTTTTGAGTGAAAATTTCAGCTTCAATGGCTTCTAAATAAGCCTCGAAACCTTCAAACCATAACTCCCATTCTACAAGAGGTTCACCTGGAGTGGCAAGAAAAGGAGATGGAGGCAGTACAGATTGTTGCATGGTGCCAGTTGAAATACACTGCAATTAACAATAACAAAAGAAAATAAAAATAAAAACTTGAAGGATGCAAGTATTGATACAGCAAATAATGATGAATCAGATTAAAGCTGTGCACTTCAGCGATGTAAAAACCTGAATGCACGATGTTCAAAGTCATACAGGGACTTTGAAGAACCAAAATGAACTTATTTAAAGCTGTGCAAATCAGCGTTGAATAGTGGGCTGTTTGCACGATGGCAGGGTAATGCACAATGCCAGCTGATGAGACAAGAAATAAAGTCTCTTTAAAGATGGCCGCCACAACGTGATGTGTAGCTCTGTGAAATTCGTGCTGAGCAATACAACATAAGATGCCCAAATTGATATGCGAGGCAGGATTGCAGGGAACTAAATGGTACTTGTTTACAGCTGTGCGAATCAGCGTTGCATAACTAGCTGTGCGCACGATGGCAGAGTATCATACTTTGAGTGCCAGTTGAAGAACAAGGTCTCTTTCAAGATGGCAGCCACAACGAGACGTGTAGCACAATGAAATTCGTTGCTAGGCAATGAAGATCAACACAGCACTGCGCTGCGTGGTGAAACGTCGGGTTGACGTAGAGCAAAACTCCGGATCAACGCGCATAGGAGAGCGCGAGAACACCTGAGGTGGCAAGCTGAGCACGAGCGGTCTGGATTTGGTTTACAAAGTGACGAAAGTCATGAAAACCTACCAGACTCAGCATATATTCCGGGGAATGCTCTTTCGTACCTTCAACGACGCTCACTTGTATATTTTAATGAGGAACTGCCAAGTCGTCCGAAGCGGAGCGGAGAACACGAACCAGTCGCGAACAAGTTCTCCTCTGCTGTCAGGAAGCTTCCAGCCGGTCCAGGGTCCATCTCCGGTCGTCGCCAGTGAAAAGAAGTCACAGCAGTCGCGGTAAGGTGAATTCCTTTATTAAGCAGGAGAAGTAAGGAGTAACGACCGGCCAGAGCAACAGCACCATAAACTGCCGTTCTGACCGTTCCACATGCCACCATTCTAAGTTGGAACGATAATGGTGGCATGTGCACTTAAAGTTACACGAACCCCTAAACAAGCACAAGACCCAACATATAGCTTGGTTCCAGTGGCACAGTGAGCCCGGGACCCATGTCTGGGCATACTCGGTGCACTTAGGGTGGCAAATGCAAAAACATCAAGATGATGGATGGAATGCTTGAATTATTCTCAGCCATTGGCAATTGCTTGAGACGCATCCCAATCCATTATTTTTTTGTCCACAATGCCACCTCAGTTTGGACCCAGCTATAGGTTATATGCAAACCAGTCTTGACCCTGTTCCCTACCATGGGCCTTGGTCTTTAGGTCCTGCAAGTTTTGGCCAGCTGAAAATTATTTTGTGTTCTTCATTACCAGCTTCACTGTCACTTTACTGGGGAGATTTTCACTAACAAGCTCATCCACCTTCAACATTATGATGGAATTAGTTAGTAAGGACCCTCACACTGAGTTAGGCTCGTGAATGTTTTTCCAAAGAAGTTGTTTCATTGTGTTGGTATTGGCGGATTTTTGTTTTAAGCAGTATGATACATGCTTCGCATCAGATCCTATTTGGGCAGATTAAATTCCGGCCAGATTTGTGCTTGGTTGGTGCAATCTGGGAGGACGAATAAATTGCGATAGAAAATATATTGTTGTTTATCCAGCTATTCAAATAATTGATCTTTAAAAATAGTCACTCTGTATTTTTTTTGACGCACGTCTCAGAAACAGAAAGAGGCAAACCTTGCTGCACTGTCTGAAAATAAAGCACTAACTCGAAGAAATATTGGACTAAATTAATTCACTTTACACACTGCAGATGCAATAAAAACAGGTGTTCAGCTCTGCCCAGCATCACAAAATGGCCCCAGATGTTTCCTATTGAGGCTAGATATTTCCTTGGACAAGAAGAACTGGTACACTAACCATTGCATTAGTATTTGAGTTCAATGTCATCACTGTCTTAACTTAAATTATGTGGACTACTGACAATTTATGCTTGTAAAAAACTCAAATAGAAATGTACCTTAATACAGTTCTTGGTTTCAATATTAATTGCATTCGCATTTTGTGTATAATATTTTGATTAATTATCTTTTGTACAAAAAACCGATGAGGCAGAGAAAATATTTTGATGGAGTCTTCTGGGTGAGGTACCGTGAAAAAACATTGTATAATTGCTATACATTAAGTCACAGTGCCAGGAATTTACTTCTCCAGAGAAAGTTTAAGATCTGACCTCTGAATAAAAGTTTGCTTACAAAACGATTCCCTCGAGGGAACCTTGTTTGGTTCTTATATTGACCCTTGTCTCGCAGTGTTATATGGAACACAAATTACATATTGCTGAGTTACAAGGCATGTAGCGCTGGAATGGGTAGGCAAGTGGTGACAGCAAATGAGACCCTGGAAATTTAGTAGCATTTGAACTGAACCCCCTAATACGTGTCATATAATTTGTAGAACTTTGCCATGTTTTTCCTGTGGTCAAAGTGAGTAGCAATTCAAGCCCGGTGCACAGCGAAACCAGGCAATTGAGTATTGGCCCGAGCTTAGAAACAATTGCACAACCTATGACTCTCAGGTACAACCTAAGAAAGTACACTAAGGTCCCATTTATCCAAACCCAGGTGCAACCCCATTTAAACAATCTGTGACTTTGATACACAGTTATACTGTGCTGACCACTCACCACCACTGATCATCAGTGTGAAGAGCTTCACACCATCTCCTCTCTGCCATCCATTAGTGACAATACATGGGTGCTGCTGTCAGTCATGTGACAGAAGACGCTACTTTTCAGTGCACCTGTAGATGTGATCATGACAAGAGGCACAACTACACATATTTGCCAAGACTGATACTGAGTGATGTGCAGTGATCACTAAGGGCCTGATTACGAGTTTGGCGGTGTGGGACCGCCGCACCAGCGGCCCGCTCCTGCTCTTTAACCGCCAAACCTGTGTGAGCACAAAAAAAGTCATAATCTAGAGGTGGTTCTTTGGCAGTCCCACGGCGGTGCCTATGAAATAGGCATCGCAATGGGAACGTCAAAGACAGTACCTGCACGGCATAGACTGGTGCAATCCATGCTGTGCAGGTACTGGGGTGCATGCACACAGGGTGGCACAACATGTTCCCCCCTGCATGCACCTCATGGCCCTGAGGCACAAGTGGGGGCCCTGTAGGGCCTCCTTTGTTTCCTCTCCGCCATGGTTTCCATGGAGTAGGAACCGCTATGAAAACCTTGGCGGAGAGGAAACTCATAATATGCTTGGCAGGACCTCGGCAGTAACAATGCATATTGCAGTCTCTAGACCGCCGCGCCACCGCCAGGGATCTCTGATCCCTGGCGGTGCAATGGCGGTCCAACTGCCCTAGTTGTAATTGGGCGGTCGGACTGCTGGTGCGGCAGTGGCTGGACTGCCACCGCCACGTCCCTGCGAGTCTGGCAGTCCTCGGACAGCCAGACTCGTAATCAGGCCCTAAGTGATCTCATGTTGACACAGTTTGAAAAGACCATTAGAATGATGGGGTTTATAAAGGTAACTGTAAGTATGGCCATCACTAGGGTCATATTGGCATGTGTGATTGAAGACCACTTGGGCTGATAGGCATCTATGACGCAGTTAAAAAGAGCTGTCCTTATATGCCTGAGTGGGGCTCTGGCAAGTACTAACTGACCTACACAAATGTATATACTTCTTATGTTGTGATTCTCTCTGCTCTGCTATGTCCCATAAATATATATAAAGCTTCCCATAAGAGGCAGTAGATGAGATTTTTAGAAACCACATACACTAAAGGCACTTTTAGCACCTTCTATTTTTTGCGTCTGGGCCACATATTTAAATTGCTCATGTGTGCAGAAATATAGGAGCACCTATTGCTAGTGCTAATGTGAGAACGCTCAAATACATTGTATTTCTGTAATTCCACATTACACCAGAGCTGATACATTTTGCTCAAACACACAGTCTAAATAGGCAAAGCACGTGACAAAATAAAGAGCTTCGAAAGTAAAGAATTTCCAAGGACTAAAAGGGAGCAAAAGATGGTGCTAAGGCGTGTCCAAAAGTCTTTTGCATATGTGCATCTCATACACAACTTTCCATGAAATGTTGGTGGTCACGAGCAAATGTGCTGTACCATATCATTTACCACAGCAGCAGAATCTTAGTGGAAACTCCTCGAATAGAGTTGCTGACATGCACCGTCTAATAATAATTAAGTAGAGGTGTGCGAGCCACTAAAAGCTCGAGCCAGACTTGAGCCTGAAGCCTGGCTCTGGCTCAGCTCGTGGGCCTGTTGGAATCTTGAGTCCATAACGAGCCGAGCTTCCATGTGGCTTCAGCCTCCCACCCTCCCTCTACCCAGGATGTGGCTAAAGCATGGGTATTTGCAAACATTTCCCCAAGGGGCGCAAAGTTTGGTCTCTGAATTGATCGAGGGCCGCATCGATGCCAGCAGGGTGGCGATCTGGAGGGGTCTGGGGGGAGGCGCGTGGTAAGGTGGGTATAGGGGAAGCGAAGTATATGCATCTAGTGGCTGAATTGCACAATGTGAAATCAGAAAACTGGGGATTAATCCCAGCTTCTCCACTTTACCAAATTGTGTGATCCTAGGCAATTGTTTAGTTTCACTTTCCCTCCTTTTTCTTTTATTATCACATATAAGAGGACCTCGAAATACATGACATCAGGATGTGCGCTGTACCAAACCTTCTCCTTTGTTTTAATTAGCTTTAATGTTGTTCATGTATAATAGGAGGCCACCTTAAGAGTGCACATAACAACTGACTTACCTCTTAGTTCACTATTGGCTTGTTGTCAGTGTGGGGTAACAATGTATGTTTCTAAATTCATTTTGAAAACTATCACTTAAAAAAATACTTCTCAATGCACTGATATCTGATATACTAAGGTAAAATGGTTCTGCATGTTAATGAAATACACTTTTTGAACTTTTGAAGAAACCTTATCATATTTTTTACACTTTTGCTGCAAGATGGCTTTGAAAATGAAGTTGTTCCTAAAGTTAACTGGTGCAGGACAACCTATTTACATCCTTTCTTTAACTTCAATTGACCTTTAAATAAAGGCTTGCCTGTTTATTTAACATCGTTTTCATGTTAGTGCTGAGTTGAGTAAACAGCAGCCCAGATCTACTGTTGATCAGGGCTGCATGTAAAGGTCAGGAGGGCCGCATGCGGCCCCCGGGCTGTACTTTGAGTATCAGTGGGCTCGAGCGTGAGCTGCTGACCAGGTTCGAGTCTCTGTGTTGGCTCAACATCCTCTGTTTCAGGGCAAGTCACTTAAACTCCCCTGTGTATAAACAATGAACGTGACATTGTGTTAAGTTACTAATACTCATGTAAAGTGCTCCAATAACTTTGGGACGAGTTCCTGTTATAGAGGCACTAGAGCAGTGGTGATATAGTATAGTTTTTGGACTTGGTTCAGCTTAGATAGACACATGGCATGATTTTCAAGTGCAAATTCATATTTTCCATTGAATTTAAATGCTTGGATCAATATACTTTCACCATCATGATGGAATATTACGTAGAAGTAAATCTTCCTCCAGTGGAAGGAGTGGGTGTCCCTAGGTTAAAATACCTGCAAAATAATTGAACACCCAAAGACCTCTGACTTTGTAGGTATTCTCGAACGTTTCCAAAGCACATTGCCACCCTGGATAAGATTTGTGATTTACTCCTGTAAAGGGCAAGTGCTGGTGCAAATGTATCGTGGGTGATTTAATGCAGAGGAGCACACCCAAAATGGTTCGGGGTGTACGAGAAAGAGTTTATTCACAAGAAAAATATTTCCCCTGCGATACAAAAAAAACATGCAAATGCATTTTTGTTGGTCATTTAGAAATGCATACATGTACCCCATAAACATTTAAGCGCATGTGAGCTCATAAAAAAACAGCAAATGTCACAGCTTATCAGGAGTACTTCTGGATTTTTTTAGATTCCCTAAAACTGTAGCTCTACTCCAAACGTAGGTGTAAAACTACAGATGTAGATTGTTTTCTAACTTCAGCCCGGAATATTGCCATTTGTGGAGGTTCTATATTTTATTTTTGTGAAGGGTAGCTGGGACTCACGACTCTTTGTATCATAGACTTCTTTCTCTTCTCATTTAAGACTGATGTATCTGCAAAGAAAGTTCCATGGCTCACAAGAGGTACACTGCAAGAGGGTGTTTGTCGAAATGAAATGGAATATTGCCCAACTGTTACATCCACTCTGTGCGACAAAAAGTTGTTCAATAAACCTTTAAAATCTCCCCCAAACTCCTCTTGTTCGTACTTGCAGCGATGGCGATGCCAGTCCATGACTGTGACTTTCAGAACCCCACTGATGCACTGCGTAAACAATGACCATAGAGTCGACTCTATGGGGTCAATGATGGTCAGCCCGTCAACACCACTTCATCCAATACCCTAACTTCGGCACCAACTGGACTGATGGTAAAAATGCAAGTTGCCTCAGTAGCCTCTCAGTTCACATGCCATTTTGTTGTTCTGTACAGATCCGCACCCGGGGCATACTGACATGTTCCAAGTCTTCGGTGTTTGGCCACCGAATACCCTACACCTCCATTACTAACCCACCATCTCCGCCGCACATCCTGATTTTCAAAGAGCCCCCTAATACTATCACTGAGCCTGCATGCCACCTTTCTGCTGCTTCTCATCACCATTTAACCTTTCACATATGACCTGGTTTTCGTGTTGACCTCTTTATCATTACCTGCGTCTCCCATTTCACCTCTCACAGATGACCTCTTCTTCCCATTCCCACGCACTGCTGCCTTCATCTCCATCTGCCCTGCGTAAACTTGCTGTCAAGAGAATAGGCCCAGGCGATGCCACCCACTTCCTTTGCCAGTGCAGGCGTTGCCCCAGCCCTACAGGTTTATTGGACTCCCACAAAACACCAATGACAGAATCCATTCTCTTCTTGATGAAAATTCCTCCTGGAAAGCTTCCACCACTCTAGATGGCGATTCACCAGGGTTAGCAAACGTGACATTGCACTCCCTTTCCCCTCAGATGATATCTCAGCTTTAACCCTTTGTCTGACTCTTGGCCCCACAGCAGTCTGCCGCTTGCTGCTAAAGGCCTAATGAACAGCATGGAATGGAGACTCCAGAGATGATCAGAGCTCTTGGATAGAGTGACCAGACGCCCTGGATTTGTCAGGACAGTCCCAGTTTTTCATCACCTGTCCCAGCAAAATTCTGTAAATATAGCACATGTCCCTGAAATAGACGCCCATGATAAATCCAGATCCACTGCATTCTGTGCGCAGGCATTGCGCCAGCATTCCACATCCTCGGAGCTTAAGTTGTAAAATAAATAAATAAATAAATAAATACAGATGCCCAAAGTTTTTCTTATGAGCCTACATATGGTGCTGCTGAATGCCGGGGTTGCTGAATAGCAATGCTGCTTTGTCTTGATTCCGCCTAATGCCTTTTCTTGCAGTACCCCACACTCTCTCTCTCTCTTTATCTCACTCTTGCATACTCCTTTTTATTCTTGATTTCTTTCTCCTTTTATAGACGTTTTCCCATCTTTTTCTACCTTTTATGCTTTTCTTTCGCTTGCTTTGGGACCAAGTCTGACAATAAAAAATGAGTTCAGGTCCCAAAACACAAGTGTCGGTGCCCACTATCAGCAACCACTAGCACAAATTAAGCACTGCATATCATGCCAACCTTTGAGAATAAAATGGGGGGGATGCTGATTGTACATTGATCGATCCCTAGTACCAGGAAATTTGTAAAGGAATTGTAAGTATAAATTCACAGACCTGTCTGGAAAGTGCTGAAAAGATAAAGCTCTTTAGGCCAATCTCTACCAGGATCTTTGTAATTAATGGTAATTGAAGTGGAAGGAGGCAGACATCTTACAAACCAGCTGGTAACTTCAAGGCTTCTGAAGCCGACACCATGAGAAGAATGTCCCAGGAGGGCTTAAAAGGTGCAAGCTCCTCCTTTTAGCAGGGCTCGCTGTAGCTCAGACTGCAAAGTGCGCTGGTTAATTGCTGACATTTGTAACTACTAATTAGAAGTTAGCGATTGAGGGAGATGAGCTGATAAGGCTGATGAATGATGTGTCTATAAAGGTAACCTTAGAACACCTCCCCCGGGTATTGAAAGAAGCCCAATTATTTCCAACAAGAAATTTACAGATATGGTGGAAGGAAATAATTACATTTCTTCTGCTTGCAATAATTTTCAATCGTTTGACCCTTGTAGGATATTTTGCCTTTCTCTTTCAGATCATCCATCTATTAATATTTTATTTTGCAAAATGGTTTAAGCTGCTAAAATAGATTAGTGATGTTTACCAAGCAGCTCACGAAATTCAGGGCTTCATTTACTACAAAATGACACAGTGCAGCGCCTCAAGCCTTTTTGCTGCGGAGAGCTGCGTCATTTTAAAAGCACAGGGATGTGTCGTATTAACTACAATATGATGCATCCGTGTGCTTTTCCCTGCACTGGCGCACACTTGGCTGCCGTTCGCCAGCGCAGGCACCCTTACATCATGTTGCAAGGGTGCCTGCGTTGCGGGGATGACTGTTTTTGTGCAGGAAGGGACACCTTCCTACACAAAAACAATCACTGATGGTATTTTCCTCTTTCTATGCATGCTGCAGAATGCAGTATTTCTCCTCGTTGCGCCACCTGTATGCCTCCCCTGGGGAAGCGTAGGATTCTGACACATTCCCAGCTTTGAAAAACGTTGTAAATCTGGAAATATGTCAGGTTCCATGGATGTTGCATGGTAATACCCATAGCAACACCCATGGAACGCCCCTTTTATGCAGAGTAATGCGTGAAAGGGGCCCATATTTACAAGGCCATGAAAAGTTATGCAGGGTGACTTTACTTGGCCGTGTAAATATGGGCAAGCCATTTGCGCCACCAGTGTGTCAAAAAAAGTAGCGCACCGTCGGCGCAATGGGCTTGTAGATGAGGCCCTCCTTGAGGAAGGGCCATCTTTTGTTTGTGTGACTTCTACGGAGGTGGTTAGAGGGGCATTTTAGAATGTCTGCTTTACCACTCTGTGGTCTGATTATTGAAGGAGCGCACGACACCAGCTTGTGCCACTGCTCACCCTTACTGGCGTTGTGCACAGCGTTACTAAAAAATGCAGCCTCCAGTACATGCAGTAACTCGTTGTGTGAAAGGTTGCACAGAAACACGGAGCATTAGTTCGCCTGCTTCTCCATATTTCTATGCCAGTGTCCCACTGCATCCCAGAGGCGTGCCCTGAACGCCCCCACAATTGTGGGTGAAATCAAACAGTACAGCCAACCTGTGGAGTATTTTACATCCTTCTCAGTGTCTTGCTCGTGCACAGTTACTGACAGAACAGCCTCTTTCGGACTATCAGTGTCTCATCAGGGACACTCTAACCTGCCTTTACGGGGACTGTAATCATGTGGGTGGATCTCCAGAAGGCACAGTGGCCCTGCATGCTCCATCGCAAAGTGTGCCTTTCAGTGCATGCCAAACACAGTACCATGAGTCATGTGGTTGCACAGGACTCTCCCACTACTTTTCATCATCTGCTTGTGCACACTAGATGATGTAATAGCATAATTTGCACTAAATTCCTAAATGTATGCTGTGACACTCAAACTTTAGTTGACCTAATCCAAGACAGTCCAGATAGCATAGCCATTGCCCCATGCTTGAAAGCCACAAAATTATGGACGGCCAGTATATGACCAAGTATCGCCGAGGCCCAGCCCCTGAAATGACACCTGACCCCTTCCCAATCCCTCCCATCATCCCTACATTGTTAAAACATAACAAACACTGTAATTTATCTTTGGTTTAGGGGTGGTGAACCCCCCACCACATTTATTATGAGACAAAACAACACTAGACAGTAAAATTGCACAATGACGTTTCAAAATTATATGCAGAAACACATAGGGGCATATTACCAAGGATTTGCGATAATTATCGCAAAGCGCACTTAGCGCTGTTTTTTTTATCGCCGGCTATCGCTGGATTTCATCGCGCAGATAACGCGTTATTATCAACGCTTATCTCCAAGGCGATAAAAAATCCAGCGATAGCGGCGAAACCCAGCAATAGCGCGAGAAATCCAGCGATAAATTCACTGCGCTAATGAAAAGCTTGCTAATAGGCAGGTGAGGACTTAACCTTACAATCCACCTCCCATTGACAAGATGGTTAAGTCAAGTTTTTTCAGGTGTTAAATTCCAGCGATAATCGCGGTTAGCGCGACTTTTTTTATCGCTTTGCGGGCATTGCTAATAGGGGGAAGTTGTGTTTGCGACTGTTTGCAGTTGCTTTTAGTTGGGAATGCCTACTTTGCATGTCATTAGCGATAATTATCGCTGACATGCAAAGCGGCAACAAAACGGTCGCGTTCGCCATAAAGCTGTCGCTAACAGCTGTTAGCGACAGCTTGCTAATAGGGCGATAAAAATATTGCCGCTTTATCTGCAAAAAGTGCCGCTAAAGTGGCGATACTGCCCTTGATAATATGCCCCATAAACTTTTACATCATTATTTACATATTGCTTGATGCCTAACCTTAACAGAGCCACCTAATACATTACATTTCTAACCATACCTAGTTTTGTTCCTGCGTATCGAGCATTGGGCCTTCGAGTGATACCATGACTTTTCCCGGCAGCAACCTTCTCCACTAAAACTTTCCTTCTCTGCCAAAGGAACCTGGGTGGGCCCCTCCTTAGGGGAGGAGCCTACCAGCCTGCATTCCCCCTACCGGGGTAAGGTTGTGCAGGGGGCCCATATGCCCGCCAGGGTACCTATCTCGGGCACCCCCTAGACCCTTCAGTATCCCCACCAAGGGCCTGTGCTAGCTTGGCACCCATTGTACCCGTCCGGGGCTTGGCCAGAAGGGCCGCATGGCAGTGAGAACTCTCATGCCCCCGCATCCTGCAGCCTCTAGCCGACTAACTGCAAGCACCCCCGGGAGGGCGCCCTGTGAGACAGCTGTCCCACTTATCGTAAGGAATAGGATGCCTTCTATGGCCCCGAATTGACCGACCAATCATGACCTCACCCGCCACAGGCCAGCATAGTTCACCTACTGTCTGGCCTCCCCCCCAAAAATGGTCATGTCAAAGCGGTTGATGGATTAACCATGCCAGCAAATTCTCCAGAAAGATCTGATTGCCAAGTTTGGACAAGTGAACACGATCTTGCAACAAAGAACCGCTCCCCTTTGATGCAGCCATGCGAGATGACCTGCAGCCTCGGTAATCTGGAAAGCTTATCAACTTTATTATTAACCCGCTTGATGGAGTGGTTGAGGGCCCTGACCAACTCACCCCCTCTCCATTACAGCCTCGGGAGGATGTAGACCATGTTATGACCGCCTGAGGTAGCTTCTTTGCCAACCAGTCTATCTCAGTAATCAACAGCACAAAGAGCTCCCTCCTGCCAATGTGCACCAAGTCATTGCCAACAAGATGCACTATCACAATACCAGGGGGCGGGTACCCCCTGAGCAAGAATGAGTCCAATGAGGGCCTCCTGTGCACCATGGTGACCGCCCCAATCCTGAAAAAGTGAGGACCGAAGTCTGCAGGGTCGAATACTGCCGCCCTCAGGGCCACCCCTAAGCACCTTGGAGAACTGAAACCTTGTCAAAGGCTACCCGTCAGGATGCACGAGGAGGGGGCCCCCAATCATACACGGCCTACATGCCATAAACACTTCCAGGTTTCTCAAAGCGCAGCAGGAACTACCCGATGCCATATGCAAGAGAATGTGGTCGCCCCTGCCCCTCTGGTCAGTTTTGGAGCGCAGGACAGTAATTGCTAGAGAACCTTTCAGCCATTGCATATGCACCAGCTGCAGCCACCCCCTTCATATCCTCTTATTCTTGACCACAAATTCACCCACCCTGAAGGCCCCAGAGAAGCCCAGAGTAAAGGCCACTCTGAACAAGCGGACCTCCTCCGGTGACCTGCATATATCCCTCAGGGAGCCCAGGATTGCAGCCAGCTTGCCGAAAACGATGAGGCGCCTAAAGCCGTGCCCCCTCCAAAAGCTGCCATCTGCACAAGGAATAATCTGGTCACATCTGGGTGGCCAAGCATTTTTGCAAAGAAAGAAATGACTGCAGTGTGGCGTCTAGTGCAGGCAACCGAGCGCCCCTGATCTTTGATAGACCCCAGGAATGACAGGAGGGAACACAATTAAAACCAGCCCTCTGCCCCTGACGAAGCTTCAATATGCACTGAATGCTCCCTCTTAAACACACCTTGTCTTGGGTGCTAAACTGGCAGCCCCAAGATCCGGTAGGCTGGGCACCAAGCCGCTGCAGATGGTCCAGAAAGGGTGTTGGGAATTCCGCTGCTCCTGAGTGGTAGGACCAGAAAACCTGCATCTTGAAATGAGATAGAGCATCAGCAGCATTGTTCAACACATCCGGGACATGATTGGCCCTAAACAACACTTTGCGTTTCAAGCACTGCAACACTCACTATCTCTTTAACAATCTTAGAATAATTGTACATTTAGCTGCCTGCTGATTAATGTACTCCACCACCGTCATATTATCCAACCAAAATATGACTGACTGGTTGCAGAAGTGATCTGGCCAAATGGACAGAGCCACCAGGATGGGAAAGAGCTCAAGGAAACCAATGTTGGTAACCAGCCCAGACTCCACCCAGGCAGCGGGCAGGTACGGCTGGTGTACAGGGGGCGAGATGGGCGTCGCCCTGCCACTCTGGGGGATTAAAAAAAATGTGAGATGGAACACCAAGCAGCCAGCAATAAATTTTGCAGGCTGCTCGGTGAACAAACATGTGCAAGTGATAGTTGCCTGCTGATGCCTCGCACGCCGCTTGTCTCCCTGCTTGTGCTGTTTTAAGTTTCGCTGCACTGATGTAGGCTATGTGCACGTTTTAACTTGGTTTCGCTACGCTTCTGTTTTGAGTTTTTAGTGATTGCATTTGCACTTTACCTGGGCGGGTGTTGGACCCCTGGGTATCCTTTTCGCCTCTTTTGATCAGCCCTCTGCTCTGGTCCGCCACGGTGTTAGCTGCCGATTGTGCGGAGAGCAGAGGACTCGCGCCCCTCCTCCTTCCTGGCAGGCACTTCCGGGCCGGCGAGCAGGCAGCGGTCTAGTTGTTTTAGACTGTTTTAGACTGCCTATTTAAGATCATGACGGTGCGGGCGTGCAGCTGACAGTGATAGTTGGCTGCTGACGCCTCGCACGCCGCTTGTCTCCCTGCTTGTGCTGTTTTACGTTTCTCTGCACTGATGTAGGCTATGTGCACGTTTTAACTTGGTTTCACTACGCTTCTGTTTTTAGTTTTTAGTGATTGCATTTGCACTTTACCTGGGTGGGTGTTAAACCCCTGGGCAGCCTTTTCGCCTCTTTTGATCAGCCCTCTGCTCCGGTCCGCCACGGCGTTAGCTGCCGATCGTGCGGAGAGCAGAGGACTCGTGCCCCTCCTCCTTCCTGGCAGGCACTTCCGGGCGGGCGAGCAGGCAGCGGTCTAGTTGTTTTAGACTGTTTTAGATTGCCTATTTAAGATCATGACGGTGGGGGTGCGCAGCGGACGCGCGCAGCAAGTGCGCCGCTGGCGCACCGAAGGCGCGCCTAAGGCAAGTCCGTCTGCGCCCGTCCGCGCCTGGACGCCGCCAGACATGCTGCCGGTTTGGCAGTCCAGCAGCGGCGATATTCAGGGAGCACTCTCATTGCCATCGGTAAGGGCATCCACCAGTGTACGCTTCAGCCTGATGCTCCTTGTGTGGGTCCTTTTGTCTGCAATTCCAGTAGTTTTAACTCTTTGGTAAGCGTTAGTCCTGTATGGTCTCCCTCGTCAGCGATTAAACTTCTTAGCCTTAATTGCCGCTCTCTGGTCAAACACTACGCTGAAGTATTTGACTTAATTCAGGATGAAGCCCCTGACATTCTTTTCTTAACTGAGACTTGGCTCACTGCTAACACCGAGGCAGAGCCTAACCTGGCACTGCCCCAGGGTTATGCCATTAAAACTCTTAACAGAGAAGGCAGGGGTGGTGGTATTGTGGTCGTTTTTAAAACTGGTTTTACTTGTACCTTGACCAAAGAAAGCATTGCAGATTCGGAATGTGCTCTGTTTAAAATCTGTGTTAATGCTAATTTTACCTTTTCGGGCCTCCTGATTTATCGCCCCCCAGGGCCCTCAAAGGGTTTTATGGAATCCCTTGTCACTACCTCGGGGCTGTTAGCCACCAGGTCGGCCAACTTTAATATTGTTGGCGACCTCAACCTGCACCTGGAAGCTAGTCATGACAGGGAGATTAGTAATATTTTAGCGGACCTTGCTGCTTTCCAACTTATACAATATGTCCCTAATAGTACTCATTCTGCTGGTCATCTGTTAGATCCTTTTTTTTCGAATCTACCGGCTCTTATAGCCACCACGCCCCACGCCATGAGCTGGACCGATCACCACTTGGTGTCATTGACACTACAGGGAATAGGACCTCCTCAAGAAGTTCCTCGGAAATCCATTCTTAAACACCCTTGGCACAAGTTGGATGCTGATCGTTTCCGCAACATCCTCCTCTCTCATAGGCCGAGCCTTCCTAACAACCTGGATGGGGCTAATAGTGTCTTATCAGAACGGATCTCGCATACCCTTGGCACTCTGATCCCTGCTAAAATGTCCCACTGCCGCAGAACACAATCTGGCCCTTGGTTTAATGACAAACTGGCTCAGGCTAGGAGAGCATGCAAAGCCCTGGAAAGGGCCTGGAGAAGACAGTATGACCCTTCCCTGAAACTACAATATCGAACTGCCATTAAACAATACCACAAGTCTATTCTGAAGGTGAGGGCAGACTTTTTCTCTGAGAAAATTAAGAACAGCAGCAATCCCACTAAATGTATATTCTCCTTACTTAAGGATCTCAAAACTTCCGGCCAACCCATCTTATCCCCTCTCACGTCTAACGAGCAATGTGAGACCCTCACAGCCTTTTTTATTAAAAAGGTGGACGATATCTACAAAACCTTTCCTCATACGGTATCTCCAATGGGCCGACCTAGTCCCTTGGCTGTCATCGGCCCATCTCTTTCCACCTTTCCTGTGCTTTCCCAGAGAGCCATGCGGCTTATCTGTAATAAACTAAAATCTGGATCTCCAGCTGATCCCCTCAAACCCGATCAGTTTAAGGATTTTCTACCGCAGCTGTCACCTGTGTTTTGTGAGCTTATAAATCTGTCCCTATCCTCGGCTGTGGTCCCCATTGCTTGGAAACACGTTAAAGTGATCCCTCTTCTCAAGAAACCCACATTGGATGAGTCCAAGCCTGCTAATTTCCGTCCCATCTCCCTCCTTCCTCTGACAGCCAAGATCACCGAAGCTCACATCAACTCCATCCTCTCCAGCTACATTGACATTAATAACTTGTTGGACCCCTCTCAGAACGGCTTCCGTCCGCGGCACAGTACGGAATCTGCTCTTTTGGCGGCCACAGAACAATTGCGACTTTCACTAGATTCTGGAGGAACTTCGGCTCTGATCCTACTAGACTTAAGTGCCGCATTTGACACTGTGTCCCGGAGGACGCTCTTTTCGAGCTTTGGCTCCTAAACTTTGGAACTCCCTTCCGGCGAACATCAGAAACATTCACAATCATGCTGCTTTCCATAAAGCCATAAAGACCCATCTGTTCCCTGAATAATCAGTTGCGGCGTTCCTCTGTTCGGTCACCTCACTTCTGTCTGGGCTTAGCGCTGGGACGCCCCTTGGCTGGGGCAGACATGCGCTCTATAAATATCATAACATAACATAACAAATCCGGGTTTTTCTTTGAGGGGGTGGGGGAGGATGGCCCTTGGCTCTGCTGCACATGCTTTTTTGGCTGGGCGAAGATTTCTTCGACCTGGAGTCAGAAAGCAGGGCAGTGATGACACTCAGGTGGGCAGGATCTGTGACTCACTGCCAGAATAGCATTTAATTTTGGGCGTTAGTCGTACAGCCCAGGGAGGAGTCAGATGCTCCCCATTAATTCCAATGGCAGGGGGCAGGGAAGTCCGGCTTAGAGAATGTAGAAGTGGGGCCTCTGCCTCTTCAACGAGACCCAGCAACAGTTGCATATTATAAAGTGAGTGATTAGTGTGCTGGGGTCTGGGGGAGGAGTCCAAATCCAGCAATTTCCAGTTCTGCTTGTGCGTGCTTCAGTTGCCATTGCCATGGTGTCTCTGCACTCTTCAGTAGTCACGAGGAGCCCGGCTTGAGAAAGTTCTGGTGACAAATGTTAGGTAAGTGCCCTAGGGGCACTTTTTTATTGTATTTATCAAGCTTATTGGGTTATGTTCAAGGAGCCTCCCTGGGTGGCCCCACAGGTAGCAAGATCTTAGTGGGATGGAAAGTTAATGCCATCTTAGTATTTTTGTTCCACTGTTCCAGACATTTCCCTCGTGCACTGCTAGAGCATTAGAGCGCACTCTGAGAATTGCAAGTGCACTTTATGTCGCCCTAAGAATAAGATTATACTGTTTTGGGGATGGAATGCACACCATTCTTTCTTAGCTTTTTAAATTTATCTATTATTGATCCAAAATATGCGTGCAGCTTGGTGATAGTGCCTTGCCCAAATGACACCAAAATCAACAGTCTCAATGGGGTGGGACGACATTTCGCCCCAACCAAACGCACAGCGAATTGTGCCACAATGGCGGACAATTGATCCTCGTAAACCATCTTTTTCCATTTATCTCATTGCTTCCATTCTTTCCATTCTTGTACTCCTCTTAGTCTCTCTTGAATTATAGTCCCCACACAAAGTCATACGCCATTTTCCAAGTTTCTTAATGTTCAGACTGTGCCCCTCTGGACCTCTTGAAGGAACATGACAGATGCGAAGTTCATCAAAGGCAGTGTTTATTCAAATAAAACCCAATGCATTTCAGGCTAAAAAGAGCCCTTCGTCAGGGGTCACTATAAATACAATACAATAATAACCAATTAGTATTGACAATGCTTTGACATCTTACTCAGTTCATCACCACAAGTTAATACTCAATAAATCAAAATACTCTTTTATTCACCCTCATAAAGCCCTTCTTTCCTTGTGCGATAAACCTCCCACCTTGCACAGCGTACCAATGTCTCAGTTTAATCGTTCCCTCGAGAAACTCTCTCAACCTTCCTGTTCCCTCATAAGACCTTCACTAATATCTCCTTGCGGTCATCCCAAGTGTCCCACACTTACAACCCCCGCCGTGCTTCTCTCTCCGTGCCCCACCCCATTGAGGCCCTAAGAATAAGAGCATCTCAGCCCTAACTTGCTGAAAAGCATAGGGGAATACACAATCGGTATTAGCAAATAAATTGAAATTAATCATCCACATTCAGCCTAAGTAAGAAACACTGCCACCAAAGTGGCCTTAACACCTTATGGCACCATGGCAGACTAGTACAATTTGGTTTAAACTGCTAATATATTCACCCTCATATTGAAATCATACTGTTGTGCCCCACCCAAGGCACCGCGTCCGGTACACTATCAAAACTGAAAGGCAACATGGAAGCAACATAGACTGCATACGACATGCAGCGTAATCCATTAATGCTCTTCAACCATTATCGACTCCCCTAGAATGTGTTTGGATATCACCTTCCACCTTTATGCTTACTCTAAAAATTTAGCAGCACGTTGCAAGCTTCCTTAATTGTGTGAAAACTCTTGTGATCGGAGTGAATTACCTACGTGGGATTCACGTAAAACACCCATTATATTCCAATGCAGAGTCCCACAGGATGAAAACTGAACCCCAAACTGCAACATTACCAGCACAGCACCATCTCCACCTGCTCTGAAGATTAAAAATGATAATCTCTTCACTGTCACGCAACAAATTCTCTAAATTAGACTTTGGGAACTCAATTTTGACACACCTCAAAGAATTTGAGATTGGTGTCACCGCCAACCAACATTAAGAAACATGCCTAACACAGGCCTGCTAATGTTAATAAAATTCTCAGCCGTGAGAGAGGAGATTCAGGTGCCTTCGAATCATTCAAAACGACTTAGAATTCACTTTAGCTGTGCTTCCGAATCCAACTCTGGTTCCTTTCGTTTATTTTCATAGACTTAATTATGTGATTTGTAGAAATAAATGATTATCACATCTTTCTTAATTATTCAGTGGTGGATTTGAAGCTAGTTCAACGTCTCTGTATTTTAGTGTCAAATCGTACTGCTTTGGGGCCGATTCCGATCTCGGCCGGTAGGGCTCCGAATCGGATTCGGCTTTACCGGATCCGATTCGGAGCCCTGTTTCCCGACCGATCCGTACGCGCGTCCGGACGAGTGAGTACGATGCTGAAATCGCCGACCGACTCGTCCGGGCATCCCGACCGCTCCGACCGACTCGTTCCCGGCTCGAACCGCACCCGACCGACTTCGCTCGGACTCGACTCGCACGCAGCGCAATGGAGACGTTTCCCGGCCGGGTGAGTACGATGCGCGCCGCGACGCAGTCCGACCGAGCCGCACACTCCGGCTCAGAAGAGCTGTCGGAGCCGTGCTTCGGGGGTCCGTGTCGGACCCCCTGAGCGCGTAGCCGCACGGAGTCGCACACAGGGGGACCCATGGGTCCCCTACCTGTGCGTGTACGAGGCGAATCGCTTCGCCGCGTACACGCTGTGGGGCGCCCTTGTCCGCCTCGCACCCATTGAGTCAATGGGAGCCCGTGTACGCGTCGTACAACAGGCTCCCATTGACTTCAATGGGAGTCCGACCGAATCGAGTCCGATAGCATACGGACGCATCGTACTCGTTCGGTCGGGCTGCACGGGTCCGATTCGGTCGGAAATCTCTCCGGGTCCGGCTTGGTCGGAGTGATTTCCGCCCAAATCGGAATCGGCCCCTTTGTGTTTTTCAAGTTAAATTAACTGACCTAAAATGTTTTGGCTACTTCTGCATAGCTCTTAAACCTACAATTGAATACTGTTCGTTTATTTTTGTACCTCTTTATTTTGAAATCTTTCCATAGTTCTTCTTGTTAGGGAGGTTAGGCACTAATCATGATTTAACTTTCACAAACTAACTGCTGTAACTAAAAATTGCTTAAGAAGAAATGCGGCAATTCATAGTCTGGATATGATCCAGTGCCTAAAACGGATCCAGAAGATGTACGCTGGAAATCCCATTCCAATTGGCGCTCTGCAAAGTTCCTCTCTACAGAATGAGCTTGAAAAGTAGGAAACGACACAGGAGAGAATTAGTATTTAAAGTGCACCAAGTTCAAGATGGCCACAAAAATATAGTTATGCAGCCAAGTAAATTTAGCTTTTCCACTGTGACTATTATTTGAGGCAAGCAGGGTCCTCTGTTCTTGTGCAAGTCACCAAAGTTCTAAACAGATGGCATTTTTTCAGTTTTCACAGTTGAACACCTACAATCAGGGCCACTGGATTTGTGCAATTCTGCGGACGCAGTTGAAAAGTTCTGAGGGGTTTTACAATCAAGCTTAGTAGAAGACAGGCAGAGTGCATTGAAACCGGTGCTGCGTGCATGAAACGGTGGTAAATAGCAGGGGAGAATGTTGTGTTCTGTTTATTGTAGTTAATTTTTTAGTTGAGGATTGTTTTTATTTAAAAAGTGTTCCATAAGCCTCTTTTCTGAAGAAAATATGGTTGTAGTGGCGTGTGTGTGTGGGTAACACTGTGTGTGAGCACGTGTGTATACACATTTCAGAGAACTTATGTGTGTGTTGGGGTTGTGGAGGGCGAGGTAGCTCCTCCGGCTCTGTCTCTTTGCGCAGCGGGGCCTAGCAATGCTCAGCACACAAAGACACACACCACACACAGTACTAGATTTAGACCTCGTAAAATTGATCCTAGCAGCTCATCTTACTCTTAGAATAGAGACTGTGGGCCAGTATGAGGTGCATTTTATAGCCAGATCCTTCCTGGTTATCTGTTTAAAGTCCTAGTGTGCACGAGGGTTCTGAGTCACCCTAGCTCTGTAGTGACGTTGCTTATCTCCACGGCAGCCTTTTCTCACTGTTTGCAAATCTAAATTCAACCGTACCTTCTTTAGAGCTTGCCACACTATGACAGTGACAGAGGCACGTGCACAAGGTTGCAGACGGATTTTGTGTATTGTTTGATTCATGGGGAAGTGGCTGTTATGAGCATTCTAAGTGTATGTTGTGATGAGTGAAATTTGCTCTAGATTCAGTGTACTTTGTGCATGAATCTTGCATGACTGTGTGGATGGGAACTATGCTGTGTACGGGTGGGTGATGCAGACTGTCCTAATTCTCTTTAGGACTCCTAGTCTGGGATCCGTGTCAGTCAGTATGCTGGATGGTGTAAGGGCTGGGATGCCCAAGTCAGTAAGATCTGAACTACTACACTATGATATGGCCATTATTATGCCTCCATGTGCCTAGGCCCTCAACAATCATTCTACACCCGCAGCTGTGGGATCACACAGACACCCTCACATGCACAAATACAAGCATGCTTTCTCACACACATATTCTCACATGCACACAAGATCTGTCGTCCCCTCAACTTAACTTGGAAGTGGCTGTGCTGATACAGGATTTGGAGTGATTCTGTGTAAATCATGAAAATACCACAGGCAGGGTGTCATCGGCTCCCAGGGTGCAGGAAGTAAGTGTGGGAGTCACTAGAGGGGATCTGCAATTCCACCAAAGCAAAGCAACATTGCGCAAGGCCATCAGGGGTCTGGGATTGGAGAAATACAACCAGCAGCTTTTTGCAGAGGCGGCCCCTGGCAGGAGAGGTCATGGCAGATGCAGGGTTAGAAGAAGGGGTCAAAGAGCTTTAACTAAGGCGGGGAGGGAGGGAGAGGGCTGAGGCAGCTTTACACGGAGGGGCAAGAGAGGACAGGGCAGTAGATATTGGAGCTGCACCTGCCAAGGCTGGTGAGGTGGCTGGGGGCATAAAGGGGTAAAGTCTTTATTCCACGAACGTCATGCCATTTCCTTTTGCAGAAGTTCTAGTACCCCAGGGACTCCAATCAAGCACACCTACAGCCCTCTGCTTATCCCCCAGGACCCAGCCTCCAGAACCCATGCGAGTTGACAGCAGCCTTCTCCTGAACCTGCCCCTGAACATCCCATGATGACAGGAAGTATTATTTATTGTGGAATGAGGAAAAATGTGTTTGAACTGGGAGGCTTCCTGTGCATGTTTTCACCATTAGCAAATGTTCACTTCGCCAGAAGCTCTGTCTGTGCTATCAGTGTGCGCCGGCAGGGCCTCAAGGCACCTCGAACCAACACCACCACGGCAGGGCCTCAAAGCCACCCCCAACTAACACCACCACAGCAGGGCCTCAAAGTCACCCCGAACTAACACACCGCCACGGTTTATTTCTGTGTTCATATGACAGGTGGGGCTGGGCTTTGCCATTCACGTGCATTTTAATTTGTCCTATGTTGGGCTTGAGCATGTCATCCATTTCTTAGGTGCTCTTTGCCTTACGTCACGTGGTTCGTAGTGCACTATGTAGAACAACACTACAAGGTCCAGAATGCACTTTTTAAAACTGGGCCTAGATGCACAACTCCCACTTTAAATGGGACAGCGTGAGAGTCCTGCTTTTTTGGGAGAAAGAAAAGGGACTAGTTACAGTAGCCACAGTAATGGCCCCCCTCTTTTCCCCCAGGTATCAGGTACATCCAGTATATCCATAGACCCAGTTAGAAGTTCCCCCTTAGTGAAGCTCTGGGGTCCTCCTGTGTTGTGATAGACTGAGGGGCCTCCCGTGCGTTTCATGTTGCTTTTCATGTGCGTTTCATGTTGCTTTTTATATTTACTTGTGCTTTAAAATGCTATATTTGGATCCCCTTTTGCAACAATTTACAGTAAATATGTGGTGTAAAAGCCACCATTTGAATCCATTTTTTGCAAAATGTTCTTGCGGGGGGAGAACCCCCCGCACCCTCCTTTTGCAGTTCAACCTCACTCACTTTGCTCCCTCGCTCAATATACTAAGATACAATTTTTCGCCCCACCGCTTTCAAAATCCACCAGCCACCACTGGCAGCGGCCCAGCGTTGCGTGCACCAGACCATACCCAGGATGGCACCAAAACCTTTGCTGCCTGCAGCATCTGTGAAGAGACATAGCTCCTCACTAGTCCTGGGTGGGCCGAGCCACACCACAGTGCCATTGAAGCCCCGCAGAAATGTGCATGTCCTGCTGAACCTCACTTGACAACCTAGTGTGGTGGTGCTTCTCCCTGAAGCCAGACATTGCCTGAGCATTGGATAGTGAGAACAGGTGGCCCATGGGGGTGACTCTCAAGGCGAAATTCAACTGTCCCACCACCCTATGTAACTGATGCAACGTGACCTTCCTTGCTCCCAAACAATCATGCAAGGTCTGGGCGAAGGCGAAGACCTCCATGGGGAGCTGTGATATACCAGCCCTGAAATCCAACTCAATCCCAAGGAATTCAATGACAGTTGAAGGCCCAGTAGTCTTCTCTTGTGCCAGTGGTACCCCACACTCCCTCATCATTGCTCAGAAGGACTGCAATACATTGCTGCATTCCTGCGAACCAGGTGGACACAAGAAATGGAAATCATCCAGATGGTGCAGAACCCACCGGTGGCCAGTCTTTCTCCTGAATACCCGTTCGAGGAACAAGCTGAACTTCTCAAAATAAGAGCAGGAGACCGAGAAACCCATAGGCCGCACTAGTCAAAGTAACATGATCCCTCAAACTGGAAACCCAGCAGGTGGAAATCCGCAGGTGCACAGGGAGTAGGTGGATGGCTGACTCTATGGGCATCATTACGATGGCGGGCTTACATAGTCCGCCCGCCACCGTAACGGAGCGCGGGACCGACCGCCGATGCTGCGGCGGTCCCGCAATGCACATTATGATGCGCCCGCCACACTGACGGGCGCATGCTGTGCCTTTCACATTGCGGGTGGATCTGCTGGCTGCAGACCCGCACGCAATGTGAAAGGACCGTGCACAGCATTGCAATGCACTATGAGGCAGGCACCATGTGGTGCCTGCCACGTAGTGCATTGCAATGAGGGGGGGTACCATAGATACCCCCCATGTGCATCCCCCACCCCCCCAACACTCTGGGGGCCCGCAACAGGCCCCCAACAGCAAAAACCGCATGCCTTTCCATGGCGGCAACGCCGCCATGGAAAGGCTGATCACCGCCAGCATCATAATATGGATGGTGGTGTCTGCATATTATGCCCCTTTTCCGCCCGGTCGACGAGTCGACCGGCGGAAAAGCGGCAGACGGTCTTTCCGTCCGCCGCGGAACCCCCAGCCATACTAATATGGCGGGGGTCAATCTGGCATGGATGGCGGGCGGATCGCCACTGCCGGGCCAGCGGTGGCTACCGACGGCCCGGCGGAGGCGATCCGCCCCCCATCGTAATGGGCCCCTTTGTCTCTGATTTTGCAAGGAGGGTGCTCGGCCCCAATTCCTGGGGCATCAAAATTGCCTGGTCCCCTACACGCAACGGTATTGTGTTAAGCGGCGGATTCGTGGGTTTGGACGCCGCCCCTGAACTGTACAAGTTGGGAGACGCTGAGGGAAGACACTGCCGCGTGGCCGAAGCGTTGCGCGCGGGTAGAGACTCTGCACCTCTCGAGGGGGGGCTGCACACTTACACCCTCACAATGAAGCCCAAAAGTGGCGCAATGGTGCAAGCAAACAAGTTGGATAAATACTCAGTTCCAAAGCAAGCCCACACAGATGAAGGAGCCCAGGGTGGGCAACCTGAAGACGCTGAGCCCTCTCTCGCATCCATCATGTCGGCCATCCAGGTGCTGGGGGCCACATTGGAAACTAAAATCAAAAAAGTCTCCATCGAGATGAACCTACTTCAAGCGGATATGAATAAAACCTCGGACAGAGTCAAGGTCAACGGAGAGAACGTCCTAGAACTCCAAACCTCCACGAAGAAGCTCGAGGAAAGGGTGCAGCAACTAGTTCACCAACACCGCCAGATGGCCCTCAGCCTCGAGGATCAGGAAGGGAGGGCCCGCCGGAATAACATACGCGTGGTTGGGGTCCCGGAGGGCTCAGAGGGACCAAGTATGGACCTTTTCCTTGAAGACTTGATCCTAAACCAGCTTAAACCGAAACGGCTATCTTCATTATTTACAATTGAGCGGGCGCACCGGGCACCAATCCCTAAGCCCAAACCGGGGCGCCCCTAGAACTATCATTGCAAAATCCTCAACTACAGGGACCGCGATGCAATCTTACAGGCAGCCCGAACGCAAGGCGACCTCCAATATGAAAATGCGACAGTTCGATTTTTCCCTGATTTCACGCTTAAAGTCCAACAGGAACGACGCTCCTTCGACGGAGTTAAGAAAGCGCTCAGAGTTAGAGGGCTTAAATACATGATGTTCTTTCCTGCAAAACTTAAAATCATAGTGGATGGAAAATCATTGTTCTTTGCGAACCCGTCGGAGGCGCAGGATTGGCTGGATCGCACGGCCACACAGAGATCGATGGCGAACCGGGGTGGTAACTGGAGGGACACTCGCACTCACTCACCAGGCTCAGCGGACGGCGGACCAGACTTCGACAGGCGGAGTCAACGTTCCTGGAGGTCGAGATCTAGTAGCCCGGGGAAGTTAGCATCCCAAAGAGACTAAAGTGACTTAAAATTGCGATGAGAGACTCTGGGATCTGCGACGACAAACTGTAATGTATCAATGTTTTTCAAGAAGGTGTGGGTAGGGGATATTGCATGAAGTGCTGGTCCGGGTGATTTGTGGGATCCTCCTTATTGTATCCTTCTTCACGGGTGGGGGCAAGCCTTTGGGGGCCAGAGCTGGAGCTAGCCCATGTTCCCCCATAACAGTTGTCAATGTTTTTTTCTCTTTTGGGACTCATAGGCACTCTGCTATTGGGGTGGTGGGTAGTTCTGAACCTACTAGGCAGGGATGCAGGGAGGGGTTCTGTCTGGGGGGGGAGGGAGGTTATTATTGTTAAATGTTTATTTGTATAGTAGAAATGTTGTTACTGCTGATGGTTTAATGGTTCTCGATCTGCAATTCTCGACATACAGTCATTGTGAAACTGGATTTACACAGCCCTTTGCTCCTCGACATGTCACAATCCCCAACATTTCCAATGACTTCGACTGATCCAATGACGCAACGCACCACACTGCCCACGTTGCCATTCTTCTCCTGGAATGTCAATGGGCTGAAAGACAAGATAAAACGGGGACTGGTGCTACAGTATCTGAAACGCATGTCCCCGGCAGTTATAATGCTTCAGGAGACATACTTGATGGGCCCCATGTGCAAAGCCCTCGACCGCTGGGGGTTTCAATTGGCAATACATTCAGAGTTCACCACAGGATCCCGGGGGGTGGGGATACTGGTGCGTAAACGATTTCCCCTCATTATCCACCGCACTTATAAGGATGACCTAGGCCGCTTTGCGGCGATATCGCTTCAATGGGAGGGTCGTGTGTTTAACTTTGTGTCTGTTTATGTCCCGCCTGCTCTGCAATCCCCAGCCTTACAAGCTCTGGGTAAATTCCTTCTCACGTTACCAGATGGGGATTTGATAATAGGGGGCGACTTTAACATGACCGTAAACGACGCAGCGGACCGTACACCTACCCGCCCGCAACATCGTGCCAGTTCACCCCTGGCCGAATTTCTGGAAGCCCATGGCCTATTGGACGTATGGAGGTTCCAAAACCCGCATGAGAGACAATACACCTTCCACTCTGGAGCGCATAATAGTCTTTCCCGTATAGACTACATACTCACGGCAGTGGACAATTTAGGACGGATAGGGGCAGCCACACATTTACCCAGAGGAATCTCAGATCACTCCCCGGTCAGAGCGGAAATACGGGCGCACAGTGCTATTCAAAGACGTATGTACCCCATCCATCCGGGATTCCTCCTGAATTCTAAGATTAAGAAAACTTTAGTCTCTGCGACCGCGCAATACTTCCAAGAAAACGAAGCGTCAGTCCCTTCTTCATTAACATTATGGGAAGCATACAAACCGGTGATAAGGGGTCAGGCCATCTCTCTCATTGAAGGGCATAAAAAGGGGAAAAAACACACAATGGAGACCCTGGAGCGGGAGATGCAACAGTTAGAATCCCAACACGCAGCTGCACCCACAGATGAGACGACACACGCACTGCGCTTAAAAAGACAGGAATACCAGGAATATCTGTGGACTGATGCCAGGTCCCGTATGCAAGCAGTCCAATACCGGATCTATGAATCTGGAGACAAAGCAGGCAAGCTCCTTGCCTGGTTAGACAAGAGGGAACGGGCGCAGAGATGGATAGCTCAGATTAGAACAAACGATGGAGAAATCACGTCCGACCCCCAAAACATAGTAAATGCATTAGCACAACACTATGAACGAATCTATACATCTACAAGTACTACCACTGTACAAGATGCACTCGCCTTCCTTAAAAATATTCGTATGCCACGGCTTACGCCTCAAGAAGCCGATAGTCTAGAAGCAAATATTACGGTAGATGAACTCAAGATAGCCATCTCCAAAATACAATCTGGCAAGGCTACCGGTCCGAATGGCATCCCAATAGAATTATATAAACACACCGCGGACACGACAGCCCCGTACTTGTTAAACATGCTTGAAACAAGTCGAGACCTAGGGACACTCCCTAAAGATCAACGGTTAGCAACTATTGTGGCCATACATAAGCCAGGTAAACCAGTGGAGGAATGCGCATCATATCGCCCGATCTCCTTAATTAATGCGGAAGGGAAAATACTAGCAAAAACATTGGCGCTTAGACTTACACCCCATCTCGTCAACCTGATCCACCCGGATCAATCGGGCTTTATGCCTGGCAGAAACACAGCCTTAAACCTCAGGCGCCTCCATGGCGTATTGGGCAGGAAACACACTATACAGGAAGATGCCGCGGTCCTCTACCTGGACGCGAAGATGGCCTTTGACTCAGTGGAATGGGCCTTCTTATTTGCGGTCCTTCAGCACTTGGGGTTCGGACCGAAATTTTGCTCTTGGCTACATTTACTCTATGCTGACCCCGTAGCGCATGTGGTTGCTAATGGCCACATCTCGAGGGAAATTACCCTGGGTAGAGGGACGAGGCAGGGCTGCCCCTTGTCGCCCTTGCTGTTCGCATTGGTCATAGAACCACTGGCGGCGTGGATAAGGTGGGACCCCAGGTTTAGAGGTCTAAAATGGAGAGAGGAATGGGAAGATCGTATCTCCCTCTACGCTGACGATGTACTATTATATATCTCTTCACCCACACGATCCCTCCACGCATTACTTAATATCTGCGCAGTGTTTGGCTCAGTATCTGGGTATGCCATTAACTGGGATAAGTCCGTGCTGTACATCTTACATGGAACGCCCCTGCGTCTTCCAAAGGACTGCAAGGTTCGAATAGTCACAGATAGCTTCAAATACCTCGGCATACATGCAACATCGGATCAAGACACATTTTTTGCACTTAACTTGCAAGCCCCTTTGCAAAAGCTGAAGCGTGACATTAAACATTGGAAGGCACTACCACTCACCCTACTGGGTAGAGCGGCTCTCTTTAAAATGATGGCCCTGCCCAGGTTTCTATACGCTCTACATAATACGCCATATCCAGTCCCAGACTCCTACTTTAGAGCAGTCAATTCAGAGGTCGTTGCCCTCCTATGGGATGGCAAACCAGCCAGAGTAGCAGTAAATAAATTAGTGCGGAGTTGGTACGATGACGGGATAGCCCTGCCTGATATTAAAGCGTATTACTGGGCCTCACAACTCACAATAATCAATCAATGGCTTCATGTGCCGGAAACTGACCCTGCCTACCACCTGGACAGAATGACCCTAGGGAAAGGGGGTGTTAACAGAGCACTTTATAACAATCGAAAGGCCCGTGACCTTATCGGCCCGACGAGGAGCACTGTCTGCGTCTGGCGCACGTTAAACAGTCACCTGGGCTGGCTGGGTAGACTTACACAACACACGCCCTTGTGGGACTCAAGCCGATTAGGAACTCTGGGTAACAGTAAAGGGTTTTCAAAATGGGATCTGATCGGCATCTCCCGACTAGGGGACCTCTGGCGTAATGGAGAGGTCGTAAGCTTCGCCTCTTTGCAAGATCAGTACGAAATGGTCCCGAACGAACAGTTCAGATATATGCAAATTAAACATGCGATAGAGGCAGTCCTCCCTCCTACTGAGACGCTCCCGGAGTCATCCCCTTTAGAGGACCGATTGCTCACTGACTATCTGCATGAACGAGCGACCTCACTAATATATAGAAAAATCATAAATAATCGGGCAGATCCACTGGCCCGGCTCAGGGAGTCTTGGCAGTCAGAGGTGGGAGACATGGATGACCCTGAGTGGCGAGAAGCGATAGCATCGCCCAAAGAGGTGGCAATCTCCTCTAGACTACGACTGGTGCAGTTTAAAATATTACATAGGACCTATTACACACGGGTTGTTCTACACAAGATAGGGAGAACTCCTGACCCATGTTGCCTGCGACTGTGTGGAGCTATGGGTACCTTTTATCACACCTTATGGGACTGCATAAAACTCATACCATATTGGAAGGCAGTGGTAAGAACCATCATAGAAGTCACTGAGAAGCATGTCCCGCTAGAGCCTAAATGCTGCCTTCTTAATATTTGGGGACAGACAGATCTCAGCCACGCTGAACGTCAATGGGCAACGACAGGCATCACAATAGCTAAACGGAATATAGCGCAAAAGTGGGGTATAGAGATTGTACCTACATTATTGCATTGGTGTAAAGATATGGATATGGTCATGGTAGCGGAAAAGGCCACATTTATTAATAGAAAATGCCCCAAAAATGGGGAAGAGTATGGGGGAAGTGGAACTTATATAGGGGAAACATCTGCATGCCTCCGGAAGAAGACAGCGACTCGGAAGAGGATGTGTAGTAGTGGCAGGGATATACATGCGCCCATGTAACCATGTATGTTGACTGTGTGAAGAGAAGTAACATCCAAAATGTAAAATGTAAAAAAAAAAAATTGCCTGTTCCAAGGAGGCAAACTTGACAGAGCATAGGGACCCATCAATCACTCCATTCACAAACTGACCTTTGGGAGCAGATAAGTTGTGTATCAATCTAAACCCCCCGGGGTCCTTCTTAGGAACCACCCCCCAGGGGAAGCAGATGATACCCTCGAAGGGAACTGAATTGAAGGGACCGACTACCCTTCCCAGGTCCATTTCCTTGATAATCTACACCTCAGGGACTGCTGATTCCTGCAGTAAGACACACTTATGCACCCTGCAGCTGGGATCCGGAAACCCTCCCTAGAACCTTCATACAAGACCTGGGTTGCTGTCGGATTGCTGTACACATTAAACCATGGGACCATTGCCATCCAGTTAACCAGTGAGGGGGCTTTGACTAAGAGGGGATAATCAGTCTTGCTTCTTGCCTTCTTTATCTTTGGACTTTCTGAACCATTTCAACTCTGGGTGGGAGGACAAGTCACAGAAAGAGCAAGAGCGCTTACATTTACAAGTCCCAGGGGGCCTGGAACAGGAACTCGTGTTGAATCCTACAGGAACACTCCCCCCCCCAGGCCTTTAGAGGCTCCCACCCCTGCACGGAAGAGCTGACTGGGGTTAGTGTCTGCACATTGCGGCTTCATGTGACACAGCCACAAGATAACATCAATCTGATCCCACTCTAAATTGGGGCTAGTGGTCTTAACTCTTCTTAACACCTTGTCATACTCCTTCCAGGCCATACCATAATACTCATCATGCACGCATGCCATCCTCTTCTGATAGCACGCCAACTGGGCACCCAAATTACTAAAACGCACAGCCAAAATCGCCTGATGAATCAAAAACCCTTTTACCCAATTCACCAATGTTTCCGCCACCCTCTTCTTGTAGGGCCAGTGGCTGGAATGAGAACACTTCTTGCAGCGCTTCACCTCTTCCCTATGAGGCTTATCAACAAGTAGATAGAAAATTTCCATGTAAGCCCTTATCCAAATATTTCCCTTCACCTCCACCGAGGCATGCCTGCCTAGCTGGTCATGTCCCATCTGTACTTCACCCAAACCAACACTTGGCAAAGGTGTTACAGTACCTGCATTCGGGGGGTCCTGGGCGAGTGGAGCCATCACCGCTGCAGTGCCTGGCACACTGTCCAGTAGTGCCTTGCTTGTTGCCGGAGGCCCTTGGGCCATCGCCTGGGGAACCCCGGCAACCCCTGCCACAGGAGCTGCCTGATGAAGCCCACCGAACCCCTTGTTGGGGCCTCTGGCGTAACGGGGGACACCCCACTACCACCTACCATTCCTGGCACCATATCCCCGTGGGGCCCAACCTGACTCACTGCTGGGGCCACCGGTGTGATGTGGGGCCCTCTGCCACCGCCAACCACTCCCATCATTGAGGCATGATTCACCTGCGCCCCCTGCGCCACTGAACCCTCAAGGTGAGCCACCAAATACCTTGCCCTCTCCAGATCGTCAACATTGCCAACACTGGCAAGAGCCCATCCCAGAGTGGGGGCAGACAACATCCCAAACATAGAAAGTCAAGGCAAGACGCTGGTTAAATTGGCCACTAGGTCCGGCTGATTGGGGCCCCAGCCGGTGCAACCCCTATTGCCATACATTTATTGCCACTTTGCACAATGCCCCCACCTGCTGCCGGTCCCATCACGGCAGACAACTACCATGAGCCAACACCATGCCCGGGGTGCTTGACACCGAGGACAACCCCACTGGCGCAGCTTCCACCAGCACCCCCTCTCCCTGCCAGTGGGGACCCGATGACTGCACCCCGAGACCCATCCCAGGAGGTCCCTCTACACCTTTCATGGTGCCCTGACCCTTAGTCCTCTTTGCGACAGGGGGGAATGCAGTCTTAGGTGCCACCCCCAATCACTTAGGCCTCTCCCCTGGGGCCTCCACCACTTCCTGCCTCACCGCAGGAGGCCGCTCCCTCACAGTCAGTGTCTCATCCATAGCATCCATCTGACGCATCAAAACTTCTGAAAGCACCTCAGTGCATGAGCACTTAAAGCCCCTCTGTGCCCGACCAGGCATCTCTGTCCCTGGAGAAGAGGAGATGAGAGGGAGCACTACCAATGCAAACAGACCAACAATACCCACTATCCTTCAGAACAAGAATGTCACCTATCTATATGGCTGCCTGCTCTTAGGAAACCAGGACAAGAAAACATGCTTCATGCTGTAAAAAGTACCTTAAAATGCTGTGGCTTGAACCTTAGCCGCATAAAGGGCCGTGCAACAAATGCAGAATTTTTTTAAGATCTTACCATCACCTGTCCTTGTAATTGAGCACACGCAACCACCGAAACACCAGGAATTGAACATTTAACCTTCAGAGTAAGAGTCTAAGGGCCAGATGTAGGGAAATCTGAAATACCGATTCCTTAATAGCGAATTTTACCGAATCGCTATTAAGAACTCGGTATTTCAGATGTACGTAATAAATCGGTAAAAATTACCGAATCGGTAATATTCGGTAAAAGTCTACCGAATCGGTAATAATCGGTAATATTTTACCGAATTGGTAATAATCCCTTAAAAATAACGATTCGGAATAAACCTGCAAATTATTTACCGATTCGTTATTACCGATTCGGTAATTAGCGAATCGGTAATTCAAAAAATGGTAATTGTAGAATCAGCCAATCCTGTGCTACCTCATTACTCCACAACCAGGAAGTGGCCACACCCATGCACCTGCACTGAACCTGAAGCTGTTTGAGAGGCAGGGAGCACAGCAAACAAGCCAGGAGCAACCATTCAAAGAATCTGCTGCCAAGACAGAGCAAATATGGACAACCAGGAGAGGGAGAAGGATGCAGCTGAAAGAAAGAGGAAGCATAAATTTAGTGAGAGGGAGCTGGAGGTCCTTATTGAGGATGTCACAAAGGACCATGACAAACTGTTTGGGAAACAGTCACTGCATGTGCCTGAATCCCAGAAAAGGCAGATTTGGCTGGTCATACAGGAGAGAATCAATGCCATTGGAGTCACCCAGCGCTCCATTGACGACCTAAAGAAACGCTGGTATGACCTGAGGAAGCGTGCCAAGGAGAGGCTGGCAGACAGGAAGCAGCAAGCCAACCTCACAGGTGGAGGGAGAAATACAGCACCTGCACCAACTGCCCTGGATCTTCTGGTCGAGTTCACCCTCCACCCTCCAGCCGGAGAGTGTGAGTGGGATTGGGGATGCAGACAGCTCAGCCAGAGCTGGCAACAGACAAGGTAAGATGCATGCACTGCATGCTGTGCCCCCCACTCCCTAACCCCAATCCCCAATGAGGCATTGTGAATCCCACTCCAGTACATGTTTTACTGAACACCAGCAATGCATTATGGGAGATGTAGTCAGAAGTAACACATGTCAGAACAGTCAGTCCACTGATCCCAAAGGGATGTGACACACATCAGCAATTAGCAAGCAGAGGACAGTCAGTTTGATTGGCAGGCATGAGATTTATTATCACACAAATGCTGCCAGATAAGTGAGCAAATGTACATTCTGTCTTCACAGGCGAACCAAGGTGCAGGGCTGCAGAGGGGAGCAGACGAAAGGCACCCAGCACAGAGAGGACACAAGAGGAGGAGGTCCTGTCACCTGCAGGGCACACCACCCCACCACCACCACCACCACCACCATCACCACCACCACCACCACCTCCACCATCACCACCATCACCAGCATCACCAGCGCCACCATCAACGCCACCACCACCAAGATCCGGGAGGAATGCAGTGGCCAGCCTCCAGCAAATGGAGTTGTCTGAGGAGGACAGCATAGGGGGCCAACAGTCCACGGTGGCTGAGGATGGCAACGGTGTAGGCTCACAGTCCCACACAGAGCGCGCCCACACACATGCCAGATGCCGCAGGGCAAGGGCAGCCAGTCCAGCATCACAGGGCGAGGATGAGAGTGTGTTCGCCGGTCTTGAGGGGAACATGCTCAAGGTGCAGCGCCTGCAAGGCAAAGCCATAAGGTCAGTTCAGCGGCAGATGGTTCAGATGAATGGGCACATGCTGCGCATAGAGAAGTGGGGTGGTGGAGTGAGCTAAAGAATGATGATGGATTAAACCCAGATCAGTTGACTGGGGGTGAGTGTTTGATTGGCTCAAGCGCTCCGTCCATCATCCCCTTTGTATCGCTTTGTTCGCCCCTAAGTTGGCGGGGTATGCCCAGACGTGGGTCCCTTGCTCACTTTGCCACTGGATTCTAGCAAGCCTGGCTGATGACGGCTGGAATGCCAGAAACCGGTCCTAGGATGCTTGTTTCCGGTCCAGGGAAGACATGGCTTGGCAGTTCGGGCTGGACTGTTCCCATGAGGCACAGGGTCAGACTGATTTGCATATGGCCATGTCTGAACTGGGGTGGTGGAGTGAGCTAAAGAATGATGATGGATTAAACCCAGATCAGTTGACTGGGGGTGAGTGTTTGATTGGCTCAAGCGTTCCGTCCATCATCCCCTTTTGTAGCGCATAGAGAAGGGCATCTGTTCCATGAACAATACTGTGGCTGAGGGCATGAGGGACATGTCCGAGGCAGTGAGGCTTCTGTGCAGAAAATTAGATGAGGACCGTCTGGCAAGGCGCAGGGAGAGGCAGAAAATGGACAACTATACCAAGGCGGTGAACCGCCTCTCCACTGCCGCTTCTCTGCTCTGCAGGCGCTCGGTGGCAATGCAGGAGGAGATGGCCCACTGCAGCCATGATGTGGCAAGGGGGCTGGTCACAGTGACCAGTGCACTAGAAGTGCTACAGACCAACCAGGTAGCCACCACAGGTGATGGGGGGGATAGCAAAGAGGCTACTAGCCGCAGTAGCATCACGCCACCTATCACAGAGTCCAGGCGGCGCAGCGAACGGCACAGCGCTGCCACAGGACAGACTGGCAGTGAGGACAGTGTGCCCAAGGGACGCAGCAGTGCAGCGCGTGGGCACAGCTAGTAATGCCAGCCATGACATGGTTTACCTAAATGGGTGGTGTAACCCATTTTTGTTTGGGAAACTGCATTTAAATAAGGCCTGGCATGTGACGCCTTTTATGTTGTGGTGGTGTGCTATGCTAATTAAACACCGTCACTCACTTACAGTAACTAGCTGTGTCTCCTTACTTACTCAGAAATAGTTGCGTGTTATCTCTGCCCGTCTGTGTCTCCCATCTGGTGCTGCTGCCACACCTGCTGCGCTGTGCTCTGGCTGTGGACAGTCCTCATCCTCGTCCTCAGAGTCTGTTAGTTCCACTGCTGTTCCTTTCTTTGTGGCAAGGTTGTGCAGCATGGCACATGTTGCTATTATTTTACAGCAGATGATGGGGCGGTACTGACGTGCACCTCCACTTTTGTGGAGGCAGCGGAACCTGCTTTTTAGTAGTCCGAAGATGCGCTCCACAACGTTGCGCGTGCTTTTATGTGCCACATTGTATCTTCTCTCACTTGGTGTGGATGGGTTGAGGAATGGCATCAGGATAAATGCCCGCACGGCATATGCGCTGTCACCTAAGTGAGAAAGGAAATGCCATTAATATGAGTCACCCACACATTCATCCAAGGTATACATCAGGGTGTGTCACATTGATTTACCTAGCAGGTATCCTTCTCCAAATTCACCCCCAGCCAGACGTGTGTAGATCCCACTGTTCCGGAATATGTAGGAGTCATGGGTACTCCCTGGGAATTTGGCCACAATGTCAGTGATGATATGTCCGCATCGCATATCACCTGCACGTTGATGGAATGCGTAGATTTGCGGTTGCGGTATATATACTCTGTTGCTGCAGGTGGGCAGATTGGTATGTGTGTCCCATCAATGCACCCTATTACATGTGGGAACTGTGCCTTTTGGTAAAAATCCAGCTTTGTCTTGTGCAGTTCCGCCTTTGTGCTGGGGAAGCGTATGTAGTGATGCATTCTTTGCATCATGGCATCCAAGAAAGAGTTGAAGAAACGGGACAGGCAACTCCGTGACACACCACCTGCCACAGCTATCACCCCCTGGTAACTTCCTGATGCAAGTAGGTGCAGGCTACAGAGCACCTGAACATGTGTTGGTATTGCGTGCGCCCTTGGTGTCTGATGCTCCAGGAGTGGGTGCAGGTCCCGTATCAGGTCTAGGATGGTTTGGGGGTGTAGCCTGTACCTCTCATGGATTTCAGCCTCAGTCAGTTGGAAGAGTGTAATGCGCAGTCTATACACGCGCTCCTCCCGTCTCCAGATCCTCAGTCCTGCTGCTTGCAAACGTAGCCGCCTTGCAATTACGTAGAGGGCCGCCATTGTGTTCACTCTGTTGCATTTTGGGGCTGTTTAAATGCAGTGCACCTGATTACCACCTGCTTTGAGTCAGTGGTAATTAGCAACTCCTAAATACCGAATTTTCGGAAATTCGGTATTACCGATTTTTGGTACATCGTATTTGCGATTATTTAAGGATTTCTTATTTACCGATTCGGTATTTAGGGGTTTCGGTGTCTGCTAATCGCTAATTAAGGAATCGGTAACTGGTTTCCTTATTTTTACCGATTCCTTATTTGCGATGGCGTTCGGTGTTTCCTACATTGCACATGGCTAAATACCGGTCGGTAACGCTGAAATTCTGTGAATTTCGGCGTTACCGACCGGTATTTAGCCACCTACATCTGGCCCTAAGACGTTAACCACTAGGCCACAGTAACTCTTTTTGCCTTTAAGCAAAAGATCCTGTAAAAAAAAAAAGGGGGGGGGAGCTAGGGCAAAAACCCCACCACAGAAATTAACACCTCTGCCCTGCACAAAAAATAATGCCATATAAATGATTGCCCTTCACACCTTGCCCCCCCCCAGGTGGAGTCACCACCAAGTGCGATTGCACTATGGGTCAGGTAAGAAATGTTTCGAGCCCGTGAGGCTCCCAGCCAGGAGATGGGCTGTGCTGCAATGAGGGAAAATGAGGTATGCCCAGAATGCAGAGCGTGCAGCGAGAGTGCTGCTGATGAAGAAGCCTGCAGGGAAAACAAGAGAAAAAGAAGAAAAACAAAACCCAGGCCCCTGTCGGGATAATGGCAGCGCTCCAACTGCTTCCGGGGGCGAGCACAGAAAGACCCAATCTCCGCTCACCACATTGGGAGGTGGTGGCAGCGGCAACGAATCACTGACATAATATCGAAGTCAAAAATATAGAACACAAAAATATCGATAGTCAAAATATCGACATCCTATCTTTAAAATGTAAATCACAAAAATATCGAAAAAACAATATAGATGTAAAAATATCGATGTCCAAAATATCGTTTTTTTAATATATAAAAATAATGTTAAAACAATTATATTATAAAATTAACTTTAAAAAATTACTTTAATATAATATACATTTAAAAAAACTATAATAAAAAATTTAATTTATAAAAAATTAAACATACATATATAAAATTTAATATATAAATGTATATTTACTGTCAAATTATTAATAAACTAATAACTTTAATTTATTGTACAACATTATAAATATTTAAAAATTAACTATAAAATATATATATATATACATACACCTATAACATAAAATATCAGAATAAAAACATTATATTAGAAAATAAAATACTAAAATATTTATACATTTTCAAACCTACATTTTGCACTCCATTGAGTGTAACAGTAGGAAAATTGTTGAATAGCATAAGGGTAAAAACTTACTATTCCCCCTGCAATTACTGCAACAGTAGGGAAAGTGTTGGATAGCGTAGGGGTAAAAATGACTATTCCCACTCCAGTGAGTGCAACAGTAGGGAAAGTGTTGGATAGCGGAGGGGAAAAAATTACTATTCCCACTCCATTGAGTGCAACAGTAGGGAAAGTGTTGGACAGCGGACGGGAAAAAATTACTATTCCCACTCCAAACAGTGCAACAGTAGAGAAAGTGTTGGATAGCGTAAAAGTAAAAATTACTATTCCCACTCCGGAGAGTGCAACAGTAGGGAAAGTGTTGGATAGGGGACGGGAAAAATTACTATTCCCACTCCAATTAATGCAACAGTAGGGAAAGTGTTGGATAGCGGAGCGGTAGAAATTACTATTCCCACTCCAGCAAGTGTAACAGTAGGGAAAGTGCTGGATAGCGGAAGGGAATAATTTACTATTCCCACTCCAGCAAGTGCAACAGTAGGGAAAGTGTTGGATAGCGGAGGGGAATAATTTACTATTCTAACTCCAGGGAGTGCAACAGTAGGGAAAGTGTTGGATAGCGTAAAAGTAAAAATTACTATTCCCACTCCAGAGAGTGCAACAGTAGGGAAAGTGTTGGATAGCGTAGAGGTAAAAATTACTATTCCCACTCCAGAGCGTGCAGCAGTAGGGAAAGTGTTGGATAGCTGAGGGGTAAAAATTACTATTCCCACTCCAGCAAGTGTAACAGTAGGGAAAGTGCTGGATAGCGGAGGGGAATAATTTACTATTCCCACTCCAGCAAGTGCAACAGTAGGGAAAGTGTTGGATAGCAGAGGGGAATAATTTACTATTCCAACTCCAGGGAGTGCAACAGTAGGGAAAGTGTTGGATAGCGGAGGGGTAAAATTACTATTTCCACTCCAGCAAGTGCAAGAGTAGGGAAAGTGTTGGATAGTGGAGGGGAATAATTTACTATTCCAACTCCAGGGAGTGCAACAGTAGGGAAAGTGTTGGATAGCGGAGGGGTAAAAATTACTATTCCCACTCCAGCAAGTGCAACAGTAGGGAAAGTGTTGTATAGCGGAAGGAAATAATTTAGTATTCCCACTCCAGCAAGTGCAACAGTAAGGAAAGTGTTGGATAGCGGAGGGGAATAATTTACTATTCCCACTCCAGGGAGTGCAACAGTAGGGAAAGTGTTGGATAGCGAAGGGGTAAAAATTACTATTCCCACACCAGCAAGTGCAACAGTAGGGAAAGTGTTGGATAGCGGAGGGGAATAATTGACTATTCCCACTCCATCAAATTAATTAGCATTAATTAACAAACTATTAATGAATTAAAAATAATTTACCTCACACCATATTCCCCTATAAATGACACTACCAATGTCATAAAACATGACACAATTCACATCATTAATTAACAATTAATTACTCAATTAATAACAATTAACAAGCAATCTATAAACAATTATTAATAAATTATTTCACACAATTAACACTATAAAACAACATTAAATAAATATTTAATAAAAAATATTTAAAAAATGTATTAAAATTAAATTACTTCCCACCCTACTCCCTATCAACCCACAACCCACTGCTAAACAAATGACACAATTAACACAATTAACAATAAATTAATAAAAATTAATAACCAATTAATAACTAATTAATAATACATTATTTACCACAATTAAGATTATAAAATATTAAATACATAAATAGTGATTAATAAAAATATTAATTAATTAATTATAATTAAATTACTTCCCATCCTATTCCCCTATAAACCCACAACCCGACCCAAAAATATAACACAATTAACATAATTATCAATTAATTAATTAATTAATAATTAATAACCAATTAATAATTAATTAATATAAAATTATTTATAAATACTAATAAATAACAATTATTAATTACCTTAATATAATCAAATTACTTCCCACCCTACTCCCCTATAAACCCACAACCCGCTCCCAAAAATATAACACAATTAACATAATTATCAATTAATTAAATGAATAATAATAATTAATTAACTAATTAATTAATTTAATAATTATTTATAAATACTAATAAATAACAATTATTAATTACCTTATTACAATTAAATTACTTCACACCCTATTCCCCTATAATCCCACAACCCGCTACGGAACTAAAACGCAAAATCTATTTCAAATACATATTAATATTCAATGTATTATATTTAAATTACTTCCCACCCTATTCCCCTATAAACACACAACCCGCTACGGAACTAAAATGCAAAATTTAAATAACATAAAAAAATGTCACTCATACATGAAAAAAAAGCAATACTTATACAAAGAAATTCAATCACATACTTTTATAATACATACTAAAATACATCACACTAATATAAAAATCGATATTATAAACAACGATATTTTTCCTAACGATATTACTGACTTCGATATTAAAAAAACCTATATTTTTTACCTTACTGCCGATATTCTGTACCACGATATTCTTGCAGTCGATATTCTTCCATTACGATATTTACAACTCGATATTATGGTAGGTCGAAATTTGCAACTCAATATTCTGTCTGTGCACCGGTGGCAACATCACACGCCGCTGTACCCCCAGCACGATGCTGGCCCCGGTGATACCGCCATATGTGCAGCTCCCCTGAGTTGGGGGAGCCTTTTGGGAATTTCATCACCAACAACAGAGAGATCCTGACATCTGGAAGAAAGACCCACAATCATCTCTTTAAATCGGCTAACAGAACTTGAACCCCTCCTGCTCCTGTCAAAAAGACAGGCAACCCCCAAGTTTCTTCGACTCAGTCCACAAGCTAAAGCAATAATAAAAATGCTCATTGACATCTATACAATTTATCCAAAGTCGGCTCCATGCTCGGCATATTGATCCTCTTTTTCAGGCTACAGTGTTATCTAGACTATATTATTACTCAATATTCTCATTTGACATCCCACAGAAGTGTCTGATAAATCTGGAAATCATTCAAAACAGATCTTTCTGACTCATCTCTAGTCTGAAAAAACATGAAAAACATGACCACATATCCTCCTATATCAAAACTACAGTGGCTACACACCAAACAACAAATCTTATTAAAAGCGCTACGTACTATCTGAAAGTCAACACACCAGAAAGTGCTCAAGTACTTCACAGATTTATATGTACAGAGCAATTCTGTAAAACACCTCTGCTGTAAACTCTCTACCTACTGCTACTAGAGATCTTTGGGTCTGTAATCCCCCATCTTAATCTCCCACATCTTTTGAAGAAGGTGCCCTTCTGGAATTTGTCTGGTGGTAGCTTGAACCAGGATTGTGTTAAGCTGACCAGCCCTTTAGACGTCGAAGGTCCTACATCTTATCGATCAGACCGTCTTCTTTGATTGGGTCCTCCCAAATGAGATCTTCCTTCCCTCTACCCCCAAATCCTGGATGTAGCAATGCTGAAGGTCCACATTGCTGCCCTGCTAGCAGTTCACCTGCAGGTTCTTGTTCTCTCACAATAGCAACTAACAACTAGCTTGGAGAGCACTCTCACTATATAGGAGGCTGAACTCCAATCAACATCCAATCATGCACCAGTAGGCACTGTCACTCATCTGGTCTTAGCTCAGGCATAATGAATAATATCATCTTTCCTTCTTGACAAAAAGATACAATGCATGACTAGCTTCTTGCGCACATGAGCCGTGGCAATCAAGGAAAGGGCCTATAGATGGGCCACATTTCTTTGCAAAAGCACCTTGCATAAGACCTGCAGATCATTCAGCCCCTTGGCGTTGGTCCGTCGGCTGATTAGTGGAGGTAAGGACTCCAGTCCTCTACCAGAAGCCTGCCCACCAGTAGCGGTCGGTGGTGGGAGTGCCGCTGGGCGCTAACGTGGGGCGGGGGAGGGGCAGGGTGGTGGGTAGTAAACTATGGATTACGGCCGCTTACAGGTAAGTACATATATGAATAAATAAAACGAATTTCGTTGCACGCACTGCATCGCATTTGGCGATGCAGCGCGAGAAATGAAATTCGTTTTATTTATTCATATGTGTACTTACCTGTAATCGGCCGTAATCCATAGTTTACTACCCCCCGCCCCACGTCAGCGCCCGGCGGCACTCCCACCACCGACCGCTACTGCTGCCCACCAAATATAGCTGGGATCTCTGTGCCTTCTGCAAAGACACCAGTGCAACAACTCTGTAAAAGGTACTGAAATTTTCCGAGAGGACATCATGTTTGTTGCATTCATTCTGCAAAGATTATATTGCTTTCAACAAAAAAAATGGGATTTTTTTTCTGTAACACAAAAAACAACGGCCTTGACTTGCGTGGAGTTTTCTCCCTACAAATGGAGGACATTGAGTGATTTCTCTGCCCAGGACTGCAATGCAACACGTGACAGTTCTTGGCCGGGAATTCTAGTGGCATCTGAGGCTCTTTCATTGTAAACCCTATAGTTATCTCCCCTTTAAATGGGCCAGGGGAACAAGACTGGCCGTACCGGGCATCTTGCGTTTCCCAGGGAGGCTGGAAGGGTGGGGGCCGGTTTTGTACTGGGGCTGTTTTTGTAGCAGTGCAGCAGTTTTGAAAGCACCTGCTGCAGAGTTCCTTGTATATCCAGTTCTTTTCAGCCAACGAAAAAGGATCAAGATAACTCTGGTGATTACTGTGGTTGCTGGAGAGAGATCGGAGGCTTGGCTAGTGGTAGTTTTGAATCATCTAAGGTAGCGCAGAGGGTTAATATGCCTGCTGCAAAGGACGTGTACCATACTGATCACAGAACAGTATTTAATGTGCATAGCTTAGTGAGTCACAAAGACCCTTTTGTAACTGTGTAGCTCATAAGTTACAATCAGAATCTAGCACAGTGAGCTATGAAGTGTAATCAAAGAGCTATATGCAAACTAAATGGTACAGGTTAGAAAGTTATATTATTTTCGTATCTTTCTATAATTTTAATATTGGTAAAAAGGGCTCGTTTGGGTGGAAATATTTTCTTATTAGTTAAGGCAACCCTAACCACTGTGTTACGTTCTGAATCTTGGGTTTTTGCTTCTCCAGACCAAGCACTCTTAAAAAATGTCTACCAGTATGGTTGACATGTGAATCCTTACATCTTGTAGTCCCCTTTGTCTTTGAAACATTTTCTATTCACTGATTTACACACGTATTATTCATTGTCTCTGTACTTGTATGTGATGTATAGTGCTCTGACACCCTCCACTGGCATGAGAGGCGCTATAAAACAAATGAAATGCATGTGAGAGAGGGGCTATGGAGAGATGAGAGGCACTGTTGGAGGGTGATATTAAGGGAATCACTGAAGAGCCCAAACTAAGATTGCTGTATCCTGGCGCACTGTAACGTCATCATTTACTATGCTTTAAAATCTTTAACACTCGAATATCCCTGGATGTCATATTTTGCTAAATGCACTTTAAAAATACTCTATTGCTTTTCATTAGTAACGTTTGAGTGACCGAAAAAGCTAATCTTAAGCCACAGGCTCGGAATGTGCCCTGGTCGGTGTACAGGATATGCAAGTCTTACTTCAGGCTTTCTAATCAATGCATTGAGGTTTACATCAGACAACTGAGCATACAGAGATATAAACGCATATATAGCAACCATGTCTAAAGAAGTGCTATGAGCTTTCCAGTCTTCATAGATAAACATGTGTTTTGTGCCATTTCCTAAAAACATCAGAGCCATGAGCTAGGCATAGCTCGTTTGAAATGGATTTTCAGATATAGTAAGGGCAAAGCTGGAGGATTACTGGGTTATTTGCTGCTTCTGAATGTCCATATTTATTTGTGAAGTGAAGTGTGTGGTCCAAAAACAAGCTCCCAACTCGGGCAGTGTTTTGCTTCTCCCCGAGGAGTCTTTCACCTTACCTGGGATGCTTGTATATTGTTGCCAGGATGAATTCTCCAGCTTCCAATGAGGAGATGTTATAGTTGCAGCCGCTTGGTGGCGCACGCCCACAATTAAAGGAACAAGGAAATACATACGAACAGGTGTGGATGGGGAAGACACACTTAAGGCCTACTTTCACTTTGTAGTTTGGATAACAGAGTAGTCGTTAGGGTGGCGACGGACATTACCTCTGACACCCTGACACAATACAGTCCTTAATATTTAGGAATGCCCACCAGCCCAGTGGGTATCTCTATATATTGAACGGAACTTGCACCAGCAGTTCCTTTCAATGTACAAGTACTTTGATGGACGGCCATCGTCAGTTTTGATGGCTGACCACCAAACGTGTACAAAGTTTTTGTTTTTCAGAAACAAACTCCCAAAGCAGGAGTTTGTTTCTGAAAAACAAAAAACATAATGACCCATACACCCTGGGGGTGGGGGGGTAGGTGGTGGTGTGTGTGGGGGGGGGCAGGGGGGTTGTGTAGTGGTCATTATTTTATTTTCCGTCCCTCGCCACCAGGTTTTTCCTGGCAGTGAGAGACAGTAACAGTAGGACTTTACATCATCCACCATAAATAGGGTGGGCGATATAATGTCCTTTCTCCAATGTCCTTCATCCTCCCAGAGTCAGACCAACAATCAGAGGCAGGCCACAGTAATGTAGAGCAGCAGTCTCCGCCAGTGACAATCTGTGTTATATTTGTAACCACTATAAACTGCGGCTGATGAGCTTGTCGTTGCTCTTGTCGCGCAATTTCGAACAAGCGGAAAAGCTGGATTTAAAATGTGTAGCTCTTTGTTCCAAAATCGAGAACTTGCCCATACACTATGATTCCTCACTGGATCTATTTATATCCCTATAATATAGTGACCACATAGCTTCATGTCACCAGGACACCACTTTGCAAGTCCCAGACATTTGTTTACAAATCACTGTTGTCAAGTGATGTATTCAATTCACTTCAATTAAAGAGAACTTTCATTTCAAATCCCAGAACAAATTGATTTTTTTATGGTATCCCAAGGCTGGAAAGAGGTGGCCCAGTGGCATGTAGGCACCTGGACCTACTTCCTTCAAATATTTGAGCTGCAGGTACAATGCAGCAGGACAAGGATGAAGTAGCTAACATGGTTTGTGGTGTAAATTAAAGTCACCCTTATAGTTTGTGCCGCAGACAACAACCAGTGACAAATCCAACAGGTTTATCATTTGTAAGAGCATGCATATTGAGCCACAACATTCATGCACACACTGACAGATTACATATACAGGCTAATAAAGAGACTGAGCTAAAACATTCCAAAATTTCAGCATGCACAGACCAATACACTTATAAACCCTTCCATGTTTTAAACCCAAAGATATACAGGTACATATGCACACAGACACCTGTGAATACATATTACCAGACACACAATCCCACATGAAGGCATATTAGGAGAAAAATAGGCACTGATGCACACAGTAAACCATACAGAGGCCTGCACATGCAGACAGACCCACAAAACACATGTGCAGTCCGGCAGCATACAAGTATGCATATACAGATGGCCACGTTTCAGACAGACAGACTGAGAGATGGTAGATCGATAGACAGAAAAACTGCTGCACTTCTCATGTACACTTATGGGATGTTTTAGACCTTGGCGGGTGGGTTGCATACCATGGTCAAAGATTCCTTTGAGTTGCAGGGATTGTATGTATGTATGTGGTATTTGTATAGTGTGAACCTATCCAAAAAGGCAGTGGAGTGCTGTAAAGGGTTAAATACAAGCATGCAGTTGAGTGATAGGAGAAGTAGTTGGTAATTGAATTGGTTCTTCATTGAAATGTAGTGTCCTTTAACAAGGTGTTTATTCACCTCTTTCCTAAATTGGAGCAGCAATGGAGTGGTCCTTATGTATATAGAGATGTTGTTCCAGATCCTGGCTGCATGGATGGGAAAGGCTTCTTTTTATTTTATTTTATACAGTTCTTCGTCTGCAGTCTGATAGTGCCCTGGCTGCAGCTGTGACAAGAGGCACCAGGGATAGTGAGCTTGCCAGCAAGAAAACTGGGGGTGCTAGTCAAGATGGCTTTGTAAATGATGCAGCTGGCTTTGAAGATGGTGCAGCCAAACAAGGGGAGCCAATGGAGTTCCATCGGGATGGGGGTGATGTGACCAAATTTCTTTTGGCCCTGGAGGGGATGTGTTGTGGGATGTGGGATGTCCTTAAGAGGAACCAGTGTCGAGTCTGGGAGGCCATGGAGCAGGGCATTACCACCATTCAGACGGAAGAGTATAAGGGCGTCAACTGCAGTTCTGAAGTCGCTTTTTGGAAGAAACAATTTCACTTTCTTTACAAGTGAGAGCTGTTACCAGGCCATCTTTGCTTTTTTGGCAACGTGTTCCTAGAGGGTGAGGTCGGAGTCCAAGGTGGATCCAAGTGACTTGGCATTCGGTGAAAGTTTAGGTTTGAAGCCATCAGGGTTCATGTCATTGAACCAAGTTTGTACTATTTCCTGCTTGTTGCTCTTTGCAAACGTTAGAAATTCTGTCTTGGTTGGGTTGAGCTTCAGGTAGGCACTAGACATCCAGGTCTGAATGAGGTGGGGACAGTGTTTCAGCATTGTATGCCTGGGGCAGAGTACACTTTCAGGGATTTTTCACTAAATGTGTTTCCAATAGGACAGAAGGAGCACTTTCTGTGAAAGTGCTAAATGTGGAACAGTGTGCCATCTCATAGTAGCACAGAGATTCCCATGTACACAGACCAAAACACAGAGGCCCACATACACAAAGAACAAACATACAGTTCAACACAACACAAATGCAGTCGGACAGCATACAAGCATGCTTATACAAATAGCTATGGTTTCCTATAGACAGACAGAAAGATGATGGAAGGATGATAGATACATTTGATCTAAGTGGTCATATAGACAGTAACAGTGGTCCATAAAACCACTGTGATATTGCATCCCCACAGCTCCTAGCTACATGGTGACTCATCTGCCATATTTATAGATTTGCGGAAGGTCAAGTGAGATTTTTTTTTAGCTGAAAGTCCTTCTGCTGGCATAGAGGAAACATTTTCAGTGAAAATATTAAATGCTGACATGACCATAATATCGTGGCGGCTTGTGGGCCAGTAGTCATTTTCTCTGTTGCTCAGAAAGTAAAAACAAAAATGTCCCTAACCTGCTGGAATCTTTCTTACAAAGGTATTGGAAACATTTCTTTTTTTGGGGGGGGGAGGGGGTGGATTGTACCTGGGACCACCACCCTATACTTTAACAACAGTCCTATCCATGAAAAAATAGTGACAGGCTTCTGTCACTATTTTTTCAGGGATGGGACTGCTATGCAAGGCTATATGGGGAGGACAACCCTGAGCTCCCCTCTACCATTTCCTCCTTTCCTCCCTGAGTCACGTCCCTGTCTGTCCCTATCCTCTTCTGTTCCACTCCTTCCATTGTGGCTCCGCCTCCTTTTTACATCAGGTTTGCAACATCTGCACACCCATTCAAGAATCCTCCCCTTGCTTAGGGAATGTGCTTCTCTTTAGTAAGCCCTCCCTTTTCTGTCTCTTTCTTCTCTCTTAGTCTTTCTTTCTTCTCCATTCTTTCCTGACTGTGCCACCTTTTTTTATTTTACAGCATCTCCGCTGGAGCTGGCCCCTAATTTATTCCTTGCAGACTCCATGCTATAGGTAAGTCTTCCCACTCACAGACCAGTTGCAGTAGCAGAAGGAGCATCACACTTTTCTCTGATACATACAGGACAGGAACAGCACAGGAAGCTAACTCACTAGAGACTGAGAGATAGTAGTAGATGAACTGTTCCACGCACGCTGCAGATACAAACTTACAGGAACAGCCAAACCTCTAATGGAATTAACATAGATGTATGTACTCACAGGAAGTTGAACTCCACCCTACCTGGTATAGTGTGCTTCAATAGTGGACTGTACATCTAGCAATAAGAAGCATCCTGTTCACTGGTTATACATTCTCCTAGTTATGGGTTTCCTTCCTTGGCTGAGCTTACATCCTTTATGTCAACATTTATGTTCTCTCTTTGTTAAACTGTGAAACCTATATTAAAATTGTGTGTGAGTGCGCTAAAAATGTTTTTACTGGTGTCTCATTACTACAAGATTAAAAAGTTTCAAGCTGAGCAACAGAACTGGCTTCTTTTTTTCTTTCAACATGTCTCAGCAGTTGAATATTGACACTAGGGGGTCAGGCACCTTTCTCAGGACTATAGCTCTCTGTATCTCATTTCAAATATTGTGAAACAGGCAGGTTTTGCAAGTCCAATAATTATATCCTTTGTTTTTTCATAGGATGGGCAACAACTGTGGATAAACATGTTCTTAGGTAGAAACGGTGCAAGCTTCCCTCCTTCAGAGGACAGGTCCACCTAGGGCAGCAGCACAATCTTTACCCATCACTGGACATGTACAAATCAGTCAGTAGCAGGGTGCCTTTCTCACAGAACATTTGCAACAGCTTGGCAGCAGCTAAGCAAGCTTCCCTCTCACACATAAGGCATATGGTGCAATCTTCCATTCCCTGCTAAATATATGCAGTAGGGCAGACTATTACAAGCTTTCATCATTCATAGAGCATTTACAGTTAAGGCATGAGTGATGTGTAGGGTTATAGACAGAGGGATTTAGAAGTCGGTGGAGGGAATATTCCGTCACAAACATGGCAGAATCCAGTCTGCCGTATTATGATCCTCATAGGATAGAATGTGATCGTAATACGGCGGACGGGATATTCGTCACATTTGTGATTGAGTGTTCCCCTCCGCCGACTTCTAAATCAGGCCCTGAGTTCTAGAGTAGATGCTTACCTCAGTGAGAGCAACGTAGAGGTGGTAGAGTGAGTGAATGTGCAAGTTCAGACACTATTTTTATTTAAGTGACATTCTGTCACGTCAGCATTATAAAAGTCATTCTTCTGTCATTCGGAGACCTGCTGATTGTGTGGATACTTTCCATGAATTGAGAAGCAGCTGTTACCTAATCATTGTTATTTGGAGTAACTATGCTTTAGACAGGATGTAGACAGGCACTTGGTTGCCAGCCTCATCAAGAAGGTTTTGAATGTGCATGTACCAGCTGCTGCATAATTCTAGCCTCAATGTTGCACCTGTTGAAAATGTTGAGAGGCGCTACTGTCTGGTTGGATATACTCGCAGCACTACTATAATTATGCACCAATTGCAACTTGACAGCAAAAGAATTGCTATGTGAAATTCTGCTCCTCTCCGTTAACGGTGGGCCATTGTTCCAACACCCACGTTTACAAGGTGCGGGAACAATGGACCATATTTACCTGTCAGAAAATTCGGCTGGTAAAATCTCCTTGGTAATGGGCTGCTGTGACACACCCCTGATCCCTGACCCCTAGCCCAGGGATGGACTGGCCTTTAGGGCAATCAGGCAGTGCCCAACAGGCTGGTTTGACAGGTCAGGGTGTGGGCTATTTTTGGGCTGTTTGTGGGCTTCTTTTTATAGTGTGCTTGGACGTTTTTTACTTTTAATTTACCTGATATTAAAGCAAACATTGGCCTGCAGTGAGCTCAAATCCATGCAGTTTTCCATACCTTGCAAAACACTTACAAAGAGTGTCTTTACAAGTGTAAAACTGACCCAGTTTGCAAGCACGGGCCACGTGTTTAGCTTTCGAATTCACTAAATTTACAAGTACAAATTTCACTAATGGGGCCACTTTTATTATGGTGTCCTGGCCTATTTTCTGCCCCAGTCCGACCCTGCCCTAGCCAACCTCCTTTCAAGTCGCGGGGAGAATGTAATGTTCCTCCTTGAAAAACAACATCCTCTCCTTCCTTCTCGTCGCCTCCCAACATTGCTCCCCAAACCCCTTAAACCCCACCTGCCCCGTCCGGCGCTCATTCTCCGCTTTACTCACAGTCGGGCGCGATGCCTTTTTGTCCTGCAGTTCAGTTTTCATTATGTCCACTAGGTGGCAAAAGTGGACTATCCGACAGCGAAACGGAACCCATCATTGATCCTCTCTACTGAATGTATACGTTGTAGCGAAAACTGGAATAGGACAATACTAGCAGGCACTTTCGTGCTCAAGCCTTATTGACATAACACCTAAGGCAGAACACCCTGTAGTAATGATGCCTTCAATCCACTGCTGTGATGTTGGCTTTCAGATCATAATTAGCATTTGTTAATCTATAGGAATGAAAACTTGACATTTTAATGCTAGCGTTGGCGTATCTTCTCAAAGAATGAGTGCCGGATGCGCTAGAGTTCGTTCCACGGTCTCCTCCTTCCCCTCATTAAAATTTCTAGATACACATTTCCAGCACTTTCTGCTTTCAGTCGGTTTTACCAATTGATGGACAGTGGAAAGGCCTGGCCCACTGCTAAAAAGGTTAATTCTTCAGACATGTTTACTCCATCATTTATGCCATCTCATCTTAATTAAGAGAATATCCTCTGTTTTTTAAAGAGATCGTTTGCTTTGCTACAGAGATTATTGCTTACTCTCAGTAGGACACTGAAGTGGCACACTGGTGAGATGTTGGCACTCAGAAGTATAAATAAGGGAAATCCCTTAAAGCAAAAGTGGCTAGAAAGATATCTCACTGCCATGAGGCATGAATGCAATGTTGGTTAGTTGCCATAACGACCAAATAGGACAAAGGATCAGGGTCACTTAACCCATTTCTTGCTTAAAGCAATAAGTTAGGAAAAAAGAATAGAAACAAAAGAGAGAGCAGTCCAAATGGTCATGAAGAATGCCCACGACCATAAAGGTGTTAAGTCAGAAGCCGAAACATGTTGACCAATTTGTATAGGCGATAAGACCATAATTTCCGAAGCACACCCACACTGTTTTTCATATTATGATTGTGAGGAAATTAAATAAGACTCCATATTTCCTCACATACATGTTTGAGACTAAGTACAATGTACCCACAAAAGGGAGCTCATGAGGAGACCACTGAGCAACAGCAGTTGCTTGCGAGGAGTGCCCCTGTGATGAAGTGTGTGTGAGGAGATTGCATAATTTGCAACTGCTAAGCACACGTAATTGCAAATCCTTGTGTAAACATTCATGTGTATTCAGATGTCGGGTGCAAGTCCTGCGTATTGCGAAAGGTTTGTCTGCCTAGTCCGCAGCTCAAGTTATTCATATAGGTGGTGACTGACAAAGGAATGTAGTATGGTGTGAGCAAAGATAGAAACTCTCGACTCTCCAGACTTAATAGACAATACGGTGTCACGGGAGGAGGACTTTCCCGTTCTATCCTCATTGCCTCTGCCTGTGTACTAGAAGTGCATGTTTTAATGTTTTTCTTGAGCAATTACTTTTGTTCCAATAAAAGATGTATGCTCCATTACGCTGCAGTTCTTTTACAGTCCAACAGATGGCAGCATAGCTTTGATTTGATACCTACATCGAACGCTACTACTAGTGAAAGGAAGCGTCATCCGTCATGTACGTGAGTGAGTAAGTCCCATTGGTATCACTAAAGTAAAATCCAACAGGGGACGCAGCCTCAGTCGGTGATAGAGGTCGAAAGGTATGCTTAGAATGTACATTTCTAATACACGGAGAAGAAAGATAGAAAACTCGTTGATTCCCAAAGAGGGTAAGGAGGCACAAACGAGAAGGGTAGAGTGGCTGAAAGTGGCCCATCTCGTGCATTTATATAGCGCCTTCTACAGCTGACGAGGTGTTGAAGCACTTTATGGCGGGTAGCATGCTACTCCAAAACCCAAGGATAGTGGTTATTGTTGGTTAGGCTACTGGGATTAGTCTCATGCTCCCAAGGAAACCGTTGCATCATTTACTTTAGTTTCTTTGTGATGTGTGCAACGCGTTCACCCAGCCCCCACTTAAGAGCCAGAAGCATTTCAAATCAGTCGCGTATTGCAAAAATAATGAGCTCCCTCCTTGTTATGTAAGCAGCCACTGAGATTCTCTCCACCCAGTGGATACCTTCTCAACTTCCAAACTCATACAGCCCCTCAGTTGCAACTCCCCCCCCCCCCTCCCTCGGGTGCCTAGAAGCCTCACTTCTAAGTAGGGTGACCAGCCTGTGAGAAGCAAAAACCAGGACAGGTCAGACATAAAAGTAGAACCAAAGCCTTTCGTGTTGCTTCTCTGTCTCACCTGTCCTGGTTTTTGGTGTAGCCTTGTAAATATGTGCATGTGTAGTGTGTGTGTGTGCGTGTGTGTGTATATATACATTTCCATATTTACAATGTTACATTATATAACATTACCGCTCCTCTTGTGCTGCCTGAAAGAAACAGATAGCTTAAATCACTGCAGACTTCAGAGGCGCCTGTTGAAAGGAGAGCACCGTTTCAATTCTGCTTTGCAGAATGACTTGACCTTTGTCCCAAAAACTGGGAAATGTATTGAAAATGAAGAAATGCGCCGGGACGCCAGGGCAATCATCTGAAAACTGGGACTGCCTGGGGAAATCGGGGACACATGGGTACTCTACTTCTAAGGAAGATGTGGTTCTAGCTGCTGCTGCCAAGGGTATTGTTCTAGGGAGAATGGCTGTAGGGCTCCTCCACGACAGGGCATTTTTCTTTTCTCTTCTCTTCTTTTGAGTACTAGGAATTGGAGGCATTAGCAGAACTGGAACTGTTGAACTATATCTGCCAGAACACAAAGTGCTGTAAGCTGAGGAAGGGTCTAGAAATCACCGCCTCCTCCCATAAGACAGAATCAAACAGACCCTAGCTGATTTAAAAGGTTTCAAATTTATTTTACGACACAAACTTCTGTGAAAACACACATACCTGGAGACACATCCTAAGTACCCACAGGGACAACAGCAGGGGAGTCAGCGGCTAAAGCCAGTTGCCTTCCCTATAGCATGGTCCCACTAACCCACTCGGGGGAAAAATATAGAATATGTCCCCCATTCTTATCAGTATTAAGATGGCACTTCTAGGAAAATCACAAGCATTGATCAGGAGAGAGATCATACCAGCTAACCCTCAAAGTACGCCCAAAACCCCCACAAAGTAAAATTACTATCATAGAAAAGCAAACCTCTCAGCAAAGAGGAAAAACACACAGTGGCACGCGTATTATTTGACAAATTTTGGATGGCTAACCTTAACATAGACTCTAATACATAGCCATTCCTAGCCATAACTAGTCATTGTCCCTGTATCCTGCATTGAGCCTATGAGTGAGATCATGACTGGTCCACCTGTGAGGTCCCCCCGGAGTGATCTTGCGCAAGGGGGCCGTCTGCCCATAAGGTTACCTACCTCGGGCACTCCCTACACCCTCAAATATCCCCCCCCCCCCCAAGGGCCTGTGCTGCTTGCTTGGCGCCCATGTGCCCGTGCGGGGATTGGCCGTAGAGGCCTGTTGGCAGGGTGCACTTCCACACCCCCGCAGCCTCTAGCCGACTTGCCGGAAGCACCCCCTTGAGGGCCCTGAGAGACCGCTGTCCCGCACCTATCCCAATTAAAAGGGATGCCTTCTAAGGACCGCAAATACCAATTATGACCTCACTGCAGACCAAGGATACTACCATAAAATACGACAAAACACTGATCCGCTGCAAGAAGAGAGGTTAATCATTAACGAGCATGAAACAAACAGTAACACAACATGTCTTTACATCTTGGAAGGTGAAAAGGAAAACACTTAGTAACCTACAACAGGAAAAACAAAAACATTAACCTACAACAATCTGCTGCCTCAGGGGATGGTCAACGGGACAAAAACAAAGTTAGATTCTTGCACCGAAGGGGCAGCCGGCAGCGTGTGTCCCTCGGTGCGGTGAAAGAGACTGCTTCACTGCTGGGGTCTGGCGTCAACCAGTTTCCCTGTGACCCGGGAGTGTTTAAACATTTCTGGGTTGCCGCGTGCCCAGCGACCAATGCCTGCATGCATTATTGGCTGGTGCCAGCAGCGTCATCTGCCACTGCTACCAGCTCCCCGGCAGGGACCAGCATCACGCCATAGGTGCGTCACGCCTTAGTCCGGGCCACCTTGGCACCTGTTTTGGTGCAACAGTGCACAAGCCAATAATTTCCTGATGTGCACACATTGATGAGGGACATTTATAGTGAAGACTGTTGTGAACACTGGGGTACCCTTTTCAAAAATGTGCCTTTCTAATAATTATCATCATCATGACCATTATTGTTAATGTTAGTATTAGTCTTACGGTTACTATTTGATTTGTATAGTGATTCATAGCGCACTTCTGACCTTTCAGAGTATTGTAAATAAACGAGTACTCAAAGAATAAAAGAGTACTCGATTTACTGACCTGGAAGGAAGGAAGGAATGAGAAAGGTTATAGTGCAAAAAGTCAGCACTGGTGAAGGTCTTACACATGACACATTGTTGCCATGTATTATTTTACAAAGCAGGTTATTAGGTGTTTTTGGCCAGTCGGCCCAGTGAATCCAAGAAAGACTACAAGTCCCAGAGTGCACTGGTTTACAAAAGGTAAGCCCGGGACACAATACATAGTGTCGTCCTGATATGGAGCGATAAGGCAACGCAACATAACAACTGGACATTGTGCAGCCCTTTGTACATATCTGCTAGAATACCACATTGTATTTCCACCGCCAGCCAGTAGAGTCAAACAGCCAGCAAATTCAAATTGCAGCAAACTATATATATATACATGACAATGAAGATGAGGTACGTGATTAGACGAACCCTTGAGGGATCTCAAACATGCAAAGAGATAGCGAACATATATATATATAACCTGGGGCAGCCAAGAGATACCAGACTGTGTGTGCCACCTTCAGCCATTCCTCGCCTTTTAGCCAACAGCTGTTTACTTGCTGGGAAATATGGGAAACTGCGTGTAATGGAAAAGTGGAATAAGAAGTTCCTCAGGGCAGAGTACAGTTTCTCAATCACACAGAACCATCTGAAAAAAAAACTATGTATAATGCCAATCAACAGCTGTCGTTTGTTGACTGCATCCTTCATTGGAAATGTGAAGGATGTAGATGACATATTTAGGGCAATCGTAGGGATATGTAGTTGCTAGGTGGCTCGATTTCATGTGTGAACACTCCAGTCATTTTTTTCTGCTTTTAAACGAACAGCATTTTGCTTTCCACGACATCTCGTCACTTATTGGGAACAAGGAACGTTATAGGTAAAATTCAAAGCATGCAAAGTGGCGTTGCCTAAAAATGACGTAATTGGTCCGAGATGGGGGTCCACTTGGCATCTGTGAAACTGATGTGGTTCACTGTACACGTTGCGTTGTAGTGTACCCATTAAACGGCAGGTACAGTATGTGTTAGTGTTTGCCAAGCCATCCTTCCAGCAACAACCTCGTTAAGGCCTCAGCGGGCTGTCACCCATTACCCATTCAAGTTCAGCTACAGCGGGGAGAAGCCGGCCTGATTTATGGACCATCGCGTTAATTGGTGATTATGAAACTGTCTTCGGTGTGATGAGGCATGCCTCAGCATCAACAGATAAACATACCCCCGCGAGCTCTCAATCAACATCCATTTCCATTGCAGAGCGCGCTGCGTGACGTGGGATTCCAAAGCGCTGGCCAATGATGGTGCTCGTATTAAAATGCAGATGGCGCTGCTGATGACGGCCCCGGGAGGGAATGCCACCCAACAGTGGCCAAGAGAGGCGATTGTCCGTCCCGCACAGGCCCTGTGTAGGGCGCGCAGCGAGGAGTAAACAGCCTTGTTTTCCACTGGTTGATAAGCTCGCTTCCACACCTTGGGGGATGCGTAGGGTAATGAGGCCCTCTAATCTAATTACCATTTAAATCCTGATTTGGTCTCGGTGGCCGGGACAATAGGCCTCTGGCCATTGTATGGCGCTGCTTGACCTCTGCATCTGGAGCGGAACAATACCGCCATGTGTATGATCTACAAGCTACTGTCAGGCAGGGCTTTCCGTACTTACGTCCTCAATGGGGCTGGCATATTCAAGAATATTTTGCCTCAAAGGCATGTTCTAATGACGGACACTGAGTGTGCACAGCTGCATGGATGCTTTACAGGGCTGACAATGCTAAGCCACTGTGGACGGTTGGGATTAGAGGCCTCGGGCTGGGATCACTGATAAAATGTTCACACACACACATAAACCCGAACACACACCGCACAGCTCATCAGGACAGTAGCTAATTTCAACTGTCTAGTAGAGCGCAGGAATATGCAAGCCAGCTTCTTAAAAAAGCAACGTTTCCATCCTTCTGAGGTCGGTATATGGAGTGCTAATAAATTAGGCACTATTATTAACACCTGTTGGCGACGGAGGATAGAAAAGGTGGATTTGCAATATGAAGCGCTGTTTAAAACAAGGCATTTCTCTGTGGTGCAAGTTTTGCCCGTGCTGTATACATCCGCGAATGCTTCCACGATGCAGTACTTTTGTTATTACTCATAAGTATGCTGTTGATAGAGCTGACCAGAAAAGAAAGTTTGTTTATTGTTTTTTACAAGAATTGTTTTATGCATCAGCGCATAGTTAATTATTAATACACTTTGAAATAACGATCATTTAGGAGTCTTGACGGCCGAAGAGTTGGGTTTTGCCTTTTAGGAGCTCCTGCTGTGTGTGCCCTGACAGCTGAGTAAGGGGGAAAGAGAGTGGATGTAAAATGCCCCCATGTTTCCTGTGGACAGAAGAGACAAACAATGGTCAGCTGTGGTCGCTTGTTGCATAGCTGTCAAGGTTTTAGATTGCTATGTGTGATATTTTAATAACTTCAGAGTAATTATGAGTGACATTTCAATGACTAAGAGTGACGCTGTCTTGCGTGCAAAATCAAGCAATGAAAACGTGGGAAACAATAATGTCAGAAATTACGCTCATTTGAGTAGCGAGAAACTAAGTTAACGGCTGCAAAGCTTAATAAATATAAACGACTTCCATTTACAAGCAGACTGTAGCTAAAATTGCAGAGAATAGATAAAGCAGCTTGGAAGAGGTTCAAAATTTCATAGGACCCGGACCCTCCAGGTTGACCCCAGTCCCACCCCCACGTAACCCACAAATCAAGACTTGATTACCAGAGTTGTGGGTAAAAAGAGGCCATGTTTAATCCAAACAATCACACATAAACATGACAATATTTATCTAATCAAATTAACATTTCCTAAGATGCATATTTATCAAAATAGATCTCTAAGCAATATTTACATTTGGTCCTATCATCATAAATCATCAGCAAGAAAAGACCAATTTAATATTATATACAAAATTCTCTATCGCTCCAGCACTAAGGGGCCCTCTGGCTCGCGTCCCCCATCTGAGAACCACGCAAGGCGCAACCCACCTGCGTCCTTGAGAGGTGAGCCCCTGCCATCTGGTCCTTGTCCGCAACCCTAGGGATCCACCCCTCCACCACCAGGCTGTTTAAGGGGGGGAGTTCGTAGGGTATAACCAGGGCCCGCCGCCCCGTGCCCTAGTTTGTAACCTGGCTCCCTTGCCCCCAGCCGGTGTCCCCATTCTCTATGGGGTGAGCTTACCGTTTCTCCCCCTCAGTGCTGGCCTAGGTAGTATGCAGTAGTACTCCCGTTACCAATGTAAGTCCATTACTGTGGTCTCCTTACCACCACTCACAAATCGATTCCTACATTCTCCCAAACTCTCAATCTAAGGGACGGGTGGGAGATAATGACAGAGTCCACTGTGACCGGGGCCGGCGCTGACGAAAGAGAGGATGAGGGCCCGGGCAAGGTGCCCTAAATAGGCCCCCACCTACTCCTCCCCCCCCATCGCCGGCCCCGGCAGGAAGTGACGTCACGTCCTGCCCCGGAAGGAATTCCACCCCCACCGCCACCAATCAGGTGACCCTGAAGCTAGGAGGGCGTGGCCGGGATCCCGGGGCGCCGGATCCTAATGGCGTGCTTTTCTAATGCGCTTTTCCATAGGACCCGGACCCCCCAGGTTGACCCCGGTCCCGCCCCCACGTAACCCACAAATCAAGACTTAATTACCAGAGTTGTGGGTAAAGAGGCCATGTTTAATCCAAACAATCACACATAGACATGACAATATTTATCTAATCAAATTCGCTCCAGCACTAAGGGGCCCTCTGGCTCGCGTCCCCCATCTGAGAACCACGCAAGGCGCAACCCACCTGCGTCCTTGAGAGGTGAGCCCCTGCCATCTGGTCCTTGTCCACAACCCTAGGGACCCACCCCTCCACCACCAGGCTGTTTAAGTGGAGGAGTTCGTAGGGTATAACCAGGGGCCGCCGCGCCGTGCCCTAGTTTGTAACCTGGCGCCCTTGCCCCCAGCTGGTGTCCCCATTCTCTCTGGGGTGAGCTTACCGTTTCTCCCCCTCAGTGCTGGCCTAGGGAGTATGCAGGAGGACTCCCGTTACCAATGTAAGTCCCTTTCTGTGGCCTCCTTACTGCCACCAGGGCGACCAGGGCCAACCGGTCCTTCGCCCACCCCACCACAGAACAGATTTCGCACAAATGACCAAATGTCATCAATCCATAAGTCCGTTCCAATGTCCGACAAGTGCACGCCATCGCGATGGAACACCTGGTCCCCTCTGAGCAGTCGGTGAGGTATGTGACAAAGGTGGCCCTGCCCGGAACATAGTTTTGCCAATTCTCCATTCAGGCGCCTCACTGAAACGTTCAAAGCCCTTGACATCACTTCGGGCCCCCACGAACTCCGCTGGATCATAAATGACCATGCGATCTGCGCCCCAGGGAATGTTCTCCCCAACCAGGCAAATTCTGTCAGTAAAGCCTCCCTGACAGCCCGACGACCAAGGGTCACCATGTCAATTCCGCCCAAATGCAGGAAGATTAAATCCGGGGACTGGAGTCCCTCGTGTGCCTTCGTCCCTTCCACCAATCACCGCAGCTGCCCGATTCGGAGGCCCCCAATGCCCCGCCAGTGGAACGACATCCCTTCCAAACACGCCGGTTTCCACCTACGTTGCTGTTGCAATCGGTAAGCGGCCCGCCGCACGAAAGAGTGTCCCAACACCTATATCACTTTAGAAGGCATACTACTGCAGAAAGAGAGAAAAGACGTCAGAGTGGCCATGCACGAACATTATGAGCAATATCAGAATAGGTCAGGACGTACATAGCGCTTGAAGCATGACAAAGACCATCGACCCACACGCTTAACCTCATCGACTGATAGGCCTGCTTCCGCGGCCAAGGTTGCCTCCCCAATCCTGAATGAGTGTGTAGAATAACCAGTGGGGTCTATACCCAGACTTCTCAAGGTACTCTTGAACACTGCCTTGAATTGGTATACTGATACGCACCCTCCCTGTTCATGGATAAAAAGGGGGAGCTTCTGCCCCTGTGGGCGAATCGCTAAGTACGCTTCCATTCGTGTAACTGGGCACACTAGTGCACCTGTGGCAGGTTTAAGCTGAAATGTAGTCCCTTTGCCCAAAGGATCTGTCCTAGATCTCCGCAACGTAATGGCAAGCCCTTCCTGACACAGTTTCACATCCTGCCACTGCAGACCTCCGCCATATCCACCTTCGAGGTCCCCACCAGTTCGCTCACCCTGAAAGCCCCATAAAAGGCTAATGTGAAAGCGGCGGCGAACAGGGTAGTTTCATATGCGGATGAGCACACCGCTTGCAGGGCCTCCACCATATCCCCCAGCATGCGCCAGTCCAGGGGCCTTCTGCTATCTTTCTTTACCCCCTCTAATCTGGCCCACCCCGCGAGTGCCTTCCTGACCAAGAATGAGTTCCCCCCATCCTGAACCCCTGACAGTTTTGCAAAAAACCCAACTGCTGCTAAGTGGGCCCTTGCATAAGACACCGGTCTGCCTTGGTCCCTCAAAGCCTGTAAGAAACCGCATATGGCTTCTGAGGAGAACATGCTCAAAAACCCTTGCTGCTGCACAAAAACCCTGTATGCTTTAAAATGGTGTTGATATGTCTTCCGAGTGCGCTCGCTCAGTGAGGCCCCTACGAGACCCGCTAGTGCTGGGCTCCAATCTTCCACAGAGATCTCGGGAACACTGTCATCTGGTCCGCTGCTTGAGGGTGGAACTTCCGGAAGTCCTGAAACTTGGAGCGAGACAAAGCGTCGGCTGCCTGATTCTCAACACCTGGTATACGTGCTGCTCTAAATATTAAATTTAATTTCAAACATAACAGCACCAAATGCTTCAACAAACTTAAAACATGAGGACCAGAGGCACCTTGCCTATTAATAGCCTCCACTACAGACATGTTGTCCGACCAAAAAACTACTGACTTGTTGCAAAAGAAGTCAGACCAGACTGTGACTGCCACCACAATGGGAAATAATTCCAAAAAGGCAATGTTCCTCGTCAACCCACTCTCATGCCAAGATGCCGGCCAATCGTCCCGGCACCAGCAAGGCGCCAACACCGCCCCAAAACCAACACTACCTGCTGCATCGGTGAACAAACCCAAGGCCTCACTGGTAACCGGTGGCGCTGGCCAAACCACCTTTCCATTTAAATCCTTCAAAAACTCGCACCAGACCTTCAAGTCCTCCTTCACTTCTGCACGCAACCTAGTATGGTGATGTTTCTTTGACAGCCCAGACATTGCTCTCGCAATTGATCTGGAGAAGGGGCGACCCATAAGAATGATGCGCAACGCAACATTTAACTGGCCTACAAGTACTTGGAGTTGATGTTAAGTCACTTTTTCTCCCTGCAGAGCAGAATCAATTGCCTGTGTAAAAGCCTGTACCTTGTCCAATGGTAGCCTGCACTCTCCCACAACTGTGTCGATCTCAATCCCAAGGAATGCCATGCATGTCGCCGGGCCCACTGTCTTCCCTGGTGCGAGGGGGACCCCAAACTCCTCAAACATTAATACTAGATCTCTCAAAGCCCGCCCACAAATTCCTGAGGAAGGTGGGCCCATCACCATGAAGTCATCCAAATAATGCACAATATCAGTGTGACCTGATCTGAAGGTAAACAACCAATGCAACATTGAACTGAACATCTCAAAGTACTTGCAGGATACTGCACATCCCATGGGCATGAATTTGTCGTAGAAATAATGGCCCTGAAATTGAAAACCCAGTAAATGGTAATCCTCAGGATGGACTGGCATGAGCCGGAAGGCTGACTCGATGTTAGTTTTTGCCATGAAGGCATTGGGGCCCAGATCACGCAATTTATTTTAAAGCAGCGTCAAAGGAGGAGTAAGTCACAGAACATAACGCAGGGTCAATTGCATCGTTAACTGAGGCCCCCTTCGGTGCCGACAAGTTATGAATCATTCTGAACTGGCCTGGGTCTTTTTTAGGCACTGCCCCTAGTGGTGAACAAACATAATTATGCAAGGGAGGGGCGATGAAAGGGCCCGCTATCCTACCCAGCGCGCCCTCTTTCTCCAATTTTTGGGAAACAACCGAGGCATGGGTGCGTGCAGACAGTAAGTTCTCGCAATGCATCACAGTAGGAACCCCCTGCGCCGGAATGCGGAATCCCCTAGAAAAACCGTGATAAAGCAATTGGGCTGTGTTCCTATTGGGATACTGATTCAGCCAGAAAATCAGTCTCTCAATTTCAACTGGAGTGGGCACAGACTTATTGGGATGGTGCCTTGGGGTCCCTCCCCCTGTCTTTGGATTTTTTGATACTTTTGAATTCGAGGTGGGAAGGGTTGCCACAGAAGGCACAAGCATGCTTAAATTTACACGATCCGGCTGGCCGCAAACAAATTTTTCGGTTGAATGCCCAACAGGTCCCCTTTTTCTCACCCGATCCCCATTGTGCTGTCCGAAAGGGCTGTTTCATTGGCGTCTTGTTATTCACGCTCTGTGTTGGACTGGCCCTTTTTGCAGGGTCATCCCTGAACTTTTTGCCTTCCTCCTGTACTTTTTCTGACCTGTTTTTGTTGGTTTGATGACTCTGGGCACTTTACAACTGCTGATCAGTGCTAAAGTGCATATGCTCTCTGTTATAAATTGATGTATGGATTAGTGACTCCATATTTGGCCTATTTGATTCACTGTCAAATGTGGAGAAGTGTGGCTCAATGGTTAGAGCGGCAGACCCTGATGCAGAGATCTGGCCCGGGACCAGGGTTCAATTCCCGCCTCGGCGGGTCTTGGGCTCAATTTCCTCGGACCTGATAATTCTCGCCTCGGTGCCTATTCTAATCATGGGTCCCACTCTGCAACTCTGGGCAATAGCTTGCTTAATCTCCACAACGGCCCCAACAGCGCTGGGATGCCTGGCTTCACCCTGGGGGTGCCCAGGAGTGGACATTTCACAGGGAAAAGCCAGGAAGGGTTCCACAGCGGTATGCGTACAGCGCCTGGACACCCCTTTGGGGGTATGGGTGCGCTTTACAAGTACTCATTTCATATTTTCATTTCACTGTCAGACCCCAGTACAGTGCACTGTTTGTGCCCAGGGCCTGTGAATCAAATGCTGCTGGTGGGCTTGCAGCACTGGTTGTGCCACCCACAGGAGCAGCTTGTAAAGTGTGTCTCAGGCCTGCCACTGCAGAGCCTGTGTGCAGTCTGGTACTGCCATGTCGACTTGGTAAGTGCACCCACTTACCAGTCCCCAAACCTTCCCTTTCCTGCATATTAGTCACCCCTAAGGTAGGCTCTAGGGCAGGGTGCATTGTATGCGTAAGGTAGGACATGCCCTGGTGTGTGTGGCATGTCCTGATAGTGAATTACAGCCAATTTTGTTTTTCACTATTGCAAGGCTACCTGTCCCCATAGGCCAGAATGGGCAGTTTGATTATAACATCTTATAATCCTAACTGACCCAGGGAACATGGTAGAAAAACAAATTTAGTATGCCTGAACTCAGAATGATAAAATACATCTTTTAGTGAAGTTGGTTTTAACATTCTGTGTTTGAAAATACCACTTTTAGAAAGTAGGTATTTTCTTGCCTAACCATCTAGCCTGCCTCTCCTAGCTTGTGTATTGTATGTCTGGGTTTGTGAGTGACAGGGGCTGGGGGACTCCAGGAGACAGGGTGAGTCAGCACAGGGCTGAATAGACCTATCTGCATGTAGAGTGGTGGGAGGAGTAGCACCTGGGCCTGAATAGGGCTGTGCCTGCCTTCCACAATGCTGGCTCCACCTCCTGTGGTGCGTCTGATGTACCTGGCCTACATTGACAAAGGAAGAAGGTGTGCACTGGCAGAATGCACCCAGAACTGGTTTGGACTAGGTACAGGACCCTCTGCCTTCAGAGGACAAAGGATTTGCTAGTATAAATATTGGGACCCAGACCCCAAGATTTTAGATCACTTCTGGAACAAACAAGACAAACCTTTGCTGAGGAGAGGAACCAGAGAAGCTGAAGGAGGAGACTATCCCTATGCTGTGTGCTGTTTGAGGGATTGGCCTGCAGTGGTTGCCTGATTGCCAAAGAAAGGAGAAAGGAACTTTGTGATTACTTTCATCATCTTGCAGAACATCTCCAAGGGCTTGAAGATTGAGCTTGCCTCCTGCTGAAGTCTCAGGAACACAAGACTTCACCAACCAGCTCCCCTGAATTCCCTTGCTGGGAATTTGAAGTGCCTACTGTTGTGTTGGGCCTTCTGAGAGACTGCGTGTCGCTGGGAGCTGGAAGCGCGACTCACGAGGGAGAAGCGTGTCGCCGCCGCAGCCGCTGTCGTCGCATCGCCGAGATAGTGTGCCGCCGCTGTCGCCATCGCATCACCGAAGCGCCTCGCATTACCGGAGAAGAGTGTCGCCGTCGCATCAGACACCGTCGCATTACCCGAGAAGCGTATCGCAGGGCCTGTCGCGGCTCAGAAGATTCACTGAGTCGCCGCACGGCCGTCGGGCTTGCACGCATCGCCCCCTGAGTGTCGCATCAAGAGGAAGACGCCATTTTGTTTCATTGCACCGGATCGTCATCGCGGCGCTGCGGGTCGCATCGCCACAGAAGCGCAGTAAGAAACCGGCGCATCACCTCCCCACGGGGTGAAGAACCGACGCATCACCTCCTCTCCGGTAAGGAACCGACGCATCACCGTCCCCTACGCACCAGTAGGGAACCGACGCATCACCTCCCCCGGAGCAAGGAACCGACGCATCACCGTTCTTGCGTGTAAGGAACCGACGCATCACCTTCCCTGCAACTCTTTTATTTGTATCGCGTTACGCATCCAAAGGTACATTGAACGTTGAGTGTCGCATTTACCATCTTTATTGAACTGAACTATTTTCTACCATTGGCAGTCATATTTTTCATAGTGTATTGTGGATTTTTGTCGTTTTGGGTCTTGTGTTAAGTCTATATAAAAATAGTTATTTTTATAATACAACCTGTGTGGTGTCCATCTGTAGTGTTGTCACTGGGTTACTGTATGTGTTCACAAATGCTTTACACACTGCCTCTGAGATAAGCCTGCCTGCTCGTGCCAAGCTACCAAGGGGATGAGCAGGGGTTATTTTAGTAGTGTATCCCCCTTACCCTGACTAGAGCAAAGCAGGGTCCCTATTTGGACAAAGGTACCTACCTCTGCCAACTAGAGACCCCCAGTCCTAACATTGGTGGCAGCGGTGGGATTCTGGACTTGCATTTGTGACTCATATACAGTAATTGGTGTACACTACTAGTGAGTGCAGACCAAACGCAACCACATACATTTCTGGTAGATTGTTTTTCCTGGGATTTAAATTTTTTGCCAAGAACTGCCAAGTTTAGTCACCATGAGCAAAACAGCATCCATCGCATCTGTGGATTTAGATTTTGAAGAAGAAAAGCTGGAAAGTTACAATGTGAAACTGCTAAAGTACTTCTGCAGGAAACTGAAAGTTGCTACTACAGGTCTCACCAAGAAGGATGAGTACCAAAAGGCGCTGAGGGCCTGGGTGGAAGCAAGAAGTACCCCTGAGCATGTGGAAGAGCATGAGGAGGGGGATGAGGATGCAGGAGGGCAGCTAGATAGACTATTGGGTCCAGGGGGGAGGAAAGCACCTTCCCCAGCAGGCAGCAGTATTTCTTCCAAGGGCCTGTCCCCAGGAGAGCTGGAGGACAGGGAGAGAAGTAGGATGCATGAAATGGAGCTGACCAAGCTTAAGATGGGTGGGCAGGTGGAATTGGAAATTAAGAAATTGGCCCTAGAGGAAGAGAGAATGAGATTAGAGCATGAGTTAAGAATGAGGGAGCTTGATTTGGAGTTTGAGAGGCTTGAGGCCATAAGTGTCTCAGCCCAGCAACAAGAAATCTGTGTAGCTCAGAAAGTGAGCTTGGCTGAGTTGGAGGTGGAATCCAGCTCAGATGGCGGCAGGCAAATTTTAGTATTGAGTGCTGAGGGAGTAGTGCACACACCCAGAGATGTGGCGCCTGACTTGGAGGGGGTTGATTTACACCAGGAGGTTCAAGGATATGAGGTAGCTCCAGTGGTGCGAAGTGTCCCTGAGGTGGATTGGGGAACTGGCACAGGGGTTCATGGTCCTAGTGGTTGGAGGGACACTCTACTGACTCTAGATGAGAGGGGGGTTCCCCCATGGTTGAAGTCCTGGTGAGTGAGTGTGAAGACCACCCAGAAGAGTGTGGTTTGAGTGACAGAGACAGTCAGATACTGTCTTGCCAATCTCAGGAGAGTGGTGTGGGGTACGTGTGCGAGGCACTGGATGGTGAGGTAAAGGATAGTTTGGTGGGGATATATGACTCAAATTGTGGAGAGCATATTGTAAGTCCCTGTTTTCCAGAGCTATGCCAACACCTGGTGGAGTGTGAGTTCTCTGACCCCAGGGAGCTCACAATGGAGGCAGACCTTTTGGTGGATTCCAGAGGTTCTGAAGAGGCATTGGGGAGTGACCCTAAGAGGAGTGGCTCAGGTGTCTTCCAACCAGGGTGGTGGGAGAGGTTCAGTGTAGCCCAGCTAGGTCCCGTGGTAGTGGGAGGAGTGTAGGGGCTCACGTCCTGTCTCTGCGGAGAAGGAGTGAGTGTGGGACTGCGTGTCCCAAAGTGCCCGAACCCCAGTCTCAGGGCCTGGAGAGTTCCTTAAGGGAACACCAGGTTGGGGGCCTAGGCTGTACTGGTAGGCCATTTGAGGGGGATCCCCTAGGGTCTGGTGAATTGGGAGTGTCTGTAAGCAGGCCTCCATCAGTTCTGGTGTCTGGCAGTGCCACTCCTAAGTGGAGGGTGCAGAAGTCCAGATTGAGGGGTGAGAGGGGGAAAGAGTCGCCAGTGGAAGAACCAGTGGGTCAGGGGCCAGCCAGGAGGGCTGAGTCACCAATGAGTGACCATGGTGACACCACTTCTGTCCTGGGGGATCTTCACGCACTGTCAGATGGACAGGGGTCGGGAGATCTGCGCCAGGCAGACTTTCACATGACACATGAGTTGTGTGTCACCCTCGGGGGCATGTGTGCTCCCCAGGAAGTCCTGGTGTGCCAGGCAGATGCTCAGCCGCAGGGTTTAGCCCCTGGGTTGGGGAGCCAGGTTCAGGCTGTCCCTGAGCTGGAGGGAGGGACAACTGTAAGCAGTGTCCTGACCAATGGAGCTTCTAGGGGTACCACTCCAGTTGGGAGGGTGCAGAACTCTGGAAGGGGGTGCAGAGGGAGGGAGTCCTCGCCTCTGACCCCGGTGCAACCTGAGGGTTTAGATCCCAGGTTGGTAGATCAGTTGCAGGGTAGCACCCCTGAACTGGTGGGCGAATTGTGCAGGACACCTGCCACAGGTGCCCTGACAATTCTGGAAAGGGGTACCACTCCAGGTGGGAGGGTACAGAGCCCAAATGAGGAGGAGGACCGGGTGTGGGAAAGCCCACCCCAGTCTCCTGCCCGGCCACCGGGTACAGGCCCGGGGTTGGTGGGTCAGTGTCAGGATGGCATACCTGACCTGACAGGAGGGAGAGTGGACCAAGGGTTCCAGGCACCTGGGGCTACCGCCCCCGCTCTCTGACGCTGCAGAGGTTGGAGAACCATAAAAGGCCTGGGCCTGGCTCTCATCACTGACAGCTGTCAGTGGCCACTGTGGCTTGCTGTCCTGGTGGACAGAGTTGCCCCTGGGAGGGGGACAGAAGTCACACCCCGGGGGTGGACTGGGCCACACCTTTGTGTTGGCCATGTGGGTACTGTCTGTCTGTTGGGACACACCTGTGAGCAAGCTAAGGTTAGGTGCTGCACAGATGGTGTCCACAGGTGAGGAGAAGGGTTCCCCATGGGTTAGCTTAGTGGGCCCTGAGAGTATGGACAGAGGGATCCAAATAGGTTCAGATTGGCATAGAACTGGAATATGCCCCTGCTGTTGCGGGCCAGGGTCCAGGTTCTATCGCCCAAAGCAGGGAAGCCCATCAGGTAGTGATTGGTCTACCCTGCGTTTTGGCTGGGAGGGGCAATGAAAGGGCCCGCTATCCTACCCAGCGCGCCCTCTTTCTCCAATTTTTGGGAAACAACCGAGGCATGGGTGCGTGCAGATAGTAAGTTCTCGCAATGCATCACAGTAGGAACCCCCTGCGCCGGAATGCGGAATCCACTAGAAAAACCGTGATAAAGCAATTGGGCTGTGTTCCTATTGGGATACTGATTCAGCCAGAAAATCAGTCTCTCAATTTCAACTGGAGTGGGCAAAGACTTATTGGGATGGTGCCTTGGGGTCCCTCCCCCTGTCTTTGGATTTTTTGATACATTTGAATTCGGGGTGGGAAAGGTGGCCACAGAAGGCACAAGCGTGCTTAAATTTACACGATCCGGCTGGCCGCATAGAAATTTTTCGGTTGAATGCCCAACAGGTCCCCTTTTTCTCACCCGATCCCCATTGTGCTGTCCGAAAGGGCTGTTTCATTGGCGTCTTGTTATTCACGCTCTGTGTTGGACTTGGCCCTTTTTGCAGGGTCATCCCTGAACCTTTTGCCTTCCTCCTGTACTTTTTCTGACCTGTTTTTGTTGGTTTGATGACTCTGGGCACTTTACCACTGCTGATCAGTGCTAAAGTGCATATGCTCTCTGTTATAAATTGATGTATGGATTAGTGACTCCATGTTTGGCCTGTTTGATTCACTGTCAAACCCCAGTACAGTGCACTGTTTGTGCCCAGGGCCTGTGAATCAAATGCTGCTGGTGGGCTTGCAGCAAACAAATGATGGACGGAATGCTGACAATGCAAACATTCTCCCCCAGTCAAAAGATCTGGGTTAAATCCATCGTTCTTTTGCCCACTACGCCACCCCAGTTTGGACCCAGCCATATGCAAATCAGTCTTGACCCTGTGCCCCATGGGAACAGTCCAGACCGAACTGCCAGGCTAGGTCCTCCCTAGACCGAAAACAAGCATCCTGGGACCGGTTTCAGGGTATGTCACCCTTCTTCAGCCAGGCTAGCTTGAATCCAGTGGTGCAGTGAGCAAGGGACCCACGTCTGGGCATACCCATCCCACTTAGGGCAAAAAGTGTTACAGCAAACAAATGATGGACGGAATGCTGACAATGCAAACATTCTCCCCCAGTCAAAAGATCTGGGTTAAATCCATCGTTCTTTTGCCCACTACGCCACCCCAGTTTGGACCCAGCCATATGCAAATCAGTCTTGACCCTGTGCCCCATGGGAACAGTCCAGACCGAACTGCCAGGCTAGGTCCTCCCTAGGCTCGAAAACAAGCATCCTGGGACCGGTTTCAGGGTATGTCACCCTTCTTCAGCCAGGCTAGCTTGAATCCAGTGGTGCAGTGAGCAAGGGACCCACGTCTGGGCATACCCATCCCACTTAGGCAAAAAGTGTTACAGCAAACAAATGATGGACGGAATGCTGACAATGCAAACATTCTCCCCCAGTCAAAAGATCTGGGTTAAATCCATCGTTCTTTTGCCCACTACGCCACCCCAGTTTGGACCCAGCCATATGCAAATCAGTCTTGACCCTGTGCCCCATGGGAACAATCCAGACCGAACTGCCAGGCTAGGTCCTCCCTAGACCGAAAACAAGCATCCTGGGACCGGTTTCAGGGTATGTCACCCTTCTTCAGCCAGGCTAGCTTGAATCCAGTGGTGCAGTGAGCAAGGGACCCACGTCTGGGCATACCCATCCAACTTAGGGCAAAAAGTGTTACAGCAAACAAATGATGGACGGAATGCTGACAATGCAAACATTCTCCCCCAGTCAAAAGATCTGGGTTAAATCCATCGTTCTTTTGCCCACTACGCCACCCCAGTTTGGACCCAGCCATATGCAAATCAGTCTTGACCCTGTGCCCCATGGGAACAGTCCAGACCGAACTGCCAGGCTAGGTCCTCCCTAGACCGAAAAACAAGCATCCTGGGACCGGTTTCAGGGTATGTCACCCTTCTTCAGCCAGGCTAGCTTGAATCCAGTGGTGCAGTGAGCAAGGGACCCACGTCTGGGCATACCCATCCCACTTAGGGCAAAAAGTGTTACAGCAAACAAATGATGGACGGAATGCTGACAATGCAAACATTCTCCCCAGTCAAAAGGTCTGGGTTAAATCCATCGTTCTTTTGCCCACTACGCCACCCCAGTTTGGACCCAGCCATATGCAAATCAGTCTTGACCCTGTGCCCCATGGGAACAGTCCAGACCGAACTGCCAGGCTAGGTCCTCCCTAGACCGAAAACAAGCATCCTGGGACAGGTTTCAGGGTATGTCACCCTTCTTCAGCCAGGCTAGTTTGAATCCAGTGGTGCAGTGAGCAAGGGTCCCACGTCTGGGCATACCCATCCCACTTAGGGCAAAAAGTGTTACAGCAAACAAATGATGGACGGAATGCTGACAATGCAAACATTCTCCCCCATTCAAAAGATCTGGGTTAAATCCATCGTTCTTTTGCCCACTACGCCACCCCAGTTTGGTGGGCTTGCAGCACTGGTTGTGCCACCCACAGGAGCAGCTTGTAAAGTGTGTCTCAGGCCTGCCATTGCAGAGCCTGTGTGCAGTCTGGTACTGCCATGTTGACTTGGTAAGTGCACCCACTTACCAGTCCCCAAACCTTCCCTTTCCTGCATATTAGTCACCGCTAAGGTAGGCCCTAGGGCAGGGTGCATTGTATGTGTAAGGTAGGACATGCCTTGGTGTGTGTGGCATGTCCTGATAGTGAATTACAGCCAATTTCGTTTTTCACTATTGCAAGACTACCTGCGCCCATAGGCCAGAATGGGCAGTTTGATTATAACATCTTATAATCCTAACTGACCCAGGGAACATGGTAGAAAAACGAATTTAGTATGCCTGAACTCAGAATGATAAAATACATCTTTTAGTGACGTTGGTTTTAACATTCTGTGTTTGAAAATACCACTTTTAGAAAGTAGGTATTTTCTTGCCTAACCATCCAGCCTGCCTCTGCTAGCTTGTGTATTGTATGTCTGGGTTTGTGAGTGACAGGGGCTGGGGGACTCCAGGAGACAGGGTGAGTCAGCACAGGGCTGAATAGACCTATCTGCATGTAGAGTGGTGGGAGGAGTAGCACCTGGGCCTGAATAGGGCTGTGCCTGCCTTCCACAATGCTGGCTCCACCTCCTGTAGTGCGTCTGATGTCCCGGGCCCACATTGACAAAGGAAGAAGGTGTGCACTGGCAGAATGCACCCAGAACTGGTTTGGACTAGGTACAGGACCCTCTGCCTTCAGAGGACAAAGGATTTGCTAGTATAAATATTGGGACCCAGACCCCAAGATTTTAGATCACTTCTGGAACAAATAAGACAAACCTTTGCTGAGGAGAGGAACCAGAGAAGCTGAAGGAGGAGACTATCCCTATGCTGTGTGCTGTTTGAGGGATTGGCCTGCAGTGGTTGCCTGATTGCCAAAGAAAGGAGAAAGGAACTTTGTGATTACTTTCATCATCTTGCAGAACATCTCCAAGGGCTTGAAGATTGAGCTTGCCTCCTGCTGAAGTCTCAGGAACACAAGACTTCACCAACCAGCTCCCCTGAATTCCCTTGCTGGGAATTTGAAGTGCCTACTGTTGTGTTGGGCCTTCTGAGAGACTGCGTGTCGCTGGGAGCTGGAAGCGCGACTCACGATGGAGAAGCGTGTCGCCGCCCCAGCCGCTGTCATCGCATCGCCGAGAAAGCGTGCCGCCGCTGCCGCCATCGCATCACCGAAGCGCCTCGCATCACCGGAGAAGAGTGTCGCCGTCGCATCAGACGCCGTCGCATCACCGGAGAAGCGTATTGCAGGGCCTGTCGCGGCTCAGAATATTCACCGAGTCGCCGCACGGCCGTCGGGCGTGCACGCATCGCCCCCTGTGTGTTGCATCAAGAGGAAGACGCCATTTTGTTTCACTGCACCGGATCGTCATCGCATCGCGGCGCTGCGGGTCGGATCGCCACAGAAGCGCAGTAAGAAACCATGCATCACCTCCCCACGCGGTGAAGAACATACGCATCACCTCCTCTCCAGTAAGGAACCGACGCATCACCATCCCCTATGCACCAGTAGGGAACCGACGCATCACCTCCCCCGGAGCAAGGAACCGACGCATCACTGTTCTTGCGTGTAAGGAACCGACGTATCACCTTCCCTGCAACTCTTTTGTTTGTATCGCGTTACGCATCCAAAGGTACATTGAACGTTGAGTGTCGCATTTACCATCTTTATTGAACTGAATTATTTTCTACCATTGACAGTCATATTTTTCATAGTGTATTGTGGATTTTTGTCGTTTTGGGTCTTGTGTTAAGTCTATATAAAAATACTTATTTTTATAATACAACCTGTGTGGTGTCCATCTGTAGTGTTGTCACTGGGTTACTGTATGTGTTCACAAATGCTTTACACACTGCCTCTGAGATAAGCCTGCCTGCTCGTGCCAAGCTACCAAGGGGGTGAGCAGGGGTTATTTTAGTAGTGTATCCCCCTTACCCTGACTAGAAGCAAGGGTCCCTATTTGGACAAAGGTACCTACCTCTGCCAACTAGAGACCCCCAGTTCTAACACTCTCTAACCAAACATTCACCTCTGTCTGGTCCCAGCCAATCTCAGGGTCCTCTACCTTTGCCCATCTGAAATCCCTGTCGTAATCTAACCATGCCATCCCACCATACATTGCATGTGCCTTCAAGATTTTGTTAGAGTAAAATATCAATGGTGCCGCCAACTCAGGCCTCTTTTCCAGAATCACTGTTGCAAAAACATTAAAACCAAAAAGCCAATTCGTGATTGACTCTTCTACCCTTGGCTTTCTCTCTTTGGAAGTGCTATCCTTCCCTTCCTTTTCTTTAACTTCTGCCTCCCTCCTTCTGGGCCTTATCAGTGAGAATATATCAATAAACTCTCCTTTCCAAATCTTTTCCTTAACGTCCGCTGGGACATGAGATGCTAATTTCCCAGGCTTGGAAAGTAATGTATCTTGTCCCCCCAAAGCCTTCCTCCCGCTACCAAGGTTCTTGTCTGCGGTCTCTGACCCCTTACCTGTTGGGGCAACTGCGGGTGCATTGATTTTTGCAAGGGCCTCCTGACCCACTGCCATAGGAACTGTAGTTGGACCATCTTTCTCCTGCGCCCTTGCTAAAAGATCTATCTGTCTATGCAAATCACTCATAGTGCTGCCCAAGGCCGCTGATGATGCCCATGGGGCCACTGAAGCGCCACTGTTCAGACACCCAGATACGGGCGCCGCTAACTGCCCTAGTAGTGCTGCCATTGAGGCCAGTATGCCCGCTGTGGACCCCTGCGTTGAGTCACTTGACCCCCGGGGAATCCCTGGCATGAGCGCCGGCACTACTCCTGATGCTGGACCCTGCGCAGCCCCCCCCACCAGACACGATGTGCGCTGCCGGAGTCTGTACTACATAAGGCAGTACCCCTGAATGTGCGCCCTGGGCTGGACCTCCTCCCCCCAGCACTGCATTCGTCGCATGCGCCTGTACCACTGCCACTGTATTCGGGGTCGCAGGGGCCAATGCCTTCAGCGCCCCACGAATCTCTGCTAATACTGCCCCCACGTCAGTTGCACTAGGAACATCCGGATGCATTACCACCGGTATTGGCACTGGCATCGCTACGTTGGGTGGCCCCTGGGAAACCTCACCGGTGGGAGGCTGATCATCCTGACCGTTCTCATTGCGCTTGCCAGCTGGCTCCCCTCCCTTACTTCCACTTTTTCCCTTACTGGGGCGTATTTTGGCCCTTTTTTCCAATGGCGGGAATGCTGCTCTAGGCGGTACATTAGCCCTGCGAGGGCGATCCTCCCCCCGCGCGCTGGTTCCTGCTCAGGAACAGGCCCTGTGGGTGGCTCCTCATTCCCTTCGTTATTGCCCAATTTAGCCAAAATCAATTTGAGCAACTGGGACAGCTCTGGGTCACTGTCCTTCCTCTTCCCATTGCGTCCCCCTTTGGCAGGCATAATTGCTTATAGTCTTGCAATGTATAATCCCCCAATCACCCTTATATGCACGCAATGACTGGCTCAGCAGCACCCCAACTCAAGGCTTGCAGAGTGCTCACCCAGCCAGTATCTTCTTGTTATTATCCGCTGTGTATGTATGCAAATCACCCCCACTGGGCACTGCCCAAGAAACGAACTGGCCAGCAACCTAAGTAAATCAAGCCCACCGGCACCGCTGCCCACGTGTTGCTGATAGCCGGTGCACTCGCAAGCAACCTGTGCCCCTGCGCCTTGCTGCCTGAAAAAATCCCTACTTGGCGGTTGCTATACGAGATGGAGGGGGAGGGTTAAATTCGGTACGATTCCCCCACGTGCACAGCCAGCGCGCGTCTTCACACTGTGCCCCGGGCAGCCGCAGGACAAAGCGGCACGAGGGGTCACGCAATTCAGTCCCCCCCGCAAGCGCTGGCACGATAAATCAAGCCTCCACCCACGACTGCCTGCTGCTGAAGCTGAAGGCCCCCTCCCTTTACCTCTGTATGCCGACCGCACACCAACTGCCAACACCTGCCCAACTGCCTGCAACTCCGCTCTCTCGTGGCTCGTGACCGCGTCCGCGCTGCCTCTCAGGAAATCCCGATCTCGACGGCAGCTAGGTTAACTACGAGCCCCGGTCCCTTCTTCTGTTCTCGACGGCCGCTACGCAACGACAATATCCGGCCCCTCTTCCGGTCACCGATCGCCGAACCTGCAGAGGGAAATAAAGCAAAAAACGGCTCCTCCAAACGCCGAGATAACGATCCTAGATAATGACGGAGTCCACTGTGACCGGGGCCGGCGCTGACGAAAGAGAGGATGAGGGCCCGGGCAAGGTGCCCTAAATAGGCCCCCACCTACTCCCCCCTATCGCCAGCCCCGGCAGGAAGTGATGTCACGTCCTGCCCCGAAAGGAATTCCTCCCCCACCGCCACCAATCAGGTGACCCTGAAGCTAGGAGGGCGTGGCCGGGATCCCGGGGCGCCGGATCCAAATGGCGCGCTTTTCTAACGACGCGTTTTTCCATTATAATCAGCTGAATGACTCGCAGACTCACTCAACTGCCGCCAGTGACATCAGCAGTAACACAACTGAAAAACTGAGCAGAGACATACTGCGTGACTGACCGAGGTGCAGGGAAACTCAGAATAAAGCTAGGATGGAGCGCATTTGTTATTAGGAGTCTGGTAAGGCACCTGATTGATATGATCACACTTTACTCATAGAACTGGGTAAGCTGTTCAAATATGTTTGCACTGGCTGTTTCCATTAGTTTAAATGGTTGAAATTTTCAGCATTTTAAGACGCCCGTAAAATCGAAAGTAATCTGTTCCATTTAATTGGACGCCATGAATAAACAGGATACAGTCTATGCTATTTAATAAGACGCTTTAATAAATATAGGTTCCCTATGGGAGGGGGATTTGCTGTGCTGTGCTAGCTGCCTTGGCCCAGGCAGAGTGAGGGTTTCTGGATTGAGTAAGTGAAGGATCTGCTGCGACCTTCGTGTGCTGCTTCTGATTTCTTTTCCTCTGCTTGTGAGGAAGAGACATGCCGCTCTGAACAAACAAGGAGGTCCAATGAGGGGGGCTCCTTTACCAAGAAATAAAAGAGCCTACAGGCCGCTTCAGAGACCCGCTCTCCGAAGGCTCCACCGAGGAGAGACAACAGAGATGCAGCGGAACAGCTGCTCGCGGGGGCTCAGTCAGCACCTCAACTCGGCGCACACAACCTCTCTCCCACTGACCACGACCAGTCTGACATGAGGTGATAGCAAAGTTTCACTAACCTGACTCAGAAGAAGGGCCTTCCAGTGACAGACTGTCTGTCCTGGCAGCCCCTGTGTCACTGACTCCTCTCCGTCGGCTGCAGTAACATATTGAATTCAGTGGGAGGGGGAGGTAATAACAATAGCTAGCACGCGGCAGCCCGGGCCAATGTGAGCCCGCGGCCGGCGCCATGATTATATGCAGAGCTTCCTCTGGCCATGATTACATGCCCTGCAGCCCGCAAACTATCCAGCCGCATTCTAGCTCCCAAAATAAACTCAGCGCGCTCCCGCGCAGGATGTGACGTCCACCGCAATGACAACATGCTGTCAGTAAGAGCTGAGCCGCGGCAGTTAGATTCACAATTATGATACATTGTAGCAGTGAGCTAAAGCTGCCAGCCACCTTAGCTCAGCTGCAACCCCAAGCCTGCTGGAACAGCGGGCGCAAGCTACGGCGGCGCGCTGCCACAGACTCTTTTTAGTCAGGCTTTCAGTGACAGCTGACACACAGCATAGGCGTGACAATGCATTTCAGTGCGGTAATGTGGAGTACCACACTGAAATGCGTTAGTCTAACGCCTGATGCGTGATACTTGGCAGGACTGCATTGTTGTTGACAGGCAGGGTGTGGGAGGTATGGGCCTCCCTAGGCTTCGGTAGGGACAGTGAAATGAAGGAATTTCGCCATTTTGACACCACCCGCTTGCCAGTTAATGCTTTGCAACTGGTGAGGAGTTAGGTTATGTTATGCTGGTAATTATGGTGCACAACTGTCACAGGTGTGGCACCATAGTGCTGTTGCATTGGCCGATCTATTGCGGGATTACTGACCGCAGAGACCTCCCTCGTCCACACACTTTCTGAGTGCATTACTTTCAAGTTCCTCTCAATCACTACTTCTTTTACAAGAATTTTTTAATATATATTCATAAGATCCTTTGCCTTGAGAAAGCCTTTGGCCTATGGCCACGCAGGTGAAACACGTGTCGGCTGTTCGTTTCTGTTTACCTTGGCAACAAATAAATACAGAATATCGCATTGAAAATGTACATCTAATTTCAGGATTCTTTAACCCAGGAATTGACGGACATACATTCGACACAGACCTATCATATAGCCGTATCTATTGCGTGATGGAACCTGCATGTGTCCTTTGAAAGTACACAGGTAGTGTTTGACCTGCATGGGAAAGGTTGAGAACTAGAGATATGCTCCAAGCATGCAGGGGATGATAGGCTTTCCTGCCTCACTTAGAATTGTAGAATATAGGAGGGAGGGGGACACATTGATTGCCTCAGGAACGGGGCAGCCGCTCTCCTTCATGACCCCACCATCATTAAAAAAATAACAGGCTGATACCCATTTTGTTGCTTTTTGTTTAGAGAATTTCAGGTCAGGCCGTATGTATTAACAAAAGCATAACTCATTAAATTCACAAAATACACATAGGCACTTTTATGTACAGAATTGGTACAAAATGATTTTACAAAATACATAGTCAGCTAGACATGCAATTATGTACAACCCAGCCCCTGTCCCTTCCTGTGCTTCAAAACATTTTTGTGAACTCGTGGTTTGTCTTTCCACCTGGTTCCCCTGGCACCTCTTACCCTTCCTGGCCTACAAGGGCCCCACCTCAGAGCAATATGGCCAGGTATTGCCGAGTCCCCTCCCCATGGTTGATTTGTTGACCCCCAGGCTCCCCTCCAGACAGGGATCCCGGGTTGATTGCTTCCAACCCTCCTCCCCCCTCTTTCCCCCGAGGCACCAATAATAAATCATCCAAATACAGAACTTGGATTAGGGGTCGGATAACCTCGGCCGTATTTTATTAAAATTAATAAATCATAATTAAAAATTCTTGACACAATTTTAATACGCAGAAAACCCAAACATACTCAATAACATTTCAAATATACATATTTACACAATCTTTGGCTAACGTTAACATGAGTCTAATACATAGCCATACCTAACCTAAAACTGGAATATGTACACTTTGTTTTCTGCGTATCCCAGATGAGCCTACGTGCAAGGTCATGACTGTTCCCAACTACTTGCCAGGTCCCCCTTTAACGGAGTGACCTTGCGCAGGAGGCCCGTTTGCCCATCAGATTCCTTTCCGCGGGCACCCCCTACGCCCTCCAATACTACCTCCCAGGGACTGATGTTATGCCACGTTGGCACCCATGCGCCTGCGCAGGGGTTGGCCCAAGGGGCCTGCCGGAAGCAGAACTTCCTAGTCCCAGCACCCTTCAGCCTACCGGCCGTAAGCGCCCCCTGGAGTGTGATGAGAGACCACTGTCCCCCATCAGGCGTCCACATTAAACAATGGGATGCCTACTAAGAGATGTAAAAATTGACCCAGCAATCATGACCTTACCGCAGACCAAGGATACTCAGACATAAAAATACGACAAGCATAAATGACGTCACCCTGTAAAATAAACATACAGATCTTTATTTGGTAGAAAACTTCAGTAACTGAAAAGAAGATTACAAAATTCAACCTAGAAAGAAAACTGTTAAACAAGCACCTGGACATAAATACTTCCTAAACCTCGTTGCCTCAGGGAATGGTGGGTGGGAAAAAAGAGACAGAGGCTTCCGACAGCCTCCGGCGCATGGGGGGGGGTGATCGGCAGGCTTCAGGAGCAGAGTGGCGAGGAAAAGACTGTGCTGCCGCTCCGCACTCCTTTTATAGGAGTTTTGCCCCCGCAATCAGGATTAAACAGGTCCCGGCAAGATCCGGGACCCGTTTTACTCTCGTTGCCCCGGAAGTGCTTGTTCCGCTTCCGGGGCATGGCCCAGGTTGTCCAATAGCTGCCCGCAAGGGGCGGGCGCCGGCCGCGTCATCGCCGCGCTGGCCCCGCCCCCCGCAGGAGAAGCGTCCCGGGCACCGGCACAACCGCCATATTGGCGCATGACCGAGTTCCCAGTGGCGCCTTTGTATATGGCCAGGTATTGCCGAGTCCCCTCCCCATGGTTGACTTGTTGACCCCCAGGCTCCCCTCCAGACAGGGATCTTGGGATGATTGCTTCCAACCCTCTCCCCCCCACTCTTTCCCCTGAGGCACCGATAATAAATCATCCAAACACAGAACTTGGATTAGGGGTCGGATAACCCCGGCCGTATTTTATTAAAATGAATCAATCATAATTAAAAATTCTTGACACAATTTTAATACGCAGAAAACCCAAACATATTCAATAACATTTCAAATTCACATATTTACACAATTTTTGGCTAACCTTAACATGAGTCTAATACATAGCCATACCTAACCTAAAACTGGAATATGTACACTTTGTTTTTTGCGTGTCCCGGATGAGCCTACGTGCAAGGTCATGACTGTTCCCAACTACTTGCCAGGTCCCCCTTTAACGGAGTGACCTTGCGCAGGAGGCCCGTTTGCTCATCAGATTCCTTTCCGCGGGCACCCCCTACGCCCTCCAATACTGCCTCCCAGGGACTGATGTTATGCCACATAGGCACCAATGCGCCTGCGCAGGGGTTGGCCCAAGGGGCCTGCCGGAAGCGGAACTTCCTACCCCCGCACCCTTCAGCCTACCGGCCGTAGGCGCCCCCTGGAGTGTGATGAGAGACCACTGTCCCCCACCAGGCGTCCCCATTAAACAATGGGATGCCTACTAAGAGATGTAAAAATTGACCCAGCAATCATGACCTTACCGCAGACCAAGGATACTCAGACATAAAAATACGACAAGCATAAATGACGTCACCCTGTAAAATAAACATACAGATCTTTATTTGGCAGAAAACTTCAGTAACTGAAAAGAAGATTACAAAATTCAACCTAGAAAGAAAACTGTTAAACAAGCACCTGGACATAAATACTTCCTAAACCTCGTTGCCTCAGGGAATGGTGGGTGGGAAAAAAGAGACAGAGGCTTCCGACAGCCTCCGGCGCATGGGGGGGGGGTGATCGGCAGGCTTCAGGAGCAGAGCGGCGAGGAAAAGACTGTGCTGCCGCTCCGCACTCCTTTTATAGGAGTTTTGCCCCCGCAATCAGGATTAACCAGGTCCCGGCAAGATCCGGGACCCGTTTTACTCTCGTTGTCCCGGAAGCGCTTGTTCCGCTTCCGGGGCATGGCCCAGGTTGTCCAATAGCTGCCCGCAAGGGGCGGGCGCCGGCCGCGTCATCGCCATGCTGGCCCCACCCCCCACAGGAGAAGCGTCCCGGGCACCGGCACAACCGCCATATTGGTGGCGTGACCGAGTTCCCAGTGGCGCCTTTGTATATGGCCAGGTATTGCCGAGTCCCCTCCCCATGGTTGATTTGTTGACCCCCAGGCTCCCCTCCAGACAGGGATCCCGGGATGATTGCTTCCAACCCTCCCCCCCCCACTCTTTCCCCTGAGGCACCGATAATAAATCATCCAAACACAGAACTTGGATTAGGGGTCGGATAACCCCGGCCGTATTTTATTAAAATGAATCAATCATAATTAAAAATTCTTGACACAATTTTAATACGCAGAAAACCCAAACATATTCAATAACATTTCAAATTCACATATTTACACAATTTTTGGCTAACCTTAACATGTGTCTAATACATAGCCATACCTAACCTAAAACTGGAATATGTACACTTTGTTTTTTGCGTGTCCAGGATGAGCCTACGTGCAAGGTCATGACTGTTCCCAACTACTTGCCAGGTCCCCCTTTAACGGAGTGACCTTGCGCAGGAGGCCCGTTTGCTCATCAGATTCCTTTCCGCGGGCACCCCCTACGCCCTCCAATACTGCCTCCCAGGGACTGATGTTATGCCACATAGGCGCCAATGCGCCTGCGCAGGGGTTGGCCCAAGGGGCCTGCCGGAAGCGGAACTTCCTACCCCCGCACCCTTCAGCCTACCGGCCGTAAGCGCCCCCTGGAGTGTGATGAGAGACCACTGTCCCCCACCAGGCGTCCCCATTAAACAATGGGATGCCTACTAAGAGATGTAAAAATTGACCCAGCAATCATGACCTTACCGCAGACCAAGGATACTCAGACATAAAAATACGACAAGCATAAATGACGTCACCCTGTAAAATAAACATACAGATCTTTATTTGGCAGAAAACTTCAGTAACTGAAAAGAAGATTACAAAATTCAACCTAGAAAGAAAACAGTTAAACAAGCGCCTGGACATAAATACTTCCTAAACCTCGTTGCCTCAGGGGATGGTGGGTGGGAAAAAAGAAACAGAGGCTTCCAATAGCCTCTGGCGCATGGGCGGGGGTGATCGGCAGGCTTCAGGAGCAGAGCGGTGAGGAAAAGACCGTGCCGCCGCTATGCGCTCCTTTTATGGGAGTTTTGCCCCCGCAATCAGGATTAAACAGGTCCCGGCAAGATCCGGGACCCGTTTCACTCTCGTTACCCCGGAAGCGCTTGTTCCGCTTCCGGGGCATGGTCCAGGTTGTCCAATAGCTGCCCGCAAGGGGCGGGCGCCGGCCGCGTCATCGCCGCGCTGGCCCCGCCCCCCGCAGGAGAAGCGTCCCGGGCACCGGCACAACCGCCATATTGGCGCATGACCGAGTTCCCGGTGGCACCTTTGTATATGGCCAGGTATTGCCGAGTCCCCTCCCCATGGTTGATTTGTTAACCCCCAGGCTCCCCTTCAGACAGGGATCCCGGGATGATTGCTTCTAACCCTCTCCCCCCCACTCTTTCCCCTGAGGCACCGATAATAAATCATCCAAACACAGAACTTGGATTAGGGGTCGGATAACCTCGGCCGTATTTTATTAAAATTAATAAATCATAATTAAACATTCTTGACACAATTTTAATACGCAGAAAACCCAAACATATTCAATAACATTTCAAATACACATATTTACACAATTTTTGGCTAACCTTAACATCAGTCTAATACATAGCCATACCTAACCTAAAACTGGAATATGTACACTTTGTTTTTTGCGTGTCCCGGATGAGCCTACGTGCAAGGTCATGACTGTTCCCAACTACTTGCCAGGTCCCCCTTTAACGGAGTGACCTTGCGCAGGAGGCCCGTTTGCTCATCAGATTCCTTTCTGCGGGCATCCCCTACGCCCTCCAATACTACCTCCCAGGGACTGATGTTATGCCACGTTGGCGCCAATGCGCTTGCGCAGGGGTTGGCCCAAGGGGCCTGCCGGAAGCGGAACTTCCTACCCCCGCACCCTTCAGCCTACCGGCCGTAAGCACCCCCTGGAGTGTGATGAGAGACCACTGTCCCCCACCAGGCGTCCCCATTAAACAATGGGATGCCTACTAAGAGATGTAAAAATTGACCAAGCAATCATGACCTTACCACCGCAGGCCAGTATAGTTGACCAACTATCTGGCACCCCATCCGCTGCTGACACGAAGGTCATGCCCTGTGTGTTGCCCCTAACATCCAGGCTAGCACATTCTCCAGGAAAAAATCATTGCCCAGTTTAGAAAGGTGAACCCCATCCTGTAGAAAAAACTGCTCCCACCGGATGCAACGATGTGCAATAGTCTGCAGTTTGGGAGACTGGAAAAGCCTATCAATCCTGTTATTAATCCTCTTTACGGAGTGATTCAAAGCCCACACAGACTCACCCCCCCGCCATTGGAACCTCTGGATCATGTAAGACCATACTAATACTGCCTGTGGGCACTGCTTGGCCAGCCATCCTACTTCTGTGATTAGTGCCTCCGCCACTCCCTTCCTACCCATGTGTACCAAGTCATTGCCTCCCAGATGTAATATTACCGCAGCGGGTGTTGCTGGGGACCTAAGCAACAAAGCACCAACAACATTACGGAACTGACTCAATCGCAATCCCCCTTGACCATGCAATGACACCTTAAAACCCGCCTGGCAGGCCCTGTCTGCGAAATGTCCCGTGAAAAAATGCTGTTTCAACCTGCTCACATATGAATGGCCTATGATCCAGACTTCTCTGTGGCCTGGCCCCCCGGCGGGTACCTGGAGTGGGCGAGGCTCAGTTGACCGGCGGACGACGGCTAGCTCCCCTCCTGCGGGACAGGACGTGGAAACTGCAGAGAAGTGAAACAAGACCAAACATTAGCAATGATACTTAGAGTAAATGTAGCCGCACATATCGCTTGTAGCAGTCCGAAGACCAACGCCCTATTCTTTGAACATCATGTCCCATCAGTCCCGAGCCGTGGCTTCAGTGGCCGCCCCAATCCTGAAAGAATGGGTACCAAATGTGTATGTATCCAGGCCTGCCGCCCCCAGCGCCAAAGTCAAAATCCTCCCAAACTGAAACCTCGTGAGGGGAGTCCCATTCTGGTGGATCAATAATGGCCCCCCTGCGCCCCGTGGCCTGCAGGCCATATATGTCTCCAAGTTGCCCACCGGACAGCATGAGCTCCCTAGAGCTTTGTGCAAGATAACGTGATCCCCCTTCCCGTTCTGATCCATTTTTGATCTGGCGATTGATAAGGATACTGAACCTGCCTGTAGCTGAACATGGGCAAATTGCATCCCACCCTGCCAATCGTGTTTATTACGCGCCACCAATTCCCCAACCCTGAAAGCACCATAGAAGATGAGGGAAAAAGCAGACCTGAATAATTGGACCTCACTGGTGGAACTACATACTTTCCCCAATGCCTCCATGAGGGCTGAGAGCACTTCAATGCTAATCGGGTGTCTAATGTCCGGCTGGGCACCTTGCAGGCGTTGCCACCCCTTCAGAGCCCTTTGGACCAAGAATGAGCCCGTGGGATCCCTATGCCCCATTATCTTTGCAAAAAAGGCTTTTGCTGTCATGTGGCGCTTTGCGCATGCCACAGAACACCCTCTGTCCTTCAATTCCCTTATGAATGATTTAACGGATGCTGTGTCGTGCCACGCCCCTTCCCAGCCTTCCCCTAGAAATGCACAGTATGTGGTAAAGGCCCCTTCATAGGCCCGCCTAGTCCTGGGTGCTACGCTAGCTGCCACGAGCTCTGGTAGGTTGGGGCACCAAGCTGCCACAGATGCTCCGGAAAAGGTGTGGGACAGTCCGCTGCTTCCGGATGGTAGGACCTGAAAACCTGCATCTTGAAACAAGACAATGCATCAGCCGCATGGTTGAGTATTCCCGGGACATGCTTAGCCCTGAACAACACATTTAATCTCATACATTGCAGCACGATTTCTTTAAGCAAGCGAAGCATCATCTTACACTTGGCAGACTGCTGATTGATGCATTCCACCACCGCCATATTGTCTGACCAGAAAACCACAGACTGATACCGAAACTGGTGTGGCCAAATGGTCACAGCCACCAAAATGGGGAATAGTTCCAGAAATGAAATGTTATTTGTTACACCAGTGTGAAACCACCACGCGGGCCAATGTTGCGCCGCCCATTGAGAACCAAGGATGGCTCCAAAACCCTCACTCCCTGCAGCGTCTGTCATGAGGCCAAGTTCTGGACTGGACCTGGCCGGGCTGGGCCATACTACTGCACCATTGAAATCATGCAGGAATGCCATCCAAATCCGCATATCATGCTTAACCTCGCTGGACAACCGAGTGTGGTGATGCTTTTCTTTCAGCCCTGACATTGCCTGTGCGATGGAACGTGAAAAGGGGCGGGCCATAGGAATGATTCTTAACGCAAAGTTCAGCATACCCACTGCCTTCTGTACTTGATGCAAAGTGACCTTTTCTTTGCGCAGACATTCTGCCAATGCTAGCGTGAAACCTTCTACCTTACTCAATGGCAAGCGTGACACACCCTCAACAGAATCCAATTCTATGCCCAGAAACTCAATTTGTGTGGCCGGCCCAACTGTCTTGCCTTGTGCCAGGGGGACCCCAAGGTCTCTCATGAGTGTGCAAAATGCTTCTAAAGCCCTGCCACACTCCTGTGACTGTGGTGCCCCTAACAACAAGAAATCATCTAAGTAGTGCAATACCAAGTGGTGCCCGGTCACCTGCCTGAAAACCCACTCCAGAAAAGAGCTGAATTTCTCAAAATATGAGCAAGAGACCGAGCACCCCATTGGCATGCACTTGTCCAAGTAGAACTTCCCCTCTAGCTGGAATCCCAAAAGATGGAAATCCTGTGGATGGACTGGTAGTAAACGGAAGGCAGATTCTATGTCAGATTTTGCTAGCAAGGTGCCTGGGCCAAACGATTGCAGCATTGCAATCGCCTGATCCAATGATGCGTATCTCACGGTGCACAGGGCCCCATCAATAGCATCATTCAGTGACTGCCCCCTGGGAGCAGAAAAGTTATGGATCAATCGGAACTCCCCTGGGTCCTTTTTGGGTACTTCACCCAGAGGTGAGCAGACAAAATCATCAACAGGGACTGAGTCAAAAGGACCCTCCAGCCTCCCCAAACGCAGTTCCTTCAACACTTTATCTATTGCCACCGACGTGTTCTCCCTCACTGACTGCTGATTGCGGCAGTAAGAGACCCCAGAATAGCCAGGAGCAGGAATCCTGAAACCATCCCTGAATCCCTCCAACAACAACTGGGCTGTGTTTGGGCAGCAGTATTTATTTAGCCAGGGAATCAAAGCCATTGTATTTATGGGTGAGTGTGCCTTAGTAAGTGATAAATCCTCATTCCTGTTTTTTACCTCCCTTGTCCTTTGATTTCTTGAAGCATTTGGATTCTGGGTGGGAGGATAAGCCACAGAAAGAGCAGGCATGCCTGAATTTACATGAACCATTGCGCCTAGTACATGTCCGTTTGTTGAAATCCCAACACGCTCCCTTCCTGCCACCCCCTCCCCCGCTATGGGGTGTACCTGACCGAAAGGACTGCCCTCTTGTGCATCCTGGCTTGGGCTTTTCATGTGCCTCAACCACAGAATCACAGCCATTTGATCCCATGTTAGAGCCGGGTCAGAGGCCTTTGCCCTCCTAAATTCCTTGTCATATTCCTTCCAACACATTCCCCCGTACTCATCATGTGCACATGTGATCCTATTCTGGTAGCACACCAATTCAGACCCCAGCCCAGGGAATTTCTCCATCATTATCGCATGGAAGTTTGAAAATTTCTTTATCCAGTTAATTAAGGTTTCATCAATCTTTTTCCCAGTGGGTCAATTGCCCCAATCCCTTGGGTGAGCCCATTCCCTTAACTTTTTAGCCTCCTCCTTCTCATCCTTGTCAACTAACAAAGAAAACATGTTCACATATTCCCCTTTCCAGATTTGCTCTTTCGCATCCTGTGCGATGTGCCTTCCCAGGCGCTCTCTGGGTGTGCGAATCTCCCCCAAACCCAAACTTGGTAACACTTGGACCGTACCTGCAGACGTGCCCGCTTGCGTCTTTGCGTGTTCAGATCCTGCAGCTGTGACCGGTTTGGGGAGCTCTGGGCCACTCTTGTAGCTCCCTGCACTCTTTTTCCCTGCCCCGCTGGCAGGCCCTACAACTGCTGTTGAGCCCGTCTCAACTGTCTGTGGCACCACCTGCTTAGCCCCCTCTACCTGCGTTACCAAACTCTTGGCCCTCTCCACTGCGTCCCCTTCAGCTAACAGGGCCCCACTGCCTGCAGAAGGAATTACTGTCCCTGCCTTGGCTAGCCATGGGAGCACTGCCGCTAGATTTGCTACTAAACCAGGTTGACATGGAGCCAAACTAGGGGTACCGCAGGGGGGTACCACTGGCTGGGACGGAGTCCCCTCTAAACCAGGACCCCCGGTGCGCTTGGCTGACTTGGGCCACTTGTGCCCCCCGGTTGTGTCACTCCCAATGGTATTGCTCCATTCCCTTCCTCTGTCTGTGACCCCCCAGCTGGGACTGAAGGTCCTGGAATTGCTGGGCTCGGCATATCTGCTGGAACAGCCCCCCGCTCCCACGTTTGGGCTTGGATCTCAGGGTACCGGAGGGAAAGCCGCCCTGGGTGCCACCCCGGAACGCCTGGGCCTGTCCTCAGCTTCCTCCTGCCCATCCACTCTCCTACATAGCTCTGCCACGGTCTGACCCAAATCGTTCATTGTGCGCATCATTGATGCCATCCACTCCTCCATCCGGGTTGGTACCTGCCCCCTCTTAGCCTTGGGTGCCATAGCTAGAATATATACTGCGCAATCAGGGCAACGTGGGCCTAGACCAAGGGCCAACCTCAATAACCCAGCCTGCCCCAGCTGATTACTGTGGTAAATTAAATTTACTTATTACCTCATATCTGAATTTCTATGCTTAATAAATCATAATTTCTTGTCAATGCAAAGCGAGGAGTCCGTGGTGCTCAAATGAAGGAGGAGAAGACCAATAACTCGAGTTAAAGGGAGCGCTTCCAGCACCAAGCGGGCACAGGAGCAATCTCTCAAGTCCCTCTCTTTAAGTGGGGGTCTTTATTTTCAACAGCAGAATATTTATACAGTCTTGGTCACGAGGCAAAATAGAGGAACAAACAGGTCGTGGCAGATAGAGGAACAAAGATTCAGCAAGAGGAGCAGAGTGTGAAGAAATGGGGCGTGTCTTAGGCTTCGTGAGGGGACTTGCGATGTGAAATAGTCTGACAGTTGGAAGGGGAAGGCTTCCTCATTTGGGGGTTTGTGCTCGTGCTTCATGTCAGAAACATGAACCATCTCTGCGGGGAGCAGGAACTCATGTACTGGTTTCCCGGACTTGGCAGAAACCACAGAGACAGATGGTGAAAATGAGGAAAACCAGGTGCAGGGGTGTCGTGCTCGTGCTCGGGGTCTTGGGACACCAAAGGGTGAATTAAAAACAAAATGGTGTCGGCTTTTAATGTGGGCAATTATTAATCGCGCAAAGGGGATCGCGCAAAGGGGCATAATTAGATCGCGCAGAGGGCAGCGAAGGGGCATAATTATAGATTTTATTTCCACATTCCCTCCTTGCCCCAGAGTGTACCTACATTATATCTCAATTTGCATGAGATCATTTATACATTCTTGTAACATGATTCTTTCCCTTTCTCTCTGCTGGACAAGTGGTTTAGGAATGCATTTTGCAGCGCATAGACCGCATAGGGCAGGACCACATTGGATGCAAAGGCAGCATCCAGTTATTATCAGGAATATTATGCCTGCTGCTGACAGCAGTTGCCATCCCCAGGACGATATTATCTTCCAGAACCAGTCAGACCACGTCCAAGTGCCAGGTTCTTGATGTAAACTTACGGCTATCTTGTGTAATTTTGTTATGGCCGTGTATACAGATGGGGAATTATCAGGAATAAATATACAGCAGCTAGAGCCTATAATTTTACAGGCTCCGCCTCTGTCAGCCAAGATGATGTCAAGGACAAGGCGATTTTGGAGAGTAACCAATCGTATGGCAGACTGCTCCTGGGTTAAGCTCCCCAGGGCAGACGCCGTCTGGTTTACTACAGCCTCTAAGGTCCTTGTCAACCTGCGTATAAGCTTGCTGTTCTGTACAGGGCCAACAAAGAAGAAGAACCCTTTGTTAAAATCTGTATACTGTTCCCATGAGGTTTCCGTTTGGTCAACCAAGGAGGTATCGATCGTTCTTTTATGTCTGACATGGGGCACTAGGAGGTCTCTGTGGTAAGTGGATGGGGCCACAAAGACAGGGGGTAACAGGAATGCTATATAGCAAGTTCCCCCCAGTTCAAGGGCAGCTGCACATAGGCCGTTTGGCCACAGATGAAATAAGTATGGCGAGATGCTAGAAATGAGGACTTTCCTCTGTCTTCAAAACTTATAGTGGTATGACAGTCACTGTGTCCTAATGGAACAGAGCCATTTTTCTGGATGCACAGGTGTCCTTTTACTGGTGAGACCGAGATGGAAGGGGAACCAGCATTCTTTTAGGTTTGGTATTTAACATCTTGTAGGACATGGTCATGTTCCCTTGCTTGTATTCTTCACTTTCTAGGACTGTACCGGTCGCCTGAGGATCTCCCTCCTTATTAGGGTAACAGGCAGTATTGAGTACCTTGTTTAAATCCCCCAAGGCCACCCATTCTTGCATGAATTATTTCCGTCAGGGCAGGAGGTGGGGGTAGTAGCGTCAGCTGTTATTAGGGCGAACCAGGCTTCACAAGTTCCATTATAAGAGAATGGGAAAGAAAAAGAGGCATCCCTCCCTTTTTCTGATGAGGTGGGATGCGGCCACATATCCAACAATTGGTGCTATTACTGGCTTGCTGAGTGTGGTGTAGCATCTGTATGAAGGTATTGTTTCGCAAGGCTAGTCTATGGGCTTGTTCATGAGGGGGTAGGTCGTGATAGGTGTGTTCCTGAGTGCTGTTGGGTGTATGAGAGGTGTGTTGTGTTGGGGAAAAACAGTGTGGAGAATCCAACCAAGACACGTCATAACTGCCATGAGGAAAAATAATACTGTCAAACATATAATAGGACCATTATGTCTTTTTCTAGAGTTCATTTTTTTTTTTTCTCCCACATAGTCAAGGTGTTAAAATCCATTCCCATGCTCCAACCGCTTCACCACTGGACCGACGCCCAATGGACTTAATTAGCCAGAGTCCGAATGGCAGACCTTAACTTTGATTTGTAATCCTGTTGTGGGGTTAGTTCCAAAGGCAATAAAGATTGTTCAGTCACAATGTCAGTGGGATTGGCAGGGCCATCAGCAACAGTGTCTTTTTGTCCAAAATGTTTCCGGCAGTGGCTTGCGTGGAGCCAGCCCTTCCTGCCCTCGACCTTCACTGCTGTCCGTGTTGTTAGTAGTACGAGTCTTGGCTTCTTCCACCTGGGCTGGAAGGGACTGGTCCAGTCGAAGTTCCTCACGAGGACCCAGTCCCCGGGTCGGATGGCGTGTTCTTCCGGGTTGGTTTTGTCAGGGAAGGTGGCAGCAACCTGAGAACGACAAGATTGGAGTGCAGACATCAAGGAAGCCAGGTAGTCAGTCAGCATAGTACTGTCAACATCAGTTATTCTTTTAGGCCTTGGCGTACCCCACATATTTGGTGGTCTGCCAAAGACCACTTCATATGGAGATAAGCCAGTTCTGGAATGGGCTACCATACGCATGTAGAAGAGGGCAACTGGTAAGGCTACCATCCAGTCCACGCCTTTGTCAGTGCATATCTTGGCCAATTTTGTCTTCAAAGTTTGGTTGTGCCTTTCTACTAGACCTGCTGCATGAGGATGTCTTACACAGTGAAACTTCCAAGTGTACCCTAACAGAAGAGACACTTGCTTCATGAGTTCAGAGGAAAAAGGTTGGCCGTTATCTGAGTAGATGACACGGGGCAACCCATACCTCGGAAAAACTCTCTAACTAATTGTTTAGCAGTTGTCGTTGCAGTGTAATCTGGGACGGGATAGGCTTCTGTCCATCTGGTCAGAGCACACACTACAACTAGCACATACTTGTGACCTCTACATCTCTCCATCTGGATATAGTCCATCTGGAGAACTTCAAATGGATGGTCAGGGGTTGGAATCCTCCCTGTTCCACCTTTGTGCCTTTTCCTGGGTTGAACTGATTACAAATCATGCACGTTTTAACTTTTTGTTTGGCTGCAGCTCTCAAATGTTTATTGTGCCATATATTCTGTATGCTGTCTAACATTGCTTTTTCTCCCAGATGTGCTGGTCCATGTATGGTGTTTACCATAACTTGTACCATGGCATCCGGTAGAAACCATACTGCTCTTTCAGGTGTCATCCAGCCTTGATCTGTAAGGACCCCTCCTTTTCCTTCCATTCTAGCAGTTCCTGTGGTGTGGCGTGACTTTGGACATCCTGGATGTCAGAAAAGGGGTCTCGTATTGTATATTGGCGGTGTGGTATACTTAATTCTGTGTTTGCTGCTAACTTGGCTGCACTGTCTGCAGAATCATTTCCTTTTGATATTTCATCTGTTCCTTTTGTGTGCGCTTTACATTTTAGCACTGCGATTTTCTCTGGTAACTGACTGGCCTCTAAGAGGGCAGTGATGAGTGTAGCATGCTGTATTCTGAACCCATGTGATGTGAGAAATCCTCTCTCTTTCCATAATGTACCGAAGTTGTATACAACTCCAAAGGCATATTGTGAATCAGTGTAGATGTTAACTGACTTTCCTTTTGCTAAGTGACATGCTCGTGTTAGGGCTATGAGTTCTGCTGCCTGTGCCGACAGTATCTCTATCTTGTGTGCTTCTAAAGTGTCTGTACCATTTGTGACGGCATAGGCTGCTGCTAATTCTCCTGTGGGGAGTCTCATACATGAACCATCAACAAAGAGTGTCATTTCTGCCTTAGCAAGGGGAGTATCTTGTAAATCTGGTCTTGGTTTGGTCACTAAATCAATTATGTCAATACAATCGTGAATTTCTTCAGTAGGAGAGGTCAGTGGCAACAGTGTTGCTGGGTTTAAAATGTTGCAGCGTCTAATCTCAATGTGTGGCTGAAAAAGTGTCATCTCATATCCGGTGAGTCTGGCTATTGTCAGATGCTGTGTTTGTGTTCTGTTTAACAGAAGTTCTACAGCGTGTGGGACCTGAACTATCAGATGATGCCCCAATACAATAGAATCGCTTTGTCTAATAGCTTGTGCAGTAGCTGCTACTGATTTTAGACATGCAGGCAATGCTTGTGCTACTGGATCTAATGTGCTTGAAAAATAACCACATGGTTTATGTTTGTCTGCTTGAAGTTGGGTCAGAACTGATAGTGCTGTACCTGAGTTTTCTGTTACAAATAATGTAAAATCTTTGGTGTAATTAGGTGTTGCCAGCACTGGGGCTTGACACATAGCTTTTTTAAGAGACTGAAAGGCTTGCGTGTGTTCATCTGTCCAGGGTAATTGTGGAGTAGCGCCAGCTTCGAGTGTTGTCAGCTGCACTAACGGTTTGGAAATGAGTGCAAATTGTGGGATCCACTGTCTACAATATGAGGTGAGACCAACAAAGGCTCGAACTTGTTTCTGTGTTGTTGGTTGTGGTATTTGTTGTATGAGTTGGATGCGTTCCTGTGTAAGCTGCCTACCCTCCTTTGACAGCAAGTGCCCTAAGTATGCCACTTGCTGTAAACAAAATTGGAGCTTACCAGGGAAACTTTATGGCCATTTGCAGCTAGGAATTCTAGTACTAGTAGTGATGCTTCAGCACATGCTGCGTCAGATCTGGCCGTAATGAGGATATCATCAACATATTGTAGTATGGCTGTATCCGTGGGCATTTGAACAGTATCTAGTTGTCTTTTTAATGCTTGGCTATATACGCTTGGACTCTCTGTGAAACCTTGAGGAGCTCTTGTGAATTGGAAACTTCGTCCTTGTAAGGAGAAGCCAAAAGGTATTGACTGTCTGGGTGAATAGGTATGCTAAAGAATGCGTTTTCAAGTCAATGACTGAAAAATGCGTTGCTTCCGCATCTATGGCTGTGAGTAGGGTGGAGATGTCTGGAACCACAGGGTGTTGTGGAACGACACATTTATTGAGCTCTCTCAAATCCACCACTAGTCTGTAGACAGGTGGTGTTCCTGGTTCCACTTTTTTATGAACTGGTAAAACAGGGGAATTGCAAATGTTAGAAGTTGTTTCCTTAATCACACCTGACTGTATTAGGTCCTGAATAATTAACATTAATGCTTGTTCAGCCTGAGGTGGAATTTTGTATTGCCTTATGCGTGGTAGTTGGGCTCCCTCTTTCAGTGTAACCTTGTGAGGTGTTATTTCCATACATCCTACTGTGGTGGAATCAGTGGCCCACAGGGTGTGTGGCAAATCTTTCAAACGCTCATCTAATTCTCTACTTGTGTAGTGGCCCTTGAAATCTCGCAGAAATAGTCTGACATCTGTAGGTGAGCAAACAATGACAGCTCCTAATTCTTTCAATGTTTTTATACCAAGCAAGTTTTCTGGACATGATTTTGTCAATATAAGATCTGTAGTTGTCATGAGGGGACCAACCTGCAAGGGCAGTGGCTTTGACGTGACGTTTGTCACAGGTTGTCCCGAGAAACCCAGAGAAATACTTTTGAACCCGAGAGAGGAGCCTCTGGGACCTCTTGATGGCTTATTGTTGTTTTACTGGCCCCAGTGTCTAGTAGAAACTTCCTATCCTCCCCAAGAAGTCGGACCTCTATAAATGGACCTGTCTGATCTACTGGAATGGGGATTAGGGGCAGTTTGTCATATTCTCTCTCTGGGCAACATCATGAGAAATCTGGGTAATATTCAGTGTAGGCGCTGTCTATAATATTCATTTGGGCCATTTGTGTTGTCAGTGGAACTGAAGGTGTTGAACTGTCTAGGGAATCATTCTGTTTTGGCTGATATGGGCGTGGCTGGGTCTTACCAGTAGCCAAATTGTGCTTTAAGACAGGGCAATCTTTAACGAAGTGTCCCATCTTTTTGCAATAATTACAAGTGCTTTTTATATTTGTCTGGCTACTTGGTGTCTGTTGACGCTGGGGTGCAGTTTGGGCTACTAATGCTTTCATCTTTGTGTCTTTCATGCGTTTCTTATCATTTTCTTCTTCATCCCTAATGCGATTCTGGTGATATTGTAGCATTTGTAACACCTGTGGAGGTGTATGTGCTTGCCAGGTACTTTCTACTTTTAGTACTCTGTCCTTAATGGCTGGCAAGGCGTTATCTACTAATTTGGAAACAAACAGATGCGGGTAAGCTTCACTTGTTGGCGTAAGGCCGCTATTTACCGCAAAACACTTTTCAAGTCTAGTGTAATAATCTCCTATGTCTTCACCATGTTTCTGTTTGCAGGAGGAAATGGCATCCCAGTCCTCCTTTTTCACTGTTAGTAACTGTGGTAGCACCTTTAAAATAGTGCCAGGAAGTGCTTTTAGTTTGTCTCCTATACCTTGACCTGCTACTCTAGTATTTTCGTCATTCTGAAGTTCAGTCCATTTAATGTGTTCACCTGCTACTTCCCAATCTTTTTCTCTTAGTTTGTCATATATACCTGATGGCAACAATAATTTCAGAATTGCTGTGATATCAGAAAGAGTATATGTTCCCATCATTAATACATCTCCTAATTCCTTAAAGAATCCAGCAGGATCCTTTGAGTGGGAGGGAACCATCTCTTTCATCCTTAGTAACTCAAGTTTTGTCCAGGGTACATAAATGAAGACGCGTTGTAGCGCGCCATTCGTGTCAGCTCTGGGGTGGACCTCTCTCATGGGGAACTGGCGTGTTTGAGGAAGTCTATTAGTTGATCCACACGTATTATGGGGAGATCTATATCCAGTCACTTTCTGGTATTTCTGTCTAAAATCTATAAATGTGTTAAGAAAAACTGAACTATTGTGGAGGAACATGTTATCAGCGCAGTCAGACAGAAAATCTTCGAGTCTTGGATCATGTTTAAAATGAGTGTCATTGAGTGTGATGAGATGTTGTACCATGTAGAGACTTGCTAATCTTTGATGTGAGCGTGGTAATGCTAGAAAAAGCTGGGCTATGAGATCATTGTCATATATCTTATATTGAGAGACCCATAGGGTCGCAGTTCTGGCTATTTCCTCCTCCTCCGGTGTAAGCGGAGGTTCCTGGTCTAACCAGTAGTCTAATGCATTGGATGTATTTTCAAATAACTCATCTGGAGATGACCGTTCAGAGTGACCTTGGAGGAATGTAGGCGGGGGTGTTCGTGAATTAGGGGCGGAAGAACGAACGGGTAGGACTTTTTCAGTAGGTTCAGTAATTTCCTCCTCAAGTTTCTTATTCTCTTCATTTGTTTGCAAGTTTTGCAGAATACGGGTCACATTACGGGTGAACCTGTCTAGTGCATCATTTATAAGTTCTAGACTAGTGTGGTCGGATGCGGAATCTAATAAGTCAAAAAGTGAAACTGGTACATTTCTTTCCTCTGCTTGTATGTGTTTTATGAAACAGCAAAGGAGGAACCTATACATGTGCATTTTTACAGGGTGTGATCTTCTTGTAGTCATAGCGTTAATGGCTCGTGAGTTCTCTCCAGTACGAAGAAACTCAGAGGCCGCTTGAAGAAACGTGTCAATTGCTGGTAGATGTCTTATTTCTTCCCAGGAGTCATGAAGTATTTTACTTATTCGGCCCGCCTCCCCTGTGTTGCTCGGAGTCGGGTCATAGGGGCAGTCGGGAATTGTTTTACCTGGGTCTGGACCTACGGCACCCCCTTCTGGAGTGAGAGGTGGTGCGTTATGTTGTGAAAGGGGTGGCGGAGGCAGAGGGTGTTGAATGACTGGAACTTCATAGGGTGGTGGAGTATCTAAGAGAAAATTAGTAAAAGTATCCTCTGGTGGTGGGGCTGTAGGCTGTGCTGATGCAATGTTAAGGTTTTCAGGTGCAGATGGCAATACAGGATAAAAACCAGTAGAAATGGCTGATTGTTCCCTTTTATTCCTTTCACTAACTACTTCTTTCCCTATTTCTTGTAACTGTTCTTTCTTGGCCTGCTCTGACATTCTCTTACCCTTTTCAACTTTATGCAATTCCTTCTGTTGCCTCCTATGGGCTTCTTTTCTCCATAATTCTACTGAGTCACTCTGTGACTGGCGGACTCTCTTTTTCTTCCATAACTGTTCCTCTAATTTCATAATACACTCCGTATCAAAACTACCATTTTCAGGCCATCTATATCTGAGTTCTAGGTCTTTAGTATATTCTACCCATAGATCACAATAAATAAGTGCACCGACACCATGTTTTGCATACATGAAGTGTCCTGGAGTATCCCGAGGAGGAAGGGGAATTTCCTTCTCAAGAATACTCCTTTTGGTTGCCATCTTACGTATTTTCGAGAAAATAGGCATGATGGCAAGACTTTCAAAGATTTTAGAAGTGAGAAAAACATAAACAGAACAAATATCTTTACCGTACCCACGAAAGAGGTGAGTCCGTCTTTTATACTAGTTTAGTAGTCCTCACAAAATAAGTGAGAAACCCACAAAAAACATGTATCTTTACCGTGCCCACAAGGTAGTGAGTCCGTCTTTTATACTAGTTTTAGTAGTCCTCACCAAAGATAGGTGAGAAACCAAAAAAACACGTATCTTTACCGCCCCCACAAAAGCTTTGGGTTCGTTTTTATACTTTTCAGCAGTACTCACCGAAAAGTAACTGGAAGGCCTCTTGAAGATTTTGGGAAAACGCGGCGCGCAGTTTCAAGGTGGGATTTGTAGAACCTCGGACTCGTCTGCTTCGCAGGTTGGGCTTTGGTTCAGGACGTTCCGCTATTTCCTCACCGCCTCGTGTGGATGCTGGGCCGCAGTCGGTCCCCCTCTTCGCCTCGAGGAGTTAGCGGGAATTCCCCGCGTTGTGCACTTTGAAGTCCGTCAACGGTCAGGAGGGGACAGTACCGGGTCCAATATCGCCGGCACGTGGGGGAAAGGGAAGGTCCCATGTTCGGGCGCCAATTACTGTGGTAAATTAAATTTACTTATTACCTCATTTCTGAATTTCTATGCTTAATAAATCATAATTTCTTGTCAATGCAAAGCGAGGAGTCCGTGGTGCTCAAATGAAGGAGGAGAAGACCAATAACTCGAGTTAAAGGGAGCGCTTCCAGCACAGGAGCAATCTCTCAAGTCCCTCTCTTTAAGTGGGGGTCTTTATTTTCAACAGCAGAATATTTATACAGTCTTGGTCACGAGGCAAAATAGAGGAACAAACAGGTCGTGGCAGATAGAGGAACAAAGATTCAGCAAGAGGAGCAGAGTGTGAAGAAATGGGGCGTGTCTTAGGCTTCGTGAGGGGACTTGCGATGTGAAATAGTCTGACAGTTGGAAGGGGAAGGCTTCCTCATTTGGGGGTTTGTGCTCGTGCTTCATGTCAGAAACATGAACCATCTCTGCGGGGAGCAGGAACTCATGTACTGGTTTCCCGGACTTGGCAGAAACCACAGAGACAGATGGTGAAAATGAGGAAAACCAGGTGCAGGGGTGTCGTGCTCGTGCTCGGGGTCTTGGGACACCAAAGGGTGAATTAAAAACAAAATGGTGTCGGCTTTTAATGTGGGCAATTATTAATCGCGCAAAGGGGATCGCGCAAAGGGGCATAATTAGATCGCGCAGAGGGCAGCGAAGGGGCATAATTATAGATTTTATTTCCACATAACAATGGCTCCTGCAACCAACCAAAACCTCACTCCACCCCAGTTCAGCGTGGCCCTAACCAATCCTTCACCTTACGGGCCAAAACTTTTGGGGCACAAACTACTTTGGTCTGGTCTGGGACAATGCCCAAACCCATACCTCCCTCTCAGATGAGCCACCGCAGGCCCCCGGGCAACCACAAGCACTCCCACAGCCAGAGCCACTCCCACAAGCTAATCCAGTGGGTCGGGTGAGTAGGTACTCCAACCCGAGTGGCTCCCAGCTGCGGTGGAATGCAGGCCTACCAGGGGTGCAAAGAGGAGTGTCCCTAGCTGTCCTGCTTTTCCTCGTGCTGAAAACGGGATGAAAACGCCACCGAAGAGTGCCCCCAGCTGTCTGCCTGAAATCGCCTGAAAATCCCCAGCAAAACCTGCAGAAAATGGGAAGAGAAAAAGAAACAGAGGCTTCCAACAGCCTCTGGCGCGTGGGGGGGGGGGGTGATCGGCAGGGTTCAGGAGCGGAGCGGCGAGGAAAAGACCGTGCCGCCGCTCCGCTCTCCTTTTATAGGAGTTTTGCCCCCGAAATCAGGATTAAACAGGTCCCGGCAAGATCCGGGACCCATTTCACTCTCGTTGCCCCGGAAGCGCTTGTTCCGCTTCTGGGGCATGGCCCAGGTTGTCCAACAGCTGCCCGCAAGGGGCGGGTGCCGGCCGCGTCTTTGCCGCGCTGGCCCCGTCCCCCGCAGGAGAAGCGTCCCAGGGATCGGCACAACCGCCATATTGGCGGCGTGACCGAGTTCCCAGTGGCGCCTTTGTAAAGAAGTCTTCGCTTATGCAAACCAGGTTCTATTGACTTCTGTTAGAGGCCCACCCCGTAGAGCAGCTCACCTCGGGTTCTCCTAGCACCAGCCAATATAATTTGAAGATATGAAAATGGAGAAACTTGGATAATTGATGGACGTAGAAATACTTGCAATGCCGATATTACTTTGATTTTTAGATAAACTTAGATGGCAAATAACTTTACTTAGATGAAGGAAACCCTTTAGGTTTCTAGCTATACAGTTTGGAATCAAGCTCTCACAATGCAATTATAAATTACTTTTGAAAAATCTGCTAGGAAGAGATATACGTCTTGCCTTTTTTAAGAGTGTACTTTGAATCTTGGAATTTATATTCTTTTTTAACTGTATGGAATAAAAATCAATTTATCTCTTTATAGTATAAAGCGAAATTGTGTTATATTACCGACTTCATTTTTTTGATTATTTGTAATATATAACAATTGGGCTATAGGACAAAGTAGAAGTTCAGTAAATATCAAATCTATGGCTTATGAGAAGAATGTGTTGAACCAACCGTTTTCATAAGGGAAAATCTAGATATATGTTGATATTGAGTAATGAATCAAAATGTATTTTTTTATATAGGGCATCAATATGTAAATTGTTTGTCTTTTTATTTGTCTCATTAATTCTTTAACTGTTGTTTGTGTTTCTCATCTCTGTTTTTTCTTATATGTGAATCTTTTATTGTAATTTTATTCATATGTTTCATTCAAGTAACAAGAATCTCACCAAAGCCCTGAAGAAGCGAGAACAGTGAAATGTGTCTGCTGTGGGACTTAAATACTTTCTATAACTTGACAGGCTATGGGACTTTAATGCCCTCTATAACTTAATAATTTCTACACTATGTATACAGAAGTCTATTTAATCGAGGAAAGCCTGTAAAATTGAGGGAAACGATAACATCGATGTACAAAATATAAATGTTTTTACATTTTGTCTTGTGAAGTTATCTATGTAAAAATAACATTTCTAAGAATTTATAATGGTTTTTCAATTGTCATATGATTTCTCTTGTATTTATTGATGTCACTCCATGAGGCTTATGTTATTTTTGCAACTTATAGATCGGTGAGCTTGCTGAGCTTAAGTTAAGTTGAGTTGCACTGGGCTGATTCGATCTGAAAGAAGATATACACAAACATGAGAACAAGGAGTGTGCAGTTCCTAAGTGGGGATCTAGGCCTCCTGATATGGTGAATCAAGGGGAGTGCATCCCTATCAAATGTACCCCCAGGGACCCCCACCTCTACATGCTTTCCCTCAACCTTACTACCCTTCTTTTTTAGGCGGAGGCTGGGGCAGAGGGAGACGGAAAAAAAGAGGCGCCCAACATAAGCACATCCAGTGGCAAGAACCACAGACGGAAACCCCTCGACAAACGAGGAGCCAGACAAGCTTGAAGAAAAATTGATAGTCAACTTATCAGATAGGCCCCTATATGCAACCAAAAGGAATGTACTCCAGAAAGGCCTGGGATTCGTCCCTACACCTAAGGTAGATAAATTCCGCACTACACATGAAGTGCATCAGTTCTTCTGGAAGATTCGCTTGCAAGCCTTCTTATTTGACAAACCACAAACTGGAAACAGCGACTCGGGTCTTCACATAAAATCCACCTTCACCCCCTCGGCAGGCATGGTACCCAACGAGGTACTTACCTTTGAACAGGCGGTCTTGAGAGAAGTTGAGAGATGCCCACCAAAATGCACCTTTTACAATATGTCTAATCTGGAAACCGTCACCATGCGAACCCTGGGAAATGACACCACGATCACAATCAAACCTGCTGATAAATGAGGTGCAATAGTGATCATGAACACAAATGACTATATGACAGAATGCCAACGGCAGTTGGGGAATCTGCTATACTATACCCCGATTTTGCAGGACCCCACCGAAAGACTGAGTAGACTGAGTAGACAGATAACCACACTTGTGACGTCGGCAGAAGCACAAGGCTGGATCTGCAAGAAAGAGTCAGAGTTCTTGATCAATGAGAACCCCAGGACTCCCTAATTCTATACCCTCCCAAAATCCATAAGGATATCCAGCCCCCCCCCACCCCAGGCAGACCTATAGTGTCAGGCATAAGATCTCTTCTCGAGCCCCTGTTGCAATTCTGTAACCACTTCTTCCAACCTCTGGTGACCAAGACTCCTTCCTTCGTGAAAGACACCACTGATGTCCTAAATCTTCTGGGTGCCATCGATGATGACACCCACATTGACTTACTAGTCTCATTGGATGTCGAGGCACTGTGTACTAACATAACTCAGGATGCCACCCTGGCGGTGATAGAAAACACTTTTCTATCAGAAGAGTGGTGGTCTCCAACACCAGTGAGCTTCATTATTGAATGTGACACTATCGGACTGAAAGAGAATTTTCTCCAATTCCAAGATCAATTATACCACCAAATGCAAGGGACCTCCATGGGCAGTACTTTCGCCCCAGGTCTGGCCTGTTTGTACATGGCAGACTTTGAACAACTTTGAGTATGTTAAGACAATCACACTCTCTTGTGTGCTAAATGTTTTAATTGGAGTAATCCATGTTAAGGTGCTGATTGGTTTTGTCTCCTGGGCACGAGACATACATAAATTCAAAATATAATGCGTTTTCCAGAGACTGCGAAAAACATCTCCAATCTGCACTCATTTAATGAAGCTTCAAATAATTTGATCAGTAATCCAAAGGTAATTTGAATTTTTCATTTATTAAATTCTTCTTTGTTTATCTTGTCATTTGTATTCAATGGTAGTAATGTAGTAAGACTTTGAACAACGACACATCTGGGGGGAGACAAACCCCTTCTCCACCAACATCCAGATCTGGCGTCGATTTATTGGTAATATACTAATTCTGTGGCAAGGCACGTTAGACACATGCGAAAGATTCAGCGAATAGGTCAACACTTTGAACTCATTCCTGAGGTTCACCAAACACATCTCGGTGATGCACTTACCATTCCTTGACTTACTGATAACTCTCAGGGAAGGAAAGCTACCCACAACCACATACAAAAAAACGACCGATTGCAACATCCTGCTAAGATACGACAGTCATCACCCAAAGCACATCAGAGGCAATTTGCCCTTTGGTCAATTCTTGCAGCTACGTTGTAATTGCAGCTCAGTGATAACTATAAAGACCAAACAGAAATCCTAACTACAAACTTGAGAGCACACAAATATCCCCCACATGTAGTCAAAACTGCCTGCAAAAGAGCAAGGAACAACAATAGGGTGGGACTGTTAGAACAACATGAATGACCAAAAAGCAAGGTACTATCCTGCATAACATCATTTACCCCGCACTCTAACCAAATACAAAAGATTATCAGAAAGCATTGGTCAATTCTAAACACTGGGTCTTTGACACTGGCCCAACCACGCTTTGCCTTTAAAGGCACCAATAATCTGAAAGATACCATTGTGCACACAAGGCCAAAAACGAACAGACAGAGAACCCAACAAACACTCTGGGGTCTCCCCCTAGTGACAGGCCACTACCCTTGTGGATCGTGTAGTGTCTGCATAATCACACAACCCTCAAAATAAATCCACTTCAACACCACAAACGTATGGTTTCAGGGATCACACACTAACTGCAATACCAGAAATCGCATTTATATGTTTACTTGTTCATGCACCAAACACTATATAGGCATGACGACAAGGGCAGTAAAAACAAGAATCACGGAACAACGGAGCAACGTGAGATGCAAGAGACTAACCACTAAAATGAGCACCCATTACATTGAGAGTGGACATACACCTGATGACCTGCGCTGGACAGTCATTGAGTCCCATACACATATGCATAGTGACGATCTATTCAGCAGGGAACAACAATGCATTTTCCACCTTTCTACACATGTCACAGGGCTCAATGACAAAATACCATGGGGTTAAGTAACATTATAGGGACCATACTGGCATAACCATGCACTCTGTGGGTCAGAATGATTGCGGCACGTCAGGCGTAGCCGGGGATCGGACAGCATGTGTCCCCCATCACTGAACCGGGCTAGGTCCCAGACACCACATATAACCCCACATACAAACCCCCCCCCAGATTATCTCACACCCTACATGGAACTCACCCACATGGGCCAAAAACCATTGAATATACCATTGGTCAACCATCTAGTCGCAGATGGGACCGTACGTCACCCTGCAAGCTAGACTGCTGTACCCCATGTGGTCATCCTTCTCCTGTGTCAGCGCCTGTCCCCCCTCTTCAACTCCATTTCCCCCATTAGCGCCATACTCCCAGAGATGACCGTAACACATCCTACCTGGGTGTCCAATGCCCTCAGGACCGTACCATCAATACCGGTACACCCGATGCCACCGATACTGAGACATGGATGGGCCCCTGAGGTAACTGAATGAAGACCCCCACACTCATCAAAAGATTTTAAATTAAACATTTTGATTTAAGGAACTTTTAATTTTCAATAACTTTTTCATTTCCATTAAATCCCCAACCTGGGGCCTTCCAAAGGAGACCTAACACAACTGCTGTACTTCCAATGGCCCGTTACATTCCACTGACAAACCATGGCTAGTACCACGCCCAAGATGGCGCCTAGTACGCGCTGCATCAGAACCGCATACTGACGCCCCAGCCTTTAGGTGGAGAACCAGAAATAGAAAAGTAGCCCCACTGACGGCAACTCCACTTCTGAACCGGCAGAGCAAGGGGTCGGAAACCAGAATTGCGCTCCGACTACTGTGAGTATTACCTGCCCTCACCGCCGAACCCTTGTACCAACTCTTCCCTTTTCCCCTCTGGCTCTGCCCACCTGACCCCCACCTGATCCCCCCAGCAGAGAAGAAAGCTACTGGCAATCCGCCGTAGCCCTGTGCCATAGCTTGGCACGCCACAGGGATACGTGATAATACGAGGCAACACTACAAAGTATTGCAGATTGACTGGCCTCTTCTTCTCTCTATTATAGGACCGTCGGCACGCACTATAGCATCCGCCCTGACCGGTCCAATTGAGGCCACTTTTAGAAAGTAGGCATTTTATTGTTTAACCATTCTGTGTGCCTCTGCCTGTTTGTGTATTGACTGTCTGGTTTTGGAGTGACAGGGGCTAGGGATGTGCATTCACTGTAGACAGTCACTGGGGGGTTGAGGTGTGCCTGGCCCTTCCTGGATGACTCAGAGCTGAGCTGAATAGACCTTGGCTGAATTTAGAGTAGTGGGAGGAGTTTTCCTTGCACCTGAATAGGGCCTGTCTCCCTTGCACAATGCTGTCTCCACCCCCTGTGGTCATACTGCACCAGTGAGGACAGAACTGGTTTGGACTGGGCTCAGAGACCCTTGCACAAAGAGAATAAAGACAAAATGGGGTATAAGTAGTAGACCTGAAACCCCAGAACTTTAGATTACTTCTGGACTCAAGAGGAACCTTTGCCAAGGAGAAGAGCTGAAGAGCTGTGAGGAGGAGTACTGCCCCTTTGCTTTGTGCTGTCTGGGGTTGGCCTGCAGTTGCTGTTTCTGCCAAGGAAAGGACAAAGACTGGAACTTTGCTGTGAACCTGCTTGAAGAAGATCTCCAAGGGCCTGTGTGTGCTGGCCTCCTATTCTGAAGTCTCAGGGACACAATGACACCCCCAGCTCCCCTGAACTCTGCTGCTAAGAGTTCTGACCTGTCAGGAGGGGCCTGTTCCAGCTGTGGGCCTCTGAAGGTTGTTCCTGCTGTTGGGAGCTGGAAGAAAAGAAGAACTGAAGAAATCGATGTATCGCTCTTCTTGCGGCTGATTTTCCGATGCAGCACTGCTGTGCGAGAAGAATCTCCATGCATCACCGCGCCACTGCCAAACCGATGCAGCGCCTGTCGCGGCTGCAAGAACCGACGCATCGAGGGATCCCGGCTGAAGAACCAACGCAGCGATGCTCGCCGCTGACACATCACCGACGCATCCCGGATTTCCACGCATTGCACCTGTGGGGCAAGGTTTCCCGACGCATCACCCGCGGACCAGAATCGTCTTGGATTCGACGCATCACTTCCCCCTACAGACCGGATTCAACACATCACTTCTCCTGCCTTCAGCAGAACTGTTGCATCACCTCCCCAAGGCCTCAGGAACTGACGCATCTCATTGTTTTCAATGCTTCCCATCTCTGCGGCAGTTTGGCCTTGTGAATTTTGTCGCATCTACAGGTACTTTGTGAGAAATCACGCATCCATAGTTTGCTATGGACCCATTTGCTTGATAGCTTTGCAAAGTCATATTCTTATTACATGTATATTGAATTTTTGTCGTTTTGGTCTTGTTGAGTTTAGATAAAGATACTTTATTTTTCCTAAACTGGTGTGGTGTCCGTTTGTGATGTTATCACTGTATTACTGTGTGTTTTGAGTACAAATACTTTACACATTTGGGATAAGTCTGTCTGCTCGTGCCAAGCTACCCAGGGGTGAGCAGGGGTTATCTAAAGTGTGTATCCCACTTACCCTGACTAGAAGCAAGGGTCCCTATTTGGACAAAGGTACCTACATCTGCCAACTCGAGACCCCCATTTCTAACACAAGTGCAATCTGCTTCACCTGAGTCCGCCATCCAAGCCAAAAGAAACAGTGCACAATTGCAAACCTCCCCATGTCATGTCAAGAAAAAAAAACGCCTAAGAGGTTTTCGCTCAGTGATTCGGCTGTCCTGAACTTGGATGCTGCAGTTGTGTGGCAGACGGGTATACAGCTACTTGGAATCAGCCGGCTGGCCATTTCGAATCGTACGGCAGTGGCTACAACCCAATGCTCTCAGCCATAGATTCCAGCCCATACATATGGCTCCACAGAAAGGGAGTGCACCGAGGGGGCTGCAGGGCTCATGAGGGTGCCAAGGGGCGCGTCTTGGAAGCACACGAATGACAGCAACCGGCAGAGGCCGGGCCATGCATGCCAGCCTCCCTGGTTTCAGGCTTATCACAGGTCAGTCAACCTATTTTAAAGTTGCTCCACTCTGGCACCATGAAGGAATTTATTCAAGCAGCTAGTAATGATCAAATAGTCTGCAGGTGGGGAGTTCACTCTGGCTGATACTATAATGGCCACTGCTACAACAGGAGTCACAAATGCTGGGGATTCAGCTGCTTTCTCTCACTCTCTGGCTAACAATATAAGTGGAGGCAGGGGTAAACGTGTCTTAGAGCCTGTTTCTGACTCTCTGGATGTGTCTACTCTACAACATTATACTCACAACCAGCCGAGTTGTCTACCTGATGCATTCATTATGCCTCTTCTGGAGTCTAATGGAATCAATGCCCTCAGACAGAGGTGCAGGATACAATAAGCGTCAGTACTACTTTAGATACTTTAGGGGGCCAGATAGTCGGAAGTGGTTATTGAGGCTGCAGATTATGCTGTGGCAGATAACACAGGTGTGGCAGCAGTGTCGACCGGTTGTTGCAATTCCGTGCCAAGGCCTGTGTGCAGCACTGATCGCCTTCCCATCAATTTTCCACCCCGTGTCTCTGGCGAGCACACAAATGGTACTACATTAAGTGATAATCCTGTGCATATTCAGGGGGGCGATGGGCAGTTGGTGCAGTTAAATCAGAGCACTACAAGGAGGAATTTCATGGGTCAGATTCAGACCTACAATATTGCGAAACAGCGGCGGGCAAGCAAGACTGGCAAAACTGGTAATCCGGCAGGTAAGAGTAGCCTGCTAAGAAAGTGGGTCACTTCAAAGGGTGAGGTCAATGCTCTCCTCTTGCACCTATCTGCTGCTCTTCATGGGGCAAATGAGGATAAGCAGCTTTCAGGACAGCACTACCCCTCTAACTGCTCTACTCCTAATCCCATTTTATCTCTGATATAGCCTCTGGTACCTTAGCTGACCACTCACATTCACTGACTCACTCAGAGGTTGACTCCCAGGAGCCATCATTGGTGACAATTTTGCAGTTTCTTCAGGCCCAGCACTTAGAGGCCCCAGGCCCACTACACTCAGACCAGAGCAGATAATCTGAAAATGCAGGAATCACAATCCAAAGTATCAGGGCAGATCACTAGCCTTACAGCAGAACTCACTGAACTGCAGCAAAGAGTAGCCCAAATTGAGGAGGTGGGATTGGCAACAGTCAAGGCAATTGGGAATCACGAAGGTCAGCTGGAATATCTCTAGACTAAGGTCGAAGATATGGAGAACCGTCAGAGTAGAAATAATTTGAGGATATTTGGAATTCCGCAATTTAGGCTGTGTCTTCGCCTATAGCACCACTAAGCTCCACAAGGCAGCAGTAATACGGTGCTCATGTCTGTCTGTCTGGCAAATTGTATACATTTTACTGCACGGTGGTTGGGAGGTGGTATGGGACAGGCCCGGACGGTGTTCCTCCAGGGCTGCTTTTATCTCGCAGCCAAGGGCGGGGTTGATTCCTTTCCCAAAGCATGGGGGTGTATGGGTTTGGTTTTGGGGGTGGATTTGTTTGAAAATTGCAATGCAGAGAACTTTACGTGTTTGGGATACAACAAATCAGAATGTTCCTGATTTATACAGGGATCATACCCTATTTGCTTCAATTTGGAGGAACTATGGTCTTACATATGGAGGGAGGGGGTTCATAAGAAAGTTACTTAAGACCTAAGGTTAAGTGCATATTTTGGAATGTTTCTGGGATTAATGCACAGAATAAGCAGCAACTAATGTGAGAGGAGATAGGGCTCTACAAACCTCAATTGTAGCATTGACCGAGACACACTTGACATATAAAGACCAGCTTTTATTAAAGCAGCTGAGATATGACACAATTGTTTGTGCTTCGCAATCAGTCTCTATCCGAGGGGTTGTCATACTCTCAGCTTAAAATGTTCAGTGTCAAGTTCTGCGAACCGCTGCTGATCCAAGAGGGCGTTGGATACTTGTACAATTAATATTGAACCAATAAAAGTTTGTTATTTGTGTGGTTTATGGCCCAAATAGTGATGACCTCGAAGTATTAGATATGCTATCTCTGGAATTGTTGGATTGGGGTGGAGAAGTGATCATAATGGGCAATTTTAATTGTGTATTTGATTATAGCATAGATTCTACTAATCATACTACTACCCCTCGTAAGCCTAGAACCAGGGCATCAATTAAGGACTTGATTCAGTTACATGGGTTGTCTGATGTCTGGCGAACTCTCTATCTGTCTGTGCCTGGTTATACTTTTTATTCATGCCCACACAAGCAGTTCTCTAGTATAGATATGGTTTTCACTGGGAGGTCCTTAGTGGATCGTGCAGAAATAGATGTATGTCCTAATATTGCCCCTGACCATAATCCAATCCTGTTTTCATTTGCTCCACTTGAGACTGGGGATAATTACCCCAAGTTTACATTTCCTCATCATCTGCTGTCTAATGATTATTATAGAAGAAATGTTTTTGGGCTACTTAGGGAGTTTTTCCTGATTAACACAGGTACAGTGTCACCTGTAGTAATTTGGGATACGATGAAGGACTATGTCTGTGGAATTACTCACCAGTATGTGGTCAGGCAAAATAGGACTGCCTCGGAAGAGGCCTGTCTTCTATGCCAAGCTATCTTTCAACTCAAATTATAACATGGTTTGAAAATTGTCCAAGGAGAAGCAGAAGAACAGACTATCTATATTCAATTAATAGAAAAACGCTCTCTCCTTGGCCGTAGGCTAAAAGATCAAATAGCGGCTAGATATGCGAAATATAGAATGCTTCAATATGCGTATGGGGAAAGCGTAGGCCGAGTCCTGGCACATCAGATTTCAGATCGGCAGTCTAAATGTTTGATCCAATTAAGGGTATGGACAGTTCAGTACATATAAAACCCACATTGATTCTGGAGCAGTTCTCCTGGTTTTATGAGGAGTTATATAGTCAGTCCCATGTAATGGATCAAGCCGGACTTGGGGATTACCTTCGACAGTGTAGTCTCCCCCGTCTCAGGAAAGATCAGGCTAGTGAGCTGCAAGCTGAGTTTTCTCTGCTTGAGAGCGACTCTGCATTAGGGACTCTTTCCATAGGCAAGGCAGCGGGCGAGGATGCAGTACACTTAGAATTCTATAAGGTATTTAAAGATATAAAAACTTCAGAATTCTTAAAGGTAATTCAACATATTCATACAGGTGGCGTGGTTCCCAACACCTGGAATACTACTAATATTGTGGCATTTCTGAAAAAAGGCAAACTTGTGGAAGATATGGGGTCTTACCGACCCATATCTCTGATTAATTCAGATGCAAAATGGTTCGCAAAAATCTTGGCCATGCATTTTGCCCCTATAATTTCAACCTTGGTATCACAACACCAACATGGGTTTATTCCAGGCAAAAACACTACTGCCCACACCAATACAGCAATTGCAGCTTTTGATGTTACCGGCAAGTCTAACACCAATAAAGGCATGATCCTATTGGATGCCGAAAAAGCCTTCGCTCGAGTAGCATGGGAGTGCATGTGGGCCACTATGGGCTCATTCGGCCTTGGTGAGGGATTCATTAAACTGACCCAGGCACTATATAAGATCCTGCGTGCCAGGGTGGCCTACGCTGAGAAATATATTTCCGATTTCCTGAGGTACTCGACAGAGGTGCCCGCTTTCTTCCCTCTTGTTCGCCCTATACATGGAGCCATACCTACAGTCGCTTTCTATGAATGTAGGCATCCAGCCTCTGCTGTTCGGAGGCCAACAACTCAAGCTGACTGCCTATGCGGACAATGTGGCAGTCTTTTGCACTAATCCGCTAGCAGCTATCCGACAGGTTTCGGATGCAGCCGCTAGGATTGGCCGGTTCTCTGGGTACAAGCTTAATTTATCCAAAACTCAAGCCCTCTTAAACTTCAAACCAGATACTCTTGTGCCTGGGGTAACCACAACAGCGGTGGACCTCAGAGTTAGATTGTATCCTGTGGTCACGAATATCATTAAACTGAACTATGAACCTTTGTTAATTATCAGTAATTTCTAAGATGAAATCCTGGAGTAAGCTCCCGCTTACTATTCTAGGTCGAATTAATATTATTAAAATGAATATTCTCCCAAAATTCCTTTATGTGTTACATGCAATTCCTTTGAGAGTCCCCGAAGCCTTTTTTAAGTGCCTGGAGGGTGCCATTGGAAGTTTCATTTGAGGCTGCAGGTGTGCAAGACGTGCCATTCGTCTTACGAAGCTCCCATACAAGAAAGGAGGGCTTCAATTCCCAGACTTCAAGTTATTTTTTTGGGCAGCCTTCACCGGTCGTCGGCGCAGTTTATTAATCCCAGTTGATCCAGATCCCTCATCTTTTGGCTACCAGTTAGCTCTTGGATCTGAGTTTAGGTTTTTCTTTTATAAGCTGAGGGACCCTAACTATTTTAAGAGGGTTTGCTTTAAAATAATAAGCAATATTATTTACATTTGATGGGGGATTTGGGCTAAATATTGAATAGCTTTTCTAAACAAAGATACGCCACTTTGGAATAATCCTGCTTTTTCCCAAATCTTTCATGACTCAATCTGTAGGGTTTCGGCACGGCATGGGCTTTTAATGTTGGGCCAGCTGTATGACCTGAATGGTCTGTTAGCCTTTTCGGGATTGCTAGATAAGTACAAACTCCATCGTCATGTTTTCTTTAAGTACTCACAAATTAGGGACTATCTACTGCCAGGATGTGACTACTCGTTTGATATGGAAGGCTCAGAACTGACATTGTATTACTGTAAATCTGCCAGGAAATTTGATTAGTATATTGTACAAAGGCTTCTGCCAGTATGTTGTTAATGATACTACCTCGTTAGCTACAAAATGGAGCCGATCTCTTGCATCTGAGATCTTACTCTCAGAGATTCAGAGAGCATTAGAGATACTTGACCAATCTGTACACTCTACCAATTTAAAATTGCAACAGCCTTGGACAATCTGCCTCCTATATTAATCCCCAGATAAAGTTTTTTAATGGGGAGTGAGTTCTACCTCAGACAAGACTAAGGGGCCGATTCCGATCTCGGTCGGAGGCGGACCCAATACCATTCGGTCGGGAAAAAAGCCATGCGAAAGCCTGTTTCCCGACCGAACCGTACGCGGGTCCGGCCGAGCGAGTACGATGCGAATTCGCCGACCGACTCGTCCGGGCGTCCCGACAACTCCGACCGACTCGCTCGGACTCGAACCGCTCCGACCGACTCGCTCGGACCCGATTCGCACCGCGCAATGGAGACGTTTCCCGGCCGGGTAAGTACGATGCGCGCCGCGAGCAGTCCGACCGAGCCGCGCACTCCGGCTCGTAAGAGCTGTCGGAGCCGTACTTTGGGGTCCGTGTCGGACCCCCTGTACGCGTACCCGTGCGAGGCGCACACAGGGGGACCCAAGGGTCCCCCTACCTGTGCGTGTACGCCGCGGCGCGCTCGCGGCGTACTCGCTGTAGGGGCGCCCTTGTCCGCCTCGCACCCATTGAGGCAATGGGAGCCCGCGTACGCGTTGTACGACCGGCTCCCATTGAGTTCAATGGGAGTCCGACCGACTCGTGTCCGATAACATACGGACGCATCGTACTCGTTCGGTCGGACTGCACGGGTCCGATTCGGTCGGAAATCTCTCCGGGTCCGGCTCGGTCGGAGAAATTTCCGGCCCGAATCGGAATCGACCCCTAAATGTCCCAGATGTAACCTACCAGCTGCAAACATCATACACATGTTTGTGTTATGTCCTGTCTTACAAGAATTCTGGGATGGGGTGATTAAGTTTATGTCATACAGTTTCGCCCATCGAGTCTACTATCTATTAAGGAGATAATGCCCGCCGTTAAGTCTGATTGCGAAGGTGGCTTACAGCGCTTAACCACAATAATGTTAGTCTGTGCTCGGCTATGCATTGCAAGGTCACGGGTCTTCACGCACCTCCAAAAGCGGTTGAATGGTGATCCTTCATTCAACAGATCCATGATCTGATCCATTCGAGTTTGCTCTAGCAAAAGCTAAAGATCTCTCTTCCCTGGAAAAATTTGTTATAATTTGAATTAATTTCAGCAGGGATTTTTGAAACTTCACTCATGAATAATGCTGTAATTTCTTTATCTTCATTAATTTTTATATTCCATCCCTCCAGTCGGAGATTTGCTGATTCTGCTTTCTTTATTTGTTCCTACAGTTCTGTTTTGTGGTTTTTCTTTGTCTTAAGTTTTATACAATGGATCCCTATGCTCAATGCTATGCTTTTGAATTCTATGATCTTTGTATGTTGAACAAAACTGACTTGGAAAAAAAGAAAGAAAACAATAAAAAGGCAAAGAAAGGATTCAGCGCTGCTGGGGTGGCCACCATGGCGGCCAAAGAGAGATATAGCATCTAGATGGAAATCTCCCAACCCACCCTTGCTGTCCCAGTGGTGTCGTGCAGTGGATTGCTGTGCCCAACAGGAAAAACCGGTATACGAAGCCAGGGTATATCCCCAAAAGCATGCCCGAATCTGGGCTAAATGATGGGATCACTTTGGGCTGGGCCCACATGCGTAAATATATGAGGGTTTTTTTCATTGCGGACCTGCTGTTACTGTCTGTAAACTGATGTTACGCTCTCCTTTATTGATGCCCAGTGGCTGGTTGGACCTGGTGCAATGCCAGTGCTACAGTCACCTATTCAAGCTAGTGGCTTGAACAGTGCAGGCCCAGATTCGTCTGGAGTTTAATCTGGTTCATCAAGAGTATGTGCTTTATGCACGTTTTCTCGCTCTCTGTTCCAAGTTGCCAGCAGCTGAGCCGAGTTCCTTAAAGCAGCTCAAGTTAAATCCTCAGAAATGCACAATTTTTATCAGGCTGCGATTGACCAACTCACCCCCAAATAGCTTATGAAAGCTGCCTTACCATAGAAAAAACTATCAAAAATATTGCTGAATCAAGCCAGGCTACTGTCAGCTCAAAATGATTTACAAGCTATCCGCTTAAAAATGAACGCACATCTAACAGTGGGCTTATATCAACCACTATCTTTCCCGTCATACCTATCGTGCCCATCCAAATTTAACATCAAGTCACAACTACTGCATTTGTGGCTTGACTTGATACCACTCAAAGCGTATAAATATGGGCAATTAACAGGCAGCCAGGATGTTTTATGCAGGGGTTGTTGTTTTATGAAGGAAACTCTTCTATACACCCTCTTCTTTTGCCCCTTCTTGTCTTCCCTTATACGTCACTGGCTCCTACCTATTTTCAGACAATTGACTATTAGAACCTGCAAAGTTGCAGTTGAAGAATGCTTGAAAGGGGAATCGAGCCAATTATTAGCAAGATTTCTAAAATTCATGAAGTCCACCCCAACGATGCTGAACACTGCGGCATCACAGAGCTAGTGGGGTGCTCAGTTTGCACTTTCTTCTTTTACACTACTGACCGGGTGGTGCTTTAATGGACTACATTGGACAATTTTCCTTTACCCTTTAGTCATGCTGTCTCCCCTACTTTACCTTTAGCATTCAAAGTCATTGATTGCACCTTTAGACCTTGATGGGAATTACACTGACACTTTAACTACTGTGAGGGATTTCGTCCTTGCAGCTAATTTGCACAGCGGCCTATTGGGCCACATCATTGCATGCAGAACTTGATCTGAATTACACTGAATTATTTGTGGCACTTTAGTCTCTTAGAGGAATTATGTTTTTTCCCTTGTATATATTTTGCACAGCAACCTTTGCACACAATAGGTATCATATCACTGGCCTGTAGAGCAGGCTCTAAGTTGGCAAGCATCTGCATTTTAACTACCTGAGAGGTGAGATATTGGCTCTTGACATGATTTTGATGGAATTATTTAATTAGGCCATGAATTCTTAAGGTACTTATTTACCAGCCCCTTGCGTTATGACCAACAGCCTGCCATTAGGTACAATACAAATGTCTACGTAGATTAGCTGTTGGCAATGAGCACTCATATATCAATGATAGATCTGGGTTGCCCCAGTAAATGCTTTCAGTTTAGGTTTCTATGACTCTTTTAACTATAGCCGCTGTGATATTTTGTTAACATAACTAAATTTGATTGCTTTTTCTTTTGTATTGTATAATGAATGTATATTTTGCAATGATTTTAATTAGTCGTGCAAAGAATCAATAAATACCTTCAAAAACAGCCTTCTTTCCTGCCTGTCTTCTTTCTTTCTTTTTCTCCTTTTTTCTTTCTTTCTGTAATCACTCTCCTTCTTTCTTTCCTTTCTTCTTTCTTTCTTTCCTTCTTCTTTCCATCTTTTTCTTCTTTCTTTTCATCATCCTCCTTCATCTTTTTTCTTTTTTTCCTTCTTTTCTTTTTCTTCCTTCTTTCTTTTTTTCTTTCCTTCCTTTGTCTTTCTTTCTTCCTTCCATCTTTATTTCTTTCCTTCTTATTTCTTTCTTTCTTTCTCTCTTTTTTTCCTTCTTTCACAAAGGCAAGAGGCTGGGAGTCAATGCTAGACCGATTTTGTTTTTTTAAGTCTGTGTTAACCAAGATCTTTTGATATTCCCAAAATTTTATGCACAACATAGTTTCCTATAAGGGTTTTTAGCCAGACTTTGTCCATTAGTCTGCGGTTCTGTCACTCACATTTTTTTCACCCTCTCCAGCATGCATCATGGGGCAATGTATCATCCCACTTCTGCCATTGGCTGACTTCAATATGAGTTACAGCTTGCTACCCTTTCAAAATGAACACATCAAAACACAAAGTAGCTCCCTTCAGTGCCAGGGAGTACAATGGCAATATGTGCTTTTTTGAGACCAAAACAAAATTTGCAGTGACTGCACCCAGCTGCTCCCAACCTCCAAGTGGTGCCGGGCTAGATCAAAGAAGCTAATGGTTACTGACCCTCCATCTTGCATCCTCCGGCCACACCGTGCCCTCAATAATGTTGGCTCTCACCATCCTGGGGAGATCCTTTGAACATTGTGTTAGGTTACATAGCTAGGACACACTTCATATACACTCAGGTGAGATCTCTCCAAAGCCACAAACTTTCAAACCTTAATCAACCCTTGCCTTCCTGCATTCCTTTCATCCATCCTCTCACTACTTGCCCTTTTTATTTCTTGCAAAGTAATTCCAATCCTATTTTTATGCCTTTTGTTTACTGTATTGTTCTAGTTTAATGTAAAGTGCCTAAATGCCCACAAATGTGAGTGCACTATAAGAAAATTAGATAACTTGGGGCCAGATGTATGTAGCTAGCATTTTGCAATTCCCTAATTGCGAATCACAAGGATTCGCAATTAAGAAATCGCAAAATGCAATGTATGAAGGTGTATAGTACACCTTTTGCGATTTCTAAGGAGTCGCAAATGACCTACCTCATGAATATTAATGAGGTAGGTCGCAATTTGCGACCCCTAGGAATTGCAAAAATCACGAGGATGGTGGCCTGCTGAGATCAGCAGACCACCATGTCCGTGATTGCTTTTAAATAAAGCAATCTTTTTTTTGTAAAGCAGCCCGTTTTCCTTAAAGGAAAACGAGATGCTTTACAAAACGAAAAATGAAAAGTTTTCTTTTCATTTTTAAGAGCAGCAGTGGTCCGTGGGACCACTGCCTGCTCTTAAAAATAGTTTTACAAACATTCACAAAGGGAAAGGGGTCCCTTGGGGACCCCTTCCCATTTGCGAATGGGTAAAATGCGAATGTTTTGCGACCGCAATTGTGGTCACAAAACATTCATACATACCGATGCGATTCGGTATTAGGAAGGGACGCTCTAAACACGCCCCTTCCTAATACCGAATCGCAAACCCATTTGGCGATTCGGTCGCAAAATTAGGGGCCATATGTATGAAAGTTTGGTTTTGCGATTCTCAAATAGCGAATTTTAGAGAATCGCTATTTGAGAATCGCAAAGCGAGATGTATGTAGGATTTGCAATAAATTTTGCGAATCCTTCATATTCCTTAATTGCGAATCGCAAATTGCGATTTGCAATTGAGAATTCCTCCCCATTCATTCCTATGGGCCTAGAGGCCCATAGGAATAAATGGGAAGACATTCTCAATTTGCGATTAGCAATTAGAGAATCGCAAATTGAGAATGCAATTTCAAAGGGTGCCAGGGTGTCAAAAGGACACCCTGTTGCACCCTGAAGTGTGCATGTGTGCACATGTGGCACACATACATGCCCTAAGGGCATGTATGTGCGCCACATGGCACTTTAAAAATGCAAAAAGTGCATTTTTAAGTGAAATCGTAAGTTACCACCAACTTGAAGTTGGTGGTAATTTCGCGATTCCTAAGCCCAAATTGCACTTTTTTGTGCTTCTTACATTGCATTTAAGGAATCGCAATTAGCGATTCCTTAAATGCAATCGCAAAACAGGGAATCGCAAAATTTGCGATTCCTTATTTTGCGAGGGAGTTTCAGTGTGATACATTGCACACTGCTAATTTGCGATCGCAAACGCCGAAATTCTGCGAATTTCGGCGTTTGCGATCGCAAATTGGCTTCATACATATGGCCCTAGGTTTGCTGCATCGGAAAAGCAATTTTTGCGTTCGCAAACGGGCAGATTCTGCAAATCTGCCCTTTTGCGAACTCAAAAATGCTTGATACATCGGCCCCTAACTTACTAATTAAATACATTTAAAAAATAGTGCCAGGCATAGTAGATGGGACTAAGTGGCTCAATTTTGAAAGGCAGAATTGGCCAAGTTTCAAGAGTGCTCTGGAGTGAAGGGCAAGTTCCAGGTTCTAGCAGCCACAAAAGCCGACCAGATGTAAATTAGTGGTCCCAGTCAAGTTGAGTGTTAATTGTTACTTCATCAGCAGTCTCAATAAACAGGCCAAACATGTACTCCAGAGAAGGACTGGTGTGCCTGTGTTAGCACTCTGACGGAACTAGCAGTGCTGAGAAGAAGATATCTAGATTCTCGAAACATTTTACATGCGCCTGGAAGGGGTTCTCTTCAGTGGGCACACTGCAAAAGAATCCCTGGCTCACACATTCATCCTCTTCCCCTTCTGAGCTCTCTATTTGGTGTGTGGATGCTACTACCTTAAAAAGGACAGGCGTCTTAAAGCACAAGCAGGCAATTGAAAATATCCCAATTAATTGTTGACCCAGCATTTAAAGCTGTGCCCTAGTTGCTAATGTTGTCACTCTGAATCTCTCTATATTAAACTACCATAACAAAGTTGTCATCTGTCATCGTATGAATAGCTGGGTTGGGATCATTTTAGGAGGGAACTCAATTAGTGATGAGTTGGGAGGGACGCTTATTAAGGTTTATGGCCTTAGTGTTCATTTGTGCAGCTCTCTTGGCAGTTTACCAATTAGGGATTGCAACAGCAGTCATGAGATTAGTTGTGAAACTCTGACTTGCTCCTAAATGATGCACAGGAGGGACTCGCTAAGCTGGGTATGTGCCCCAAAGACAAGGTTCCACACAATCACCCACCCAAGACCATGAACCTATGGTTCTTTGAGACATTTTCAGGCCGTATTTATTCAAAATCAAAACAAGATTGGATCAACAAAACACAAATATGTGTAAACAATACAATAGTTACATTATTTACATCATTTGTTGACATCTTGATGGTGAGCAGAAAAGCTGTACTGAAATTCCTAATCCTCTCAGTGTGAAATTGGACTCATGATGGCCCACCATCTGGCCACTCCTGATTGGCTCATATCAAGGCCCCACCTGTGGAGTCCATTTGCTTATTCTTAAGCATCCCCTTGTGTTCCCCAGTGGCGGCTCGCCGAGGGAGTGCTGTGGGGCGGTGGGGCGGGGGAGGGGCAGGGGCAGGGTGAGGGGTAGTAAACTCCGGCATACGGCGCAACGGAATTAAGTAAATAAATAAATAAATAAAACAATTTACATTGCACGCGCTACAACGGCAACTCGGCGATGCAGCGCGCGCAATGTAAATTGTTTTATTTATTTACTTAACTCCGTTGCGCCGTATGCCTGAGTTTACTACCCCCCACCCTGTCCCTCCCCCGCCCCAACGCCCCGCAGCACTCCCTCGGCGAGCCGCCACTGGTGTACCCCACTAACACCAATAGGAGATGTGTCTAGGCAACCGGGCCAAACTTGGTCCCCTGACACAAGTGCCATCTCCCCAGTCCCCAGGGCACTGTGTGGAGAACCCGTAAAAAAGCTAAGAACAGCCATGTGAACATCTCCCCTGGCCCCTGTCTCTACTAATACTCCAGACGCCCTAAAAAAACAACGAACCCCAGATTTGCCATAATTTGAGACCTGGTGCCAGGGGAATCTACCAGTCTTCTTGTGACCAACCACCAGTCCATCCCCGCCACAGGTCGAGCTGGTTCCCCGAGCAGTCGGGCTCCCCCTAGCTGTGGTTAAAATGCTGTGTTTCAAATGCAACCAGGGCAGCAAAAACAAATGTGCCCACCTGGGATGAATGGAGACTGCCCTCATAGGAGAACCTTTACCCCCGAAGCAGCCATGAGGCATTGTTTCTAAACACCCTGTGTTAAGATGCGTCTCAATATGCCTATTAAGGCATTTTGCTGAATTATGAGGACCTTTGAGAGGTGCACCATGCCTCCCTGGCTTCTCCAACGAGTAGCTCCTGAGCTACTGGTAGCTCTCCAGCTACCTGTAAGTAGCTCTCCTGTGTGCAAACTAACTTACTAAATTAAATGCTTATGTTTGGTTAAATTATTATAAGTGTACCAAACTAGAAAAGTGCATATTTGGCACAACAATGTATGCATTTTCAGTACATATAAGCTGATGCTTTTTTTTTTAAATGGTTGAATTTCCATAATATATTTAAATCTGGTATTTCAGTGGTAAATCATACAGTGTTTTGAGAGCCTTATTACTTATAGTATTACCTTGGTCATGGGGAATTGCAGCTATTGCTGTTATGTATTACGTACCTAGAGGCATTCCATATTGACAAAGCCTTTTTACAGTAGTGCTGGTAACTTTGCCTGCTGAACTGAGGTGATCACTGCTAGTAATCTTGCATATGGTAAGCCACTAATGTCATTTATCTGAAGTTGTCCCTACTACAACACTAATAATATTAGTAGCTCGGGATGATTTACACTGAATGTAAGTAGCTCTTATTACAGAAAAGGTTGGAGACCCTAACTCTTCATGGGATAATGGGATACCCTGCAGCAACCACCTCAGAAAAGCTTTAGTCAACCTTTAAATTTCAGTCATCAGAGATTCACACTATTCCTTCCATCCAAGGTGACCCATAAGGTTAGTCAGCTAGAAGAGTGATGAGGTAGATGGTGGGAGTGAATCTTGCCATTTCATAAGCACCATATGGTTTATGGTGGCATATCTATTTATATGGGTTTTTGACTATGCTGAGACGTCTGCTCAGTTATAACTGCAAGTCATTACTTCTATGTGAGGGTAGAAAAAATACATTTTTAATGATGGGTTGAGGGTGACAGGTTGCTATTAAATTAACCAAGTATGTAAAAGTAATAACTGAAGAACATGCCTTTTTCCTAATAACTTGACATTTTGTGCACTTATTAGTATTCACCAGCGACTACAAGTACATCCAGTGGTGCATACCAGAGAAGATTAACATGTGGCAACCACGAACTTGGCCCTCAACCAAAGTATAAATATGTGCCCAACTTTGTGATAAATATGTCCATAAAAGAGTTTCATAAGAACTGCCCGCAGTATCGGGTAAATGGACTTGTGAAAGTAGCATAGATTCACAGTAAATCCTCACGGAGGGACATCTCCGAACCAAGGGGCTCATTATGATGGCGGAAGGACCGCCACCGCCGGGCCGGCGGTGGCGGTCCTTCCGCCATCACATAGTGATTTACCCACCGCCAAATTAGGATGGCGGTAGGTACCGCGACGGACGAAAAGTCCGTCCGCCGCTTTTCCGCCGGAGGCAATCGCACCGATTGCCTGGCGGACGGAGCAGGGCCACTAATATGGTGGCGGTGCCTAGCAGGCACCGTCCGCCATACTGGATGTGGGTTTGAAGAGGCCTTTCCATGGCGGCGATGCAGCCATGGAAAGGCTGGCAGTGATTTGGGTTTGGGTGTCGCCGCACTGGGGGGTACCCATGGTACCCCCCTGCATTTCCATGCACCAAGTGGCAGGTACCGCGTGGTGCCTGCCACGTGGTGCAGGGAAATGCTGTGCAAGCATCTTTAACATTGCGGATGGTGCTGCAGCCAACAGCACCGCCCGCAATGTTAAAGGCCCAGGATGCCCCCGCCATGGCGGGCGCATCTTAATCGCAGTGGTGGGACAGCCGCATGTCTGGCAGGCGGTCCCAAACACCGCTACGGTGGCGGGCGGACCAAGTCCGCCCGCCATCGTAATGAGCCCCCAAGATAGCCTTATATATTAAACATCCTTTCCCCATGATGCAAAAAGTTTAGAAATGGTAAAACAAATAAAAAAATCCATGGTTACTTAACTAATTACATAGAGCCCTAGTGATGTTAGGAGATACCCCGTGAACAATAGACTGCCATCCCTGCACCACAAGATGCATGACACAATAACCACCCCAGAGCAAGGATGAACAAAATTGGCAGTGTGCCCCCCGGAGCCATTCACACAGGCAAAATTAGGGAGCATCTGAACAGGCCCATAGCTCTCGTGAACTCCCTGCTTGCTCCGCATGCAGCAGGCTCTACCTATCACTGCTTCCAGTGGGAACTGTCAGCTTGCAGTTGCAAAACCAACCCACTGATCATCCTTGAAGTTCATGTGCCTTCCACCTTTTAAACAAACCAACACCATCTGCATAAGAGAAAAGGAGAAAAAAGAACAAAGGGGACCATCGATACGACGTCTCCTAGCATGTAGGTGCAGGCCTTCTTTGTCAACCTTAAACACACAAATGGTGAGGGGACAATAAGTCTAACCATTGGGAATTGCTCAGGGTAGAATTCCAATCCATCGTTTTTTGCCCACAATGCCACCTCAGTTTGGACCTAGCCATATGCAAATCAGTCTTGACCCTGCTCCAACAGGAACAGTCAAGCCCAAACTGCTAGGCCAGGTCCTACCTGAACTGAAACATAAGCAACCCAAGACCATTTTCGCTCTGATTGGGACTCGTCAGTTGATTGTACCTTGGTTCTAGTGGCACAGTGAGCACGAGACCCACGTCTGGGCATACCCTTGACCACTTTGGGTGTTACATCAAAAGGTTGCGTTGCAAGGGCTTCCGGATCCAGTTGGGGGTCGATGTTGTCATATATGCCGGTTATCTTGCTGCATACAAATTTGGGAGGGCTTAGTGGAGAGGTCTTGTGAGGGGGTGATGTTATTGGAAGCGGCTGCAGAGGAGGTGAAATCTTTCACAATGCAGAAGATCTCTTGGCTGCTGTTAGAGCTGGTGTCAATACTGGGGAGGAGGGGAAGACGGGCGCAGATGGGCTTGTCCAGGGCTTTAAGTGGGGAAAAAACTGGAGGTGCTCTAAAAGGGGCGTGGCAAATTTCTTAAAGGGGTGTGGCCTATCCGATTAGGGGCGTGGCCTAAATCAAGATAACTAGCATTGTGTGCTTAAGAAAATCATGAAGTCGCATCCAGCAAAGGATAATAAAATAGGCAAAAAGGTATATTTATTAAGTATAAGCCATAAAATACCAAACACTTTAAAATTATTTACATTACTTAGAAATCTATTGCAGGATTTCCCAAAACCCTTGAAGATATTCACTGTGTCTATTTTGCTGGGGTTTCTCACAACAATTTTCTTCAGCAGGGGACACACAGCACACAGCAGACAGTCCCTTGGTCCTCTTCCTCAGCAATCACAGCAACTGTAGGTCAGCTCCCAGACACTCAGCAATGGCAGCACTTTTCCTCAGTCTTCCTGGCTGTTCTTCTTTTGGCAGGGATTCCTTCTTGATCACGAAGTTTCCTAATCTAATTTTACTGGGGCTCCAGTCCTACTTTTATACCCCAAAAGTCTTTGTTCTTCTTGTGTGAGGGGTCCTGGACCCAGTCTAAACCAGTTCTGGGTGCACTCTGCCAGTGCACCTCTTCTTCCTTTGTGAGTGTGGGCCAGGGCCATCAGACGCACCGCAGGAGGTGGAGCCAGCATTGGGCAGGCAGGTACAGCCCTATTGAGACCCAGGTGCTACTCCTCCCCACCACTCTACATGTAGATGGGGCTATTCAGCCTAGTGCTGACTCACCCAGCCTCCTGGAGCCACCCCCAGCCCCTGTCACTCACAAACCAGACAGTCAATACACAACCAGGCAGAGGCACACAGAAAGGTTGAACAGGAAAATAGCCACTTTCTAAAAGTGCTATTTCCAAACTTAGAATTTAAAAACCATCTTCACTAAAGGATGTGTTATTAAATTCTAAGTTCAGGGATACCAGATTCCATATGTCTATCTTGCCGTTATGGGAAGATATGCAGGTAAACATGTTACACAGCATTCCCCATGTTATCCTATGGGCAAGATAGCCTTTCAATAGTGAAAAACGAAATTGGCAGTATTTCACTATCAGGACATGTTACCCACACTAGTACATGTCCTACCTTTCACATACACTGCACCCTGCCCAGGGGGGTACCTTGGGCCTACCATAGGGGTGTCCAATGTGTAAGAAAAGGGAAGGGTCAGGCCTGGCCAGTGTGTACACTGGCCAGGACAACATGGCAGTTCACAGACTGCGCCCAGGCGCTGCGGTGGCAAGCCTGAGACACCATCTTAGGGCTACTCATGTGGGTGGCACAATCAGTGCTGCAGGCCCACTAGTAGCATTTGAATTACCCACCCCGGCACACTTAGTGCATTTTACTAGGGACCTACTGGTAAAACAAATATGCCAATCATGGATAACCAATCACAGTAATAATTTAACCAGGGAGCACTTGCACTTTGGCACTGATCAGCAGTGGCAAAGTGCCCAAAGCATCTAAACCAGCAAAACGAAATCCATCACAGTGTCAAAACGTAGGAGGTAGAGGCAAAAAGTCAGAGGAAACCACGCCAAGGATGCCAGGTCTAACAGTCACACAGGACTTAATTACATCAGTGTTAGTAAACATAGGAAGAGCAGAGCAATGTGAAAGTAGATGAAAATGAAACTCAGAGGGGTCCGTCTGGGTCGGCTTTACTATTGACTTGAGATATCTACTTACTTCTGAATTGTGCCTGAACATTTTCAATGCAACCACAAGTTACATTACACAAGATCATATACATTTTGGGGGACTGGGGGCACAGTGAGATTAAGTCTTAATCTCACTTTGCCCCCAGTCCCCAAAAATGTATATGATCTTGTGTAATGTAACTAGTGCTCATGTAGCTCACGTAAAGCGCTCCAATACGTTCAGGTCGAGACAGAGCTATATTAAACTGTAATATATATATATATATATATATATATGTATGTATATATATATATATATATATATATATATATATATATATATATATATATATATCAACTCCCTTCCTAATGCATCTAGAGTTATTATATTCAGTGGCTGGGTGGTTTATTGGTATTTTCCGGCGCTGGCACAAGTCCTTCTGAAGGCTCACAGGTTGTGTGTGCAAGCACCAGCGCTAGAGTGTATGCCAACGTCAGTATGTATTTCATGTGTTATTGTTCATCCTATGTGTGATTTGACATGTGTGGTTCCACGTTATCACATATGTGTTACTGTAAACGTTATTTATTAGGCGATCAGTGAACAGAAGCAGACACCTGGACGGACTAACACACAGAAGGGAATATAATGTAAATGAAACGACCCATGGATGGATAAACTGACTGATGGGTGGACGGTCGGTTGGTTAGAAATAGACATATGATTGAGAAAAAAGACGGGCAGGTATGTATCTAGAGAAATCAGACAGGTTTTTGAGGCATAGAGATGATGGGCTGACAGGGGCAGGGCTGCACTGGTAGTGGTAGTGTCACTGCTGCTGGATTCTGTTGTAGACCCTCGTCCCTCGCTTGCTTTAAGGCAGAGCAGGGTCACACTGGTTGCTGGAGAAATCTTGCTGCAGGCCGTAAAAGCAGGGTCGTGCCGGTTCTAACCAGCTGTTGTTGTGCTGATGGCTGGCACGATGACGTAGGTGGCGCTGCGTGTTCAAAGAGAAGGGAAATCCCGAGAGAAAGTGTCTCTCTTCAAAGGATTTCCCTTCCTGCTACAATGACATCACGCCTTAAGCAGTGCGCGCGCATGCTCACCCGAAACACCAAACAAAAACCGGGACATCTGGTCACCCTACCTTTGACCTTTGAGGCCCGAAAATAGAGCCCCCTAGAGACCCCTTTCGAGGCCCCCTAAAAAAACTGGGGGTGCTCAGACCCCCCCCCCCCACTTAAAGCCCTGGGCTTGTCTCTCCTGCGCCTATGGTGCACCAGCAGTATGCCTGCTGCACGTCCATGCTGCAGTAATCATTAAGTAGGTCCGGAAAGGGAGAGCAGGGGGCATTGGGATGGGCTAGGAGGTGACACAGGAGGTGGGAAGTGAAAGAGCAGGAGAGCGCGGCACAGAGGAAAGGTGGGAAAGAGATAAGCAGCATGAGTGCGGGGAGGTGGATAGCAGGAAAAGAGTGGGAAAGAGCTCAACAGCTAGCGCAAGAGTGAAAAGGCTCAAAAGTTGCAAAGAAAAGACTGAGATTAGAAAAGTGGAAAATGAGCAATGGTAAACAGAGCAAAGCAGTGAAAGAACGGGGCAGAAACAATGCAAACAAAGGCAAAAGCTGAGAAAAACAGGGCAGAAAATAGGCAAAACAGAGGCAAAAGTAGAGAAAATGGGGCAGAGAGAGCGAGACTGTGTAGAAGCGCTGGGACACAGTGGGAGCCTAAGAATCACAGGAGTGGGGTACACAAGGGCCGTGCCTGGTCAGAGGATCAGGCACAGGTAAGTCCTATAGGGGGCAAGGCGGTACCTGGTGTTCTCTGTGTGCGAACACCAGGCCAAGAATGGAGGCTTGAAAATTAGGTTTTGGTAGGTATGATTTTACTTTTCAGAGAACAGAATGTTGATATCTTTCCACCTGGACTTCCTCATTATGTGATTCTTGAAGTCAAGATTGCTGTAGAAGTAGAAGTCAATGGTTTTGCTCAGGTTCTGAAGTCAGCAATGATTCTTTTTGGGTCCATGCCTGCTAGCGATGACTGGATGCTGAACTACCTGGTGTGTTTGGAGATGAGAATAAACTCAAATTGATTGTGTTTAGGTTTTTGGCATGTTCTTGTGGGTTTTGACGAAATGCAGGTTGTCGATTGACAAAACTTTGAGATGTAGGACCTGATTTAAACATTGCCAGAGAGGGAGCTCCATTGCAGCGGTGCTGGAGTTCCCTTCCTGCCAACTTTGGCCCACCCGCCTGATTTAGAATTGGTTGGATCATAGGCATTGATTTAAATGGGCAAGTACTCTCAGGTACTGAGTACCTGCACTTCTTTAATTTGAAAGGGAGATATCACCAATTCTCAGCACACGTGCAAAACATTTAATGAGAGAGTTCTGGCACTTCTCAGGAGCAAACAGGTACTTTAAAAAGTGAGTGCCAGCACTTCTGTATTTCCATTTAAAGCACTGAGCATAGGTTTAATGACGGTGGTGACTGCTCCCTTTCCACCATGATCAAACCCCTGCAACGGCCCGACAGAGTAAGGGCTTTGGAGGTTTGGCTGTATGTCCATCCACCTAAATTAGATGGGCGGACATACAGGCGATTTTCAATGCCCATCACCACCAGGAGGAACCTGGCAGTGAGGGAAATTTTTATTTTCAAAAAGAAAATCCCACGTTGGACACATTGCAAGTTTACCATACGGCTCCATCAAGTTGACGGAGCCGTCCGTCAAACTTACAAAGCATTGACAGGAACGGCTGTGACGACCTTGACAGCGGTTCCTGACAATGCTAGAAATGTCCGCTGGCCCAGAAGATATTTCTACATTTGGTGGATTTTACGTCCGTCAGAGCAACTGAGTAATTTACTCCGTCGCCTTGTGGAGAAAGGGGCCGCCCACCAAGAATTAAATTGAGTCCATAGTTTGGTGCCCTCTGCTTACTGTTATTGATTCAGTGATCAGCCAAATGGAATCCTAAAGGTTGAATGTAGACGTTCACATTAACTTAGGAGAGGAGGAACCTTTACAGGTCCACATACGTGAAAAGTAAGAGCTGTGATACGGAGAGTGCCTTCCTTGGCCTGTCTGGTAAACTGCGTTTCTTGTAAGACCAAGGGAAAAGATCCGGAAGATGGAAGATTAGAGGAAGAAAGGGAGAAACAGATGAGGGGAGATTGAGCTGTGAATGGTGGGGCCTTGGGTGTGACCGTGTCTTATGAAATTCCAAAGTGATGGCTTTAGGTCTAGAGCAAGAACGCAGCTCACCCAGCGGCATGGTGTGTCCCCTCCCAGGTGTGGCACAGAGCAGTTGTGTAACCAAGCAGTCCCTGCAACTGAATATCCACTGAGCAGAGATGTGAGGTGGGAATGGCTCATATACTGAACTGGAAAATATCCTGCACAGCCCTCAGCCTACTCTCTCCTTAACCTCGGTCAAGGGCAAAGGCAGGTGACGCTAAAAGACCCTTCACTGATTCAGGCCACTGACACTTTCCCATCTTCTTGGGCCTTTCAGGCAAACCAACCTATTAGACTGCCTGATATGATGTTATGTAGATCTCCATCAGAGATCCGTACCATAAATAAATAAACGACAGAAAAAACATTGGTATGTAATGTCAAAATCCCATCGGTCCTAAGTTATGCCTGTGAGGTGGTGGATACGGCTTACTGGTGCTTTTTTGATGCAATTGATGGTCGGATTGTTTGTCAGATTTGTATTTGAATACATTAGCAGCCCCCTATGCCCTTCGCCTGGAATTTGGCCAAATGTCAACTTATATTCTGATTCTGGCTGCTGTTTTGAGATGGTGAAATCTGCCCTTGGGTGGAGAAGTTGGTACACTGCGTGCAGCCCGGAGGTGTGAAATGTTTGCCCTTCAGAAAGAAAAGAGTACCATTTTTTGGTTGTTTGAGTTGGCCAAAGAAACCTTTGGGTCGGACTTGAATTTAGGCTCTTGTTTCTCTAAATCTCTTTTAAAAAGCCATTTAAAAAAAATATTTCTTATAAGATAAGTCAGGATAGAGATATTGCCCTGTGTCAATTAAATGTGCGAAATCTGGTGGTATGGGAGAGTAACCTTGGTAACAAACTCCAACCATATCTAACCTGAAATCTCTCTCATGGGATCCGAAGATTGATTCTGTTGATGAGACTGGATCTGCTCTCTCTACGTGTTATTACTGGTATTTGGGATAAAGTGCCAAAGGAGGAGAGAATTTGCAAATTATGTCAGTTACATGTTCAAGATTTTAATCATGTAATATGTGCATGTCCTGTGGTGCATAATGCACGTCAGCACTTCCTAAGACCACTGTTTCTCAAATATAATATTCATTCCATAGCGGAGGCTCATAAGTGTTCGATGTCACCTCCAAATGGAATGGTTTGTGATAAGATCTTCCAATTTTTTAGATGTTTGTTAAACCTGTATTAATGACGTGGGTTGTTTGTACTTACAAAAGGGGTATCTAACCCTTAATTTAGTTGTAGGTACGCTGGAGTGTTGTATGCCTTGCCTTGTACAATGCACTTTGTTCCCTTCCTAGGCTACTGATTTTTAAGTTATAACTATGGATAAGCATTGGAGGGTGTAGGTATTTAAGGCTTCTGTCCATTATATTGGCACAGGGTTTGGAGGTACAATGGGACTGTTTGTATATTTACCTTGTACAAAGCACTTTGTTATATTTTAAAGACATTGTTTTTTTTTTAAATATGGCATTCAACTACAGTATGCACAATGTCACTCTCTTAAGAATATTGTTCCAATGATTTTAATGATCTTCTTGTTTTGGAGGTTTCTCCATAATACAGTCAGCATGAAGATCCTTTTTAATCCTTTTGCAATCTATGAAGAAATGTTTTATATTTAATATTGCATATAATATGTTTAATGTATAATTGTGGTTTTTATCTTCTAATAATGTGTTATGCGGATTTCCATCTGAGTGCCGTACCATAAATAAATAAATGGCAAATGCCTATTAGACTGCCCTAGTTAAGGAAGTATTTTCAGGTGGAAAAGCAGTGACAGAATCTGAGGCAGAATGGTCTACAGGTTCCTTTTAGGTCCATGTCCTCAATAATGCCCATTAGGTGTGCGGACGAGTCAATCAAATGCCTGGCTATGTTTGACACATGCCTACTATTGGAAGGATAGCTTAGTGAGCTGAATGCCTTCTGCTGAAAAAATGTGGTGTTCTAGAGGTTGGGACTTTTACCCTTCCAAGACATCTTTCTGAGGTCAGACACTGATTACCATACATTGGATAATCAATCAATCAATCAATCAGGGAATTGTAAGCGTGCTACTCACCCGTGAGGGTCTCAAGGCGCTGAGGGGGGGGGGGTCCGCAGATCTGTTTAGCCGAAGAGCCAGGTCTTGAGGGTCTTCCTGAAGGTGTTCAGGGAGGGGGCGCATCTGATGTCTGCCTGTAGCTCGTTCCAGGTCTTGGCTGCAATGTGTGAGAAGGATCTTCCGCCTGCTCTGGCTCTGTGGATTCGCGGGGTTTCGGCCAGTGCGAGGTTGGAAGATCGGAGGTTTCTTTTGGGTACGTGGAAGTTGATTCTGTCGTTGAGGTATTTGGGTCCGTTGTTGTGTAGGCATTTGTAGGTGTGAGTGAAGATTTTGAAAGTGACTCTTTTCTCCACGGGGAGCCAGTGGAGACTTCATAGGTGTTGGCTGATGTGTTCGTGTCGGGGGATGCCGAGGACGAGTCTGGCGGCGGTGTTCTGTATTGTCTGGAGTTTGCGGAGTAGGGACTTGTTGATGCCAGCGTAGAGTGCGTTTCCATAGTCCAGTCTGCTGGTGATGAGTGCGTGGGTGACTGTCTTCCTTGACTCAGGGGGGATCCACTTGAAGGTCTTGCGGAGGATGCGGAGGGTGTTGAAGCAGCTGGAGGTGACGGCGTTGACCTGTCGGTTCATGGTGAGTGATGAGTCGAGTACGATGCCGAGGTTCTTGGTGTGGTCTGAGGGGGTAGGTGGGCTTCCGAGGGTGGTCGGCCACCAGCTGCTGTCTCATGCAGAAGGGGTGGTACCGAGGATGAGGACTTCTGTCTTCTCGGCGTTGAGCTTCAGGCAGCTGTTGGTCATCCAGACTGTGACGTCTTGCATTCCTTTCTGGAAGTTGAGTTTGGCAGTGGTGGGGTCTTTGGTGAGGGAGAGGATGAGCTGGGTGTCGTTGGCGTAGGATACGATGTTGAGGCCGTGTTGTCGGACGATGGCTGCGAGGGGGGCCATGTAGATGTTGAAGAGGGTGGGGCTCAGTGATGAACCCTGTGGGACTCCGCAGGTGATTTTCGTGGGGTCGGAGAGGAAGGGTGGGAGTCTGATCCTTTGGCTTCTTCCGGTGGGGAATGATCGGATCCAGTCCAGGGCTATTCCTTGTATGCCTGCGTCATGTAGTCTGGTGACTAGTGTGCGGTGGGAGACGTGTCGAAGGCCGCTGATAGGTCGAGTAGGATGAGGGCTGCGGAGTGGCCTTGGTCCAGGAGGGTGCGGATGTCGTCGGTGGCGGCGAGTAGAGCGGTCTCTGTGCTGTGGTTGCTTCGGAATCCGGATTGGCACGGGTCGAGGACGGCGTTCTCTTCAATGAATCGTGTCAGTTTCCTGTTGACTGTTTTCTCTGCAACTTTGGCTGCGATGGGGAGGAGCGAGATGGGCCGATAGTTCTTGAGGTCGGTGGGGTCAGCTGTGGGCTTCTTGAGCAGGGGTCTGACTTCTGCGCGCTTCCAGTCATCTGGGAAGGTGCCTGTTTTGAAGGTGGTGTTGATGGTGCGTTGTAGTTCGGGTGCGATGGCGGCCGTGGCTCTGTGGTAGATGTGAGGGGGCAGGGGTCGGTGGGGGCCCCCGAGTGGATGCTTTTCATGGTCGAGGCGGTGTCTTTGGCCGTGATCGGTGTCCAGTTGGAGATGGTGGGCTGGCTGGTGTTTCTGGGGGGCCGTCTGTGGCGCCTGGTGGATGGTCGATGAAGTTGTCGTAGAGGTTTTTGATCTTGAGGTGGAAATAGGTTCCAAGCTTGTCGCAGAGGTCTTGGGATGGGGTGATGTCTGTGGCTTCGCTGCGTGGGTTGGTGAATTTTTGAATGACACTGAAAAGTTCCTTGGAGCTGGTGGAGTTGGCCAGGATTTTGTTGTGGATGAAGTTCCTCTTGGTGGCTCTGATCTGGTTGTGGTAGTCCGTCATGGCGTCCTTGTAGGTGGTGTGGTTTTCGGTTGTCTTGGTGTTTCTCCAGTTCTTCTCCAGGCGTCTGCAGGTGTGTCTGGCTTTTTGGAGAGCGGTGGTGAACCAGGCGGCTTTCCTGGGGCGTTGTCTGTCGGGGTTGCGTAGCGGGGCGAGCTCGTCTGCGCAGTTGGAGATCCAGGTGTGGAGTTCTTTGGCTGCGTCATTTGCGTCGTTTGCGTCGGGTGTCCAGGTGTGGTTGTCTCGGGTGAGGGTGGAGTTAAGTTGCTCGTCGGTAACCTTGCTCCAGTTCTTTCGTGGTGGGTGTGGGGCTGATTTGGGTTCCTTGGGTTTGTTGATGGCGAAGTGTACGCAGTGGTGGTCGGTCCATGGCGGCTGCGTTGTGTGGCTGAATTGGACGCTGTTTCCTGCCGTGAAGATGGAGTCCAGGGTGTGTCCTGCTCTGTGGGTCGGTGTGTTGACGAGTTGTTTAAGTCCGATGCTGGCGTGGTTGTCACGAAGGATAGTGGAGTTGGGGTCGCTGGGGTTGTCGAGGTGGAAGTTCAGGTCTCCAATGAGTATGTAGTTTGTTGAGGCGATGGCGTGGGGTGCGATGAAGTCAGTGATGGTGGTGGCGAAGGGTGTTCGGGGGCCGGGGGGGTCTGTAGACGAGGGTTCCTCGGAGTGTGGCTTTGGGGGTGGTCTGGATCTGGAAGTGCAGGTGTTCGGCGGAGGGGAAGGTTTCGCTGGAGGTGGTGAGGCGGAGGGTGCTCTTGTGGGCGATGGCGAGGCCCCCTCCTGGGTGGTTGGGGCAGTCTTTCCTCTGGATCTTGTATCCATCTGGGATGGCGTGCTGATGTCGGGTGCGGAGGATGCGTTGGTCCAGGTCTCTGTGAAGAAGGCGATGTCGGGCGAGAGAGAGTCGAGTAGGTTCCAGATTTCCATGGCGTGTTTCTGTACGGAGCGTACATTGAGGAGGATGCATTTTAGGGTGTCGCCGGTGCTGGCGTCGGCGGTGTTGGAGGCCGGGGTGGCGGTGAGGGTCTGGCGGCAGCGGAGGCAGGAGAACTGGCCGTGGGTCGTGTTCGGCGAGGCCTGTTGGCATTCTCTAAGTCTTCCAGGGTTGAGTGCGAGGAGGGTGGTGGTGTCGTAGCGATGGGTAGTGGGAGGTCCAGGGTTCCTGGCACTGGCCGTGGTCGGGTCGCGGACGGGCACAGAAGGGCTTGCCTTTGGCGCGCCGGCGGCGCAACCGCGTAGCGGCTGCCATTAAGTAGGGGAGGTGGGAGGGAGGAGAGGCTGGGAGCGGGGGAATTCCGGGGGGGAATTCCGGGGGGGGAGGGGCCGCAGGGGCAGCAGCGGCGAAAGGAACAGGCAGGCGCGAGAAAATAAAAACAGTGGTGGAATTAGAGCAAGACACAGATGGGCACAATAACAGTGGCACAACAGGGAAAAAATTAAGGAAAAAAAACGGCTAAGAAAGGTTACGGTGGTTGCAGGCAGTCTGGTCCCAGTTGGAGCGGGCAGCAGGCGCAGGAGCAGGCAGCAGCCTCGAACCTCCCAAGGAGGAGGTCGGGGTCTGGAGGCAAGAGACGGCACAGCGGAGCTGCGGGGAGAGAGCGGACCTAGACCGAGGACAATAGTATTGTCTTAGCAGTGTTTGAATTTAGAAATTACTGAAGTGCATTATGTAGCACCCTCTAAAAAATAAGTAATTAATTTATTAGTATCCTTCCTTAGCTCAGCCTCCCTATTAGGTACTAGCCTTGCATGTGACTGACTTTGTCCTTGCCCTATTGACCTTTCAAAAAAAGGGCCTGAAGAAATTTTCTAGTTTAATGGTAGGCAGTATGCCTCTGCTTGACTAGCATCTAGGAATGTTGACAGGCAATGGGAGCTGAAAAGTCTGTTGGAACTTAGAAATTGGACCCCATAAACTCTCTTGCTTTCCAGGTACCTCTTCAGTTCTTCTTGCTAACTTTAACTTTCAAGTCACTGACAAAACGTATATCCTTCCTGAGTTTCTTAACCTCACTCATCTGCCCTCTCCTCCTACTTATATTCAGGTTGGTACCTTAGATCCTATCTTTTTTGCCGTTTCCTTCAAGACCTCACTTCCTCTCTCTTCAACTGTCCTCCATCTGACAACTTTCTTATGTCAACTACACTCCTGGCCTCTATTCAGAGCCGGCTTTAGGGTGGTGCCACCAGTGCAGCTGCACCTGGGGCGGACCCGGGGTGGAGTTGTGTTTAGAAGTAATTTATAGGTTTAAAGGCACCTGCTGCAGAGTTCCTTGTGTGTTGGACAGGTTTCAGGCAACAATAAAAATGGCAAGATAATGCTAGTGGTTAATGTTCCTGCTGGAGAGAGATGGAGTTTTGTCTAATAACAGTTCTGACTCATCAGAAAGTAGCACAGAGGGTTAATATGCCTGCTGCAAAGAAGGACTACCATGGAGATAAAAGAACTGCATTTATGCAAATAGTACAGTGGGCTACTGCTTTTGTCACAGGGATTCTTTTTTTACTTGCAGTTCATAAGTTGCAGTCCTATTATAGCACAGCAACTTATGAATTGTCATCAAAGAATGCATGCAAAGACAAGGCATAGGGTTGGATCCTTATGTTTATACCCAATTCTTTCATGACCCTAAGGTTACTAAAAGGGTTAGTTTGAGTAGAAATACATTCTTATTAGTAAAGCTAACCCCAACCACTGTGGTACATTATAAATCCTGAGCTTGTACTTCTCCAGACCAAAAACTCTTACAATATACTGACTATTAGTATGGATGACATGTGACTCCTACACCTTGTAGTTTTCGTTGTCTTATGTAACATTTCGTTTAACACTCATATGATTGATTGTCTCTGTATAATGTGTGTGTGATATAAAGTGCGCTGACACCATACACTGGTAAGAGGAGCACTATAAAACACAAAATGAATGAGAGAGAGGCGTTAAGGAGAGATATGGGGCACTGTTGGAAGGTGATAGTGAGGAAATCATTGAAGAAGGAGGCCATAGGGGGGGGGGGACCAAAAATATTTGTTGCACCAAGTGCCACCAGCACTAAAGCTGACCCTGCCTCTATTCAACCATTACCTCTGCCTCCTCCTGACCCAACTATTGTTGTTGAAATTTGAAAGACAGTTTTCTAAACTCATGTGTTTCTATTGTGTTCAGTTCTGTACCCAATATTGATGATTTCTCCTCTCTTTTCCCAGACAAGGTTTCCTTGTTCTTGTTTCTTTCACTCTCCTCTCTACTCGACTCTCTTGCACATTTCTGGCCTATTTGGAAAACTACTCAACCCACAACTGAGCTTTCTGCTGTTCACATATCTGCAGGCCATTTTGAGTGATTATGGTACAAGCATCCTATCGCCAATCCCCTATCGTGTGTTCTGTTTGCTCATGGTAGACGCACATCTCAACTCAAAGCAACCCAAGAACCTTTCTTTCAGAAAGCACTATTAGAGGGGGCACATGTCTCTCATAGCCTGCTCTCCACTGATGACGGCTGGAATGCCAGAAACCGGTCCTAGGATGCTTGTTTCCGGTCCAGGGAAGACATGGCTTGGCAGTTCGGGCTGGACTGTTCCCATGAGGCACAGGGTCAGACTGATTTGCATATGGCCATGTCTGAACTGGGGTGGTGGAGTGAGCTAAAGAATGATGATGGATTAAACCCAGATCAGTTGACTGGGGGTGAGTGTTTGATTGGCTCAAACGTTCCGTCCATCATCCCCTTTTGTATCGCTTTGTTCGCCCTAAGTTGGCGGGGTATGCCCAGACGTGGGTCCCTTGCTCACTTTGCCACTGGATTCAAGCAAGCCTGGCTGATGACGGCTGGAATGCCAGAAACCGGTCCTAGGATGCTTGTTTCCGGTCCAGGGAAGACATGGCTTGGCAGTTCGGGCTGGACTGTTCCCATGAGGCACAGGGTCAGACTGATTTGCATATGGCCATGTCTGAACTGGGGTGGTGGAGTGAGCTAAAGAATGATGATGGATTAAACCCAGATCAGTTGACTGGGGGTGAGTGTTTGATTGGCTCAAACGTTCCGTCCATCATCCCCTTTGTATCGCTTTGTTCGCCCTAAGTTGGCGGGGGTATGCCCAGACGTGGGTCCCTTGCTCACTTTGCCACTGGATTCAAGCGAGCCTGGCTGATGACGGCTGGAATGCCAGAAACCGGTCCTAGGATGCTTGTTTCCGGTCCAGGGAAGACATGGCTTGGCAGTTCGGGCTGGACTGTTCCCATGAGGCACAGGGTCAGACTGATTTGCATATGGCCATGTCTGAACTGGGGTGGTGGAGTGAGCTAAAGAATGATGATGGATTAAACCCAGATCAGTTGACTGGGGGTGAGTGTTTGATTGGCTCAAACGTTCCGTCCATCATCCCCTTTTGTATCGCTTTGTTCGCCCTAAGTTGGCGGGGGTATGCCCAGACGTGGGTCCCTTGCTCACTTTGCCACTGGATTCAAGCAAGCCTGGCTGATGACGGCTGGAATGCCAGAAACCGGTCCTAGGATGCTTGTTTCCGGTCCAGGGAAGACATGGCTTGGCAGTTCGGGCTGGACTGTTCCCATGAGGCACAGGGTCAGACTGATTTGCATATGGCCATGTCTGAACTGGGGTGGTGGAGTGAGCTAAAGAATGATGATGGATTAAACCCAGATCAGTTGACTGGGGGTGAGTGTTTGATTGGCTCAAGCGTTCCGTCCATCATCCCCTTTTGTATCGCTTTGTTCGCCCTAAGTTGGCGGGGGTATGCCCAGACGTGGGTCCCTTGCTCACTTTGCCACTGGATTCAAGCAAGCCTGGCTGATGACGGCTGGAATGCCAGAAACCGGTCCTAGGATGCTTGTTTCCGGTCCAGGGAAGACATGGCTTGGCAGTTCGGGCTGGACTGTTCCCATGAGGCACAGGGTCAGACTGATTTGCATATGGCCATGTCTGAACTGGGGTGGTGGAGTGAGCTAAAGAATGATGATGGATTAAACCCAGATCAGTTGACTGGGGGTGAGTGTTTGATTGGCTCAAACGTTCCGTCCATCATCCCCTTTTGTATCGCTTTGTTCGCCCTAAGTTGGCGGGGTATGCCCAGACGTGGGTCCCTTGCTCACTTTGCCACTGGATTCAAGCAAGCCTGGCTGATGACGGCTGGAATGCCAGAAACCGGTCCTAGGATGCTTGTTTCCGGTCCAGGGAAGACATGGCTTGGCAGTTCGGGCTGGATTGTTCCCATGAGGCACAGGGTCAGACTGATTTGCATATGGCCATGTCTGAACTGGGGTGGTGGAGTGAGCTAAAGAATGATGATGGATTAAACCCAGATCAGTTGACTGGGGGTGAGTGTTTGATTGGCTCAAACGTTCCGTCCATCATCCCCTTTTGTATCGCTCCACTCTTATTGGCCTACTTTTTACCCCCACATCAGAACCCTCACCCCTGTTTTCTCATTCCCTGAGGTCGTTAATGTTTACGTTACTGTTAAGATTTCTAATATTCATGCTTCTTTTCCCACTCATCCTGCTCCCTGATCTGCTTCTGGACTTGCTGCATTTATCGCTGACACACCATAAGCCACTGATTCCTCTTCCCTGCACCTTGTTTCCTTCACTTATATCTCTGAATCCAAAGTGTTTGCCTTCTTTGTACTGTCAAGCCCACGATTTCACCCTTGTTCCTTCTCTGCAATCTATGGAAATTGAGCGTTCTGTTTTGTCCTTGCTTTCTTCACACTTCTGAGGTGCTCTTTTCCTGTCTGCTGGATAGGCTCTGTGTCTGCTTTCTGTCCAATACACTTTGCAGTTAGAGAGGGTTCTGTCCTAGGTTTGCTTCATATCTGTCTTTATACTTTTACTTTGTGTTCTATTATTTCTGCTCAAGCTCTGGACTCCTGTCTATGCTAAAACTGTCCGCATTTTTTCGGTTTTTTTCTTCCTTCTCTTCTTCTCTGTAGCTTTTCTGGAATCGATCTGGTCCGGTTTATCTGATAATGAGTCTGATATGCATTTGGCAGCACAGTCCCAGAATTTCACCATGTGTCCCGGAAAATGTCAGTGAATTTAGCACTCATCCCGGTTTTCAGAGAGGGTCAACTGAAGTAATTTAGTTAACAAAAATGATGCTGAATTCAACACTTTCATTTAATTACTCTTAGAGCTTGTCTGTGTTTTTATGTTGGTGAGCGCGGTCAATTAATTTAATCCCTGCTGCTAATTTGCCACACAATTGAGGTCCTTCTTTGTCTGCGAAATGGCCGAGTTTTTAGTAGGTAGGACCCCTCCTGTACCGCAGAGACTTTGCGTTGCACCCCTAAACTGAAGCACCATTCCCACGTCAAGCGCCCTCAGACTGCTAGAGAGAGGGCAGAGACAGCCGGAGACAGATGTGAAAAAAGACAGACGTGATCAGGTCAAGCCACAGGAAGATTTACACTAATCCAGGGTGACAGCACCAATCAGTTCCTTCGGAAAATCGTGAAAATAGATCCGCTCCAAGGCTAAGATCAATTTTCAAAGGAATTGTTTTAGTCTGAGCCGCGTCCAAACACTGCCTGCAGGTACGGTTAGCTCCGCCATTCTTTATCTTAATTGATAGGAAAACAAAAGAATCTGAGAAGGTTGATAAACACAAAAAAATCCAATCTCCCCTGTGATCAGTGGCACGCTGAGTCTGGCTTCCTGCAAAGGTTTCAATGTTTACAATATCTTCTTGGAGGAAAACTCCACTCATAATCACAGCAAGCTGTTCATACGGGTCCTCCGTGGAATCCACCTGCGTTCGTTCGTCGCCATCTTTGTATTCGGTCTTATTTCTGTGACGTACAGTGTGAGATTTGTATTTTCAACAGGCGCATCTGCGAGTGATTGGAGAATAAAGCTACATCCATAGGCGGTGAGAACAATAGGGTAGTGGAAAAGAGTGTAAAGACATAAGAGCGGTCTAATAGACATAAAGCTTTGGCTGTGTTCCAATGGGCATATTAGAATATCTACAGGCCTGCCGGGAAATGGGTGGTTTAAGGCAGCCATATGATTAAACGGTGACCTGTCTCCACGGTGCAAAAAGAACAATTGATGGACAGAATGCTGAACAATGTCGTACATTCACCCCAGTACAGAGATCTGGGCCTAAATCCATCGTTTTTTTGCTCACCATGCCATTCCAGTTTGGACCCAGCCATATGCAAATCAGTCTTGACCCTGCGCCCAATGGGAACAGCCCGAATTGCCAGGCCAGTTCCTCCCTGGACTGGAAACAAGCATCCTAGGACCGGTTTCGGGGTCATCAGCCAGGATAGCTTGACTCCAGTGGCATGGAGAGCACGGGACCCACGTCTCTGCAATCCTGTCCCACTCGGGGTGACAAATGCAAATCTCCATGGTGTGCAGAAATGTCAATAACAGAGCTGCATGCTTAGAACCCACAACCTTGCACAGCAGTGGATGAAGCAGAGGTTAGCATCGCAGACCATCTGGACATTGACAATGTTTTGCATATTCTGGTTCTAGTACACTTGCTTCCTGCTCCTTGTGGGGTGTGCAAGCAATCTGTGGCCGCTAGCACATTCGGGGTGTCTGCTACGGCATAATATCTTCCTTCAGTGCAGGAACTGTCTGCGAACTCTGTAGGAAATTTAATCTGCTTGTCAACTACATTCGTGAGCGTGGTCATGCCTTGGGCCAATGTTTTTTAAACGGTGGACTGAGCTAACCATGTGCCACACAGTAGTGCAATGTAAAATGATGTGCCCCCCCCTGCAGAATTGGAAGAAGAGCCCCTAGGTCTCCCATATCTCGCAGACAGTCATTGGCCTTGGGAAGAAAGGGGCCCCTCTGAAGAAATAGGACCCCTGATTTGTCGGGCCCCCTGCGCCGCAGGGGCTGCAAGGTCCTGCGCTATGCCCCTCATGGTACCATGCCCACTGCACGAGGGAAGGAGCCTGTTGATAAAATGCAGTATTACTAGTGATTTGCAGTCACTTCAAACAGGGGCGTAACAGGCCCCCACGGCGCAGAAGGGGCGCAGAGGGACCGCAGCCCTCCAGAGAGGGTACAAGGGGGGCCCAACTATTCAAGGGACCTCCCATTTAGCACAAGGCCAAGAAATATCTGTAAGATATGGGAGACTCGGGGGCCCGTCATCACCTTCTACAGGGGGGCCCCATCCTCTTGCATTACACCACAGACTTCAAAGGTTCTCTCACTGGCGGCTGCATTGTCCATATGTCTGGCTACAGAATGCACAGCACAGTGAGCAGGGTAAACACAGAACTGCATGTTCTGGTCCTGTGTGTCCCAGTATTGGCACACTGCACAGTTTCCGACCCTGTAGTGAAACCAAGCACCCTGTCGAGTATTCATAACTGCTAGTACTTGCGTCCTGTGGGTTCCCATTAAAAGACAGCACAGTGTCCCCTCTCACACTCCGTAAAGATACAGCTCAGGCAGGTGAAGTGCAGTTTCCTTATACGCACACAAGAGGTACAGCAAAGGTGGCAACATTGCAAACGTCACATGCAACAAGTAGACAACAGGCAGCAGCCAAAGCAGGACTGATTTATACAAACAATGTAGCAAAATAGCATGAGCAGCAGCCCAGCAAGCTCCCCTTTTACACAAACAACAACTACAGCATGGATACGGGCCTGCAAGCGTGCCCCACGGAAACCATGGTGCATTAAAAAGCAAGAAGCTGATCCAGAAACCTGAATTTAACACTTGGAGGCAAAAACAAGTGTCACATGCCATAAACATCAAAAACAGAGTAAGGCTGCCCAAAACTTTTAAATGTTCAATATAAAATGCGAAGAGTAATTTATGAAATGGGGAAAGAAAATGCCCCCATGCAAGCCATGCCTCAATCAGAAAGATGTACCATCCATCGCTGCAAGATAGATAACACCAGTGAACACTGCACAGAACCTGAATTGGTATCACTACCTCCGTGCAGCGACTGGAGGGGCAAAATAGTGCACTGGAGTAACTTTACCTCTACCACTGTATTCCCCAGTGCTGCAGATGATGTGGGGTGTTAGACGATGCTGGTGCTTAATACATCTGTGCCGCAGCCACCCCGGAAATGCCAGGGGGACTTGGTCTGGGAGGCTCTCTAAAAATGTGGGGGACTGACCTCCTGGGCAAGAGAACTTCTCTGTACCACTTCCAGCCTACACCTCCCGGACTTACTCATCATTGCTAGTCCGGATTCATAAAAAGGGCTAGCCACTCCGCTGCCTTCGGTGTCTGCACTCGGAGGAGAGAGGCCCAGCTGTTGCTCAGATGTAAGCTGCATTGTTCTTGCTTCGTCCCTCCAGTGAGGTGTGGGCCACACTGCAGGTTCTTCACTTCCAGAATCCACTCTTGGATTCCACCAGACTCCTTCACAGTCTTCTCCAGAGGCATCTTCTTCGTAGTCTCCCATTGTCGTCTACGGAAGGTTTCGACTTCACTACACCCCTATGCACCCGGCTTCCCTGGTGCAGGTAACCTGGTATCTGGGGCCTCCATGGGTGGGGGGGCTCTCCAACCTTCTGTTTTCCAAAGGGTTTCTTCGGGGTCCTCCAGGAAGGGTCCTTCTTCTTTAAAACTGCAACCGCGACTTCTCCATTGACTTCCATTGGGCATGCGGCTGTGTTTCCACTCTGCACACAGCCTCCGTGGGTTTCCTGGGTACTTATCTTGGATGGTTCCTTGTGTCCCCAGCTCCTCTGAGTCTTCTGGTCCAAGTCCTGTTCTCCTTTGCAGTTCACATTCCACTCCCTTAATATATGGTTTGGTCTCCCCCTGGAGACCAGTGTATATTTGTGCTACTTACCTGATTATTTCAAAGTAGTCTTGTGTATTGTGTTGATATCTCCGGGTAGGAGATATACCAATGTGTTTATGAGTGTGTTGAGTAATAAATAGATATTTTTATATACACACTGTGTTGTTCTTTTTCATTTAACTTACACTACTGATTAAAGTTGGTAAAACAAGCTGCTTTACACTCCTTCAAGATAAGCCTGAAGGCTGCTCTCCACAGTTACCACTTTGAGAGCTTTCTATGGTTATCAAAGACCACTAAAATCACCATAAGGGTTCTCTGGATTAGTGCAAGGTGCATCGTACTCGACTCATCACTCATCACTCACCATGAACCGACAGGTCAACGCCGTCACCTCCAGCTGCTTCAACACCCTCCGCATCCTCCGCAAGACCTTCAAGTGGATCCCCCCTGAGTCAAGGAAGACAGTCACCCACGCACTCATCACCAGCAGACTGGACTATGGAAACGCACTCTACGCCGGCATCAACAAGTCCCTACTCCGCAAACTCCAGACAATATAGAACACCGCTGCCAGACTCGTCCTCGGCATCCCCCGACACGAACACATCAGCCAACACCTACGAAGTCTCCACTGGCTCCCCGTGGAGAAAAGAGTCACTTTCAAAATCCTCACTCACGCCTACAAATGCCTACACAACAACGGACCCAAATACCTCAATGACAGAATCAACTTCCACGTACCCAAAAGAAACCTCCGATCTTCCAACCTCGCACTGGCCGAAACCCCGCGCATCCACAGAGCCAGAGCAGGCGGAAGATCCTTCTATGTTCGCCCTAAGTTGGCAGGGTACGCCCAGACGTGGGTCCCTTGCTCACTTTGCCACTGGATTCAAGATAGCCTGGCTGATGACGGCTGTAAGCCAGAAACCGGTCCCAGGATGCTTGTTTCCGGTCCAGGGAAGACATGGCTTGGCAGTTCGGGCTGGACTGTTCCCATGAGGCACAGGGTCAGACTGATTTGCATATGGCCATGTCTGAACTGGGGTGGCGGAGTGAGCTAAAGAATGATGATGGATTAAACCCAGATCAGTTGACTGGGGGTGAGTGCTTGCAATGTTCAACACTCCGTCCATCATCCCCTTTGGTTTTCCTCGGAAGATCCTTCTCTCACATTGCAGCCAAGACCTGGAACGAGCTACCGGCAGACATCAGATGCGCCCCCTCCCTGAACACCTTCAGGAAGACCCTCAAGACCTGGCTCTTTGGCTAAACAGATCTGCGGACCCCCCCCCCCAGCGCCTTGAGACCCTCACGGGTGAGTAGCGCGCTTACAATTCCCTGATTGATTGATTGAGCATTTAAAAAAGTGTGCATCATATACTAAGCCAGCCTCCTACAATGATATTTTTATTTTTCCACATGAGGCTCCTCTTTATATTTGCTTGTAGCCTTATGGGGTGATCAATTCTTAAGTAGCCACCTGTACTCCAACTCCAGTATTGCTTTGCAGAGATAACGGCTGTTGCAGAGGAAAGGGTGACCTCAAATAGGTTCAGCAGCCTTTGGTCTCAAGGAGGGATTCCCCCTCAATTCCCTTGCTGAATGTTGCTGATTGGTGTCAGTGACTGTAATTGTTGAACGTACAGCCTGGCTTACCCTGGGAGTGAGTTCTACCAACTATGCCTTCCCTGTGTAAAGCTCCAACAGTGTAAGTGATGGGTGTCCCCTTTCCTTCATACCCCAAGTGTATGATCGCCATGACTTTGCATTTAGGAGTGTGATGTAAATCAGGACTCTGTGTGTGGATGAGGATGTGGATCTGAGAGAAGGCAGTTTCTCCTCTGCAATGACACTCTTTCCTTCTGGAGTTCTCTTGTGGTGCAGGTTGACATGAGACTCCTGGGCATAGGAAGTAATTTTTGTGTAACTGTGCTTCTTGTCCTTTCTCCGTTCATTTTTCTTGATCCATTGTCTGGGACAATCAGCAACATTTTCAGCTAGGACAAGTTTCTCACGGAAGTTTGTGAAAGGAAAATTAAACCAACCCAGCATTCCCAAAACAAACCTTTTTTTTATCAAGTTGTTTTCATCATAGCGGCCTTTTTAAATCTTTCTTTATCTTTTTATTAACTTTATAGCAGACATCAATGAAGGCAGTCAGACCTAGATCCTATTACTGTTTCACATTCTGCATGACAGAGTACAACTGCAACAGGTTTGTTTTAAAGAAATACAATCCCATTTCCCAAGAGTGTGAGAGGAAGGTTGCCTCCCAATCAGAGATTTCAGACATGCCTGTGGAATTTTGTCTCATGAAACTGAGTAGAAGTGGACCCTAAAATGACTTAGGGGAGTTGCCGACAGGTTGTATTTGGGCATAGCAGTCCGCCAAGCCTTTGTAAAAGGTTGCAACCCGCAACCAATCTTTAACTCCAGGGGGAGGGCTCTTGGACCAGACCATGGCAACCCTCCATTTATCCAACAGTAGCAATAAAGACGCCAATCTAAGTTCTGGTTTATTAAAGTCCACCATATGACTGAATAGAGTGTTCCAAAATATCTGCCATTGTGTCCATTACATAAAGCCAGAAAGCATTGATGGCAAGCGATGTCAGGTCAGATGTAAGAAACCTGCAGGGTATGTGGGGCATCTTTGGCACTATGACTTATGGTTGTCTCAAATTTAGACATTAGTTAAGGGGTGTGGTATAGGTGGTTAAGACATCTGAAATGCAAGAGTTTATGCATATAATTAATATAAATGAGTTTTATATGGGCGCAGCAATACTACTATGTTTTTTAGAGATCTCTTGTCCAAGATCGCGTTCCAATAGTTGTTTGGCTGGAAGGACAGAATTGTCACCAAGATCTCCAAGCAATTTGTACATTTTAGACACCCAACCTGTAACCAGTTTAAAGGAGGGAACTCAGCAGGGACCTCCGAGAATGATGGGAATGCATTGTTCCCCAGGGAAACAAGTGTCCCATTCTTGTGAGCTCACATCTATGCAAAGTTGCAACTACAGCCTGTTCCAGCATGAGTGGAAGTATGGGATTGTTAGAGAGAGGTAGGTCTGGAGAGTATAATAAAGTCATAGCCACCCTGAATGCGAGCTTCCCCCATTACTGTTATCGCTGTTTCTGGAATGGACGGAGGGGGACAACCCCTTTCAAGAGCTTCCCTATACAGCTTCAAGTGGTGTGGTGCCAGAAGTGTTTTTAATTTTGATAAAAGTCTGTTGTTAGCCCGTCAAATCCCAGGGCTTTACCACACAGAAAGCTATACATTGCTCTAATGATCTCCCCAGTGTCGATAAGGACAAGTAGTGGTTCCCTGAGTTTACCATCAATCCCTGTTAGTGTCACCTGATGTGATGATATATCTTCCTGTCCCATATCAATTTTAGATGCATATAGTGAATTAAATTCACTAAAAATGTCTTCTCTCATTGTTGCTCTATCTCTCTTATTAGTGTGCATATTGGTGATTACCGGGGGCCAGTGCTCCGTCAATTTTAACACATGCGCCAGGGTTTTACCCGTTCTATCTTCTTGGCCATAATGATGAGCGTGCGCATATTTGCTCAAATATTTCATCTACCTGTCAGCCCAGTCTCTAAACTCTGGCTGTAGTTTGTTAATTTGTTCGAATGTTGATTGCAACAAGTTTCCCTCGTAACTTTTTCCATCTTAGATTGTAGTGTAGCTCCTATTTCCCTAATAGGCTCTGCGTATTGGAATAATATACCCTATAGGCTTGACATAGGACTGAGGTCGGTATGTTCCTATCGAGTATATTAAACTTAATTACTTCTGCCAGCTAGCTCAGAGGCCACTAGAAACTCCTTGACAAACAAGAAGGGAGTAGTTTCTGGCAGCCGCAAAACATGACCACTTTGTTTCCGTTTAGAATCAAAACGTGTCCCAGAGTCGTGGAAACAATAGATAACCGTTTCACTCAGCTCAATCGTGCATGCTTAGTTTTCCTCAAAGTTACACAGAAAGAATAGACGGGCGTTTCAATAAAAGATTTATTGAACAGTCTTGTTTCTCGTGGAAGTAATATGTGCTGTTACGATCACAAGACAGTATGCAAGATAAATAATGTACAGCATAAGCAGTAGAAATAAATAATACTGTGCTAGCATGATCTTTAGTAGATATTCATTTACATAAATAACACAGACTAAAAATGCGAGTACTCATACGATGCATTTCTAAGCTAGTTCTACCCCAATGTACCTAACCTAACCTAGGTGTAGGGAGAGGTATGAAGTAGGTGGAGTATTCCTTACTATGGTATACTAAGAGTATGTTACGCCTAGTATGCCTAGTATGCCAAGAGTCCCTCTAGGTTCTAGTCAGCTCCATACCTTAAGAATGAGAGAGGTGGGAATCTCTTGCCAGACTCGAACTCCAACACCCCGCAAGGGAAGTCAGATCACTGGAAGCTGGACTCTCTGCGTGCAGGGATGACAGCGTCTTCTCAGTGTGTCAGGCCGGGAAACGGGCTCCTCTGAAGTCGAGGTCTCCTCTGATTTACAAGGGCTAGGGAAGGTATATTTATACCTGAGAGGTACCTCAGAATGTTAGCATTGACGTGAATCGGACAGCGGAAGACGTCATGAATGAACCCTTAAGGTATAACGGTTCATGCATAATAGATGAGTCCTTGAAGAAATCAATAGTCCTGCGCTAGGGAAACTCCCGAAGCCTAAGGGTCTGTTCTTCAAGAACTCGTTGTGACGTTAGGGTGGACGGATGTCGGAGACCATGCCTGTATTTGGAGTGCACGGTTTAATGCCTAAATAAGGACTGGGATTTTATGCCTATATAAGGGCAGGGCGAATTGTGCCTATATAAGGACATGATACAGGAAAACCTATATACGGACACCCTAAGAGGAATACAACAAGATAGTGCTCCTTCCCTTTTTAGGTCTCGGCTAGACAGCGTATGCGCTGTCTCAAAGAGATGTGTTGTGTGTAATCTGTGGCCTTCTGCCCACCCATAAGCTTCCCATTTGCTTGCTCAATCATCTGTCTCATATTCTTAGATACCATTCGTCCTTGGCATGCATGATCATGCCTCTTCTTGTTTTAGCCCTCCCCCACAGCATGGTTCACATACTTGTAAACATCCACTGCTCCCATTTTTACGACCATTTTAGGACTTATTTTTGTCTTTCTTTTTCAGCACTCTACACAATGCTCATGGTTTTACCAGCTCCGTCTCTTCCCACCCACCCTCATGTCCCATCAACAGATCACCCCTTCCCCCATCACTGCTTTTCCCATTGTTGCTGCTTTTCATTTCCTCCACCTCCTATCTCTGCTTGCTCCCTCTCACCTCCCCGTGCTTGCCCATCCACAAATCACCCCCTCCCCCGACCCCATCACTACTTTAAACCCCCATTGTAGTCTGTAGCTTCTAAAGTACCTGTGTCTTCTGCTGTAATTGCATAACCACATTTCTCCTGTGCAAAATGATTGAACTGTTCGTGTCTCACCTTATTGCTTCTCATTTCATAGGGTGTTTCTGTGCGCCATTGTTGCTTAACTTGAATTCTCTTCAAGGAAGCCAGGCTGAATCTTGATGTGATCAAGGTCTGCCTGTCCCTCAGTGTCCATGGCAAAAGTAGTCCTTTTAATGTGGCTGCCGGTACGATGTATTTTCTCATGTTCACTACTGTAAACCAGCCTAACACTGTGATTCTTTCTATTTTTGTGTGTAGTTTTATATAGCGCCAACACCACCTGAAGGTAGTGGAGCGCTTTGCATTAGCACCAGTTACTTTTTTTGTGCAGTTTTATATTGAGCCAACACCACCCAAAGGTATTGGAGTGCTTTACATTAGAACCAGTTCCTTTACACAAGGACACATTTATTTTTGAAGGCACAAAAAGAATGAAGTGATTTGTCCAGAATCATGGATGTTAAGCCGATGCCAAAATTCGAATCAAGTTTCCCAGCTCCATAGTCTGTAGCTGTGGGCCTAGCGCCACATCCGCTCCCAAGAGGACACCACATCGTCTCCCTAGCCTCAGTTCCACATTTTGTGATTATGGCCAAATCACTTAATCTCCCTGTGGCAACCCACATTTGCTGTGTGTTGCCTGTCCACCTGATGCCCTTCGCTGATTGCCCCGCTGAACTCCAGTGCACGGATCCCCTCCTCCCCCTACTCTGCTTTAAAAGAACAGTTTGTGCAGTTTTATATAGTGCCAACACTACCCGAAGGTATTGGAGTGCTTTACACAGTGGCGGCTGGTGACATTTGAAAGTGGAGGGCATAAAAGTTCTGGATGAGTGCCTCGTAGCAAGTAAGCGAGGCCGACCGTCATAATCGGAGTTTGCGGTGGGGGGGAGGGAATTGGGGGCTCTACCCGTGAGAAATATTAGAAAAGAGAGTGGGCAAATGGTGCATTTTCAAGAAAATTTGAGAAAGCAAGAAGGTTATAAAAGCAATTGTGAAAGTGTAGTTATGTTTTCGGTCCAGGGAAGATCTGGTTTGGCAATTCAAATTGGACTGCTGCCATGAGGAACAGGGTCAAGATTGATTTGCATATGGCTGGATCTAAACTGGGGTGGCGAAGTGAGCTAAAGAACGATGATGGATTCAACCCAGATCTAATAGTGACTGGGGGTAAGTGTCTGAAGAGTTTTACAAGGTGCCACCGGGAACTCGCTCACGCCGCCAATATGGCGGGTGTGTGCCAGTCCCCGGGACGCTTCTCCTGCAGGGGGCGGGGCCAGAGCCGCGATGACGCGGCCGGCGCCCGCCCCCCGCGGGCAGTGATTGGCTGCCATGGCATGCCCCGGAAGTGGAAGCAAGCACTTCCGGGGCCAACGCACGCAGAACGGGTCCCGGATCTAGCCGGGACCTGTTCTTTCCTGTTCTGGGGGCCATGGCTCCTTTAAAAAGGAGTGCGGAGCGGCGGCACAGTCTTTTCCTCGCTGCTCCGCTTCGTCAGTCAGCTGTTCGCCCCCCCCCCACACACCGGAGGCTGTGGGAAGCCTCAGTTTCTTTTCTTTTCTCTCTTTATTTTTATACAGGTTGCTGGTGATTTCGGGGGGGGCACTTGGCTGTGGAGGAGCACTTCACTACTCTCGAGCAGCATACAACATTGCGAGGAGCAGTTTTGGCAGCGAGGGAAAAGCACAAGGCAGCAAGGACCCTCTTTTGCAGCCCTGGTGGACCTGCATTACACCGCAGTCGGGAGCCACTCGGGTTGGAGTACATACTCACCCGACCCACTGGACTAGCTTGTGTGAGTGTCTCTGGCTGTGGGGGTGCTCGTGGTCGGCCGGGGGCCTGCAGTGACTCAGCTGAGAGGGAGGTAAGGGTCTGGGCATTGTCCCAGACAGGACCAAAGTAGTTGGGATTGTAAGGAGTATTTGTCTAGGGCCTCATTGAAGTGGGGTGCAGTGCAGTTGTGGGGCAGGAGCCAATTGTGTTAGCTAAGGGTTTTTGACCAGTGCATTAAACCATAAGCGTAAACTGGGTTGCCATTCTCTTTGTTAGGCAGTTATTGTGCAGTGCATATTCTCTCCATGGCACCTAAGGCTAAGAGGGGGCAGGTACCAACCCGAATGGAGGAGTGGATGGCTACAATGATGCGCACAATGAATGATTTGGGTCAGAATGTGGCAGAGCTACGCAGGAAAGTGGATGGGCAGGAAGACCGTGAGGACAGACCCAGGCGTTCCGGGGTGGCACCCACGGCGACTTTCCCTCCGGTACCCAGGAGATCTAAGCCTAAGAGTGGGGGCAGGTGGGCTGTGTCAGTAGTTTTGCCAAGACCAACAATCCCAGGACCGGTAGTCCCAGCCGGGGGGGTGCAGTGCCAGTGGGAGTAACGCCACCTGAGGGCGCAGGGGCCCCAAGTCAGCCTAGCACACCGGGGGGTCCTGGTTCAGAGGGGACTCCGTCCCAGCCAGTGGTACCCCCCTGTGGTACCCCTAGTGTGGTCCCAGGTCAACCTTATTTAGTAGCTAATCTAGCAGAATTGCTCACATGTCTAGCCAAGGCGGGGACTGTAATTCCTTCTGCGGGCAGTGGGGCCCTGTCAGCTGAGGGGGACGCAGTGGAGAGGGCCAAGAGTTTGGTAGCGCAGGTAGAAAGGGCGAAGCAGGTGGTACCGCAGGTGGTTGACACGAGCACACCAGCTGTGGTAGGGCCGGCCAGTAGGGCAGGGCAAAAGAGTGCAGGGAGCAACAAGAGTGGCCCAGAGCTTGCCAATCCGGTCACAACTGCAGGAACTGAGCACGCAAAGACGCAAGCAGGCACGTCTGCAGGTACGGACCAATTGCTACCGAGTTTAGGTTTGGGGGAGATGCGCACATCCAGAGAGCTTCTGGAGAGGCACATCGCACAGGATGTGAAAGAGCAAATCTGGAAAGGGGAATATGTGAACATGTTTTCTTTGTTAGTGGACAGGGATGAGAGGAAAGATGCTAAAGAATTGAGGGAGTGGGCTCACCCAAGGGATTGGGGCAATTGGCCCTCTAGGAAAAAGATTGATGAGACCTTAATTAACTGGATAAAGGCATTTTCAAACTTCCATGCGAGAATGGTGGAGAAATTCCCTGGGCTGGGGTCTGAATTGGTGTGCTATCAGAATAGGATCACATGTGCACATGATGAGTACGGGGAATGTGTTGGAAGGAATATGACAAGGCATTTAGGAGGGCGAAGGCCTCTGACCCGGCTCTAGCATGGGATCAAATGGATGTAATTCTGTGGTTGAGGCACATGAAAAACACAAGCCAGGACGCACTAAAGGGGCAGTCCTTTTGGCCTAGTACACACCATAGCAGGGGAGGGGGTAGCAAGAAGGGAGCTTGTTGGGATTTCAACAAACGGACATGCACAAGGCCCAATGGTTCCTGTAAATTCAGGCATGCATGCTCTTTCTGTGGTTTGTCCTCCTACTCAGAATCCAAGTGTTTCAAAAAATCAAAGGACAAGGGAGGTAAAAAACAGGAATGAGGATTTATCACTTACTAAGGCACACTCACCCAAAAACAGGAATGAGGATTTATCACTTACTAAGGCACACTCACCCATAAACACAATGGCTTTGATTCCCTAGCTAAATAAATACTGCTGCCCAAACACGGCCCAGTTGTTGTTGGAGGGATTCAGGGATGGTTTCAGGATTCCTGCCCCTGGCTATTCTGGGGTTCCTTACTGCCGCAATCAGCAGTCAGTAAGGGGGAACATGCCCGTGGCAAAAGATAAAGTGTTGAAGGAACTGCATTTGGGGAGGCTGGCGGGTCCTTTTGACTCAATCCCTATTGATGATTTTGTCTGCTCATCTCTGGGTGTAGTGCCCAAGAAAGACCCGGGGGAGTTCCGACTGATCCATAATTTATCTGCTCCCAGGGGTCAGTCACTGAATGATGCTATTTATGGGGTTTTGTGCACCGTGAGATACGCATCATTGGATCAGGCGATTGCAATGCTGCAATCGCTTGGCCCAGGCACTTTGCTAGCAAAGTCTGACATAGAATCTGCCTTCCGTTTGCTACCGGTCCATCCTCGGGATTTCCATCTTTTGGGGTTCCAGCTAGAAGGGAAGTTCTACATGGACAAGTGAATGCCAATGGGGTGCTCGGTCTCTTGCTCTTATTTTGAGAAATTCAGCTCTTTTCTGGAGTGGGTTTTCAGGCAGGTGACCGGGCACCACTGGGTATTGCACTATTTAGATGATTTCTTGTTGTTGGGGGCGCCACAGTCACAGGAGTTTGGCAGGGCTCTAGAAGCATTCTGCGCACTCAGGAGGGATTTTGGGGTCCCCCTGGCACAAGGAAAGACGGTTGGGCCGTCCACACAAATTGAGTTCCTGGGCATAGAGTTGGATTCTATTGAGGGTGTGTCACGCTTGCCATTGAGTAAGGTAAAAGGTTTCACGCTAGCATTAGCAGACTGTTTGCGCAAAGAAAAGGTCACTTTGCATCAGCTACAGAGGGCAGTAGGTATGCTGAACTTTGCATTAAGAATCATCCCTATGGCCAGCCCCCTTTCACGGTCCATCGCACAGGCAATGTCAGGGCTGAAAGATAAGCATCACCACACTCGGCTGTCCAGCGAGGTTAAGCAGGATATGCGGATTTGGATGGCATTCCTGCGTGATTTTAATGGCTCAGTAGTATGGCCCAGCCCGGCCAGGTCCAGTAGAGAACTTGGCCTCATTACTGATGCGGCAGGGAGTGAGGGTTTTGGAGCCATTCTGGGTTCTCAATGGGTGGCGCAACGTTGGCCCGTGTGGTGGGTGGACACCGGTGTAACAAATAACATTTCATTTCTGGAACTCTTCCCCATTTTGGTGGCCTTGACCTTTTGGCCACACCAATTTCGCATTCAGTCTGTGGTTTTCTGGTCAGACAATATGGCGGTGGTGGAATGCATTAATCAGCAGTCTGCCAAGTGTAAGATGATGCTTCGCTTGCTTAAAGAAATTGTGCTGCAATGTATGAGATTGAATGTGATGTTTAGGGCTAGGCATGTCCCGGGAATACTTAACCACGCGGCTGACGCATTGTCTCATTTCAAGATGTAGGTTTTCAGGTCCTACCATCCAGAAGCGGCGGACCGTCCCACCCCTTTTCCAGAGCAACTGTGGCAGCTTGGTGCCCCAACCTACCAGACCTCGTGGCAGCTAGCCTAGCACCCAGGACTAGGCGGGCCTATGAGGGGGCTGTTACCGCATACTGCGCATTTCTGGGGGAGGGTTGGAAGGGGGCATGGCACGAGCCAGGGTCCGTCATATCATTCATAAGGGAATTGAGGGACAAAGGGCGTTCTGTGGCATGCGCAAAGCGGCACATGACAGCAATAGCCTTTTTCGCAAAGATGCTGGGGCATAGGGATCCCACGGGCTCATTCTTGGTTCAAAGGGCTCTGAAGGGGTGGCAACGCCTGCAAGGTGCCCAGCCAGACATTAGACATCCGATTAGCATTGAAGTGCTCTCAGCCCTCATGGGGGCATTGGAGAGAGTATGTAGATCCACCAGTGAGGTCCAACTGTTCAGGTCTGCCTTTTCCCTCGCCTTTTATGGCGCTTTCAGAGTGGGGGAATTGGTGGCACGTAATAAACACGATTGGCAGGGTGGGATGCAACTTTCCTATGTCCACCTTCAGGCAGGGTCAGTATCCCTATCAATCCCCAGATCAAAAATGGATCAGAACGGGAGGGGGGAGCAAGTTATCTTGCACAAACCTCTGTGGAGCTCGTGCTGTCCGGTGGGCAACTTGGAGGCGTACATGGCCTGCAGGCCACGGGGTGCAGGGGGGCCATTGTTGATCCATCAGGATGGGACTCTCCTCACAAGGTTTCAGTTTGGGAGGATCTTGACATTGGCACTGGGGGAGGCAGGCCTGGATGCATCCAAATTTGGTACCCATTCCTTCAGGATTGGGGCAGCTACTGAAGCCATGGCTCAGGGACTGATGGGTCAGGATGTTCAAAGAATAGGGCGGTGGTCTTCGGACTGCTACAAGCGATATGTGCTGCTACATTTACTCTAAGTATCATTACTAATGTTTGGTCTTGTTTCACTTCTCTGCAGTTTCCACATCCTGTCCCGCAGGAGGGGAGCTAGCCGTCGTCCGCCGGTCAACTGAGCCTCGCCCACGCCAGGTACCCGCCTGAGGGCCAGGCCACAGAGAAGTCTGGATCATAGGCCATTCATATGTGAGCAGGTTGAAACAGCATTTTCTCGCAGGAAATTTCATGGACAGGGCCTGCCAGGCAGGTTTTAAGGTGTCATTACACCGTCAAGGGGGATTGCGATTGAGTCAGTTCCGTAATGTGATGGGTGCTTTGCTCCTTAGGTCCCCAGCGACACCCGCTGCGGTAATAATACATCTGGAAGGTAATGACCTGGTACACATGGGTAGGAAGGGAGTGGTGGAGGCAATAATCACAGAAATAGGATGGTTGGCCAAGCAGTGCCCACAGGCAGTATTGGTATGGTCTCACATGATCCTGAGGCTCCAATGGCGGGGGGGTGAGTCTGTGTGGGCTTTGAATCACTCCGTAAAGCGGATTAATAACAGGATAGATAAGCTTTTCAGGTCTCCTAAATTGCAAACGATTGCACATGGTTGCATCCGGGGGGAGCGGTTTTTTCTGCAGGACGGGGTGCACCTTTGCAAACTGGGCAATGATTTTTTCATGGAAAATATGCTAGCCTGGATGTTAGGGGTAACAAGCAGGGCATGACCTTCGGGTCAGCAGCGGATGGGGGGGCCAGATAGTCGGTCAGCTATGCTGGCCTGTGGCGGTAAGGTCATGATTGCTAGGTCAATTTTACATCTCTTAGTAGGCATCCCATTGTTTAATGGGGACGCCTGGGGGGGGACAGTGGTCCCTCATCACACTCCAGGGGCGTTACGGCCGATAGGCTGAAGGGTGCGGGGTAGGAAGTTCCGCTTCCGGCAGGCCCTTGGGCCAACCCCGTGCAGGCGCATGGGCGCCAAGGTGGCATAACATCAGTCCCTGGGAGGTAGTATTGGAGGCGTAGGGGTGCCCGCGGAAAGGAATCTGATGGGCAAACGGGCCTCTTGCGCAAGGTCACTCCGTTAAAGGGGGACCTGGCAAGTAGTAGGGAACAGTCATGACCTTGCAGGTAGGCTCATCCAGGGTACGCAGAAAACAAAGTGTACATATTCCAGTTTTAGGTTAGGTATGGCTATGTATTAGAATCATGTTAAGGTTAGCCATCAAAGATGTGTAAATAAGTGTATTTGAAATGTTATTGAATATGTTTTGGGATTTCTGCGTATTAAAATTGTGTTATGAATTTTTAATTACGATTGATTCATTTTAATAAAATACGGCCGGGGTTATCCGACCCCTAATCCAAGTTCTGTGTTGGATGAATTTATTATCGATGCCTCAGGGGAAAGAGGGGTTTTGGAAGCAACCATCCCGGGATCCCCTTTTTTGGGAGGAGAGTTGGGGACAACAAATCCACCAATGGGAGGGGACTCGGCAATACCTGGCCATATTACAAGGCGCCACCGAGAACTCGGTCACGCCGCCAATATGGCGGTTTGTGCCGGTCCCCGGGAAGCTTCTCCTGCGGGGGGCGGGGCCAGCGCTGTGATGACGCGGCCGGCGCCCGCCCCCCACGGGCAGTGATTGGCTGCCATGGCATGCCCCGGAAGTGGAAGTAAGCACTTCCGGGGCCAACGCAAGCAGAATGGGTCCCGGATCTAGCCGGGACCTGTTCTTTCCTGTTCTGGGGGCCATGGCTCCTTTAAAAAGGAGAGCGGAGCGGCGGCACGGACTTTTCCTCGCCGCTCCGCTTCATCAGTCAGCTGTTCACCCCCCCACCACACCGGAGGCTGTGGGAAGCCTCAGTTTCTTTTCCCCACCCACCATCCCTTGAGGCAACGAGGTTTAAGAAGGGTTTATGTTCAGGCGTCTTTTGGTCTAACGGTTTGCTTTCCAGGTTGATTTTTTGCAATCTTGTTTTGCAGTTACTAAAACGTGTTCCGAATAATGTCTATCGGTATGTTTATCTTACAGGGTGATGTCATTTATGCTTGTCGTATTTTTGTCTGAGTATCCTTGGTCTGCGGTAAGGTCATGATTGCTACGTCAATTTTACATCTCTTAGTAGGCATCCCATTGTTTAATGGGGACACCTGGGGGGGGACAGTGGTCCCTCATCACATTCCAGGGGCGCTTACGGCCGGTAGGCTGAAGGGTGCGGGGGTAGGAAGTGCTGCTTCCGGCAGGCCCCTTAGGCCAACCCCTGTGCAGGCGCATGGGTGCCAAGGTGGCATAACATCAGTCCCTGGGAGGTAGTATTGGAGGGCGTAGGGGGTGCCCGCGGAAAGGAATCTGATGGGCAAACGGGCCTCTTGCGCAAGGTCACTCCGTTAAAGGGGGACCTGGCAAGTAGTAGGGAACAGTCATGACCTTGCACGTAGGCTCATCCAGGATACGCAGAAAAAGTGTACATATTCCAGTTTTAGGTTAGGTATGGCTATGTATTAGAATCATGTTAAGGTTGGCCATCAAAGATGTGTAAATAAGTGTATTTGAAATGTTATTGAATATGTTTTGGGTTTTCTGCGTATTAAAATTGTGTTATGAATTTTTAATTATGATTTAATAATTTTAATAAAATACGGCCGGGGTTATCCGACCCCTAATCCAAGTTCTGTGTTGGATGAATTTATTATCGATACCTCAGGGGAAAGAGGGGTTTTGGAAGCAACCATCCCGGGATCCCCTTTTTTGGGAGGGGAGTTGGGGACAACAAATCCACTAATGGGCAATACCTGGCCATATCAGCGCTCTGTCCATCATCTCCTTGTGTTTACATCTTTTACTTGAAACAGGTTGTCAAAGAAACAATGCCTAATATCTAAAAATAATGGTACTAAAATTATCAACCTTCAAAGTATGAAAGGTTGAGTTGACCTGGTCAGGATTCAAATCCATCACCTGTAGGCCACACCAAATGTCAGCAGTGAGCACTAAATGGATGGGGGCACTGACTGACTTGCATTCGACCAACAAGGGAATCTATTTTTCCAAATCTCTATAATGTTTTGCAGAACGTTGTCATAAATGAACTTCAGACCAACTGATGTTCCCTCGATGATTCAAAGCTAGGTAGCTTTTATTACAACAAGAGAATATCTTCCTATCTGTGGCACTCGATTTTAGAATTACAGCTTGCACAAGAGAAGCATTTTGGCAGTATGGGTCCATGCTCTGTAGTCTCCGGTGATTACATGAAGTGCTGAGCGGACACAGCTGCCCATGGATCATCAGGGATTTACAGCGGAGGACGCAGCGCTTATTTATTATTCTACTGTTACCCAGGAGAGGCTACAGGCAGTATGAGTTCATATTCCAAATAAAGGGTCCGAAAATGAGAATACCTTGAACTGTCAGTGTGAGGACTATTAACAAACAAGACAATAACTTCACCTAATGAGTAATGATTGTGCCGGCCTTGATAATGGAGCCGTCTGAGTTTTGTAACAGCTAGCTTTTATGCCGAGCGTATGCTGATGTAAACAAAATGAATTACTCTACCCCACCAAATTGGAACTCCTTTTATCGACCTTGATTGGATGAAAGGCAATGATAGCACAGCCAGGACTTCATACTGACCTTCTACGTGCTCGCGGATTTCTGTAGCAGGTGTGTTGACTCACATATCTGTCTTAGTAGCATCGAGGCTCAACTGTTAAACTAAACTGTAAACAGCTCATCAACACCGGCTCCCATTTTATCTGTACTTCAGGAAGTGTTTTGGATTCTTATGAAAGCGAAGACTTGAAGGATAGATAACACACGGAAACCTGGGGGCTGCTCTTATTAGCCAGATGCACAAGCTAATTTTTAAAATACATTGTTGGCTCTTTTTTGAGAATCGGACTTTTAGGCTGAAGTTTACCAGTAAAGTCAGGTGAAAATCAAAACTTCACATATTAGTCTGAGCCGAGACAGCAGCCTCACTATCTGGCGTTCACGCCATGCACCTGCTACAGGAGAAACCAAATTGATGACATGTCACTGAGTACAAGTGCATGATGCATGCATATCGGAGGCGCTGCACCTGCAAAACAAGCCAATAAAGGTTTTGCAGGCTCAGCCCCAGTGCTTAGAGGTGTGGCGCCGCGGCCAGGGCGACTGACGCTGGAATCTGGGGTTCACGGTTCGATCCCCAGCACCGGCGGCAGGTCAGCCCAGCACCATGTGACTCTGGGCAATAGCTTGCTTAATCTTCCCGACGGGCCGGGATGGGATGCCTTCGGGTAGCTGTTCGCGCATTACAAATACTGGATTTACATTTACAGCGCCACAGGCTACAATTTTGAACACGTTACCAGGGGGTCATCAATAACTGCATTAATGTGTCCAGTCATGTGGCATAGCCAACAGGGACCCTGGTTTATCTGACACATTGTCCAGTTTGCCTCCCTTCAGCAAAGCAGTTTTATTTTGGCATTCAGTCCTTCACCCTGAGAGCCCACGCACTGCTCTACCTCAGAGGCAGCTGTCGGACGGGTTCACGTGACGCCAATGATGCGAACCTAACCAATCCTGCAGCTGGTCTCCTGCTGACTTCAGCATGAGAGAAGCTACAGGATTGGATGGAGCAGGCTAACCCAGCGCTCCTTGTCCGACTGAAAGCCTGAGTCTGCAATCTACTGCTATTAACACAGCTGCTGGATTGGTGCGGACAAAAGTGGGCATGTCGGGCAGGCTGTCGCAAGACAGCCGGCCAATCTGACATGTGAACTCCGCACTTTAGGTGTCATCACTGCTGCAGTGCTGCTGCCAATCAATCAGCAGGAAGAATCACCCCTGCATCACACTCGCCAGTGGCACACACTGATGCAGATCATAATAAAATGGTAGAGATCATTTCATTGAATCGTTGATTTACTGCTGCGCTTGCAGCAGGCGGGGCAATTCTCCTCCGCCCAAAGGGAGGAACCGCCACTGGCTTTAAATTAGCACCAGTTACTTTTTTGGTGCTGGTTTATATAGCGCCAACATCAGCCCAAGGTATTGCGGCGCTTTACATTAACACCAGTTACTTTTCACAAGGACACTGTAAACGTAGGCAAATATCTTAATCTCCCTGTAACAGCCCGCAATTGCTGTTGGTTGCTTGCCCACGCTGAACTCTCATTGCACAGATCCCCTCTTCCCCCAGATCCCCTCTTCCCCCGATTCTGCTTTTCACATTTGTTTTTTTTTGTGCAGTTTTAAGTAGCGCCAACACCACCGGAAGGTATTAGAGCGCTTTACATTAACACCAGTTGCTTTACACAAGGAATGTCAAAAAAAAAAGGGGGAGATACCCTGATTCTAAGAAAAAGGGACGGGGTAGCACTGTAGAAACAACAAAAGTCCCTAATCAGAAGTAAAAAAAAAAATTAAAATTTTGGGCAACAATGCTCCATGAATAAGATCAAGACTCAATATGGATCATATGCTGAAAAAGCCTACAGAGTGCAGCAAGACTATACATCAAGTTTCTTTAAACATATACGTATGCAGTCAATATCAATAAGGTACATTGAGGAAATGATTAATATATAAATGTAGGATTTATTTTATCATAAAAAAGTTTATTACATTACATACATGATTAAAAACATCTCCTCATTCAAGCGGTTACATTAAATTTCTATAGTTACACTTTAACATAAATAAAAAAACTAGAACAGTAGACGCGGCGTTTCGGTGAAACTTGATTCCTTCACCTTCTTCAGGACAAAGTTTTCAAAAACATTCTATTCAGAATTCGTAGAGATCAAGGCTTTTCATAAAATTTAAGGCACTTGATTGTAATGGAAGGCAGATGCTCATCCAAAAGAGAAGGATTTCCTCTAAATTAGTACATAGTCCTTTATCTTAGTTCGTTAGCGCCACCGGAAGTATGAATTAAATTTAAAAGTTGCTTAAGGATATAAGCCGATTGGAAACTAAAATGTTCAAAGCCAAAAGGTGTACTGTGATTTTCAACTTTATTTTTGGTAGATCGACGTGTTACACATTGGCGATGCTCTTGTCCAGACGTTTAGACTTGGTACTGGAATATTTTAAATAAAATCAAATACAAGACAAATGGCCTCCCTGCGCTAACGAACTTCTTCCTGGTCAGGAAGAAGTTCGTTAGCGCAGGGAGGCCTCTGGCTCTCTACTGCACACACAGGATCTGAAACAACATCCCCGTATCCATCAGGACCGCTCCAACACTGCTCCAATTTAGGAAAGTGTTGCAGACTCGCCTCTTCTTACTCATTGACTTTATGCCTGTCTTTAACCATGTACAGCACTCTGATGCCTTTTGACTAGGTTCAGGCTATAGAAATACCATATACATACATACATAATCTCTTTATTAGGTCTCGCCTGGCGACGCAGCGCGAAGCGCTGTCGCTAGCGAGATCTATTGTCACTGACTTGCTTCGGAAGGGAGACAGGAGCTGTGCACGCGCAGGCCGGACTGGAAATGTGAACACGCATGTACTGGCACGCGATGTGCACATCTCCTGTCCCCCTTCCGTCCTCTCCAGCCGCATTGCACGCACTCCCCAGCTGTCCTTGCACCCCCTCCAGTGTCAAGCTGTCCTTGCACCCCCGCCAGTGTCAGTCAGCCATGCGCCTGCCACCCCCCACCCAACCCCACCTTACCGTCGTTCCGCCATGCTTCACGCGATGCCCTGCAGCGTGTCCCCAGAGCTCACGTCACGCTGGTCTTTTCTGGCGATCTCCAGACAGCAAATGTGCACGCTCACGGCGCGTTCTGATGTGCACTTGCCCGGACAGCTGATGTGCACGCTCACGGCGTGTCTGTGTTCGGCAGCTTGTTCCATTAGCTCACAGTCCTCGCGCTTCTTTATTTATTTTAATTTAGAACGCAGTCCGCTAACTTTAGCGGCCGCGCTAGGTTTATGTATTTAATTAATTTGACGCGCGGGTGTTCTCCGCCATTCAATGCCGACGATCTCTCCTTCTACCGACCTCCTCCCCCTCCCACCCCCCCACAGGTTCTTCCCCTCGCCCTCCTTGAGCTTCTTACTCCACATCCCGTCGTCTAATCCGATCCCCACATTTCTCGTATTTAAGGTCACCCAAAGTGACCGTGCACAAGGGCGCTGTCTGGCACCTTTTCTGCACAGGCGTTATTTACACCAAAATTAAACGGCTTTCCCTGCGCAGCTCTACCGAGTGCACTCTTCGAACCACTCTGAAAAGTGCGAGTTCTCTGGTTTTTTCTTCCTATTGCAAATAGAATACAGCTGAGACACGACGTGCACTTCCGCAAGACTGTTAAGGTACGTGTGAAGTGACAAACAAAAATCAGCTGAATGGCTCGGTGTTACTTCAAAGACTACTTCCTGTGGCCGCCGACATTACACACGGAGTGTACTTTTTCTAAATATATATAGTGCATATGGAACGCAGCTGAAGGACTTCCTGGCACTTGAAAGGACTCCCGTTTCTGTCACGATATACCCTGCACCTAGGATAAAGCTGGTGGGCCTCCAGTACTCTCAGGCAGTGCACACGAGTTCACTTGTTGGCACTAGTAGGTCCATGGTTTGCAGCTGATATTTAAGACGACTACACTTTCATGGCAAACCCTGCTAGTCACTTGTACAAACCGTCACAGACTCACTGAAAGTCGCCAGAACTCAGACACTCTGCCTTGAATTCTGACACATTCACAACCAAGACTGCTTGTAAGACTCCTAAACTCAATAAAAGGAACTAAGTCCCTGCTGAAGGAATCACTCTGAAACTCTGTGACACAAAAACGCTCCCAAACTACACCTTGCCAAAAAAATACATTCACAAAAAACACTAGATAAGTAACTAACACATTGCTTTCCTTGAGGATTTCCCACTTACCTCACCACCACGTGAGCCTTCACGTTTACTGACACACTCACAGACACAACCGCTGCCAAACTGTGACATTCACGGCATTCAATGCAAATACAGAAAAGTTAAAAAGTTAAAAATGTGAACATATCGTCGCACTGCACTTCTGTAGTGTCCAAGTGCCGCAAATAAAAGTGTTTCTTTTACCGAAGTTAGTTAATCAATTTTCCGACTTCAGAAGGAAGAAAGGCTCAGATGGCCTTGTGGGGATTGAAACATGTGACCTTCATATCACTGCATGTTTCAGTGGCGATAGTTTAACTCACTACACTATCTGTAACCTGAAATAAATGCATTGTGCGAAGATGTAATGAGCCAAAACATCACAAAAGAACCGGCAGGAGTCTTGCTTTCAAGAGACCCTGATGGGGCACCTGTAGCTCTTTCCAGCTGCAATTCATCCATTGCACGGAGCATTAAAAAATACCGCTCTGTGAAGGGTGAATCATTTGACAAAGACAATAGGTCCTCTCTATGTGAGAACTTTTGGCTTTGCCAAAGTTTCTTAGCCATGTTGCAACATGGCTAAACGTAAAGAAAACAAGCATTTGCAATGCAATAGGTCTCGCATTTGCTAGAGTTTGAGCTATTGGCATTATAAATGACAATGCCTTTTATTAATGTCTTTTGAAAACCTGCAAGCGGTGCGTAAGCACACACTTTGAACTTCTAGTCATTGCTTATGAGAAGCGAGGCTGCCAGTAACCGCGCCTCTTTTACTGCCAGCCTTGCTTCGCGTAAGCAACGACTACAAGTACAAAGTGCGTGTTTACGCACCGCTTGCAGGTTTTCAAAATATAAATAAAAGGCATTGCCATTTACAATGACAATAGCTCAAACTCTTGTAAATGCGAGACCTATTGCATTGCAAATGCTTGTTTCTTTCAGTAATAAGCACTCTTTTCGTTAGGAAGCACATGCAGCCTCACCTTCGCTATTGGCTTCGTGATTTCTGCAAGTTCCAGGAGTAGGGAAAAGTGCTGATATCCTATTTTGTGTGAAATACAGGTGCTGCACTGTAGTATGCAGCTATCACTCTGGTTACAGACATGAATTTGCTGATTGGAGAGATTGAACTAAGAGTAGCTAAGAGTTAAACAGGCATTTTGTAACATGAGTTTTCATCAGTCCATCACAAAGTGAGATGCATCAGCATAATAATGCAGATTAATGCACCTCATAAAACTTGCATGTAGCCTGCAAGTCACAGGTTTGCAACTCATCCTGCTCACAAAACAGCTGTAAAAAAAAAAAGCCCCACGTCACGAGGATGACCTTCAACCAGTCCTGGGTTTTCATACACTAGGAATGCTGGAACTTTCAGCCTCATGTACAACAAGCAAAAATTCCCAGCATGAAAAGTGCTGCTGGCTGAAAAACCAGAACTGGGTGAAAATTACCCTCATGACAGCCAGTATACACAATCCCTGGCACCCTCAAGTTTCCATGTTTGAGTAACTCTTCCAGTATTGTGCATTTTGGTTCCTGTAACCCTGCATTTACAATGGCAGGAAGAGGAGTGCATGCTCCAGAATGCAAATAAAAAAGGAAATTGGACTCATTGAGCTACTCACACATGGAACTGCCAAACTAGAGAGCTCCAAACTCTCATCCTTTTAAGATCAACAAAATAAGTACCCCTGATCCAGTGCTTAATTAAAAAAAAAATAAGTGTAGGGGGTCCAAAGATTTTCTTAGAAACCAAATTACGGGGTTGGCGAATTCCAAGAACACATACTCTTGATATCATCTCCTGCCTCTTTCTTTCCCCACTCTACACTTTGTGTCACTTCATCTCAATCTTTCGTGTTCTTTTTTATCCGTGCTTTCTCCATTGGTCACCGTTTTCCTATTCTCTTACTCTTTCTTTCTCCCTTTACTGTCTTTCTCTTTCTTCTTCTGGACGATGATGATAGATTAAAATGTTTTCCCCAAATGAGTGTCATTACCTACCAGCTGCAACCACCAGGACAAATTAAGCACTGCGATTGGAAAAAGGTACTTTAGGTACGTTCCTTTGAGCATTAATTTACGACACTTGTACTAGGTAAATAGCCAGTTATTAAATGTAAGTGGCATCAGCGCATGGGCTCTCTCTAAGCGAGCTCCGGAGTGAACAAACATGCATTAACAAGAGTGTGGAAGGCGAATAATGCCCTATTGCCAAATTAATGAACTTATAGAAAAGACTCAACTGCTATTGCGGTTTCGATGATGAAAGAGCATTTAATTAGCGCTTAGATCGCACTGATCTTCTGCTATAAATCATGTGCGTTTAAACACCTGCCATTAAGGGAGATTACTGTAGCTTGACTAATCTCCAGAGCCCTCAGCCCAGGGCAAAGTTTGCAGATCCGATTCCCGGCACCCCTCTTGTCTGGAAAGGAAAGACATCAGTCTTCACTGGAGATGACACATCGGAAAGGATGAACTCGGGGTCAGAGAGGAGTCACCTTCAAGGGAATACAAAATGGAGTCATCCCGCCCGATCGTCACACCCACCCTGAAAAGCGAGGACAGCGGTTGACTTGTATAAAAAAAAATACGAAAACTGTCATCCAGAGTACCATGGGGGCGGGGGCGGGGCCAGTGAATGTCGGGGGGGGGGGGTCAAAGGCGTGGCTAAAACGGCCGAAATATTTGGGACTGTTTTGTTGACTTCCACTCTTCAAATAACTTCATATAATCTAACACGCGCGCGCGCAACGAAATTCGTTTTACTGATTTAATTGTCTACTTACCTGCAATCATCCGTATTCCGGTGTTTACTACCCCCACCCTGCCCCTCCCCCGCCCCACGTCACCGCCCGGCAGCACGCCCTGCACGGGCCGCTACTGCCAATCACGACGCTGCTCCTGCAGAGTCCGGAAGCGTGGGTGCTTCCGGTGCTTCTTCCAGCAGAGAAGAAGACGGAGGAGAGGCGAGAGAGAGAGGCGTGCAGCGGAGGCGCCAGCGGCGGCTAAGAAGGTAAGTACATTTTTTTTATTTTTTTCATCCCTCCCCCCGCCCTACCACCCCTGTTCACAGGCAGCCACCACTGGTCTTCTGGAAGGCTCCAATGCAGCACCTGCAGCATTTGCAGGTTTCCAGACATCTCCAGGAAAACGTTTGTGAATTGAGAATAATGATTTAGAGTTCAGCAGACTCCATCACAAACGTGACTGATATCCCGTCTGACGTATTACATATGCATCATATCCAATTGCACTTGTAATAAGGCAGACGGGATATCCGTCATGTTTGAGATGGAGTAACCTATCCACTGAACTCTAAATCATGCCCTATGACCATGCAGAAGTTTGTCTCCATGTATAATTGTACGTGGTGTATAATTATGCAAGGGAAAATGCTTTCCTATGACTGAAATTGCACTTTTTTGTTTTTGTCTTCACTTGAAAAATATTTTAATCTCTTGCAAAGCATTTATCGTACACCTCCACCAAGTTTGGGATTGATTTATTCACATTCCCAGCCTGTCAATAAATGTACTCATGCACCTGAGAGGAGTAAATCTTCCACCACTTCCAGGGTGTTGAATGAGTCCCAAAAATATTTTTGAATACCATTATTTTCAAAATGGTCAGCTCATCCTCTTAACACATATCTGCCAACTTTCCCAGATTCATGCAATACTAGTTGTTCCATTTCATGTATATTCTAAGACTTGTAGTCTGGTTTTACAAGAGAATAAATAAGACCACAGAATGCAAAGAAAAACCTGGACTGGAGCATCTAGTCATGCATGGACATCAGTGGCGTAGCTAGGGGGGGGGCGATGGGGGCGGACCGCCCCAGGCGGCACGAGTTTTGGGGCGGCAGCCGGCCCCCCTTCACCTGCTCTTACCTGCGGCCGTTGCGGCCGCAAGAATCGGGCGCGGCCGCTAACACCACCCACCCCCCCCGCTCTTCTATCATTTTGCCGAGGGCGGCAAACGCAGGGGCCGCCACGGGCAGCCTAAGGCCTAGCTACGCCCCTGATGGACATCAAAACCTAGAACAGTTGGCCCTGGAAAGCCCACTCTCTGCACCTCAAGTAAGATTTATTTATGGGCAAAATTACACCATTGCGGGACACTGGTGTGCATGAACAAATGGATTTAAGTTGGCAAGTTCACCTCTAGTGAATATCTTGCACTTGTAAATAAAGCCATTTGAGCATGTAAGCTTAACTCAGGCACTCAAATGGCTCCATGAATCGGACCCATGGTGTCCTGATGAGATGGAAATAGGTGGATACCCAATTTGTGAGATATATTTCAGAGAATAGGACAGTAGTGGATAAAACCAGGAAGCCATGAGTTTAATTTCTGATTACCTACTGACACATCATGTGATCTTGTGCTAACTACACCTATCTCAGATTTCCAGATGACACTGTGGCTAAGAAAACTGGAAAGTTTTCCATTTACAAATCACTGTTCTGTGATGTCCAACGCCTTCAAATGAAACAGACTCCAAGTCCCAGAATTCAGGGTCAAGCGCCCACTTGCAGACCTCATTCAATTGCTCTCTACTCCACCCTCTTCTATCAAGGCTTGTGATGGTGGGGTGCCACAGTGCCAAGCACCAATATGGCTGCACTTTCATGGACGTCTGTACTGGTCCATTGTTCACTGTCCCCCACTGCCCCGGATACCTGAATTAAGCATTTGCAATGCCTCTTAGCATCCTGTGGTAATGGCAGGCATTGAGACGGAATGGATTCCAGCCATTAGACAGCAAAGGCTAGGTCCTATCATGGTGGTCTGGAGCTAATAATGAGGCCTAGAGAGACAAACTGCAAGACTGCTGCAAGAATATGAGAGTCACCTCATGTACCTAACAGAAGTTAGCTTTGAGAGAGTGGTAGCCTTGAGAGAGAGATCAGACATGAGGTGCCCAGGATGCCATGGGCCTAGTGGAGGTACTGTTAGCTGACGACTCCTGATCTCTGGGATGATGAGTGCTGACATTGGGCCGCCCCTTGCAGCTGATGCAGGGCTTTGCTTTACTTCCTCTGCTCCCTCCCTTGGCTGAAGGGGTGTAGTTTTGCAAGGACTAGCCTGACCGCATCTCTTGCCAGCAGCAGAAGAAATGTGGGGGATCACTGTGAATGGTCTCCAAGCCGGAGCCTTGGAATGCCTGAGATAGGGGTCATCTGGGACCTAGCAAGGCCTACCGAAGTGACTACACTGAGAGTCAGACCTGACAGTGGTTAATACAGCAATGAATTTGTCACTCTGTCTCAAATGTGTCATTGCAGCGCAGATGCCAGTTGGTGCGTCCTTTTAGTGGAATGATCTAGATCTAACAAGTGTTGTACTTGGTATCTTAAATTTGAGATAGCTTATGCCTAAGCATCCTAGAAGTGACTATTTGCATATGTAGGATGCAGTAAGCTAGTAGGTTGAGTCCCATGTAGCCCGACCATTGATCAGGACAGATTGTGACATTTTGTAGTGCAAGAAAACATATAAGGTACAGCACAGACTCGTCTTCTGCTGAGAGCAACTTGAAGTATACTTCTTGGGGAGAAGTCCCAAGTTACAGAGTCCTTCACCGTCTTCCACACTTCCACTAAGCTGAACGTTGGAACCCCTCTCTTTTATTCAGCTGGTATATTGTTGATTTAGGCTTTTCTTGAAATAGGTGGGACCAGTGACAGTCCAATATATATATATATATATATTGGACTGTCACTGGTCCCTCTGCCTATTTCAAGAAAAAAGTACGTCACAAGTCCACCAATAGTTATACTGCTGCCGCTTATTTAAAACCACCATCATCATTCGATACTACCAAAAAACACAATATTGACAATAGATGGACTGCTTGTTTAGAGACTGTTGAGAATTTCATAGACAGAATAGAGAAAAAGAAGACAGATTATCAAGTATCTGAAGAACATGGCTGGTGAAGGTGTAAAAGAGGTCATAAAAAAGATACAACAGGATGGTGAAGTAACATACAATCACATCAAATCAGCCTTAAATGTCAAGTTAAATCCAGTGCTAGATGTAGATTATGAATGCTACATCTACAGTCAAGAACACCAGAGAGTAGGTGAAACCATTGATTAATTTGTTGAGAGACTGGATCTCCTTATAAAGCACTGTCAGTTCAATTGTTTTTTTAATGCAGCCCATTTTCCTTAAAAGAAAAAAAAATAGAAAAGCTTGTAAAACAATTTTTAAGAGTAGGCAGTGGTCCAAACCCAGGGTACCCCTTCTTGTTTGCAAACAGGTTACCACCGCCTTTGAGGTGTCAGTAAAATATTAAGGTTTTGCTACTGCATTTTGGTTGTAAAACATTAATACACACCATAAGAAATCAGTATTTGGAAGAGAAGCCCAAAAATGCCTCTTTCATATAGCGCTTTCTTAAGCCTTCCTATACCCATTGAACAATTTGCTAACATGTTAACAAATCACTATATGGGTTTAGTATGTTCAAACACCTCAGTTTCTTGAATGAAAATCTTATAAAGCGCACGAATACCCGGAGGCGTCTTGGCACTGAGTGAATCAGAAGAGAGTATACGAGGGCCAAGTCCTAGGGGACCAATGGTTAAATAACCAAGTTTTAAGATTCTTCCTGAACGCTAAAAGCATGGGTGCAGCTTTAAGTTCTGGAGGCAGATGATTCCACAATAAGGCTGTGGTTCTGAAGAAACTTCTGCCTCCCCAGGTGACCGGTCTGAAGGGAGAGACCATCAGCAGGTTCGCTGTGCTTGACCGAAGAGTTCTGCTGTGGGTATACCGTATCAGATTTGCCTTCAAATAAGCAGGTGCATTTCCCTTAATTGATTTGTACGCTATGCAAAAGCCTTAAAGGAAATGCGGTGGTGGACCGGAAGCCAGTGCAGTTGTACTATTTGGAAATTTTGAGCAGAAACTGAGCAGCAGCATTTTGGATGGTCTAAAGTTTTCTAAGTAAGCCTTTAGAGAGGCTGGTGTATAGACTGTTTCAAGAATACAATCAAGAGAGTACTAGGGCTATAACTACTGTTTTCAAAGGTCAGCCGGCAGGAATTTCTAATTTTTTTAATGATTCTGAGCCAGTGGAAGGAGGAGGACGTAGGTAGATTAATTTGATTTTTAAAATTCAAATTGTTATCCAGCAAAAACCCCAAGTTTTTTACTTTAGAGGTAGGCGTGGGTGCCTGACCTAGATCTGATGGCATTGGGAGACAAATGATGGATGAGTGCTGAACATAATGCTGCAGTTAAGTTAGGGAGGTTTCCCTAAATAACAAACATAAACTACTCCAGTTCGAAGTTTTGCACAGGGTGTAAATAGAGCAGCACTCATTTGTAAATTTATTGGTGAAGATGTGGACTTCTACAGGAGGTGGATTGAGGAGCAGCAAAATTTCTACATCTGGCATGGCTTTGCCTAGTCCATCTGGTATGGGAACGGGCTGTGTGAGTGCAGCTGCAAGCCTCCGGTGTGAAACCCATGCCAGGAATGGCTAAACTGTTTCTGCCGCTGACAGATCTGTTCTGGCTGTGTGTGCACTAAGGAACAACTTTTTCGCATTTCCAAAGTCATATTTTAAATTTGCCTGACCTAGATCTGATTTCCACCAGTGAGGGGACTATATTGAGGGATTGTTACCAAATTGGATGACCTCCGTTTTCGTGGAATTCAACTTTAAACAGTTGCTGGCCATCCAGCTGTTCACTGAACTCATACATTCATTAACCGCTTCGCCACGGCGGACATTCCGCCGCGGTGCGGGCGAATTTGACGCGTGCGCAGATCGGAAGGTCCCCGGCCGTCTGACGCACACGCCCACCGTGACGTCGGACGGCCGGGGGCCGTCCGACGCATGGAAGGGGTTAAATGTATCACCGGCCCCACTCTCGCCTTTTGCCACTGATACAATAATTTGAGTATCATTGGCATATGGTGCCAGGGACGGTTCACTGATAGAATATTGATGTTAAAAATATCGATGTTCAAAATATCGAAAAAAATATAGACTACAAAAATATCTACTCCCATACCTACACAGGTAAGTACAAAAATATCGAATCAAAAATATCGGGTGTAAAAAAAATAGATGTAAAAAATATCGATTTAAATATATATATATATGTATATATAATAAAATAATATATATTAAATATATTAAATATTAATATTCATTTTAACAAAATAAATTAAATTTAATATACATTTTTACAAAATATTAGAAATAAACTTAATTTAAAAAAATAAACACACAAACATAATTATTTATACATATATATATATATATTTACTTTAAAATAATTAATAAACTATTATCTTTAATTTATTTTAAAACTTTAAAATTATATAAAAATAAAATATATATAAACAATTTAAAATATAACAAAAACATTCTAGAATAAATTAAAACATTAAACTATGAAAAAATATTTAAACTTAAATTGCCCAATACAATCAGTGCAACAGTAGGAAAAGTGTTGGATAGCAAAATAATTAAATTTACTATTCCAACTCCAGTGAGTGCAACAGTAGGGAAAGTGTTGGATAGCAGAGGGGTAAAAATTACTATTCCCACTCCAAACAGTGCAACAGTAAGGAAAGTGTTGGATAGCGGAGGGGTAAAAATTACTATTCCCACACCACTGAGTGCAACAGTAGGATAAGTGTTGGATAGCGGAGAGGTAAACATTACTATTCCCACTCCAGCGAGTGCAACAGTAGGGAAAGGGCTGGATAGCGCAGGGCTAAAAATTACTATTCCAATTCCAGTGAGTGCAACAGTAGGGAAAGTGTTGGATAGCGGAGGGGTAAAATGTACTATTCCCACTCCAGTGAGAGCAACAGTAGGGGAAGTGTTGGATAGCGGAGGGGTAAAACTTACTATTCCCACACCACTGAGTGCAACAGTAGGATAAGTGTTGGATAGCGGAGAGGTAAACATTACTATTCCCACTCCAGTGAGTGCAACAGTAGGGAAAGGGCTGGATAGCGCAGGGCTAAAAATTACTATTCCAATTCCAGTGAGTGCAACAGTAGGGAAAGTGTTGGATAGCGGAGGGGTAAAATATACTATTCCCACTCCAGTGAGAGCAACAGTAGGGAAAGTGTTGGATAGCAGAGGGGCAAAAATTACTATTCCCACTCAAAAGAGTGCAACTGTAGGGAAAATGTTGGATAGCGGTGGGGTAAAAATTAGTATTCCCACTCCACTGAATGCATCAGTAGGATAAGTGTTGGATAGTGGAGGGGTAAAAAAAAATTATTCCCACTCCAGTGAGTGCAACAGTAGGAAAAGTGTTGGATAGAGGAGAGGTAAAAACTACTATTCCCACTCCAGAGAATGCAACAGTAGGGAAAGTGTTGGATAGCAGAGAGGTAAAAATTACTATTCCAACTCCAGTGAGTGCAACAGTAGGGAAAGTGCAGGATGGCGGAGAGATAAAAATTACTATTCCCACTCTAGTGAATGCAACAGTAGGGAAAGTGTTGGATAGCGGAGAAAAAAATATTACTATTCGCACTCAAAACGTAGAAAAAATATATATATATTAAAAATTAAAAATAAATTAAAAATGAATAAACAAAATTAAAAATATAAATATATTAAAGATATAAAAAGAGCACATATTATAATACTAATTACATATAACAAAAACCTACTAATATTATATAAAATAAAATAATACATAAATTTACAAAAAAATAATTCTTTTAAACTAGAAAATATTTACAAACCAAAAACTTAATTAAAACATAAATGTATTTATTTTATTTCCTACCCTATAACACTACACCAATAACTAAACACTTCAACATTTTTAATTAAATGTATTTACATAATTAATAATGAATTAAAAATATTATTAATAAAAGAAAATAATAAACATTAATTGACTACACACACTTTAACACTATAATATCCACAACACACACCTAAATTAAACTATAAAATAATAAAACACAATTAAAACTTATTTCAAAATTAAAAACTATTACTATTAACAACTAATAATTGAATAATTACAATTTATTTAATACCCACCCTTTACCCCTTTAAAAGTAAAAACAACACACAAAAAAATAAACAATTACCCAAAATAAATATCAAATAATTAACATTAACAACTATATATAATTAATTAAGCACAAATTACTTCCCAGCCTTTACTCCTATAAAAACCACAACACACACCTAAAATTAATTACACAATTACCATAATTAATTACCAATTAATTTATTAAAATTAATTAACAACGAATTATTAATTCATCAATTACAAATAAATTACTTCCCACCCTTTACACCTATAAGCACCACAACACACACCTAAAATTAATTACAAAATTACCAATATTAATAACCAATTAATTAATTAAAATTAATTAACAACCAGTTATAAATTCATAAATTAAAAATAAATTACTTCCCACCCTTTACACCTATAAACACCACAACACACACCTAAAATTAATTACACAATGTCCATAATTAATTACCAATTAATTAATTAAAATTAATTAATAACCAATTATTAATTAAATAATAAATTACTTTACACATTTAACACTATAACATCTCAATTAAACAAAAATTAATAAATAAAATGTAATCAATAAATTTAATATAATTAAGGGGCCCATTACGATACCCGGCGTAAATAAATCCGCCAGGCATGGAAGCGGCAAAATTCCGCCCGCATACACCGTCTGAACACCGACCACGCCATTACGATAACACAAACCGAAAACCGCCATCGGCGGAAAAATCACACAAAATACCGCCCGCCATCGTCCGAGTCGGAGTCAAACCGCCCGCCACGGACGGAAACACGCACGACAACACAAAACCGCCCGCCCACACGGCCGACACACCGCACGTGAAATTACGATCGCACCGCCATGAGCGCGGGAAAACCACAAATATACCGCCCGCCAGCGCAAACAACGCCGATGCCAATCGACACGGCAGAAACCATGGCGCCCACGTCCCTGCACAGAAACCATCCGCTCACAAAACCAATAGCACACAACATGGCCAATAAGTCCACACAGCAAGGCACGCACAAATACACAAGCACAGTACACATCCCGAAAACACCCCCTGGACAAACAAAAAATACAAAGGCCAGAACACCAGACACAACACACCTGAAAACAACAGACCATGAGGACACACCCACATAGGTAAGTACAAAAGCAGCACTCCCACAGACCACAACCCCTTGCAACATTGCAAACCAGAGAGGAGAGGAGAGGACACAGTGACACAGCAAGGACAGCAGCACACCACACAAACGCACACATCACAACCACCATCACCACCACCACCAAACACCGGCACCACAAACCCCCTGCACATTACACAACACACACCGCACCAGCACCACAAACACCATGGCACCACAAAGAATGCCCAAGTTCACGCCCATGGAGCTGACGGTCATGGTCGACGAGATCATCAAGGTGCACCCACAAATCTATGGGAACATGGTCCAACACACCCCACTAGCCACCAGAAACAGAATGTGGAACCGGATCGTAGACCAGGTCAATGCAGTCGGGACCCTGCCCAGGAACAGAGTCGAAATTAACAAACGGTGGAATGACGTCAAGAGCCTGGTCAAGAAGAAGGAGGGCAAAAACAGAGAGCTGGCTGCCGTCACTGGCGGAGGGAATCCCGTGCTCTTCAAGACCTTCAAAGCGTGGGAGGAGAAGGTGCGAGTCATCATACATCCCGAGATCCTCGCCGGATTAGCAGGGGAGTGGAGGCTGGTAAGTACAAACTAATGTATACCAGCACACCGCTATGTACTCACATGCACTACCACCATGCCACAGCTCCCAGGGACAAACACCCCCATGTCCAGCACACAATACACGACACACACATGCAACAGACACCACCACACACAGCCCAAACAGAACAACTGTAAGATGCGTGGGGACATGTGTACATTCAGCCAGCCACGTAACCACCAACAGGTCCCCAAATATGCCAGAAGCGCCACAACGAGCACCCACCACACCCATGTGTCCGCCATAGCTGCACTAACCGACAAGTAACAGTTAAGTGGCAGGAACACAAAGTGCAGTGGGTGGGAGGGTGGACAGCCCAAGTACAACACACACCAGGCCCCTAGTCCCACAGTACAGCAAGGAGGAGCATCCCCCACACCCCACAGCCACGTGTCAGCCACCGCAGTGCACAACGACAGCCGAAAGGTAGACATCACGGTCCACAGCAATCGGTGTCAGTGGGTGTCCAGCCACCACTACGACCCACAACACCCCCCACCCCCACAGACCTGCAACATGGAGCACCCCCGCTTAGAACCATGTGGCATCCAGTACAGTGCACGCCCGAACAACCTGCAGGTGGGAAACTGGACAGGGCTGGATTACTGGAGGCATGAGGGCCGTAACACGACCAACACATGGGACATGTCACGTAGCAGACGAACACGCAGCACCGCCCACCGTCACGAACAAGTGAACAATGTGCACACGGATATGAACCACAGACTCACACCCCACATGACCCATCACAAACACAGCAACACCCAAGGAGCCACGTCTGCATGCACAAGCCACACTGAACATAGTACCACACGGCAGCCACTGTGCAACCCATCACACACAACCGAAACACCATTGAAGTCCAGTCCATGTAGCCCCTACTGCCTGTCAACCACACACCCCACAACTACGCCTATGTAAGACAAACAACACTAGACGCAACAGAGCGGAACTACATAAATGCACACGAACACCACTGAACCCATCAAACACACAGACACACCATGCACATACAACATACCATCCATCCCATCCGTCAGCCCCAGTCTCATGAAAGGCATGTCATCCGCACAGCTGCCACACATACAGCAGTCACGCTAAGACACATGCCCATGACCAACCATGTGCCAGAAGTCAATGAAGCGCACGACACACTGTGAGCAACAACACACAACATGGGCCCCCCCGAGCACTGCAGTGATGCACATGGCACAGGGCAGCACGCACACCAAGGAGATGGGACAACTGCAATACGTTGGCTGGCACACAACCAACACTCACTCATAACGATGCGTCCAATGCCATGTCCAGTAATCACAACAGACAGCAAATATGCAGGCCATGTCAAGCATGCACACACCTCAAACCATGCACTGTCATGCTGCCACAACACATGTCACGTTCGGCACCCATGGCTTACAGCATGTACCCCAAAAGCATATCCCCTCCCAAATGTGAATCTGGGGCATGGCCCCCATGTTGCCATATGGGTGCCTAAGCGTTCCATATGAACCCCAAAAGCAAAGTACAAACCAGACCCAGGATGGGCCAGGAGCCCGCATACACCAGAGTCACAATGAGTAGGGGCACAGCAACACACCCATCGGCATGGCCAATCCGTCCCATGCCACATGTGCACAGCACACAGTCCCATTGCCTAGCACACACAACTACAGATGCCACAGCCACACACTCGCCTCCGGGAAACCCATGTACGAGATTGCACGAACTGCCAATGTCAGACGACAAATACATACTTCGCCAGGTGCAACACAATAACAAATCTCATTCTCTCCACAGGTGACGAACTGCCGGATGCTGGGGATGGAGACAGCAGCCAGCACAGCCAGCCCACAAGCCCCCAACGAGGACACACGGATCTGGAGGATCTGTCCTCCTCTTCGGACACGGACCACCAAGCAGGCCCATCTGGTGTGGCAGGGCCCAGCCGCTCCCCAGGACCCCTCCTACCCACCAACCCATCATCCAGGGATGCTGAACAGTCCCAGCCCCCTGCTGCCACTGTCGTTGCGGCCACACCCACGGTCATTGCGGCCACTACCACTGCCGCAACCGCCACCATCGCCGCACCGACCACCACCGCCACCACCACCACCACGTCTTCGCTGGCACCAGCCCCAGCGCAGGTGGTGGCCCGGCCGACTGGATCCACCCTGGGAGCCACAGCGAGGACCGTGGTGTGCAATGTGGCTAGTGGGCAGGCCGGTGGCAGCAGGACTGGTAGGAGGAGCAGGGTCAGGGAAACGCCAGCCTCCCCTGGGAGCCATGCCCTGCCTCAAATGGCCAGAGTCCTTGGGGCCTATGAGGAGGCCCAAGAACAATGGGTCAGGTCTGCTACAGACACGCGGGAGGTGCTGGGGGTGCTGAGGTCCATGGACGCCCATATGGGCCAATTCGTGTCCCGTATGGACCAACTCGTGGACCTCATGGGCCAGCTGGTGGTGGCGGTGGGGTCACAGGCAAGGCCAGCAACACCACCTCCGCCACCACCTGCTAGGGCGCAGGGTCGGGCAGCAGTGTCCACTTCCCCTGCGTCCACAGCCAGTGAGCACACCTCACCCACCACCAGCAGGTCGCCACCACACACCCCCTCCCAAACGTGGAAGGGGCCGTCCGAAGAGGAAACAGATCTCCCGGGAGGACTTCGCACGCTCCAGTCGCAAGTGAGGCAGCCAGCCAGCCTTCCGCCAGCCTTCCTTGACCAGCCACTGCATTGACTTGCTCTACGATCCCACTCCACACAGCCAGCTGGATGGCATGTGTGTGTTGGACTATGGACATAGAACCAGTGGGTACACCCTGAGCTTCACGCAGCCATGACCGACAGCTCATTGTCACTGCACGCACCACTTTTGTCATCACCTTACACACAATCACATGTCACAGTTTGGAATAAATGCACCTTTTTCACTAACTGCTGTTTGTGCCCTGTGTTTTATTTGTACGGAATACAACGGCCACCTTGGGCGGAAAGGCACCTGATGCGTGGCATGGCAATGGAATCCGGAGGGCCTGTAGGGACCTAGGGGTGGGAGACAGAACAGGAGCACATTCAATGAGTGTGTCACACACCCATCACACAGTACATGTCAACAACTACAAGCAATGTACACACATCGCACAGAGCAATAGGGCACAATGCCACAGTCACCAACAGTGGCATACTACCCTGGCCATGGAGCGTTGACACACTGCACGCAGTGAACATACGGCCACCCTGACACAGCACACACACACCTGCACAGATACAGACACATCATCCGTCGTACATGGACACTCACCGTCAAGTGAAGTAGCGGGCGATGAGCTGCTGGCGCACATTCCCAGCTTCCTCCTCTCCGCTGTCCACCTCACTCGAGCTGTCCTGGTCTGCGGGCTGGGGCCCTGGTTGATCTCCGTCATCCACAATGAGGGGGATCTGCTTCCGAATGGCCAGATTGTGCAGCATGCAGCACGCCACCACTATCTGGCACACCTTCTGTGGGGAGTACGCCAGTGCACCCCCGGTGCGGTCCAGGCACCTGAACCTGGACTTGAGGAGGCCAAAGGTACGCTCGACCACACGTCTGGTCCTCCCATGTGCCTCATTGTATCGATCGTCTGCTGGGGTGCGAGGATTCCTCAATGGACTGAGCAGCCATGCCCCATTCGGATACGCAGAGTCACCTGGGTGTGAGGGACACAGAGAACCGTTGCTATTCCAACTGGACAGGGGACAGCATCGCACAACCAGCACGCTACACCACTCCACATACTCACCGACAATACAGCCACGATCCTGTTGCAGATTGGCCATCAGTCGTGGCAAGATGCTGTTGCGCATTATGTGTGCGTCATGTGCCGAGCCTGGAAACTTGGCACACACGTGGGTGATCACCATGTCCGCAAGGCACACCACTTGCACATTCAGGGAGTGCGTGTGCTTCCTGTTGCGGTACAGGTGCTCAGTGGCCTGTGGTGGAACAAGGCCAACATGTGTGCAGTCAATGGCTCCCACGACGTGTGGGATTCTGCCAAGGGCATAGAATGCACCCTTCACTGCCGCCAATTCACGAGCCCTGGGGAATCTGATGTACCTGTTTCGGTACAGCATCATGGCTGCCAGTACATCCCTCAGCACCTTGCTGAACATGGGCTGGGACATCCCTCCTCCACTGCCCACTGTGTGCTGGAATGACCCAGTGGCGAAGAAATGCATGGCGGCCATCACCTTAGCCGTGGGGGTGACAGCAGTCGGATACACCCTGCGGGGACGGAGATGGGGCTCTAACATGGCACACAGTCGATGCAGGGTTGGCCTGTCCAGCCGAAACTTCCTGATAACCTCTGTATCGTCCATGTCCGCCAGCAATTGGTATGGGCGGTCAATGTTCGGTCTCCGCCTGGGGAAAATGGCAGAGGACACATGTCAAAGCAACACGGCACATAGCAATTTCGCATACACATCACTGACATGACTGAGCAAGCACATGAGCCACAGCCCAGCTGTCAAGCTGGGACGGCACGGCCACAATACACTTACACAGGTCTCCCAACAATGGCAATGGCAAGTGAGACATACCACTGCCATGTGCATGCACATGGGGATCTAGGCCCCAATGACTTGCGGGGCGTGCTGATGGGGACTGACTGCATATTCGTCAAGCGGCAACGCCACGGCAACATGAGTGTCTGCTGAGCATGGAACTGCTTCCGAGGCTGGATGAGTATGGCACACGACGACGACGATGTGGGCACGGGCTGAGCGGCCAATAGAAGTGGGACCTGTGGCACGAGGGGATATGAGACAGTAGTAGGTGTCAGCACTGCACCCTATGTACAGCACTGTACGGATCACAGCTCCCGAAACATTGACTGGTGTCCACATTGACAGCCCCATGCCAAGACGGCTGTGTGCTTGCAGTCACACGTCACAGGTGAGAGGTTACATTGCACGTGCCAGGTGGCAGACGTACATAGTGGGAGCTGGCATGTGTGTGCATGTGTCTCCTGTTCAGGATCCACCAGATGGGCGCTGACTCTGTACTGACCATTGGACACAGCATGTTCCGTGGAAGGCTTGTGTGTGTGGGATGGTGGCACTGGATGTGCCTCCGTTGGGTGGGGGGCCATGCACAGGGCGGGTACGTCGATGATTGCGCATTGTTGGTCACGGTGGGTGCACCAACTAAGATGTGTTGCCCTGTGTTCAATTCCTATGTCCGCATGATGATGGACTGTGGATGTGGGCAGACTACACATTGGTCGATGTGCTGTCTATATGCATGTGCCTTCACACCAGGCACAGCTGCCCCTGCACATGTGACCCCTGCTGGACTCGCTGCTGGGTCTGTGGAGCTGATGCACCTTCTGTGCGTGGGGCGGACAGCTCTCCTCACTTCCCTCATTGCGCATGTCATGTCTTTGCCGCAGGTGACATGGATCATGGAGGGCCCACATGTACGCGTGGGTAGGCTACACATGATTGTTCACTGGTCGCCACCCCCAGTCAGTGTTTCGAATGGGAAGGTTGTCGTGCTGGTGGTATGTTCGATGTGGCGGATGGGCGGGCCTAGGTGCGGGCTTACATTCCGGACATGGGGGGTAGTTGGATTGGCGACTAGTTGCAGTACACACGGGACACGTCTCTTCCTTTCCACATCTGGGTCATCCCTTGTACTAACTGACAGTGATACAGTCATCTTCGCCCCAGCCCTCATGTCCTCCCCTCGCCCCCCAATATGCATGCTCACCTGCGAGGCTAGCGCTTGCACAGGCAGCCCCAAGCTCGCACCAGAGAGGGCAAGGAGTGTATGTGTGGGTCCAGTTGCACGAGTGGGCTGTCTCAGGGTATGATGTGTGGCGGGACGCCGTCCACCTGCGTGGTGCCCCAAATGGAGACCCGGCCTGCATGGACTATGCATCACAGTCTTCGCCTTCCGGATCCGCCACCTGCGACACCCAGTGGCTGTGGCTGCCCTTGCAGCCAGGCCGCGTCCGTCTGTGGCTGATGGCCCACACATTCACTCTTTGGCCTCTCTGGGGAGGGCTCAGGGGTGGTGGCGCACGCGCTTGCACTTAGTCGCAATGGCATGTGGCGTGGTTGGTATGATGGGCAATGGATGGGATGGTGCGAGCCACCTCCCATGACGTCAGTGCTGCTCGTGCTGTGGTGCGTCCCCCTACACTTCCATTTGACTTTTTGCCATGCTGGACGTTGAGGTTCTATTGCCTGCGTGATATGACCAGGAGGAGCGCGAGGAGACCTCTCACACACCATGCTCCACTGCCATCCCGTGCCCTGTATCGCCTGTGCGGATTGACTATGTTGGGGTTACACCTGGTCGACTGGGGCTGTGTGTGCCTTGTCAAGGGGCATGGCGGGCGCACAACAGGATCCAGCTTGTCCACAGAGGGTGGGCTGAGGTGCGCCTGGTACCGCTTTGTACGTGTGCCCGGCTGCTGTGCACACACGTGTTCACTCCCCCCGACAGGTGTCCTCTCACAATGCCCAGGGAAGCGGTGGTGTACTGTTCATGACCCCTCCCAACACGGCGTGCTCCAACTTGGCATGTGCGCATCTACCCGTCGCACCCACCCACCTGAGCACTGCGTCCATACGACTTCACACGACACATGTGTGTCTTCCACAGTAGTGCTACTCATTTGCGTTGACATCCAATACCAGTGGACTACATGGTCATGTCACGACTGCCGTGTACTTCACATACTCTCATCCTCTCTCATTCGTACTTGTGAAATGAGTCAGCGGAGACAGTTTTGGTTTCAAACATTATATTGAGTCTTCTGTCCTCTGTGATGCAGTATAGTGGACACTACTGGCAGCGGAATACATGTTGAGGATATACTGAGCATGATTACAAATTGGATAGGGTGTGGGGTTACATGTGATTGGCTGTTGCATGTGGGATGTGGGCTTCAGAGTTACATCTGCTTGGCCAAGGCTGTGCTAATGTACATTTACGTATAGCTGCGGAGCTGCGGACTTTGACACAGACGGTATACATGTAGCCTACCAGACCGCTCGGCATCATGGGCACAGTCCATCTCAGTTCCATGTGACAGGTTTGCTGCGGTTGTTCCTCATGCACGCGTGCATGTGAGATGACATCAGGGCATGTGCTTGCGTGCATGCAGCGGCGTGCCACTTGTTGTTGCACTGTGGTGGTTACTGGACATGTCACAGTCACTGGGGTCGTGTTGTTGTTGTATGCACTTGTCGTCCATGCAAAGGTCCTGGTATGGGATTCCCGGGGCGGGGGTGGGAGGGGTGCAGCACCCACAGACTCCAGGCGACCTATTCATGTCCACTGAGCGGTGTGTGTGTCCATGTGCGCTGGATCCATGTCGTGTCCTGGTTGTTCGTGCAGTTCCGTCCATGTGGGTGCGATACACAGAGCCCATGCCACTGCCTCCCACGATGCATGCAGTGTTCCTGGATGTGATGGGGAACAGTGTGCATGTCCCGGTCATATCCGATGTCATGGCGATGTCGTTGATGGTGTGGTTACAGTTGCCGGTCGTTTGGTATGGCTGTTGTGGTGGTGACTGGCCAGTCCGTGCGGAAGCTGAGCATGGGTGCGGGGTTGGACTTCATAGGTCACTCGGGAACCTGCGTTGTGGTCCGACGTATTTACAGGTTGTCAGGTATGCGATGCCGTCCAGCAGGGCTTCCATGTCATTGGTGGTGTACATGTTTGCCAGCCAATGAAGCGGATGGTGGCTCTCAAGGTGTTGTTCGTAAGTTGTCCCTTGGAGGACCATGATGGGGCATGCTGGGTGACATTCGATGTAGCTGTTCTCGATGATCCGTCGTGTGGAGGCACAGTGGTCCCATTTCAGTGCGGGTGCGATGTTGGCCACATACGCCATGCCCCCATAGGCAGAGCAGGCCCTGTCGTGTGCGTCCAGAGGGAGGAGTAGTGGTAGCAGGTCCGCCTTCAGACATGCCGGGTTGGAGAGGCATATCTCGACGGGATGCTGGTAGGGACACCTCCGACAGTAGAAGACGGGCATGACGCAGCTGAACAATGTGATGCGGTAAGTCAGTCGGTAACTTACGTTCAGCAGGGACAGGAGATCGCATCCCAATGTATGTATCGTGTTGGTTTTGTACAGCTTGAGCTGTTCGGCGTAGTTGGGTAGGTGTGTTGCGGTTGCCATTTCGCAGCGGTTCGTTGAGATGGCGTGCTCCGGCTGTGTGTGCAGTCTGCAATGTGCACGCTTCGGGGTTGCTGTGAGCTCTGTGTAGTCGTAGGGAGACAGGACTTGTGTTCTGTTGGCTTGTTTGGAGGACACGGGCCCTCTTCCCACATGCTTCTCAGACAGTTCAAGGTCAGTGCTGTGTGACTCCTTCCAATTAACTTGCATGTGGCCGACATGGGGAGTGTTTTCTTCTTTCTTCCCCGTCCGTTGTGTGCTTCTGTGATATGCGCTATCTGCCCTGTGGTCGGTCTCCTCGGCATGCCTGTGTTGGTCTATTCTTGGACAATGGCTGTATTCACCGGCTTCTGTCGTAGGGCTGTGGTTTCGGAGTTGGAATGGAAGGTCATTCAGTGCTGTCTGCTCTCCCTTGTGTGGGCGGCAGGCTGCCTTTCCGCTCTGCGTTGGGCCTTGTGTGTGGATGTTATTCTTGGGCCACCTGTTGTCGGTCCCCGGGCTCTTTGGTGTTCCGTTTCATATGTCTTGTTCATATGTGCAGGGTGGTATGGGTTTTTCAGTGTGGTACTGGCGTTCCTCTTCCCGAAGGGGCCCTGCTTCTCCTAGTTGGTGTTGCCGCCGCTGTGTGCTACGCCATGTTTGTTACACTGGGGTGTGTCCTGCTGTTGCGTGACTTCACTGACATGTGTGCGTCGGTTGTGTGGCGTTGGGTGTTGTCCGTGAATTGGGCGTTGGGGACATGTCTGTGGCAGGCCTGTCACGTGTCATGTGCGTTCGGGGTGGGGCTGATGTGTGTGCTGCTTGGTTGTGTCCCTGTGTCTGTGTGCGACGCATGCATGGCGCTGCGGTTGGCCTCTGCGTTGTGCGCATGTGTGGCGGCGTCATCGGCGCTTTGGGGCCATGACGGGGTGGTTGGTTCCTAGTCCCAGGTGGTGTGTACACATGTGTTCCGCGATGTTAGGATTTGGCCTGTGTGTCATATGTGGATGCAATGGTGGATGTGTAGTGTACACGCGCTGGTGGGGGGTTGTCCGCTTTTCCGCCCTTGCACTGTGTGCGCTGTTTGCGTGCACTTGTTGTGTGTGTGCCTACCTGCGTCTCCGCGGTACGTTGCGTCCTTGGTGGTGCATCAGCAGAAGCATGGGAAGGGCCTGCAGTGCTGGATTCATGCCCGGGGTGCCGCTTCTTCGTTGTCCGTGCTCTGCGTCCGTGTTACCGCCTCTCTTTCACGTGCGGTGTCTCTTAGCCGTGGGAGCCGTTTGTTTGCGGCATCGTAATTTATACGCCGGGCGGGACGTGTTTCGTCGGACGGTGTGTGTCAGTTGAGCTGCGCCGCTACGTGTACGGGCGCACTTTGATGGCGGACGGTGTTGCTGGCTTGCCGGCGGTGTTTGGCCTGCTTTTCGCATCGTAATTGGGCGGGCGTGTGGACTGCTGCGTGCCGGCGGTAACTGGTGGTTTTTGCATCCGCCAGCACGGCGGTTGTGCTTCCGCCCGCCATCGTAATGGGCCCCTAAATTACTTCCCACCCTATACCCCTATAAACCCACAACCCGCTACCAAACTAAAAGCGCAAAATTCTAATAATTGTTTTTTAATAACTACTAAAAATGTAACACATATATTAAAAATACAAACAATTCTTATACAAAAAAACATACATCACATACATATAAAATATATACTAAAATACATAATAATAAAAACCGATATTTTTAACAACTACATTTTTGCAAACGATATTAAACACTTCGATATTTTTAAAATCGATATTACTTACCATAAGTCGATATTCTTGGCCACGATTTTCTTGCTGTCGATATTTCCAACCCACGATATTAATGACTCAATATTTGTGCAACTAGATATTTTGTACTCGATATTCTGTCTCTGCACCACCAGGGACAGCTCGAAAGATCTAATCAGAGTGGCCAGTGGGGTGACGTAAAGATTAAACATGGTTGGGGAAAGGGAAGATCCCTGAGGTACCCTTCAAGGCAGACAGAAGGCTTCTGAATTGAAGATCCCATTTGACACAATTGATGGCGTCCTGACAGGTAAGATTTGATCAACATCAATGGTGAATCATGAAAGCCCAAATTCTGCAGACGGTCAAAAAGTACCTCATGATTGACCGTATCGAAGGCCGCTGATAGATCGAGCAAAATCAGTACTGTGTTGCCTTCCTTATCCAGGGATGATCTAATTTCCTCTGAAGCTGTAAGCAGCGCAGATTCGGTGCTGTGATTTTCTCTGAAGTTGAACTGCGTATCTTCTAGAAGAGGGTTAACCTCAAGATGGGAGGAAAGGTGGGTGTTCATAATTTTTTCTGCTAACTTAGCCGGAAAGGGAAGCTGAGCAATTGGGCGATAGTTAGTAGATTCAAGCGGGTCGAGAGTGGGTTTCTTCAGCAGGGGAAGTACAGATGCAGCTTTCCAAACGGTTGGAAAAACGCCCGTTTTAAACATGCTGGAAAAGATGGCTGAAAGATGACGAGATAAAATTTCAGGAATCGGGTGGATCACCCTGGGGCGACATGGATCGTTAGGGGAACCTGACTTAATCGAAGGTTTGAGTGCAGCAACCTGCGCTGGAGAGGGCACAGCAAATTGTCCAAAGCTCATAGGCTTAGCACATGAATGAGTGGAAGACAGCAGAGTGTCACTATTGTTAAAATTGTTAAAAAATTTCAAGGACTTTCACCTGAAAAGTCCTAGCTAAGGAGTTACAAAATGCCTCATGGTGGTAGCTGTATCGGCTCCTTTCGAGACGGTCAGTTTTTTTATTACTTGAAAAAGGGATTCGGATGTATTAATCGCTGACTTTATATGTGCAGTGTAGTAATCAGTTTTAGTTTTAGGATAGTTTCTTTGTAGCCACTAAGACAGGCTTTATATTTCACTCTCTCCTCGCAGTAATAAGCTCACCATTTGCGTTCCTGTCTCCGGCATTCATGCTTAATCGCTTTGAGCGAGTCAGTAAACCAAAGCTGAGAAGGCTTTCTGTAATTAGTCTTCGAACATCTGGCCGGAGCAAACTCGTTTAAGGCTGAGAGAAGCCAATTGTGATAGCCCTCTGCCATCTGATCTGCACTAGTTTCCTGAATGTCAAGAGAGTGAGTCAGTAGGGAGTCAGATAGGAGGCTTGGATTTTGTTCTAGGCCCAAGATTTAAGGTAGGGTTTCAGTGTCCTGGGGGGGAGTTAACAGAGCATCTGAGATCCCATACTACAGCAAGATGATCTGTCCAGGTAAGTGGTAGGGTACATGAAAAGCTGATGTTGGGATTATTAGTAGATATTTCGTACATCAAATGGCCAGCAATATGCGTCGGTCCTTCTACTATTTGGACCAGGCCTAGTCCTGACATTGTGTCTGTCAGGAGTTCTGTATTGGCGTCAAATTGATTTTCCAGAAGGTAGTTAAAATCTCCGAGAACGGTGAAATCCTCTTTTAGTAAGTAAGATTCCAAAACTAAGCTGATTGCATCAACAAATTGCACTTTCGTCCCTGGTGGCTGATAGACAAACAGGCCATTAAAGGTTTGAGTAGTAGATACTTCGATGTTGGACATGATTGCTTCTGTGCCTTCAAAACTAACTGATGTGAAAGCAGTTTGCAGCTGTTCCTGGTGAAAAATGGCAAGCCTTCCACCCCTCCTGACAGGTCTGTTGAGGTGAAACACCTTATATCCTTATGGAGTGGCCGTGAAAAATTCAGGGCCTGAACCGTCATCTGCCCAAGTTTCCGTTACAAAGAGCAGGTGAAGTCGCTGATTAGTAATCAGTTCTGCGATCTCAAAATGATGGTTAACTAATGATCTCGAATTGACGAGGGCACATCTCAAAGTTAAGCCCTCAGTGTTCGCGGTAGTATTAATGGCAGAGGCCGTGCCGGCAATGCCCTCCCCCAGTAATTCCCCCCTATGAACATTTTTGTTACAGACGGGACATACCCTCACCGCTGACTGTAGCAGGTCCATGGGACAGATCAGGTGACAGGCGAGGGTATCGTTAATCGAGCTAAGGTTTAGTAAGGCTTCTCGAGAATACCTCATCTGCTGTGGGCATCCTGATCCACTGGGACCAGGGGGACGGGCCCTGGGCCCGTCCAGGCACAGACGGGCTCGTCCGCTGCGCGTCTGTGCCATCGTGCGTTTAAATCCCCAGCGGAGGCAGTGCCAAGCAACAACTGCACCGTTAACCTCTCAAAATGCCCACTGTAACTGTGAGGCCTGAAGGAATCGGCCGTCTGCCCTCCCTCCACTCAAACAGCGCAAACAGTGCTGCGGTGGACCGGGGAGGTAAAGGACCCATCGATATCTCACCTGGACCGCAGCAGCGGTAAGTACGAGCTCAATTAAGTGTGCAAACAACTCAGGTCACCAATTTGACACCAGAATGACAAAGTAAATAATACAGTTAAAAAGTTACAAAATCAGCCAGCATTAGAATACACAGCAATTAAAAGTTTAAAAGAGCGCTGGCAGAAGAGGGAAAGGACACCTCATACGCAGCTTCAATGTCTTCTTGTCTTGGCTTCTTGTCGCAAACCCTGTGATTTACTGAATTGCAGGGTTTGCGACAGGAAAATGGATTAGTACATCTGGCCCCTAAATGCTTACTTCCTAAAAAGCTTCTATAAAAAAGATATATTTGTCCTTGGGTCACAAGATTGCACACTATCCTGTTGGCAATGTTAAATACAATAGCAAATTCGCTGCAAGCCTGCAGGGACTACTCACTGGATATTGCAATGTGAAGAGTCTGCCTCCCTCGATAAATAGAAAACAACTAAACCAGGGTGCTCCACTCATAAGTTAAATGACTGACTAGTGAAGCCGGCACAATGCATTTCTAAGGCTAGCTCACAAAGGAGGACATGCTTCGAGTTGACTTCACTCTACTATCTATAATGAAGATAAGGAAATATCATCCTTACCAACTGTTGTAAGCAGGTTCTGAATATCAAAAAGGAGAACAGCGAGGCTTGGCAATCAGGAACAGCTTAAGTTTAATTAAACAATAACGGCCGGGAATAGTAGCCAGATGTCTCACAGTTGCGTGCTGAAATTCAACTTGTATTAGGTACATGACATGCTTTATACTGTACAGTGGATGCATAAAGAGAAGCTCATCCCCCTTAGGGCAGGAAATACAGGTACAGTGGGCCATAAATTGAGTGTTAGATGCTTGATCCCAACCTGATAGAGAGGCCATAAATACCAACTGGAGTTCACATTCTGAGGTGGTCCAGGTGGCCAGGTCTGTTCCTGTGGGTGTAATCTAGGGTGATGCTTAATATTAGGCATTTTTTCGGATTTATCTGATGAATGCAAGTACCTGGTTGTTCTGGTATAGCATCCTTGGGCCGAATGCAGGCCCTCTGCCGAGCCTTTGTTTGTGTTTATGAGTGTGTGCATCTGACTCGTATCTTAGGCATTATATCCTTGGGGCCTATGTGATTTATTGCTGCAATCTTCTAGATGTGTTTGAGGCTGTTCCATATCCGGTGTTTTCATCACAGGAAGCGCTAGGGGTCGACAGAGGGCAGCTGTGTTATGTGGATCTGAAACTGTAACAAGTGTTTTATTGTGAATTTGGGTAGCACAGACAACAGTTGCTCTGCGGTGTGCTGGACTTCTAAAGCGGGACCTTTTCATAAATCACTCTGATCCTAACATTTCCCCCTCTAGTTGAGTTATCAACTGCTGCCCTGGCTGTTTTTGTCCGTGTCTTGCGTGTGGGGGTTCCCTGTTTCCAGCTTGTGGTGTTTGTGTTTCCCTCAGTTTTGGGTATCCTAGTCAGATGTATTCTCCCTATTTTCGGAGTAGCCCTCTTCAAGCAGGCACATATTAGATGCAGGGTACAGCACAGCAAGAGCAAGATTATAACCACTGGTAACAAGGCCTTGCATAGGCCTGAAATCCACCTTGGTACTAAGGCAAACCAGACGGTGTACCATTCTATGTTTGATGCACCTCCTTATTTAACCATGACCTGCTGTAGGTTGTGCAGTGCTTGAATAGCAATTGACAGCGTTCCATTGTCCAGTTCGTTCATGGGGATCAAGGTACAGCATGCTATACCTATCTTGGCGCATATGCCCCCTTCCATTACAGCCATTAAGTCCTACACATACTGATGCTGTTTCACCCTGGAGGCGGATAGCACGGCATTTCGTCTTTGGTTGCGTTGAGACCATCTTCGGTGGTGTTCATCATTTTCATCAGTGATGCAGACACTGGGCGTTGGCCTTTGTTTGCACGGTGACGAAGGGGACTGACCCTCCTACACCTCTTTGCGCATCGGTGAAGAGCTGAAATTCTTCAGGAATGTCCTTGAATCTGTACCAACCAAAATACTTGACTGACCTTCTTTTGAGTACTTGATGTAGAAGTTCCAGGCCTCTGCTCATGGGGTGGTGATGCAGTGCGGAAAGATCTTTTCTGGGTATGACCAAAGTGGGTGTGTAGCAGAAGACCAGTGAGCAGACCCCTCTCTAGTCTGAGACGAGCTCGGTTTAGGCGTGCTCGCCGCATTGCCAGTAATAGTCCATCAAGGTGGAGGTGCCCCACTGCATATCATTATTAAAGGTTATACTCCTGCAATTGCTGTTCATCCCGCCCGGTATCGTCCCCTTCCCTCTAAAACATAAGAAATACATTGGTAGTTTCCTAACTACTATGAGTTTCTGCTTACCCTCTATCCATGTGTACCCTCCTTCCTCTGAGTCCCAGGTGTCTTGGCATTGGGTCAGTAGGGTGTCATTCAACCCGCCCCCATGAGACACGCTGTTACTTCTGTTCCCCAAATTGATGACCCTGAAGGTGAACTGAACATTGGGTTTCCATTTGTTGTTTATAAATACGGCTCCAGTTACACTAAGTTGATCCACAGGTTGGTACTTGTGTGGACACGTTATTGCACTGGGCTGAGGGCTTGGTGACCTCCAAGAACCCCTTTTGGGGCCTGTTATTAGGCCCTGGGTCCCAATACCGTGTCGGGCCCTTTTTCTTGAGCTTGTCTAACTCGCACTGGATCTCATCCTGTTCTGTCAGGATATAAAGAACTTCTGGTATGATGTCATACTTGGTTAGGTTCACTGTGACTTCCTGTGGTGTTATATGCATGTGAGATGCTGTCGTTGTGTGTGATGAAGTTGTATGTTAAATGTGTTAGATCCCACTGGACCACTTTACCTAGTGACTTTGGACAAAACTTGATCTGTTCCTGTTCGGTGATACATAGCTGAAAAAACATCAAATCACATAGGGCAAAAGACAATACATAGATGTATGTTTTCAGTCAGTGTATGAAGGAGTTGACGTAAAGTCCGGGGGGGACCCTATGGGTGATCCTATCCACAAACTGTTTGCAAAGTTCAGGGAAAGCCCTAAGAATGCTTCTGTCCCCAGAGTGTTCATAGTTCATGTTGGAAAAGTCTGTCATGGTGACTCCTACAGTGGGGGTGGTAGTAGTGATGGGTCCAAGCGAACGTCCGAGAGGTGTATCCATGACCGTTTCCCTTTGACCTTGACAGCTGTAGGAGTTGAAAAGATTACTTTGAAGGGCCCTTCAAACTTGCTGTCTCTCCACCTGTGATGGAAGTTGTTGATTAAGACTAGTTCACTGGGCTGCGAGATGATGTAGGGTAGGTCAACAGAAGTGCACACCATCTTCTTTTAGATAACCTGTTTAGAGAGGAATCTGCAAGCTTAGGTCAAGCCAGATATATATACATTGCATTACCTAGTGCCTTGGAGCTGGGCTCTGCACTTAGGGGTCGATTACGATGACGGACGGAAAAGCACTCCGACCGCCGTGGCAGCGGAAATTAACCGTCCGCATGTACCGCGGGAAAACCGGCGGTCAGATTAGGATGAACCGCCAGAAAAATCCGACCGCGGCGGATGGATCCCATGAAACTCCGCCGGGACCGTCCGGAGCAGGTGAAAATCCGTCCGCGGCGGTCGGATTTGCTGCAGAAAGAGCCAAAACCACAGTTCGACCAGCGGAATGACCGCAAGTGAAATTAGGATACGATTGCGGTGACAGCGGAACGATCATTTGTTTCCGACTGCCGCGATTGCAACAATTGATGAATGGGAGAGCCGGCGGAAGGTCTGTTGTATTCCGACCACCGCGATCGCAACAATTGATGAATGGGAGAGCCGGCGGAAGGGCTGTTGTATTCTGACCGCCACGGTCGCTCCGGAAGAGTAATGGCGGTCGAAAGCAACCACACAACAAAGCTACCAAGTGTGGCCATTAATCTGGCTCAGCCTCAACAAACACCTAACGCACCCCAATGACACATCCCCATGGCAAGTCAAAAATACAAATCCCAGGTCAACCCACACAACACACCTGACATGAATACTCCCTTTTGACCCACCCACATAGCTGAGTATAAAACTAGCCCCTTCCCTGACCAGAATCCTTTGCAAAACTCCACAATTGAAGGGCCAAAACCCACAGCACAAAGGAGAGGCAAATCAGCACACATCACACCCTCACAACAACACACACACCACACGCATCACCACCACCACCACCACCTTCACAACTGCACTGTTCCCACATTTGCACATCACACACCATGTCACAGAAGAAGATGCCCAAATTCACTGACAATGCATTGTCAGTGATGGTAGATGAGGTAATCAGAGTAGAACCACATTTGTTTGGAAGCATGGTCCAACAGACACCAGTATCCACAAAAAATCAAATGTGGGCAAGGATAGTCAACAAAGTCAATGCAGTAGGGACCACCCTGCGCACCCAGAAGGAGATCAGGAGGAGGTGGCATGACATCAAGACAAGGGTGAAAGAGCGTGCCAACAAGAACCATGAGCTGGCTCAGAGGACTGGCGGTGGCCCTCCAATTCCACCACTTACATTCACCGAACGGGAGGAGAAGGTGCTTGCCACACTGCATCCAGAGAGTCTCACAGGAATACCCGGGGGAGTGGAGGCTGGTAAGTTACAAAAAATGCCTCCTATTACACTGCTATGTACTGTCTTGCAAACTACAAAGCTACACTTCCTAGGCCCAAATGCACTTATGTACAACACACTCTTCCCAACACATGTCTCACAGATCTAACATTTCCTTGCTCTGAATCAACCCAAAGGTATCTAGCAACATTCCCAGGGGGCATGTGTACAGGCAGCCAGCACTACAACTCCCACCAGGCACCCTTGTCCCACAACTCAGCAGGATGGAGCACTCCCCACACCCACAACCATGTGGCAGCTATTGCATTGCTCTCTTCAAACTCACAGGTAGGTAGCCATCTTAACAGGGAGGGGTGTTTGTGGGTGGGAGGCCAGCACTACAACTCCCACAAGGCCCCCTAGTCCCACAACTCAGCAGGATGGAGCACTCCCCACACCCACAACCATGTGGCAGCTATTGCATTGCTCTCTTCAAACTTACAGGTAGGTAGCCATCTCATGCTCCCTTGTCTCACCCCTGAGCAGGATGGAAAACTCCCCCCATCCAAGAGACATGTGTAACCTATACCCTTCCTCTGCTCCACTTCACAGGTAGGTAGCCATCTTAACAGGGAGGGGTGTTTGTGGGTGGGTAGCCTGCCCTGCAACTCCCACCAGCCCCCCTTGTCCCACAACTCAGCAGGTTGGAGCACCCCCCACACCCACAACAATGTGGCAGCCATTGTATTGCTCTCTTCAAACTCACAGGTAGGTAGCCATCTTAACAGGGAGGGGTGTTTGGGGGTGGGAAGCCAGCACTACAACTCCCATCAGGCCCCCTTGTCCCACAACTCAGCAGGATGGAGCACTCACCACACCCACAACCATGTGGCAGCAATTGCATTGCTCTCTTCAAACTCACAGGTAGGTAGCCATCTTAACAGGGATGGGTGTTTGTGGGTGGGAAGCCAGCACTACAACTCCCACCAGGCCCCCTTGTCCCACAACTCAGCAGGATGGAGCACTCCCCACACCCACAACCATGTGGCAGCTATTGCATTGCTCTCTTCAAACTTACAGGTAGGTAGCCATCTCATGCTCTCTTGTCTCACCCCTGAGCAGGATGGAACACTCCCCCATCCAAGAGCCATGTGTAACCTATACCCTTCCTCTGCTCCACTTCACAGGTTGGTAGCCATCTTAACAGGGAGGGGTGTTTGTGGGTGGGAAGCCTGCACTACAACTCCCACCAGGCCCCCTTGTCCCACAACTCAGCAGGTTGGAGCACTCCCCACACCCACAACCATGTGGCAGCCATTGCATTGCTGTCTTCAAACTCACAGGTAGGTAGCCATCTTAACAGGGAGGGGTGTTTGTGGGTGGGAAGCCAGCACTACAACTCCCACCAGGCCCCCTTGTCCCACAACTCAGCAGGATGGAGCACTCCTCACACCTACAACCATGTGGCAGCTATTTCCCTCCACTGTGTCACCGAACAGGTAGGTAGACAGTGCATGCACCCTGCCATCCTTCTCAAAATGCATGGAGCCATATGACCACACCAGTCCTCACATGTCAGCCAACTTGGCATAGATCCCAAAGCCACATCCAGTGTGCAGACAGCTAAGCGTACGTAACTGTCACTGAAATTAAACTTCGACTCACCAAGTCACATGTTGAAGAAATCCAGGGACCAATCATGCACAGCACAGAATGCAATCTGTAAGTGACTTGGTGTCAGAGCATGAAGGCCCATATGAACACAAAACATGCATGGTCAATTGGAAAAACAAAGTAAAGTATATGATATGAAAAAGGTATGTATAACATTACGATGGCTAGTTCTTGATTAGCTGAAACTGATTCCATGCAGAGCAAACCAAAAAGACGCATCACATAAAGTTGATGTGCCGCAAGTCATTAGATGACGACATGTCCTTGTAATCACACAATCTGGACGTGGCGCATGGTGTCTATTTACATGTCACACCATGGACAAGTAATGTATGTACCTCAACATCATGTCATGATGCTCAGTACCTTGCAGCCATATAAAGTGATTTCAATGTAAAGTGTGTGGTGTATCACATGTAACATCCAAACGTCTAACACCAAGCTTGTGGAGTGCACTTCAATGACCATTTCACCTCTGTTCAACAGGAGATCCACAAGCAACTGCTGCAGAACACAACACCAACCTACAGAGCCAGTCTCCCCCCCGGAACATGAACTCTCGGATGCAGACTCCCTACTTTTCTCGGATGAGGAGCAACGACCTGGCCCATCTGGACTGCCAGGGCACACCACGTCCCAGGCCCCCATTGTCCCCACCAGCGCCACCACCACAGCAACAACAACAGCGCTGACCCCCTGCTGCAATGACCTGTGCGGCCTCAACCACCACCACCACCAGCACCACTGCTGCCTGCAACACTCTCCCTGCCTCAGTGGTTACCAACACCACCACACAATCAGAGGAGGGCAGGGACAGTCTGCGGGTGCGTCGAGTGCCAACGCCACCGGTCCGGGTCAGCAGGGAAGGTGGGAGGGCAACTGGGGGACATATTCCAGAGGACACTGGGACCGAAGCCATGGCCAACATCGCCAGAGTCCTTGGGGCATATGAGCAGACCCAGGGACACATGGGCCAGGTTGTGGAAGAAGTGCGTGAGCTCCGCCTGCTGCTGAGGTCCATGGACACGCGTATGGGCCAAATTGTGGACCTCATGGGCCAGCTAGTGGGTGTTCTGAGGGGCAGACATGCGGCCCAAAGGACATCTCAACCCCCCTCCAGTGGCCCGCAGGATGATACTCCCACCACCTCAGCTGTGGCCACAGAGAGGGGTGAGCTGCAACAAAATGACTCCTCAGACACCGCTGAGCCCGCAGCAGTGGCCCCACCTGCCAAACGCACAAGGGGCCGTCCGAGAAACATCAGGGGAGGATCACGTGGCAATGCACCATCCAAACGCCAGTCGCCGAGCCAGCCATGATGGCACCTTTGTTCCCCTTGACATTGACTTTGTTGACTATCCTAACCCACATTGCCATGTTGATGGCAGGTGTCTGTTGGACTGTGTGACTACATCAATGTGGTGACTACTCTATTGTCTCATTTACCATCACTGACAACTCAGAAATTCACTTAGCACCATTTTGTAAATATTCACTTTTCTGTCACAAATACTCATTGTAAATAAACACTCTTTACACACCTATGTCTTTGTGTCAGCTCCATGTTTATTACAGTATGTACAATGTCATCTCAGATTCCAATGTACCACAAGCTCTGATTGTGGCGAGGCATTGAGAGGGTGAAGGGACCTAGAAAGACACAAAAGAAGGACATTTACTTGTCAGGTGATGCCATCACAGCTAGAACACACCACTAGTCATCAAGGTACACAAACCAGCACACATAACAATGAGCAACAACATCAACATAGACATCATGTAGCTGGTCATGAATACCCTGTGCCACACACATCAGCCATTAGCACAGAGCCAACAACAGCCAGCAGTCAAAAAGCTCTTCTAGTCCTTGTCACTACCATCAAAGACAAGAGACAATGTCACTGTTGTACAATGTCACTCACCCTCAAGGGAAGTAGTTGTTGATGAGCTGTTGACGCAGGTCAACACCTTCCTCCTCTCCACTATCGACGTCACTGGACATGTGTGGGTTTGCTGGGGGGGGGCATCTGCTGCTCATCATCGTCCAGGAGCAGGGGGATCTCTTTGCACAAGGTCAGGTTGTGGAGCATACTGCATGCAACTACGATCTGACACACCTTTTGGGGAGAGTAGAGTAGTGCCCCTCCGCTCTTGTCCAGACACCGGAATCTAGACTTCAGAAGCCCAAAAGTACGCTCCACCGCACGACGTGTCCTCCCATGTGCATCATTGTAGCGGACTTCACCCGGTGTCCTGGGATTCCTCAGTGGGCTCAGAAACCAAGGCCGGTTGGGATATGCAGAGTCACCTGTGTGTGAGATACACAGACCAATTTTGTAATATAAACAGTAGCTGAGGACAGCATGTCACACATACAGCACACTACTTGACTCTGCGTACTCACCAACAAGCCACGCACGCTCCGGATGCAGATTTGCCATCAGCTGTGGTATGATGCTGTTACGCAGTATGTAGGAGTCATGTGCTGATCCGGGAAATCTGGCACAAACATGGGAGATAATCATATCCGCTTGGCATACCACTTGCACATTAATGGAATGGAAATGCTTCCTGTTCCTGTATATGTGCTCACGTGCCTGTGGTGGAACCAGGCCAACATGTGTGCAGTCAATGGCGCCAACAACATTCGGTATGTTGCCAAGGTCATAAAAATCACCCTTCACATCTGCCAATTCATGTCTCCTGGGAAAATGGATGTAGCGGTCCTTGTATGTCATCATTGCGGACAGGACATCACGTAACACCATGCTGAACATAGGTTGAGACATCCCACCTGCGCTGGCCACCGTGTACTGGAACGAACCAGTTGCAAAGAAATGCAGGGCCGCCATCACCTTACCTGTTGGTGTCAAAGCAGTCGGATAGGTTCTGTGAGGCCTCAGATGGGGCTCCAACTGACCATATAGGTCTTGAAGGGTAAGTCGATCCAAACGGAACTTCCTTATGATGTCCTCATCCTCCATGTCCGCCAGCACTGTGAACGGACGATGCACATTTGGTCGTCTCTTACATAAAATGAAAGTGGACACACGTCAATTCAATTCCCCTATGAGATGTGTCCAACATCTTACGTCTTGACTGACACAGCGCAAACAATGACTGGACTGAAACAACAGCTTAAAGCACAAGTCACATGCAGAGAGACCTTGATCTCAAGTAGTTGTACATGTGTTCAGTATGTACATACTGAGTACCTCCAAAACAGATCTGACTATGTGAATGGAAAATGGCACATTCCGACATCTTGTGTCACCAGCCCTGAGAGTAGTTGACACAGCACATGTTTGAAACAGCAACACTGCTAGCTTCTATGTAGCTGCTGTACCTGCCACACCTTCTTGCGTAAGTCGGACAGAGCACACATTTTCAACACAATGAGCACAGTGTGTGTAAGCAGATCAACTATCAAAATGATTTCAGCAATCTACACAGTGAAATAGGCACATCATGTAGTCAGTCCATCATTACTGTGGGTTGATTATCCATCTCACACATTGACATGTTCACAAATATGAGAGTCCATTACACAACAGATCTGTGTACATGCACACAAATATCATATGTGACATGTGAGGAAGTACATGCCAATGCATGTAATCCTGTGCACTGACATGGCATGTGTAGTCATCAGTGAGTTCAATGTCACACTAGCATTGAATTTAACATTCAGGTGGCATGTCATTGTAAGTGTCTAGTGTTCAATGATGAGAATTGGCCATTGCCATTGCTACAGCATGATGTGTCCATAGGTGCCGTATGCTTGCTCCGCCACCACAATCACGGTCATTGGCCACAATTGAAAAATGCCAATTAGCGGTAGCGTTCGCCTGGGCCCCGCTGTGTGACACCGCCAATGCCCATGCCCTACCAGCCAATGGGAACCACAATCCCGGTAGTGAATTACACATTTGAAACCCGCGGTAGGCGTGCACCGCCACCGCGGTCCCGGTCATTGGTTACATTTGAAAAAAGCTGACCAGGAACACCAATTGCAGCAGCTGAGTACCACTGAAACAACCCCAGGGGGCTATATATGTCTGTGAGAAAGCCACACATTTCAATTGCATCCAGACACTGCTGCCTGCCATTCTTCACCAACAACTGCTGCTGTTCCTGTCTCCTGGACCCAGTGATGGCAAGAACTGAGAACATCAGGGCCCGTCCCTTCACCACAGGGGAGCTGAAGGTCCTGGTGGATGAGGTGCTTTCACAGTATGGGAGGCTATATGGTGCTCCAGATGTACTGGTAAGTGTTTCAGAGGGACAGTTTGAGAGTGCTCACAGTGCTCACATGATATTGCTCTGCAGTAGTATGTGGCTGTATGTGCAAGTTAATGTGCATGCATCCTCATTTTTGATGTACCATGCTCCATACCTGGCCTAGTAAATATTGCACTTGACTATTTGTGGAGGATGGAGACATGGACATTTCAACAGCCCTTCTCCAGCAAGTAAAATACAGACGTTGGTCTGAGACTGGGTAATGTAAATGAGTGATACACTGCCTGGCATGCTGACTTCATGTCAATGGTGTGTGTAGCCTTATTTCCACAGATCCATGGCTGCATTGAAGGATGGGAGGGACATGCAGTGTTTTTGCAGCCATACTGTCACACTGCTGGTTTGCACAGTCGAAGTCTGAAAAAACATTGCCTGGGCTATGTGATGACATAGTCCACGAGGTTTTCACATGCTCATTTGTGACATTGCAAAGGTATGTCTCCCAGAGGGTAATGAAGAATGGGTGTACAGTTTTCATATTGCCCCCATGGATATGTGTGCATTATGCACAAGAGTAAAATGCCTGAGTGTAACACTTTTGGTGGTGATTCACCTATGACACATCAAATAAATGTAATTTGGAGATATCATCCTTCCATTGTTTTCATTATGTGTTCTGACTCGCATGTGTGGGAACTGTTTGCCCTCTCATATTGTACATTCATGTGAATGCTCTGATGGTCCACGTTTAACCTCAGTGTGAGTCCCCCTGGCCTGCACAGAAACTGCCCAATTTGACAAGGACCCATCAGTAAATGGACAGAGTGAAACATATGTGTTGTCTGCCACCCTATTCCTCAATGAGCTATCTTAGGCCTGAGGATTGCACAAGACAGACCTTGTGAGAAGAGTGTGAGAATGTAAGATCATGGCCCTAAATGTGACCTCCATGACACAGGTAGCCATTCACTGGCCAAGGACATTGAGGGGTGTGTAGTGTTGGACACAGTGAGTCTGCCCCGACACATCATTTCAAATGTATTGTGTCTTGCTCACTCACATACTGCATCACAGATGAGGGTTTTCTTCAAATTGGTTTCTGTGCTGGCACTCTGCATGTGTATGAGATGGCCATGTACTGTGTCCATCCTCATACATGTATACATTTATGTGAAAGTATTTGATGCAAGTATACTACGTGTCATGATGTATGGCCTCGGCTCAACATTTATGTATTGGTGTGCTTTGTTTTTTCATGCTCCTGTACTGACACACAGTAGTACATGAAACAGTGTCACTGAAACTTCTGTTATGTTTCATATAGAGGCCCTAATATAGATGCGTTCATATATGCCGTATATGGTCATATTCGCATATGCCATATTATGGTCATAATCGTACATGCCCTATTTTGGTCATAATCGTCTATGCCCTATTATAGTCATGATCTCCTATGCCCTAATATAGGCATGATCTTTCACCTATATTAGTTCCCTACAGTACACAACGAGCTCTGAGGGTTGAATGTTATCTAGTCTGTGGTTAGAACACTGCAGGGTTTTTCCCGAACACAGGCCTACAATGTACTCATAAATTATGCATGAGCATTCACCAGCTACATCTCCCGCATAATATATATGTACAAAGTTCACCCCTGACGTCTTCCTCATGTCTAACAAAGACCAATACAAACCATACTGAGGGACAAGATACTTTAGGGTATAAATACACCACATCTTGCCACGGTAAGATAGAGGGAACCAAGACTTCCATGCTGACACACTGACCAGAGACGCTGAGGCTCCTGCATGCAGTCGCTCCAGCTGACAGTGGTCTGACACAGCCCTGACGGGGTGTCCAACTCAAGACCAGGACGGGGTCCCACACTCTCTCTATTCAGGTATGGGGGTTCGACTAAATCCCAGAAGGATTCTTGGCTCTTAGCTTTTAGACCTACACACATATGCTAGGTACACTCAGGTACATCTAGTTAGGCATCGTAGGAGTACGCACACTTGCATAGTGCTTTCATATTCATGTATGTATTCATGATTATCGCAATATGGTAGAACTGTTCTATCCCTTTGCTTTTATCGTACTGCTGATAATATATCTCTGCTATTGTCTGCTGGTTATTGAAGCACATATATTTTACACTAGAATAACAACTGTTCAATAAAATACTTATTGAAACGCCCACTCTGTTTATTCTGTGTAACTCTCTGAGACAAACCGAATAAGTAAGCACGAGTAACTGAGCGAAAAGTAGTACATTGTTTCCACGATTCTGAGGGATCAGGGTTGTCATGATCTAAGGTTGCTAGAAACGAATCTCTCCCCGATAAGAGGAGATTCTAGTGGGACTGTGAGCTAGCTAATGCAAATCCGGCTAACATACGCGGTGGGGGTGCACAGAATCAGTCTAACACCAAGCCCACGGTTTATGTTATCCAAACGCGCAGGTCCTGCAGGGGTACTATAGGAACTACACGACATGGCGCCGCCAACATTGGTTGGGTACTTATTTAACAGTAGAATCTGAGTAGTTCAGTTGTGCTATTCTCAGAGAACCTACTCACAAAACCCCAGAGACATCTGGAGTGGGTGGGCACAAACTCCGCCACAGCTGAGTAGGCGAGATATCCTATTTATCGGTTGTTGGTTAATCAAGCTTGAAGGACATTTAGTTCCTAAATTGTGCATAAAACCTTTTAACTAAGTTCTCTTGGAAAAGCTTTTCTTTTCAAAATGACTGAGAGCGATGAAGAAAGAGTAGATCTGCATCTCTCAGCCGGAGAACAACCCGAAAATGCAATTGAAATTGCACCCAAATTCAGACATACGCTCACCATGAAACTATTAAAAAATGGTTTACCACCAAGGGGTGGCGTAGTAGCTCTCGTGATTGAGGCACACAAATCAAATAAAACAGAGGTATTCTATTCATGGGTTACATTCCCAGCAGCAGATGCCGTAACAAAGACATTTCACTACTACATAGAAGGAGATGCACCAGAGGAATACTGTCCATTCGATGACATAGAGATTCCACTCACTTACCAGGAACACTTATACTGGTTTAAAGGCGCCCTACCCCACTTAAGAGCAAGAGTAAGATTAGGCCCGCTCGGAGGAGACGGGGCCACATGGCCAATACTAGCGGCTTACACACCGCACCCTGACATTGGCACAATGCCACAGCCAGAATTACTCATACAACACAGAGATTTAATTAAAATCTACAGAAACCTGACACAATTCGTCATGAGGACTCTCACAGTTCAACCAACAACAGTTGCAACAAATGGGACCCAATACCAGGGTACAGCAACTAAAATTACTCCTCAAACATTACACGTGGTAATGGGCAAAATGCCCGCAAAACGCGAACAAATACCATTCTGGATAGCTCAGAAAATACCTCAGCTTGAGGCAGTATTCCCGAATACTACCACCTATGATAAACACAGAATACTAACAATCTGCTTGCCCATGGGGATCACACCACAAGTAGAGGACTGCACCTCTTGGGGTTCAGTCTTTGCTGCCATATATACCAGAACACATGGTATCCCGTCATTAGCAGTAGTACCTGACGTATTGAGACAGATACAAAATGAGTACGGAGCAGAGCCTGCCCTAAACTTAGGGATGAAGTTACTAAATAACTTTGACCAGGTATCAGCCATAATACTAGCTAACATTAAGGGGGAAGCAGCTTCAGTGGCGATCCGCCAACGCCTAAGGGAGTTCAGTCCAGTAGATCAACAACACGAACTACCCAAAATAATTGAAACCGCATATGCAGAACTAGGCAGAGACAGTCTAGGTGGGAAAGCATTAAAACCACAACTGGTGGGCAGTCCTGAGAAGGACACTACAAAGCAGAGACCTACTTCTTCTAAAAACAAGTGGGAAAATAAAAACAACAAAAGTCTAAAGACAGCAGATCTCAATCCAGAGGTAGGTCTCCTCAACAGGAGCCCTCTGAAAGGAGGTATAACCTCAGGAATAGGGATAATATAAAAAAACCTGACAGGTATCAGGATACTGATACACGTTCCTCTCGTTCCTTTCAGGGTTCATCAAAAACTCCGAGAGGGAAGGACGGTCAGAGGAGCGTACAAAGTCCAGAGACACGCAACGCGCTGCGGACTACGCACCTAAAAAGAAGATAAACAAAACCAAAACCTCAGTTCAAAAGAAGAAGGTAGCAGGTCTTAAGATCAGACATGCCCAGAATTCTGAGGACACAGCTTCTGAACGGGGAATGGGCTCTGACGATGCTAGACAGCGCGGCAGAAGTAACAATAGCTCGACAGAACCTGAAGGAATTTCTGGTGACAGCGGAGTTGACTGAGTATATCACGGTGGAAACACCTGATACTCGGGTAAGTGTCCCACATAAGTTACATGAGATAACACTCTGGATGGAGGGGTACAAGCCCAGGAAAGTTAAGGGTCTATTTTGGAAAAATTTGTCATCTGGATATGACATCCTATTAGCAGAGCAAGACTGGCTGCCAACATTCGTCATGGAGTGCCCTAAGGGAGAAACTGTAATTTTTCCAGCATTTTCCGACCTTGTTCCCATTTACCTAAAACATGCATATGCGGAGGAGTGGGCGGTTGCCCTAGCTCCAGCATTGTACAAAAATCATGTTAGTTGGGATGAGGATTCAACCCACCACGTGATCCCGTTAAAAGTTTCCCCAAATGTGCAAAGGCAATACCCTATAAAGCAGGAAGCTAAAAAACAAGTCAGGGAGATCCTAGATCAACTTGAATACCAGGGTGTGATAGAAAATTGCACCTCACCAATGAACAATCCTTTGTTCCCCGTATCAGAACCTGACAACACATATCATCTAGTTTTAGATTACAGACATTTAAACACTTGCACAAAGACATTTGCAGTTCAAAATGCACACAGTGCCGCATTAATGAATAACATTGTGCGACAAAAATACAAAACAACACTTGATATCTCAAATGGATTTTTCTGCCAAAATATAGCGCCTGAAAGCAGGTATCTGACCGCATTCTCAGGGCTAGGCTCCCCATGGCAATTTTGTCGACTCCCCCAAGGGTATAGGAATAGCCAGGGGTTGTTTTCAGCAAGGCTAACAGAGTTACTCCAAAATTTGGATGAAGAAGCATTGTCCTATGTAGATGATATTTATCTGACGGACGATGACTTACCGAGGCACTTGACCAGGGTGAGCACCCTTACTATGGGATTCGCCTCTGAGGGCTATAAATTTAATTTAAAAAAATCAAAAATTGCCCATCTCAATGTCCTATTTTTAGGGTATGAGCTGTCAAGTGAAGGAAAAAGCCTAGCAGCTAACTTTTTAGAAAAGTGTGCGCTGCTCCAACCTCCAAAATGATTAATAAATTTAGAATCAATTCTGGGATTCCTAAATTTTGGTCGAACATACATTTTGGATTACACAGGAAGAGTAAAACCTTTCTACGACTTAATTAAACCTGATTTTTCAGTCAGACAATGGACACAGGAACATACAAATATCCTGCGTTCCCTACAGGAAGACATGATAGCTTCAAAACATTTACAGACACGAGTAAACGTACGCAACTTAGTGATCCGAGTAATAGCGGGTCAATGCGGGTACACTTATTTAATTTTCAATGAAGGCGAAACGGTACCAATCGCATACAAATCACACCTGTACACAAACGCAGAGATGCGTTTTACTTCAACAGAAAGAATCCTGACAGCAGTGCATACCGCTGTAGCAAGAGAAAGAGCTCTGGCTCAGGGAAAGCGCATAATAGTCGTGACCCCAGTACCAGCCTTAGAGGCTGTTACCAAGGCTAGCATTCCAAATGCAAAAGCCTTACATCCCAGATGGATACAATGGGCTAATTCTCTTACAGCAACGGATGTTGAATACAGATTTGATCCAAGTTGAAAAACACAAGCATTTCTGCAATACGAACAAGAATATCCTCTACCAAATGAGATTTTGCCTGTAGATCAGTATGAATATATTATTTACACTGACGGATCTGCTCAACCGGCCATAAGGAGTAAGCAAGCTTACAGCGCAGCGTGTGCAATCGTTAAAGGTCGCATGCGCGATGGAAAGTTCCATCCAAGTTGCACTAAAAAGCAATCTCTAGGAGACTGCACGGCTCAGTTGGCAGAGTTAAAAGCACTGATACTGGCACTTGTAAATACGGAACACGAATTCCCCACACTAATTGTGTGTGATTCCTTTTACTGTGTACAGTGGTACAATGAACATTTACATCATTGGGAACAAAACGGGTTTAAAGACGCGAAAGGTGGCACAATTAAGCATAAAATGCTATGGGAACAGGTAGTGGAGTTGAGAAACGAACTAACAAGGGCTCACGTGATACATACACTGAGTCATCAGAGTGATGGCGTTCACGTTGAAGGGAATTCATTGGCTGATGAAGCCGCAAAGGGGGCTGTACACACAGCGTCCGTAGCTGCAATCACTCGTTCAAAAACGAGAATAGACTGCGAGATTTTGGTAGCTGTCAATGCTTCACGCAAAGGCAGCACAGCAGTACCTAAAAAATTTCCACTCAAGTACTCCTACAAGTCAGATGCACAAAACATTCCATATGCTCAGATTCCTGGAGTGGGGGATAGAGTAATACCAAATATGAATCGTAGGCAAGGCTTAATTCTAGCAGCACACGAGGGTTTGGGTTCTGCGCATACAGGCTTTACAGCGACTATTTCTTTATTGAAACAGCGCTACTGGTGGCCAGGGTTAACAAAGCAGACCAAAGACTATGGGGTCGATTCCGATCTCGGCGGGAAGCGCACCCAACACCATTCGTCCGGGAAAAAACCAAGCCGAACGCGTGTTTCCCGACCGATTCGAACATTCGTCCGAACGAGCAAGTACGATGCGCATAACTGCCCAGATCCCGACCCAGCCGTACTTACCCAATCCAGCTCCTGTTCCCCGCCCGAGCCGGTTCCGTAAATGCAGAATCGAGTCGCATGGTAGCAAAAATACAGCACCTTCCGGCAGGACTAGTACGATGCGCCTTCCGTACGCGCCGAACCCGTCGCTACGTACGGCACGTCAGAGCATCCGGGAGAGCTGCACATAAGCTCCGATTCGCGCCACAAGACGATCCACGGCTACGAGACGAACACGCCAGCCACGAGTACGAGTCGAAGCAACGAGAAAGCCGAACGAGACGAACCAATCATGAATCCCATCGCGCAGGTCCTACCAATACTCTACATCTATTACCGGAACAGGTACGGACGCGTACGGCGCAGAAGGTAAGTCAAACACCCACCACACAAACAAACGACACGTACCCGACACATAACACACACACATAGGGATGCAGAAATGACTTACACTAGCTACAGCAGAACCATAGGGGCGGGATGGCCATCACCAATGCCATATACACCCATAGGGGCCTGGATGCCTACCACTAACACCACCCCTACTCAGGGGGGCCTGGATGCCTACCACCAACACCACCCCTACTCAGGGGGGCTGGATGCCTACCACTACCACCACCCCTACTCAGGGGGTGCTGGATGCCTGTCCCCAACACCACCCCTACTCAGGGGGGCCTGGATGCCTGTCACTACTACTACCATCCCCACTCATAGGGGGATGGATGCCTACCACCAACACCACCCCTACTCAGGGGTCCTGGATGCCTACCACTACCACCACCCCTACTCAGGGGGTGCTGGATGCCTGTCCCCAACACCACCCCTACTCAGGGGGGGCTGGATGCCTGTCACTACTACCATCCCCACTCATAGGGGGCTGGATGCCTACCACCAACACCACCCCTACTCAGGGGGCCTGGATGCCTGTCACTACTACCATCCCCACTCATAGGGGATGGATGCCTACCACCAACACCACCCCTACTCAGGGGGCCTGGATGCCTGTCACTACTACCATCCCCACTCATAGGGGGATGGATGCCTACCACCAACACCACCCCTACTCAGGGAGTGCTGGATGCCTGTCCCCAACACCACCCCTACTCAGGGGGGCTGGATGCCTACCACTACCACCACCCCTACTCAGGGGGTGCTGGATGCCTGTCCCCAACACCACCCCTACTCAGGGGGGCCTGGATGCCTGTCACTAGTACCATCCCCACTCATAGGGGGATGGATGCCTACCACCAACACCACCCCTACTCAGGGGGTCCTGGATGCCTACCACTACCACCACCCATACTCAGGGGGTGCTGGATGCCTGTCCCCAACACCACCCCTACTCAGGGGGGGCTGGATGCCTGTCACTACTACCATCCCCACTCATAGGGGGATGGATGCCTACCACCAACACCACCCCTACTCAGGGGGCCTGGATGCCTGTCACTACTACCATCCCCACTCATAGGGGGATGGATGCCTACCACCAACACCACCCCTACTCAGGGGGCCTGGATGCCTGTCACTACTACCATCCCCACTCATAGGGGGATGGATGCCTACCACCAACACCACCCCTACTCAGGGGTCCTGGATGCCTACCACTACCACCACCCCTACTCAGGGGGTGCTGGATGCCTGTCCCCAACACCACCCCTACTCAGGGGGGCCTGGATGCCTACCACCAACACCACCCCTACTCAGTGGGGGCTGGATGAATACCACTACCACCACCCCTACTCAGGGGGTGCTGGATGCCTGTCCCCAACACCACCCCTACTCAGGGGGGCCTGGATGCCTGTCACTACTACCATCCCCACTCATAGGGGGATGGATGCCTACCACCAACACCACCCCTACTCAGGGGGTCCTGGATGCCTACCACTACCACCACCCCTACTCAGGGGGTGCTGGATGCCTGTCCCCAACACCACCCCAACTCAGGGGGCTGGATGCCTGTCACTACTACCATCCCCACTCATAGGGGGATGGATGCCTACCACCAACACCACCCCTACTCAGGGGGCCTGGATGCCTGCCACTACTACCACCCCTACTCAGGGGGATGGATGCCTACCACCAACACCACCCCTACTCAGGGGGCCTGGATGCCTGTCACTACTACCATCCCCACTCATAGGGGGATGGATGCCTACCACCAACACCACCCCTACTCATAGGATGGGTAATGCATGACACAACCAGCATACTCCAACATAAGGAATGTCTGAAAAAGACATCCCCCCAACACCATGACAAGCATGTGTAGACTGTGTCAAATGCCTACAACACTGAACATGACATTGAACATACAATGTGACCCCCTATCACATGTGTCACACATAAATGTGTGTGGCCTCCACAATGCAAGCAGACCATGACCACTGTGGCAATGGGGTGTAACACCCCATCATCACAGTGACCAAAAGGTAAGTGTGGGGTCTATAGCTGAAGCACATTTTGAACATTGTGGCAATGGGGTGTAATCCCCCATCATCACAGTGACCAAAAGGTAAGTGTGGGGTCCATAGCTGAAGCACATTCTGAACATTGTGGCAATGGGGTGTAATCCCCCATCATCACAGTGACCAAAAGGTAAGTGTGGGGTCCATAGCTGAAGCACATTCTGAACATTGCGGCAATGGGGTGTAATCCCCATCATCACAGTGACCAAAAGGTAAGTGTGGGGTCCATAGCTGAAGCACATTCTGAACATTGTGGCAATGGGGTGTAATCCCCCATCATCACAGTGACCAAATTGTAAGTGTTGTCATGGAAAAAGCTGCAAATGCCAAACAGCATGGATTCTCCCTGGTCACAGAACAACAAAGACATCAGTGGCATAGTAGTGCTTGTGTCCCATAGCAACATAGATTGGGTGAGGCAAACAGTGCAGTGCAAATAAGACATACCTTTGGCCATGTGCAGTCAAACATCACCCATGGGGGCTGACACTGTCAACATTCATCAATAACACAATGACAGAAGTGACCATGATAATGCAGACCCACATATCTGCACCAATGGGCACACAAATGTAGATATCCTGTGGAGACTGTAGATGTGAGGTGAACAAATACCATACCATGGCAGCAATGGGACATACAAACCATGATCACTGTGCTGACTGATGACCTAGGAGTCCCAGGGACAGCAGGGGAAACCCACCAAACAACATACAGCCAATGGCACACTAAAGATATGCCAATGCAGTGGTGCAGATGCACACACACAAACATGCAGCCCCACACTGCATATCAAACACAACAGGTGAGGGGGTGCCAGTGTCCCCAGGCAACCACACAACACATGAGGAGGCCTGAATCCCAATTGCACAGATGTGCATACAGTGCCACACAAAAGTAACTCATGGATCCGAATCCCCTATGTGGGCAATCAGGCATTGTTAGATGAGAGGGAGCCCAAATTACACATGCCACACAAGCTTGTAGGAACAGCAACTAACACAGCAAGACACAGACCCACCACAGCACCAACCCCAGGGTCCCCACATTGTGGTGACACTGGCCTGCATGATAATCCCACTGTGATGACAAAGCTAGATGTCGTTCACACTGTGAACCACAGTCATGTGTCCTGAGCAACAAACTACCTTCACACCTACACAAGCACAAATCAATCAGCACGGCCTGTCAGCCAAGGCCAATATGGAGGCAGGGGTCTAGCCGTGAAACAACTCTCATCTGCACACACTCAACACCACACACCTTGATCTCCACCAATGTGCAGCAGTGAAGCTCACATGCTCTGGTGACATTGCACATGCACCCATTACAATCCCAGGGGTGGTGGTGGGAACTAAGGTGCAGAAACCCATCACACATGGCCAGTCAACAAGACTCGTGAATGTCTGACACACTGCACAGTACGCCGTACATGGGCATGACGTCAATACCACACCAACCTATGGGATCCCGCCCACAGTCACACACCAATGAAGAAGCCAAGGTCACCCACAAAGAACACACATAGACAACTACCAACATTGCAGCTCTGACCCTGAGGAGTGGCAGCAGTCACACACACAACTAGTCACAATCACTGAAAGCTAACACAAACTGTAAATTACATGACTGGTGTAACCAACAAGTGCCAAGGGGAATCCTGACTGTGTCTCATCTGCGTTTGCCCACAAACTCAGCCCTGACAGCAAACACACCTATGGGTGACACCCTGGTGACCAGTAATGTGCCTTGCACCCACATCCCAGAGAAGCCAGGGAGAAGACTTGGGGGGAACATAGGTCAACTCATCAAGCATCACAAACAGGAACATCACTAGGGATCCCAGCCTGCGTAGCAAAATGGAAGTGAACACACACATACATGCTCACACAACACACACCTTGTGCTCAGGCAATGTCACAGAATTACACACTGCCATGAGGGGACTCCACTCCTGTGTAAGGAAAGCTGTGACATACGTTGTCCCAGTAGGGCTCTATCATGTCAGCAGAACACTTGGTCACTCAGTCAACAATTAGCACAAAATGAAGGCTCCCATCATATCAGCCTGGTCATGGGAGAGTCACCGAAATCATCAGCACAGATCCAACACACATGTATATCAAGTTGCACTGATAACACAGATGAGTCCATCCCCATTGACGCCCAAACTTGCATGTCCAGTGGAGATGGTCACATGGTCAGGGAAATAGACAAATAGAACAATGGCAAGCACAACTGATGTGCAGGGGTGTAAGCCACAGATGTGATATTGCAAATAAAAGTAGGAAATCCCATTGCCAAATCTTGAAAACATGACACCCTCATATTGCTGCAAAGGATGATATGGATACACAACAGGATAGGACATTCCCCCTGGACCACATGGGGTCCTGCACAGTAACACTTCATTTTCCTGACATCAAAAATCACCATCACTGCAGCAAGGGCATGGTTAGCATCATCAACATCATGTACATCAGAAGCAAAACCACTAGAGAACAGAAAGTAGCTTTATTCAGCATATGTGTTAGAAATAATGAAAGTCCAGAAAAATAACAAAGGCCAATGGCCAGTCCATTATCAAAGTCCAAACAGGGTGACAGTGGCAGATGTCACCCTTTGCATGCCTGCACTGCTACACACCAGGGACATTCCCCTCGGAGGGGCATACGGGGGCAGGCCAGGCACTGCAGGGACAGGATCAGGGCTCACCAGGAGGAGGCAGGGAAGGGGTGGTAGGTGCTGGAGAGTCACTGACAACTGCAGTGGAGGTGTCTGACATGGTGTGTGCCGGCACAACTGGGGGGCATGAGTCAGATGGTGTAGGTGCCGGCACGACTGCAGTGGGCTGTGCAGATGGAGTGGACAGGTTCCCCACTGCAGTACCCAAGTCAGACGGGGTGGTAGTGGACTCCACTGCAGTGCCTATCTCCAGGGGAGTAGAATGGGGTTCAGGTAAGGTGGGCAGGACAGAGGGGAGGACACGGTCTCCACACCAGTGGCACAAACATGCGCAGCGGGGGTGTGGTGCTGGAAGAGCAAGTGGTAGGGGGAGAAGGCCGGATCATTTTGGGGATGGTGTATCTGTGGGTGGGGGAACCTGGGGCAGGGTGTGGTGGGGGAACCTGTGGAGTGGGGGCCTGAGGGATGGAGGAAGGAGACTTGGTGGTTGAGCTGCAGGGCAGCGGCAGGGTCTTGCTCTTCCGGGTCCGGGGGGACTTGCGGATGGGGGCCTCAGTCTGTCTGTGCCTGGGGAGGGTGTCCGGGGGTGAGGGGCACTCCCTCTGTGCGGGTGGACTTCCTCTTCCCCCTGTATGCTGGATCAGCTGGATCGGAGGGGAAGAGGCCGAGGTCACAGAGGAAGAGCTGCTTTGTAGGTGGGGTTGCAGGTGAGGCAAGGGAAGGGGCCTTGGAGGGAGAGGTATCGGAGGACTGCGGAGTGACTGTGGATGCCTGTGTGTGTGACTGTACCCCATCCCCTGTGGGTGTGGTATCAGTCCCCTGAGGATGCCTGCATGCACGTTTTGTTTTTGTAGTGGGTGTGTCTGTGCTGCACATGTCTGTGTGTTTGGGTGATTGTGCATGTGTGCATGTGCTTGGGAAAGGTAGGGTGCCAGGAAGTGTGGATGGGGCAGAGGTAGGAGGGGTGAGGGACTGTTGGAGGAGGGACACTGCTGCCGTCAGGGAGGAGTCCATGGACCTATTGCTCCTCTGTAGGGCAGACATGCCCGATGAGATGCCCTCCATAAACGACACCAGCTGTGTAAACAGAGTGGTGTGGGCATGGAGGACACTCAGCATTGCTGTCTGCCCTACATGGAGCTGGCGAAGTAGGTACACAGACTCCTCACTCATGGCATCAGGGGACACAGGGGCAGGGGCTGCGGTGCCTGGCACAAAGGAGACACGCTCCCGAACACGGGAGCCTCCACGGACCTCTGAAATGGGAGCCGATGGGAGGGCGGTGGTGGTGGTGGTGGCGGGGACAGCAATACTAGCTGGGGTGTTGTGGCTGCTGACACCCGCCTCCACAAGGGAGTCATCCTCCGAGCTGCTGTGGTCCTCAGCTGAGGTGGATGCTGCTGAGGACTCCTCGGTGTGGCTCCCCTCACCCTCCGTGCCACTGGGTCCCTCCGACCACTCATCGGCTGCTGACCCAGTCTGGCTCTGCGGCTCCTCCTGGTCCGTGGAGCTGTCCCCTCCTGTGGCCATGGATGTATCTGCAAACAATTAGGGAAACAGACAAACATCAGTCACCTGCACTGACCGCACACACCACAGTAAGTACAGCACATTACAGAGCAAGCCCTGGCATCCTTAGTTGAACATTGCCAAAAGTGCTCAAACAGAGTAGGAGAAGCCAATTGTCAGTCTGATGGTCAACCATGGCACTCACATCCCTCCTGGCCTTGCACCCATCTGTCTGGTGCCTGTCGGATGGCAATACCCCAGTGTGGACACATGCACCACCTACACAGTAGTTGGACAGTGCAGACAACACGGTGAAGTATGTGAACATGCACACATCACAACTATAGCCACTGAGTCAGTACAGGTGTCCGGATAAAGGGATGGCCAGAGTCTATTTTGAAATGCATGTGATGCATACCAGCACCAGACACCATGATGCACCCATGTCCTGATAGTCAATGCCACGATGGGGTGCATGTAGCACATGTCACTCACCTGCAGGATCACTCTTAGGGAGTTTAATGTCATGGCACAGGCATGCCTGCAAAGTCATACATCACTGTCTCCAGTCACATGGGCAGGGCAGCCAGCCAACAACAGTCTGCACTGTGTCACAATCCTAGGTCATGGGGAATGCAAGTTCTGTAGCTGACAAGTGCACATGTCCATCCCCCACAAACCACATCATCTGAACTCTTATTTGTCCACGTCATACCAATTGGACATATGGGAGACATGAAACACAACCCTCGGAACCTGAGCACCTCACAATCTGCTGTGAATGGGAGACAGCTGCCTGAACTTCACATTCGCATACCCCAGTCTGCACAGTCAAGTGATCAAACACCTATATGTCACACAAGTATCGTCTCCTATGGTCACATCTCCGGTGGCATGCTGAGCCCTAACCGATAAACACCCCAGTAGTCCTGACAACAAAGCCACAGCACAATGACACAGAGGCAGACACCTGAGGGAACATTCCACTGAGCACAACGTGTCAGCTGATACACGGGAGTGGGAGTACAGAGTGTATTGTATGGCCTGGAGTAGGCATGACTGTCCTGCTCCACGTGGAAGAGGGATGAGCCCTGGACAGTAGGCAGGTGGCTAAGTATGTGTGACACACTTGATATACATACTCCTGAGGCCCAAACATTGTTCCCACCCGCAGCATGGGTGTGTGCCAAATACCCCAGGCACATGTGGTGAATCAGATCAGCAATTGGACCACATATCAAAGCAACACGCAGATTACATGTCAGAACTCAGGCATTGTGTAAGCAATGGACCCACCCATGAAGCACACAACAAAGTTACGTGAACAAATGCTGTCCCCCACCTTGAGCTAAGCAAAATATAAGGACACAGTACCCAAGTGACACAATTTCCTGACTGTAAAGGCCACACCTGGGCATCAGATGAGGAGTGGGCATGTCACAATTGAGGGGCATGGGTCCTGGACCACAAGACTGATGTACTGTGGAAGTTTAACTAGGCCAGAGGAGGGCACATAGCATGTCAGACAAAGTTCACAGTGCAGTCATGGACTCACCCCTTCTTGCTGCTGTCTGGCCTTCAGCTGCCCATCCAGGTCAGGGAAGACCACCGCCAGGATCCTGAGCATGTGGGGGTCAGGGTCCGGTGTCCGCCCTCCTGCGAGGAGGCGACAGCTTCAGCTGGACCCTTCCGATCCTCCGGGTCCAGCCCCGAAGGTCCTGCCACCTCCTCTGGCAGTTGCGGATCCGGCGCTTGTAGACCCCCACGGATCTTACTGCCCGGGCGATGGTCAGCCAGATTTCCTGCTTCTGGTGGGCATCAACCTGTGAGGATGACAAAGTGTAAAGGCCATTACTACACATGCAACATATCCGTGCATCACACATTTGGGTATACATGTCTCAATCACAGGGGCTCATGATGTACACAGGCAGTGCAACGATGGCTATGAACAGTTTGCCAGCAGTTACTACATGGTATCATTGCCTGGGAAGTCAAACCTTGTTGGAATGCACTGTTACTGCACTATACCTGTTCAGTGCATGTAACTACACACTATGGGGGGTGACAACTACTCAGTGAGCATGCTAGCCAGTGGCGTGCACACTGTAAGTCTTGCTAGTCAGACAACATGCACATTTAGTAAGGCAGTGGATAGCACACTCACCTGCTCCCCTGCTTTCCCATACAGCTTGCTGTACTGTGGAAGGAGGCTGTCCAGCAGGGCCTGGTTCTCCTCAGTGCTGAAGGCTGGGGCTCTCTTCACAGTACGTGCCATTGCAGGATCCAGAGGATGCAGAGACAGCAGCAGTGGTGTTGGCAGATGTCGTCCTGGAGCATGTAGTGCAGGCAAGTGAACTCTCAGGGGAACAGCCAGCATTATATGTGTGCTGCTGAGGCAGATACTGTCCCATGTGTCCATAGTGATAGGTCCAAGTCGTTTGCATCTTCTGAATCTGGCCAATCCATGGAATTGCACCACTTACACACGCCCACAGCATCCTTCAAAAGTTCAACTTCATGAGACCCATGAATTTGCAACATTGTTGTGGGTGGCCAACTGAATTCACAGCATCAGACTCGTTGAAGGTTCGAAAACGCGTCCGTTGCCATGCCAGGCCACAGCCAATGCGTGCGCACCGATCGGTCCATTGCTGTACAACGCGTATTTTGAAAACAACGCGTACCCGCTCACATCGTATGCAATGGCCAATGCGTGCGCACCGATCGGTCCATTGCTGTACAACGCGTACCCACTCACATCATATGCAATGGCCAATGCGTGCGCACCGATCGGTCCATTGCTGTACAACGCGTACCCACTCACATCATATGCAATGGCCAATGTGTGCGCACCGATCGGACCATTGCTGTACAACGCGTATCCGCTCACATCATATGCAATGGCCAATGCGTGCGCACCGATCGGTCCATTGCTGTACAACGCGTATTTCGGTCACATCATATGCAATGGCCAATGCGTGCGCACCGATCGGTCCATTGCTGTACAACGCTGCACTCGCTCACATCATATGTAATGGCCAATGCATGCGCACCGATCAGACCATTGCTGTACAACGCGTACCCGCTCACATCATATGCAATGGCCAATGCGTGCGCACCGATCGGTCCATTGCTGTACAACGCGTATTTCGGGCCACATCATATGCAATGGCCAATGCGTGCGCACCGATCGGTCCATTGCTGTACAACGCGTATCCGCCACATCATATGCAATGGCCAATGCGTGCGCACCGATCGGTCCATTGCTGTACAACGCGTACCCGCCACATCATATGCAATGGCCAATGCGTGCGCACCGATCGGTCCATTGCTGTACAACGCGTACCCGCTCACATCATATGCAATGGCCAATGCGTGCGCACCGATCGGACCATTGCTGTACAACGCGTACCCGCCACATCATATGCAATGGCCAATGCGTGCGCACCGATCGGTCCATTGCTGTACAACGCGTATTTCGGCCACATCATATGCAATGGCCAATGCGTGCGCACCGATCGGTCCATTGCTGTACAACGCGTACCCGCTCACATCATATGCAATGGCCAATGCATGCGCACCGATCGGACCATTGCTGTACAACGCGTACCCGCTCACATCATATGCAATGGCCAATGCGTGCGCACCGATCGGTCCATTGCTGTACAACGCGTATTTCGGGCCACATCATATGCAATGGCCAATGCGTGCGCACCGATCGGTCCATTGCTGTACAACGCGTACCCGCTCACATCATATGCAATGGCCAATGCGTGCGCACCGATCGGTCCATTGCTGTACAACGCGTACCCGCTCACATCATGTGCAATGGCCAATGCGTGCGCACCGATCGGTCCATTGCTGTACAACGCGCCCCTGTACAAGTCACTCGCATATGTCACCATGCCTGTCACAGGTGAACGTATGCCAGCCACATTTACTTTCCAGGGACTCAGGGGCACACCTACAACACCACAGCCTGTCCACACTGTATCCTAAGACATGTAAGGCTGCATTACCTTTTCTGTGTATGGGTGTCAACATGTGGTTGTTTGGGTGGCACTTGGGGGCAGCCACTCCCAGGATGTGCACGTGTTCATGGGGACAGAATCCTTGGTGTGTTGTGCATATGACCACTGTGATGTGCAACTGTTCATTTCAGAGCATGTGGCATGGTCACATTTCCAGGTTGTGTATGTGTATGTCATGTCACATACCCCCTGAGTCCCATGTGGGATGGTATGTATGTCACAGGGTGACCCATTGCCACAATAGTGATGGCCCTCCACAGTCTGTGTGCATGTTGTGTTTACAATGTCTCTGATTCCATGTGCACAATGGGAGACAGTCTCCACATCCACGTTGTTTGTGCATGGACTTTGATGTTGTGCGTGTGTGTAACACAGACGTCCATGTCTGTCCTGCAGAGGCAACAGGGACCACTACCTGTGGGGGTCATGGTTGTTTTGTGTGGTGTATTCATGATACGCCATGTCATGCCAGTGTCCATGTGGCAATAAAGGGTCCCTGGGAATCTACCTGTCAATGAGCTGTGATGCCTGGGGCACATCTGTCCTCACATGTCACTGTGGTATGTGTTTGGAACGTGACAGCAGTACATGGGTACTGTGACACAGCCTAATGATATCCCATAGCACAACCTGGAACTTGTTGACAACACATGCTGAACTGTGATGTTAGATGTTGGCCATGTAGGTGCCATACATGTCCTTACAGAACGGCACACACATCATGTACTTGTGTCTCGTAATGATGTATCATGTGATATTGAGTATGGTCTATGCCACATATGTGGGGTGACTGACAATCTTTCTTTCTTCACCTATGCACTGCAGGGCACCAGCTGTCCATAGACCATTCCCTGACTTTGCAACCATGGTGGTACGGGACTGCATCCGACGTTACTGCTTCACCAGGCCGCTGATTGAGGAATTGACGGTGCGGTTGGCCCCACATTTGCAACCTGGCCGGACATATCCTACAGCGCTGACCCCCAAGGTGAAGGTGATGGCAGCCCTACACTTCTTTGCCACCGGTACCTTTCAACACACTGTGGCATCTGCTGGTGGGATGTCACAGACCATGTTCAGCCGTGTGCTACGTGATGTTTTGGAGGCTATGTTGAGATACCTGAACCAGTACATCTATTTCCCTAAACGTCAACAACTCACTGACGTCAAGAGTGACTTCTATGCCCTGGGGAGGATGCCGCATGTCATTGGCTCCATTGATGGGACACATGTGGCTTTGGTACCACCACAGGCACATGAGCAGGCATACAGGAACAGAAAACATTACCATTCGGTCAATGCTCTGGTGGTATGTCTTGCAGATATGAGCATCTCACACGTGTGTGCCTGTTTCCCCGGTTCTGCACACGATGCCTACGTGATGAGGAGTAGTCGCATCCCGAGGATGATGTCACAGATGCAGAACCAGCGTGCCTGGCTTGTCGGTGTGTACTGACTTTGTACCATTGTGTGTGTTCTGCAATGTAGTATTCCACCCTCTTTTCCAACTCAGCTAATGTGCAATTGTCTGTATGTAGGTGACTCCGGATACCCCAACATGCCGTGGTTGCTGACGCCCCTCAGGAACCCTGTGACACCTGTGGCACATGGTCAGACCAGGAGAGTGATCGAGCGGACATTTGGTCTCCTGAAGAGCCGCTTTCGCTGCCTGGACAAGACAGGAGGGGCCCTCCCATATGCCCCAGCAAAGGTGTGCAAGATTGTCATCGTCTGCTGCATGCTACACAACATGGCAGTGCGGAAGGAGTTGCCTCTCATCCTGGATGACGATGACCAACATCCACCACCTGTGGAGGATCCTGGCCTGGGCCACGATGCCAGTGATGGTGATGATGATGAGGGTGATGTCCGCACACAGCTCATCACCAACTTCTTCAGCTGAATGTGAGTATCCAGAGATGTCATGTCAATGATGTGAGTTTGCGTGATATGTGTTGGTGGTGCTCTGGTGCTGTTTGAGTGTGGCCATGTGCTACTTGACTGTATGCGTGCAGCGATGTGTCCATACAGGTAGTCTGTACTCCCCAACAGTGTTGACATGCTAACTTGGTTTTGTGTAGGTATCTTGTGACATGTATTGGGCATGAGTATTGCACTTCTGTCCTGTTCTTCAGTGCTTTTGACTGTGTGACATTTCTGTCCTTCACAGGGTACTTTCAGAGTTGTTTGGTCAACTGTGATCCCCCGACACCGTGATTCCTACAGGTGATGTGCCACACACCCCTCGACTTTCTTTCTTCTACACTTGTTGACTGTGTGGCCACTACCACGTGGGATTACCTTGCATCTGTAGTGGTAACAACATGTTGCAAATGTGTAATAAACCTGTGCTTCACTTTGGGATGTGCGTTGTCTGTGGTCACACATCTGACTGACATTTGCTTACTGCACCAGTGGGGTACTTAACACAGACTGTGAATAGGTGTGGTGTCTGTGCATTGCACTCTATTTCCTGGCAACATCGGTGTAGGCGATGAGTCAGATGGCCCTGGTGTGTATGTGTTGTGTAGCCCTAGTGGTGTGTGTCCCTCATATGTGTCACGTCGCCATGACTCACATGACGGTGTTGTACTTGCTGTAGCAGTTAGCATGCACAGTGTCATTTAGCAGATCATCATCTCCATGACAGAAACCACGTTGGTATCACAACAGAGGCAAGTATGGTGTATTAGTGAGTTTATTTACATACATGTGTGAGTATAGTGCACAGGATGGTGGGTGCTGTACATTGGGATTGTAATCCAAAGTTCCCAGATGAGTTGGAAGTCTTGGTAGCAGAAATGTCCTGAGTAAAGTCAACAGTCATCTGATACATTGGGCCAACTTAAACTCCCCATGTCATGTGGGGGAGTTGGGTTGCATTCGACAGGGTGAACAGTTTGCACACAAAGGTGAATTTCCAGAACAGGTGTTGGGTTGCTGGGGGATGTACATGGCCATCGGCGTCTCAGTTGTCCTTACTCGGATGACCCCTCTTCTTTGGGGGGGGACCCTCACGTGCAGGCTGCTGCTGTGCAGGGGACTCTCCGCCAGAGTCATCCTCCCTCCCTGTGGCAGTTGCAGTTGTTGCAGCACCAGATGTATTGGGCACACAGGGAGGTGTGGCCATGTTGGTGCTAATCTGGCGGAGGCATGTCAATATGTCCCTATGCACCGCTGTCAGTTCTTGCAATGTGTCCCACTTGGACTCCATGCCAGACATGTGTGTCTCCACACGGGACATGTGTGAGTCCAAGCGGGCATGATGGGCAGCCTGCTGCTGTTGAATGTTTTTGAGGATCCCCACTACCTGGCTGACCTCTCCGGTGCTATTCTGGTACGCATCAGCAATGCGTACCAGTTGTGGGTCATCATGCAGTCCAGACCCCTCTGCAAACAGCGACCTATGTCTACCACCCCTCCCACCACCCCTGGTGACACGTGCGGGACCTGCGGTGGCACGCACAGGTGACCCTAGGCCCCCTTGAGGGTTGTTACTGGGGTTGTTGTCTGTTGCTCCACGTTGGGCCGGGGTCCGTGTGCTGTTGTCATTGGTGGTCCTTGGTCTGTCCGTGTCGGCGGGGGTGGTCTGTGTGTTGGCAGTTGTTGGAGGGGTGGGTGCAGGGGGTGCAGATGGTGGTCCTGCTGGTGCTGCATGATGACTCACACCGGAGGGGCCAGGTAGTTCTTCGCCATCCGAGGAGGACAGAGGCTGTTCCACACCAGTGAGCTCAGTGTCCCCCGGAGCCTGGGACAGGGACTCCTCATCGTCTGCTGCTGTGTCCCCATCATCACCTGTTTTTGGGAGACACACACAATGTATGTTATGTTTCTGCAGGCATCAATGGTTCACACACCTGACAGTTGTGACTGTACCGCTGGATGCGGGCCTGTACATTGCATTGTCCTAAGTTGTCACAGTCAGAGGTTGATATTGGTGTAGCACATTGTCCTGCAAACTTGAAGCATTTCAATGTGAATGTTGAGGTGTGTACATGGACAGCATTGGTTGTATTTGGTGGACATCGGGCCCCTCCTTCTCCCCCCAGCCCAGTTATCCCACCATGAAGCATGCCACCCTTGCAGTGGGTGCAGGTTAACTCTCAGGATGTCAGTCAGTGGTGTCCTGCTGTTGGTTGGTGCACAGTTCCCAGCAGGGCCTGGTACTCCCCACAACAGAGGACCATTGTCAGACATCTTTGAAGCGGCTTTTCACTCCCTGTGAGGTGTGCATGCTTTAGTGTGAGCTTGCTGGGCCATGTGGGTGGGGGATGTTGAGCTGTGACTACCACTCCCATCATGCTATTGCCTACACCCCCCTTCCCAGCATGCCCATACTTCCTTCCTTTTGACTGTGCTTCCCTGTGGGGTAGTGTGCCTGTGCTGTAAGGATGGCTGACAGTGTGGTCCTGATGTTTGTTGGTGCACAGTTCCCAGCAGGGCCTTGTGCTCCCCACAGCAGTGCCCAGTGTCAGCCATCTTGTCAGTTGTTTTCCACTCCCTGTGATGTGAGCATGGTTCAGAGTGGTGTTGATGGGCCAATTGTGAGGGTGAGCAATATCTGTGACTACCACTCCCATCATGCTATTGCCTACACCCCCCTTCCCAGCATGCCCATACTTCCTTCCTTTTGAGTGGACTTCACTGTATGTGAGTGTGACAGCAATGGCAAGATGGCTGACAGAGTGGTCCTGTTGTTTGTTGGTGCACAGTTCCCAGCAGGGCCTTGTGCTCCCCACAGCAGTGCCCAGTGTCAGCCATCTTGTCAGTTGTTTTCCACTCCCTGTGATGTGAGAATGGTTCCGAGTGGTGTTGATGGGCCAATTGTGAGGGTGAGCAATATCTGTGACTACCACTCCCATCATGCTATTGCCTATACCCCCCTTCCCAGCATGCCCATACTTCCTTCCTTTTGAGTGGACTTCACTGTATGTGAGTGTGACAGCAATGGCAAGATGGCTGACAGTGTGGTCCTGTTGTTTGTTGGTGCACAGTTCCCAGCAGGGCCTTGTGCTCCCCACAGCAGTGCCCAGTGTCAGCCATCTTGTCAGTTGTTTTCCACTCCCTGTGATGTGAGCATGGTTCAGAGTGGTGTTGATGGGCCAATTGTGAGGGTGAGCAATATCTGTGACTACCACTCCCATCATGCTATTGCCTACATCCCCCTTCCCAGTATGCCCATACTTCCTTCCTTTTGAGTGGACTTCACTGTATGTGAGTGTGACAGCAATGGCAAGATGGCTGACAGTGTGGTCCTGTTGTTTGTTGGTGCGCAGTTCCCAGCAGGGCCTTGTGCTCCCCACAGCAGTGCCCAGTGTCAGCCATCTTGTCAGTTGTTTTCCACTCCCTGTGATGTGAGCATGGTTCAGAGTGGTGATGATGGGCCGATTGTGAGGGTGAGCAATATCTGTGACTACCACTCCCATCATGCTATTGCCTACACCCCCCTTCCCAGCATGCCCATACTTCCTTCCTTTTGAGTGGACTTCACTGTTTGTGAGTGTGACAGCAATGGCAAGATGGCTGACAGTGTGGTCCTGTTGTTTGTTGGTGCACAGTTCCCAGCAGGGCCTTGTGCTCCCCACAGCAGTGCCCAGTGTCAGCCATCTTGTCAGTTGTTTTCCACTCCCTGTGATGTGAGCATGGTCAGAATGGTGTTGATGGGCCAATTGTGAGGGTGAGCAATATCTGTGACTACCACTCCCATCATGCTATTGCCTACACCCCCCTTCCCAGCATGCCCATACTTCCTTCCTTTAGAGTGGACTTCACTGTATGTGAGTGTGACAGCAATGGCAAGATGACTGACAGTGTGGTCCTGTTGTTTGTTGGTGCACAGTTCCCAGCAGGGCCTTGTGCTCCCCACATCAGTGCCCAGTGTCAGCCATCTTGTCAGTTGTTTTCCACTCCCTGTGATGTGAGCATGGTTCAGAGTGGTGTTGATGGGCCAATTGTGAGGGTGAGCAATATCTGTGACTACCACTCCCATCATGCTATTGCCTACACCCCTTCCCAGCATGCCCATACTTCCTTCCTTTTGAGTGGACTTCACTGTATGTGAGTGTGACAGCAATGGCAAGATGGCTGACAGTGTGGTCCTGTTGTTTGTTGGTGCACAGTTCCCAGCAGGGCCTTGTGCTCCCCACAGCAGTGCCCAGTGTCAGCCATCTTGTCAGTTGTTTTCCACTCCCTGTGATGTGAGCATGGTTCAGAGTGGTGTTGATGGGCCAATTGTGAGGGTGAGCAATATCTGTGACTACCACTCCCATCATGCTATTGCCTACACCCCCTTCCCAGCATGCCCATACTTCCTTCCTTTTGAGTGCACTTCACTGTATGTGAGTGTGACAGCAATGGCAAGATGGCTGACAGTGTGGTCCTGTTGTTTGTTGGTGCACAGTTCCCAGCAGGGCCTTGTGCTCCCCACAGCAGTGCCCAGTGTCAGCCATCTTGTCAGTTGTTTTCCACTCCCTGTGATGTGAGCATGGTTCAGAGTGGTGTTGATGGGCCAACTGTGAGGGTGAGCAATATCTGTGACTACCACTCCCATCATGCTATTGCCTACACCCCCTTCCCAGCATGCCCATACTTCCTTCCTTTTGAGTGGACTTCACTGTATGTGAGTGTGACAGCAATGGCAAGATGGCTGACAGTGTGGTCCTGTTGTTTGTTGGTGCACAGTTCCCAGCAGGGCCTTGTGCTCCCCACAGCAGTGCCCAGTGTCAGCCATCTTGTCAGTTGTTTTCCACTCCCTGTGATGTGAGCATGGTTCAGAGTGGTGTTGATGGGCCAATTGTGAGGGTGAGCAATATCTGTGACTACCACTCCCATCATGCTATTGCCTACACCCCCTTCCCAGCATGCCCATACCTCCTTCCTTTTGAGTGGACTTCACTGTATGTGAGTGTGACAGCAATGGCAAGATGGCTGACAGTGTGGTCCTGTTGTTTGTTGGTGCACAGTTCCCAGCAGGGCCTTGTGCTCCCCACAGCAGTACCCAGTGTCAGCCATCTTGTCAGTTCTTTTCCACTCCCTGTGAGGTGTGCATGCTTCAGTGTGAGCTTGCTAGGCCATGTGGGTGGGGGATGTTGAGCTGTGACTACCACTCCCATCTTGCTGTTGCCTACACCCCCCTTCCCAGCATGCCCATACTTCCTTCCTTTTGACTCGGCTTCCCTGTGGGGTAGTGTGCCTGTGCTGACAGGATGGCTGACAGTGTTGTCCTGGCGTTAGTTTGGCTACAAGTCCCAGAAGTGTCCCTGTGCTTCACACAGCATAACCCAGGGTGGTGGTTCTTTGTGGGATATTTAATTAGAGTGTGAGGCAATGCATTCTCCCAGGTGAGTTGTGTGTAGTTTGTGTTAAGGGTGTGTGTGAGAACAGCTGCTGGTAACTATGGTCAGTGCTGTCAGTCCTCATTCCCACCCAGCCAGATATCCCACCATGGAACGTGCTTCCATTGCAGGGAGTGCACGTTTGCTTTCAGGATGTCAGACAGTGGTGTCCTGCTGTTGGTTGGTGCACAGTTCCCAGCAGGGCCTTGTGCTCCTCACAGCAGTACGCAGTGTCAGCCATCTTGTCAGTTCTTTTCCACTCCCTTTGATGTGAGCATGGTTCAGAGTGGTGTTGATGGGCCAATTGTGAGGGTAAGCAATATCTGTGACTACAACTCCCATCATGCTATTGGCTACACTGACTTCACCAGCATACACAGAATTCCTTCCTTTCAGTGAGCTTCCCTGTGAGGTGGTGTTCTAGTGGTGGCTACATATCTGACTGGGTTTGTTGGTTAGATTTGTGCCACTGCCTGGCTCTCTTTGTTGTTGGGTTTGTACATGTCATGACACAGTTACATATCACTATGAGATGGCATGTATTGTGTTTATCTAACTAACATACACATCTTGGTATGATTATCTTTTGGTTGCTGTGGATTTGCTAAGGATGCATGGTTTGACTATCCCCTTGACAGTGATGTGTGTGTATTGTCACACAATATTGTGTATATTTGTTGTGTACTCACCAGGCTCTGGGATGTTTGATAGACCATATACGCTCAGTGGTGGTAGGATGGCCCGCACCTTCTCCTCCCAGGGCCTGAGGTATACTGGTTTGGCAGGAGGGCCACTGCTGGTGTGTTGGCTCAAGGCGTAATCCTTCTTGAGTAGGTCCTTGACCCTCCTGCGCACATCATACCACCTGTTCTGGATGTCTTCCTTTGTGCGCAAACATGGTGATTGTGCGTTCACCCTGTCGACGATCCTCTCCCACATCTTGGTTTTCTGCGACATGGGGGTCTGTTGGACCAATGTACCAAACAACTGGGGCTCTACCCTGAGGATCTCATCTACCAGGACTTCCAATTCACTGTCTAGGAACTTTGGATTCTTCTTTGGGGGCATGATGATGGGTGGTGGTGGTGATTGATGTATGTGTGGGGGTGCAAGTGAGGGTGTGTGAGTGTAGATTTTGCTGGGTGTATGTGAGGGTGCTATTTGTTGAGGTGCTGATGGTGTGTGGCTTGTGTGATGGATGAGCTGTGAGTGTGTCTGTGGTTGCTGTCTGATGGTGTTCTGTGCTGGCAGGTCAGTTGAATTTGCAGAGGATCATGGTAGGGATTTGTGGCCTTTATATGGGTGGAGTTGTGGGTGTGTCTTTGTTCCTTGTCCCCCCCCCCAGTATTTGTTGGCTTTGTAATTGCTTGTTTGGCCCTTTTTTTTGTATTTTTTCCTTTGTAGTTTTGGGGCATGTAGGAGACGTTCTTCTGACCGAGTAGGACGCTGCAGTTGTCTCGTGCGAGCTTCTCTGAGTCGTTCACGCTGTGTTTCTGCTAGGTTTCATGTGCGGCATACGCGTCGGTCGCGGAGTATTGGGTTGCTTCGGCTGGGTTTTGTATGCGTGGCGGTCGTACGGCTTGGGCTCCGTGCGACTCAGTCTGGTTTTCCATGCATTGCCTCGTACTGCGCGGGTCGGAGTTCGCGGGTACGTTTCGGTCGGGTTCATTCCTGGTGTGTGTTGGTCGGTTCGATTCGCGTGGTTTCCCGGCCGGATAGCTGGTTTCCGTGCGGTTCGGTCGTTCGGCTTGTGTTCCGTACGAGTCGGTCGTGATTCACATGCATTTCATCGTACTACGCAGGTCGGGCAGCGCCGGTACGTGTCGGTCGGACTATTTTCCCGTACTGAGTCGGTCGGTACGTTTTCCGGCCCAAATCGGAATCGGCCCCTAAGTCTTAAAGTGCGACATCTGCCAGCAGATGAAGGGCTCCACCGTAACACGCCCAGCACAGACACCATTACTAAAATCAGACAAATCTCTCGCATGTGTATATTTGGACCACTGCGGACCCCTACAATCGGATGGGCCAAGAAATATATCATGGTTGCAGTGGATTCCTGCTCTAGATTCCTATGGGTTTGGCCTCAGCGCTGTGCTGACGCTCGAACTGTTATAAAAGATTTGCGAGTCTTTATCGGCACATACGCAGTTGGCACATTACATTCTGACCGTGGCCCGGCGTTTAGCTCTCGGGCTTACAAAGAGGCCATGGAAGGAATGGGCGTAGTACTCCTCTCCATACCATCCTGAGGGTAATTCGGTCGTGGAGAGGAAAAACCGTGACTTAAAGCAATCTTTAACAGCTGGGTATTAGGCAAGGGCGGTAGATGGGTCGATCACTTATATGGGGTACAACGAGCAATAAACAATCAGCCAAGAAGCTCTCTAGGGGGTGTCACTCCTTACGAGGTCCTATTTGGGACAAGAATGTGGGTACCCGATCTTGATTGTGAAGGCACAGTGGCGGATGAAAAACCATTTGATATCCATGATCGTTTGGCTGTTTTACAGGATCTAAATGAATCCAGGACAAACCAAAGCAACGTCCACTTAAAACAGACCACCACTGAGGAAGTCAAGGCAGTAACGGCAAGACCTGTCTGGATCCCAAAAGTTGGGGATCTGGTCAGAGAGAAGATTGCAGACAAGAAAGAATTCGGACCATCCTACAGAACAGCTGTACCGGTCCTAGCAATCCAAGGCACAAGAACAGTACTTCTGCCGCCTCTTGCCGGGAAAAAGGAGAAAAGATTTGTCTCAATTGACTTAATCAAACCACACTATGTGGCCGATACTAAACAGTAGGCCTCGTGGACTCCACAGTAGCAGACGCCCTCCTCTCGCTACAATCCAAGAAGTTCAAACAGAAAGACTCATCATGTTTGAAGAGCCACCTGTACGGAATGAAGGACTAGGCAACAATGCTATGGAACTCGTTCCACTTCAACAAGATGAACATCAACTTAACAACCAAGTTGCAATAAGACCGACTACAGACGTCGACGTCAACCTGCCTCGTCAAGAGCAGATTCCAAATTCAACAAATCCCGATGCAATTCCAACAATTGATCGAACTGCTTCTGGCTATTTCATGAACTTTGATACGTTTTCACTGGATCCAAGCGAGCCGGAAACGACGCCAGCCAAAAAATCACACAAACAGAAACTCATTGACTTTTTGAACTTTTTTAGAAAGATTTACCTGGTGTCACCTTGGATAGAACTATGGTATATCACTGGGATTCTATTTTTTCTTTTCTGGCTAGGTTTAATTATAACTTTTAGTATGATTATTAATGGACGATATCTCCAGCAGAGCTCTACAGCCCAAAGAGTCAATTTGATTTTAAAACCACACCAGTCTTCACATCGTGAACCAAGAGACTTGTCTTCAGTGAACATCACAGCAGTTCCTATACTGGACGGTATAGTATGGGACAAGATTGATTTTGATATATTCAGTCCGACTGAACTTTTAAAGCTTAAACATGTATTTAAAATTTCTTTAAGTGATATCATTACCTCCAGTACATTATCTGATGATTGGGACACTGAAACTGTAAATAATATAATGTCTGATTTAGAAAAAACTGCAGCATTTCCGAACAATGAAATGTTAGAAGGTACTTCAGACTATGATACATTGTACTGTTACCAACATTATGGTCATCATTTCTTGCACAAATCCATAACACCGAGAAATGTATTTGAATACCACCAGTGGGAACACTTCCCAACACCACCAAAAGGTAGTTCGCAAACTTTTGCACAGAAATTCACATACTTTTCAGGGTTTAATACATCTGACCCGAAGTCATTTTATTACAAAGTGGCAAAAACATCAGCACAGAAAATTATGTTGACTAACACCAAACAGATTTACTCTGCTTCCTTTATGGCCCAGTTGTCTACACAGGGTTTCGACCTATGGAAGGACACTATAGATTTAAAATCAATCTGGGGTTCGAGGGACTGGCAAGTCCAGGGAACAGAAGCGCTTTTAGAGCATGCCTCATTCCACAGCAGATGATATTTCTAAATGACACTGTGCAACAGACATCCTGTCTTGGACTAGCCAAGAACAAGGAAATGAACACACCTGGGTTTCCAGCACCATCACAGATGGGTGGGGGCAGAATTCAACTACACAGGGGGTAGGATTAGATGACATTCTCCAGTACAACAGGTCAGATCCCAATTAGACAGAATGGCTGATTTGGCCCATTGACACAAACACATGTCAACAGAGATTCCTAGGTATAACCGAGGGGTTTAGTATCAGTAGGCCAGATACATGCTATGTACAAAGACAACACCCAGGGGTAGTGACATCCTATAGTGTTGGGAAGTTGTGCCTTGATTGGCTAGAGACCTCAACACTCACAGAAGTGAAACATCACTTGACCTTACTCACACCTGATGTGGACCTTAGGGATTTCTTGTCAGGCCCAAAGAAAACAGGTCAGAAACGTTTCATATATGCTGGCATTTACGCCTATTATAATGAAAACTGGAAAATATCCCAACAGGAGGCCGCAGAAAGAATACGGGTAATAGACCGTATTAACCTAGAGAAGGCATTAGCTGTAGTGGATAATGGGTTAACAACTTTGACCTCCAGGATTTACTCCTTAGGCAACATTGTATCTTCGGCAATTGACATATTAGAACAATATCTGGTCTTGTTACAACACAGGCAATCTCAGTTACGTTCTATTGTGATGTTAAGCTGGACGCTACAATCTTTGCGCGCAGGCTATGTGCCCTGGCGTTTTATAAACACCACGTCTCTGTTTTCAGAATACAATCTAACTGATAAACAGACAGAAATGGCATAAAGGGGAGCCAAATATACAATGCTGCGTATTGAGAAACTGGAAAGGTTACCATTCACTGTAGCAGAATTACCATCAACTGAATGGCTAATTCATGGCCAAATCACTCTGCCGGTCACTACGTTTCGGTTTCAGTATTGCCTTGAGCAAAGGCAGGCAGGCAAATATGAAAAAATGGGTAAGGGTTACATTAAGGAAACTTGGGAGTTACCATACAGATATCGATGCCGGAATGGGGATCGAGAAGTGTATCTGAGTGGTACAAACTGCAAGAACGCTTTAAGCGGTTCTCTCATGTTTCAGGATATTTCTCTGCACGGAGCATGTAGTGGTTCGGTAGCGAATCTATCTTGTCACATGTCAGGGACCCCAGCGGCCATGATCACGCCTGTTTTCCAGCTGCTCTCGAATGGGAGTTACTTGATGCTAAACGATCAAGGTTGCTGTGGGATGCTTCCGGGCGTCGCCTATCTGGTCACTGTTAACTCCAGGGTTACTTGCTGTATGCAAGTATTGTTTCCGCCACTGAACACAGTCAGGGAGGTGCCGTTATGGCCTTCATTGAATGTTTCCTTTATACAATTTGATACTTTGAGCAGACTGAAAGCCATGCTTTTACAGCAACCCGTGCCCTTAACCTCCGCTCGAGAAATCTTTGAACTTCAAGTTGCTAGGACCTCGACTGAGATACAAGCGCTTATACGTATGAACTTTCGCAGAAATGGTGGGTCGTATCTTTAACATGTCTGATACGACCGGTATTGTACACCTATTTATGACCATAGGGTTAGGACTATTAAGCACCTTTCAGACAGTCCTCTGAGTAATCACAGATTTTATACACTCCGTATTGGGAAGCGTGTTTGGAGGTCTCCCGCTTATCCTGTTCCTAATTGCAGGAGTCCTGATTGTAATCTTACTGCTACGCAATGGAAGGCCCAATTTCCGAGCAAATGACGAACGTACTCATGGAGCGGAAGTACCGTGAACGCATGGTGCAGCTTCTCGGAATACCTTGCCTAAGAGAACTGAACGCCTCTTGGTTTCTATCGTTTGGACCAGTCTGGGTGGACTGCATCTTACCTGTTCTTCAATGCCTGTTTTGCGGAGAAGAATGCACGTTGGATCTCTGTCTAACGTTTCCATCAGATACGACTCCGGACATGGATGCTATGCTGGACCCCCTAAAGGCCCATGCTCTGCGTTGTCCCCAGCGTCTTCCAATTCTGATGAACGCATTCCTTGAGAATCCACAGGTGCCGTTTGCTCCTGCTGGGTTAGGTGGTTCCTCCACAGGCACTCAGGTAACAACTGCCGCACAAGCTGCCGCAGCACCGACTGTTGGCAGTGATGAATTCCATCTATGTGCAATTGACGTTCTCTGTGAGGCGTTGGATTTGTCATCTGCAGTAGCTAACACCGATAATGCTGTATCTCCCAGCCAGGACACTTAATCTGGAATTGGCTCATCGCGTCCTGGGAAAGAATTCGGCTTCTCCACTTCGTTTCATAAATAAACAAACTAAATTTGGAACACTTCCTAAATTGACACTTTCACTTGAGAAAGAATGGCCTTCTTCTGCTTGTAGTAATGCAACTTTTATGAGTGAGACAGAATTGACTTTTTCAAGTGGAAACAAAAGAATAGCTGACTTTTAACATTTTTAATCATTTTTAAATGTCTTTTTTAAAACCATGTTTTTAGCTGTTTTTAAGAGAATTTTTCAATTGTCCAGATTTTAAGTTTGGTCATTTTCATCCAATTCGGAAGTGGAGTGGGTGTTATGTTTCATATAGAGGCCCTAATATAGACGCGTTCATATATGCCGTATATGGTCATATTCGCATATGCCCTATTATGGTCATAATCGTACATGCCCTATTTTGGTCATAATCGTCTATGCCCTATTATAGTCATGATCTCCTATGCCCTAATATAGGCATGATCTTTCACCTACATTAGTTCCCTACAGTACACAATGAGCTCTGAGGGTTGAATGTTATCTAGTCTGTGGTTAGAACACTGCAGGGTTTTTCCCGAACACAGGCCTACAATGTACTCATAAATTATGCATGAGCATTCACCAGCTACATCTCCCGCATAATATATATGTACAAAGTTCACCCCTGACGTCTTCCTCGTGTCTAACAAAGACCAATACAAACCATACTGAGGGACGAGATACTTTAGGGTATAAATACACCACATCTTGCCACAGTAAGATAGAGGGAACCGAGACTTCCATGCTGACACACTGACCAGAGATGCTGAGGCTCCTGCATGCAGTCGATCCAGCTGACAGTGGTCTGACACAGCCCTGACGGGGTGTCCAACTCGAGACCAGGACGGGGTCCCACACTCTCTCTATTCAGGTATGGGGGTTCGACTAAATCCTAGAAGGATTCTTGGCTCTTAGCTTTTAGACCTACACACATATGCTAGGTACACTCAGGTATATCTAGTTAGGCATCGTAGGAGTACGCACACTTGCATAGTGCTTTCATATTCATGTATGTATTCATGATTATCGCAATATGGTAGAACTGTTCTATCCCTTTGCTTTTATCGTACTGCAGATAATATATCTCTGCTATTGTCTGCTGGTTACTGCAGCACATATATTTTACACTAGAATAACAACTGTTCAATAAAATACTTATTGAAATGCCCAGACTGTTTATTCTGTGTAACTCTCTGACACAAACAGAATAAGTAAGCACGAGTAACTGAGCGAAAAGTAATACATTGTTTTCACGATTCTGAGGGATCAGGGTTGTCAGGATCTAAGGTTGCCAGAAACTAATCTCTCCCCGATAAGAGGAGATTCTAGTGGCACTGTGAGCTAGCTAATGTAAATCCGGCTAACATACGCGGTGGGGGTGCACAGAATCAGTCTAACACCAAGCCCACGGTTTATGTTATCCAAACGCGCAGGTCCTGCAGGGGTACTATAGGAACTACATGACACTTCCTCTTCTTGTCTCCCATGCCTGCAGCTTAAGGTCCACCAGCGTAAGGCCATATGGAGGGCCATTGCACGCAAGGTGCGGGCTCTGGGTGTCTCCAACCGACGGCACACACACTGTCAAAAGAGGTGGGATGACATCTGCCGGATGAGCAAAAACGTGGCAGAGATAATGCTGGGGGTGCTCCCTCGGAGTGGCAGGTTGGCGTGCAGGAGCATGACAACACTAATGGCCCGCATCTTGGCAGTGACACAGCCAGAGCTGGACGAACGTTTGAGGGCCCATCAGCAGCAAGTTGGGGGTGAGTATTCTGCGAAGTGTGACTTTGGGTGTGAGTGACTGCATGAATCCCAACCCTGAGCCAGTGCGGAGCTCTGTGATGTTTCTAGTGTGATGCAATGGCTTCTGAGCGGCCTCTGTGTTGAGTGCAGCTGTCATGCATTTTCACAACATGTAGTTTCTCGTGTGTTTAATACAATGACCCTTGACATTGCAAGATGAGATGTGGCCTTGTGACATATGCTGCATTATGGGTGTCATAGACATCACCTGGCAGTGAACAGCAGTGAGCATCATCTTAGTGTGCTTTTGTAGATGTGTGCTGTGCACAACTTAAAATTTGTGAGAACTACACATCTGACACCAATGTGCAACTGTAGTTGTGCTTCAAAGCACAACATGGTGGATATACGGAGCTTATGGCCATTGCAAAAGGACATTTGGGAGTCTGTATCTGTGGTGTTTCCTTAAAGTGACTCCATATGTGACAGAGGCAACATGTTGAGATGTATATCTATCTCACCTCCAGGCACGTAGGTATGCTTACAGAGATTAGTGTGTTAGGTTACAAGGAGGCACGGGCCAACTATTTGGCTGTGTCAATGTCACATGGGTCATTAATGTCAACTATGCATGTTTCCATGCATCTTCTGATGGTTGCATAAAGGTTGCACATGCAGACTGCACATGGTGGTGGGCAACATGGGGGGATCATTTTCTAGTTTGGTGCTTTGCTTGCATATGATGTTTGTGAGTATAGCACTATACTGAACCTACATCTCTGTCTATTGCAGCATCTACTGAGGGCACGGAAGGACAGGGGACGGACACCAGTGGTGAAGCTTCTGGCACGACTGCTACACATGAGCTCACTGACACTGCTGTGACCAGCGCCTCGGAGGGGGACAGGAGTGCCCTGGATGAATCACGCCCGGAAACACCAACCTCAATATCATCAGACTCCAGCGGTGACTCCTCAATGTTGGCGGGCACAGGGAGTTCCAAATCTGCCTCTTCTTCCACCACACATCGTCCAGTGCCCACCCTCCCGGATGCTCCCACAAGTGCTGTCCGTGCCCGCAGCCCTAGGAAGGGTAGATTCTCCTTCCCCCCTGGCACCGCTGCCCCTGCCCCTGTCTCCCCTGCTGCCCTCAGTGTGGAGGCGGTGGACCTTTTGCGCCAGCTGTGTGTGGGTCAGGCTGCTCTCCTGAATGCCTTCCAGGATCATGACAAGAAGTTGGCACAGGTAGTTGCCTTCATGGAGGGCATTCATTCTGACATGGGTGGGCTACACCGAACTGTCCAGTCTTTATCCTCCACAGTGACGGCAGCCATTCAGTTGCCACAGGCTCCCATTCCAGCTCCAGTCCCTTCACCAACCACCCTGCCAGTGGCACCACGCCACAGCCCTCAGGCACCAAGTCCTCCACACGCAGCACACAACAGCAGCACTCCAAGCGGCCCAGACCACAGACACCATCCCCAAAACAGGAAACAGGCACACCGGTGCGCAAAGGCAAAAGCAAAAGCCCATCACGTGACACTCAGGGGCATCAGGCCAAGAAGCAGGCCTCAACCTCAAATTCATCCAAATCACCCCCATCCAAGGGCACTCCCATCACCACACCTGCTCACACCGACAAACAAACAGTTGCCCTGTCTGCTGTGAACCTGGTGCCTGCAACGACTCAGCACAAACACTTCTCTAAGGCAGATTCACCCACAACCTCAACTCCCACCCACACCCCTGTGAAGCGGGGACAGGAGAGCAAAGTGGGGGGTTCACCTGGACAACAGGAGATGGAGGGGAAAAGGCAAGGCCACCCCAAGCGTACCACCAGATCCAGCAAATCCCCACGGGGAGAGCCACCTGCACCTGATACACCTTTGGTGGAGAGTGAGGCTGTTGTGCCCACCTCACTTCCCACTCCAGCCAAGACAATTGTGGGCTATCGAATCCCCAAGAAGTTGAGTCCCAGCCCTCAACATTCACCCTCACACACTGTCTCACGGCAGCATGTCTCCGCCTCCCCGTGCCACCACGCCACCCGGTCCAGCAAGCCCTCAGGCTCCCACAGCCACTGATGCCTCTACCTCAGCTGGTCCTCTCTCTCCCAGGTCCAGTCCTCCAACTGGCCCCAACAATCAGCCACTTACCAGTTCAACTGACAGCCAAATTTGAGGCAAAGTCCCCCTCCCAACACCATCTCTCCCACAGCGGTGCCTGGACTGCCCATTTGTATCCCCTGAGCTGGGGTGATTCCCATGGCAGTGGACGGTGTTGCCCATTCCCTGTGCAGTTTCTCATGCACACATGTGCACACCGGAACTATGGACTGGCCGATGGCCTTGCTGTATGTCACTTTGGATGCCCATTCCCTGTGCAGTTTCTCATGCACACATGTGCACACCGGAACTATGGACTGGCCAATGGCCTTGCTGTTTGTCACTTTGGATGCCCATTCCCTGTGCAGTTTCTCATGCACACATGTGCACACCGGAACTATGGACTGGCCAATGGCCTTGCGTTTGTCACTTTGGATACCCATTCCCTGTGCAGTTTCTCATGCACACATGTACACACCGGAACTATGGACTGGCCAATGGCCTTGCTGTTTGTCACTTTGGATGCCCATTCCCAGTGCAGTTTCTCATGCACACATGTGCACACCGGAACTATGGACTGGCCAATGGCCTTGCTGTTTTGTACTTTTGATGCCTATCTGGGTATTATGTAATAAACCTTTGTCATAAAAAACCCCCTTTGGGTAAGTACACATACATAAATCCACACTCACAATAGGAACCTTATGTCACCAATATGAAGACAATGAACATAGGAACAAAGAAATTAAGTAATTATTACTTTATTACTTTATTACTTAATTTCTTTGTTCCTATGTTCATTGTCTTCATATTGGTGACATAAGGTTCCTATTGTGAGTGTGGATTTATGTATGTGTACTTACCCAAAGGGTTTTTTTTATGACTAAGGTCTATTCTGGTACCCTTCTCCTTTGGTGTTTGGGTCCCTCTCTCTTTTCTTGAAATATTATGTAATAAAGACAGTTACTCCTGTTGTCTGCTTTGTCAATATCCTTGCTAAATAAAAGGTTTTATGTATGGGTATCGGTTCATGTGACACATGCTCTGTATGCCAGTTTAACATTGCCCATTGCTTGTTTTACTTTTTCAGAGGTTCCCAGAAGTAACAGGCACTTTTGTTCTTCTTCAGTCTGTGGCTTGAGGGTGCAATGATGGTTGTTCGTGATGGTCTACTCTTCTCCTAGGTATGCAGACATAATATCGATGTTTAAATATCGATATACCAGAATATAGATGTTTAAATATCGATGTGGCACAATATCGACCTGCAAGAATATCGTCGAAAAATATCGTTGTTAATAATATCGAAATTTATTTTAGTATTCTGTATTTTAGTATATGTGTTAAAAGTATGTGATTTAAATATTTTGTATAAGTATAGCTTATTTTTGTAATGTATGTTTGAAATTTTTAGAAATAATTAATTTTATGATAATTAATTTTTGCGTATTTTAGTTCCGTAGCGGGTTGTGGGTTTATAGGGGAATAGGGTGGGAAGTAATTTAATTATAATATATTTATTAATAATTTTTAGAAGTTATTAATTTTATAAAAATAAAATTTTGCGTTTTAGTTCCGTAGCGGGTTCTGGGTTTATAGGGGAATAGGGTGGGAAGTAATTTAATTATAATTAATTAATACATAATTTTAATTAATTAATATTTCTGTATTTAATAATGTATATTGTTAATTGTGTTAATTGATTTATTAATTAGTTATTAATTGGTTATTAATTATTAATTGGTAAATATGTTAATTGTGTCATTTTTTTAGGAGCGGGTTGTGGGTTTACAGGGGAGTAGGGTGGGAAGTAATTTAATTATAATTAATTAATTAATCATTTTATCAATTAATATTTATGTATTTAATAATTTATATTGTTAATTGTGTTAATTAATTTGGTATTACTTAGTTATTAATTGGTTATTAATTATGAATTATTAATTAGTAAATATGTTAATTGTGTCATTTTTTTAGGAGCGGGTTGTGGGTTTATAGGGGAGTAGGGTGGGAAGTAATTTAATTATAATTAATTGATTAATCATTTTAGTAATTAATATTTATGTATTTAATAATTTATATTGTTAATTGTGGTAATTAATTTATTAATTAGTTATTAATTGGTTATGAATTATTAATTGGTAAATATGTTAATTGTGTCATTTTTTTAGGAGCGGGTTGTGGGATTATAGGGGAGTAGTGTGGGAAGTAGTTAAAATATAATATATTTTTTATATAATATTTAGTTATTGCCATTTTATAGTCTTAATAGTGTGAGTTAATTTATTACTGATTGTTTTTAATTTGATTGTTCATTGTTATTGGTAAATTAATTAATTGTTAAGCAATTATGTTAATTGTGTCATGTTTTACAATATTGGTGGTGTCATTTATAGGGGGATTTGGTGGGACGTAAATTCTTTTTTATTATTTAAGTATTTGTTAATTAATGTTTATTATTTTGCTGGAGTGGGAATAGTAAATTATTCCATTCCGCTATCCAACACTTTCCCTACTGTTGCAATTGTTGGAGTGGGAATAGTCATTTTATCCCCTCTGCTATCCAACACTTTCCCTACTGTTGCACTCGTTGGAGTGGGAATAGTAATTTTATCCCCTACGCTATCCAACACTTTCCCTACTGTTGCACTTGCTGGAGTGGGAATAGTAAATTATTCTCCTCCGCTATCCAACACTTTCCCTACTGTTGCACTCCCTGAAGTGGGAATAGTAATTTTATCCCCTCCGCTATCCAACACTTTCCCTACTCTTGTACTCCCTGTAGTGGGAATAATAATTTTATCCCCTCCGCTATCCAACACTTTCCCTACTGTTGCACTTGCTGGAGTGGGAATAGTAAATTATTCCCCTCCGCTGTGCAACACTTTTGTATAGTTGCACTTGCTGGAGTGGGAATAGTAATTTTATCCCCTCCGCTATCCAACACTTTCTCTACTGTTGCACTTGTTGGAGTGGGAATAGTAATTTTATCCCCTATGCTATCCAACACTTTTGTATAGTTGCACTTGCTGGAGTGGGAATAGTAAATTATTCCCCTCCGCTATCCAACACTTTCCCTACTGTTGCACTTGCTGAAGTGGGAATAGTAAATTATTCCCCTCCACTATCCAACACTTTCCCTACTGTTGCACTTGTTGGGGTGGGAATAGTAAATTATTCCCCTCCGCTATCCAACACTTTCCCTCCTGTTGCACTCTTTGGAGTGGGAATAGTAAATTTTCCCCCTCCGCTATCCAACACTTTTCCTACTGTGGCACTTGCTGGAGTGGGAATAGTAAATTATTCCCCTCCGCTATCCAACACTTTCCCTACTGGTGCACTCCCTGGAGTGGGAATAGTAAATTATTCCACTCCGCTATCCAACACTTTCCCTACTGTTGCACTCGCTGGCGTGGGAATAGTAATTTTATCCCCTCCGCTATCCAACACTTTCCCTACTTTTGTATTCCCTGGAGTGGGAATAGTAATTTTATCCTCTACGCTATCCAACATTTTCCCTACTGTTTTAGTTAATATAGTGTAAAATGTTGCTTTAAAATTAAATAATTATTTTAATATTTTAATTTATTATATATATACATTTTATTTTTATATTTATGTTACAGGTGTATGTATATATATATGTATTTATAATTTTTATTATGCTTCTAACATTTTATAATTTAATAAAATAATTATTTATCAATATTATTAAGTAAATATATATATAATTATTTTTATATATGTATGTTTAATTGTTTTTTATATTACATTTATTATTTATAATTTTTTAAAAAATTTAATAATTCTAACATGTTTTTATTAATTCTATTTATTATTTAATTTATTTTAGATTATTTTTAAGACATTTAAAAAACGATATTTTGAACAACGATATTTTAAACAACGATATTTTGGTTTCGATATTTTTGTACTTACCTTTGTAGAGATAGGATGTCGATATTCTTGACATCGATATCTGTACACGATATTTGTGTACCTCGATATTCCTGTCGTCGATATTCTGTCAGTGATCCCTTCTCCTAATCATTCTGTGCTCAGGTTTGCTAAATTGTACACATGTCATGTCAGGATGCAATACCAATACAGAGGTGAATGTTATCCACAGGAGTACTTGCGGGGTGGCCAGGGTCCGGCATTTCTGTGGGCTCTTTCTTGATGTGTGCACAGCAAAGTTAGTGTGCAGTCATCTTGTGTGTGCCTGTGTTCATAGTCACATGGGTACATTTGAATGTGTGTACTTGAGTAGTCATACAGTGTGAATGGGCTGTCATTGTCAGTAGTGTTGATGTGTGTGTGCCCCTGCAATGCCAACTACACACATGTATGACCCAGGTAATGAGTGCCTGTTTGTTTAAATTGTCAGCCATGTGCTTCAGATTGTGGGCACATGTAGGAGTTGTAGGTTGAGCACTGTGCAGTGTGTCTGTGTGTCCTTGCACTCCTGGGGGATACCTACTTGTTGTTGCTGCCAGTTGTGAGTATGCAGAGTGTGTGACTGCAAAGTCTGTGTTGTGTTTTGTTGATCAGCCATGTGTCTTGTTTCTGTTTGTGCTCACTGTGCTGCCCTGCTCAGCCACACTGACATTATTTGTGAGTTTTCTCATGCATTGCTGTCACTTGACCCATTTTTGGCTCCAGTATGGGATGTGGTATGAGAAGTTATACCATACACTATAGGTGCTTCTGATGCCTACACATTGTGAGTTACTCCTCTATGTGTTTGTGGACTGTACACTCCTCACCTGTCCAATACTGATGTACACACCACTTCAGTCTCATGTCTTCCGCCCCATGCCTTGCCAGTGTGTGAGCCTCCCCACCACTTCATAGTGTGACACTATACTGTGTGAGGATGATCCATGTACAGGACCAATGTGCCACTCAGGACAGTTTCACAATTAGTTTCATGTTATTTTCTTCTACTAGTTTGCAGACATGGTTGCTCATGTGCAGTGCATATGTTTGAGCAGCACAGTCCTCTAGTCATGTTGTTTGCATCTGGGTTTCCCTGAGTTGTGCATCTGTGGGTGAAGGCTAAGCTGCATGTGTGTTTGCTGAGGTACTGCTACCCTTCCTGAGTGTGATGTTATCTGTGTGCTTTGATGATTTGTGTTTTGTGAGTTCATGGTGGGGCACTCAGATATGTGTGCTACTTGTTTTGTAGTTGTGCACACACTGCTTGGTGTGCCTTGTACTTGCTTGGTGTGCATCCCCCTGATCCCCCTGATGTCCAGCTGAGTTTTCTATGTGATGGATTGGTATGTGCCTCTGTGGGTTTTTCTTGTGGATGTATGCAGTGTTTTTTTGCTGACAGGTGCAATGTGTGTGATGTTCTATTTGCATGACATTGTGTGTGAGTAGTTTGTGCATTGTGATACATTCAGATATGTGTTGCATGTGTAGTGTGCATTTCTTGTGTGTATGTCACATGCAGCAATGTGGATTCATGTTCATGAACTTGTTTTGAGTGCACAATAGTGGTTTGTCCTCCTATTTTTGGCCTGTCACTTGTCAGGTTTGTGCATGTGCATGCTTGTGGTACACTATGACACCATGTTCAGTTGATGACTGGTGTGGTGTGTATGTGTGTGTTAGCTGATTTGTCCCCTTGATCCCAGTTATTGTTCCTGATTGTTTTTTGATGATGCACTTCTTGTTTGTGTTGGGGTTATGGTGTCTGTGCATTGGTCCAGAGTGACAATGTTGTGTATTCCTGTTCTGTCTAAGCTCACATTGCCTTTCCACTGTTTGGCTGCACATGGCTGGGCTTGTTGGACGTCTGTGGTTGTTGTTTGTGAGATTTGTGTTTGGCTATTGGTTTTGTGTCAGCATTGGTTCAGGCATCCCTGAGTGTGAGTCTGACATTTGTGGATGCACCACATGGTGTGTGATTGGTTGTCAGTGAACTCACAGAACATCATTTGCACCATTATGTGTGTTTCTCACAGGTGTTGAGTGTTGCAGGTGTGAGGTGGGTAGATGAGGGGTATGTGTGAAGGTCCTACTTGGGTTTGACAGTCAGGGAGTGTGACAATGAGCCATGTGTGTTGTGCTGATGGCATACACATGTCAAGTAAGTTGACACAGATGTGTGGCTGGTCACTGTATGACTTCTGACACTTCCTATCTTACTTACTTAAAATCTTTATTCGATCTATGTACAGATAGATCATAAAAGCACAAATTCATCAATTAAATCACATTGAAACTCATTAACTAGAAAAACATAAAACAATTTTAAAACCTTATTAAACTTTTTTAATTCATTATTAAAAACAAAATCATCTGTACAATTTAATTTGTGAAGATTAAGGGGCCGATTCCGATTTCGGCCGGAAGGGAACCGAACGATGGTCGGAGCCCTTCCGACCGAATCGGAACGTGCCGGTCGGATTCCTTCCGACCGAGCCATTCCGATGGGCTCGGTCGTAAAGGAATCCGACTCGGATTTCCGGATGGCTTACGACGGGCTCGGAGAGCCCGTCCGCCGTCCGGGAATCCTTCAGTACTCCCCCGGCCGCCTCTTCACGACCGAGGGAGTACGATGGCAGAGCCACTGCCTTTTCGTGCCGGTCTTTCCGGCACGAAAAGGCAGTCGGTAACTGTCTTTGGGGGCCCCCAGTAGGGCCCCCATGGGTGCGAGCCCGCCGAATGGCGGCCTGGGGGCACCATAGGTGCCCTCTGTTGATCCCTGCACCCGGTGGCAGGCACCTTGGGGTGCCGGCCACAGGGTGCAGGGATGAACTGCACTCCTGCTTTCACAATGCAAGCATGCATTCCGCTCGGAATGCATGCTCCCATTGTGAAGTATACGAGTGCGACCGAACAGGGTTCGGTCACATCGTACTTGCAGGGCCGTAACCGAGGACAGCAGGTCGGTCGGTTACGGCTCCTGGACGATGTCGGACGGACCTGAGTCCGTCCGACATCGGAATCGGCCCCTTAGATTCATAATTCATGATAGCAGACTCCTGGCCCTTCTATTCCTCCAACAGGCCCATAAAAAGGAAGCTACAAAATAACAGACATGGGGGTTAGAAAGAGCTTTCAGAAAATGCAGTGCCACTCTGCATTGTAAAAAATGCTTCCGCCTTAAAATTGGGAGGAGGAACCTTTTCCTTTCGTTAAGATAAAACTTACAGAAAAGAACCAAATGTAGGTCAGACTGTGGTGAACGGTTATCACAGGGGCAGGGACCTAGATCTGCATGCTTGTACCTCTTTTCTGGGAACCCCAACATCAAGGGAATTCGATTCAGGCGAAAGCGCAGCAGAATAAATCTGTGTTGGGCTACTGTAACGGAAGAAAGGTAACAGTAGCCTTCCTCCGGTCTTGGTGGAATTTGATCATAGACTGCAAGCGCCTGGGAATGCCTGTTCTTTTCCCAGCGGTCACGGTTGGCCTTCAGCAAAAAGAGGTTAATTAATTTCTGTTTAGAGACCTTGATACAGGTTGTTGGGTCCCTAAAGAGGTCTCCCAGCCCTATTGCATTCAGTTCCATCTCCACATATCTGAGCCAGCCAATCCTGCTATGGCCCTCGAGCCCCAGGCAGTCACCAATTATACGTTGGGTTACGTTGACGGTAGCCCTTCGCCAAATCGAGAGCCACAACAGGATGGGTGCCATTCTGATAGAGTCAGACAGATATGGGAGGCCTAATTCGAGATGCAAGATGTAATTAGATGCTGAAGGTGGTAACGAGACCCTGGTCTTAAAAAAGGTGTCTTCCACTATCTGCAATTGATCAATTTGGGCCATTCCCCACACTCCGGCCCCATAGGTTGCCGCCGTCTTAGTTTTAGCTTGGTATATGTTTTTTATTATATTAAGAGGGCTGGCACCTAGTTTTTTGGCAAAACCCTTTAAGGCTTGGGTTCCTCTTTCCATACCCAGGGCCCTTGCTGCCACTAGTTTGTTCCAGGATTGCTTGTTATCAAACAAGATCCCCAGGTATGGGAAGGAATCAACTACCTCTATTTTTTTTGAGACCAGATGGAAATAAGGTGATTTAACGCTTCTAGGAGCTCCCGCTATAATAATGAATGATTTGGATTCATTCACCCTGAGGTCTAATGAGGCCATAAATGAAGCATACGAGGATATGAGGCCTTGAAGAGCTATCCCAGTCCTGGCGATTAAAACCGCATCGTCAGCATATGCCAAAATTGGGAGAGAGATGTTGTCAAATTTCGGCACATCTAGGGAGAGACCAGACAGGGCCGCCTCCACCCCATTGGTATAGATGGAAAAAAGAAACGGGGCGAGGACACAGCCCTGTCTGACTCCCTTCTCAATCTTGAATGACGGCGTGCACTCCCCATTTCTGCCATACCGCACAGAGGCGGTGGCATTGGCATACAACTGACGGATGAAGCTGATAATCAACGGGTCAATCCCCATACCCTCCATCATCAGCCACAATTTAGGATGGGACACACAATCGAAGGCCGCTGACAAGTCCATGAAGGCCATGTATAACCTCCTCCTTTGGCCTTCGTGTACTTGTCTATGCAAAGCGAGAGATTAAGACATTGATCCACTGTCCCCTTGCCTTTCTGAAAGCCATATTGCGCTTGCATTAAAATGTTACGATCTTGGGCCCACTCCTCCAACCTGGCTAACAACAGCCGGCCCATAAGTTTGGCAGTTGTGTCCAGGAGGGAGATGGGCCTATAATTCCTAGGGCAGCCTCTATCTCCCTTTTTAAAAATTGGGACTATTATACTGTGGCTCCAGGAAGATGGGGGGCCCACCACCGCTATACTGTTTAAAACATTTGTCAATAATGGGACCCATAGCTCAAAGTCGACCTGGAAAAGGTCAATTGGGATCCCGTCTGGACCCGGAGCTTTTCCTTTGACGCAGGCTTCCAATCCCTTTCTCACTTCATGCAGAGAGAAGGTCAGGGTCCCGTTAGTGTGGCAAAGTTGGTCTAATTGAGGAAACTCTTGGGGGGAATGTAATGCAAAGATGCTTTCAAAATACCCTATCCATGCAACTTCCTCTACATGGCTATCCAAAGACGGATCGTTTGAGTCTTTGAAGTATGGGGCATTTATAACTTTCCAGAACTCCCTGCTATCACATGAACTTGCAGCTTGTGCCAAATCGTCCCAGGCCTTCTCCCTTAGTTCCTTAACACGTGTACTTCTTGCCTGTTTATAATCTTTGCGAAGTGAACTTATCAGTTCTGGAACTCTGGGTTTCATTTTTAAGGCGCTATCAAGGGTTCTCTTAGCTAGGGAGCATCGTGAATCAAACCACTGGCCGGATGGTATACCATTTGCTGGTTTATATCGGGTAAGTGTGGCTTTTAATTTTAGGAGAAGGGTTTCAAACTGGGAGACTAAAAGGGAGGGAGAGACATCCGCAGTCAAACAGAGTAGAATGTCCCCCTTCGCTTTAGTTAATATGTCAGGGACCAAGTTCTTTTTCTCCACCTGTGCCCACTTCAGTTGATATCCATTATTTCTAGATAATGAGATGTTATTCACTAACGGATGATGTCTCTTCACTTTTTGGGGGATGCTTAAATGAATAAGCAAATGACACTTCCTATCATTCCTGTGCCTATGCATGGCTTGCATTGATGTATCCCTGAGTTGTTGCACAGAGGTCACTGTGGTTTAATTTCACTCACTGTGCCACCCATGTCTGATTTGAGGGCCTAATGGTGGTGTGATGTGTTCCTCCTCTTGCATGTGATGTACACATGCTAAGTGGCTTGCTCCATGGATTTCCAGCACTGTCCACTTCACTTTGGGCTAGCACATTTGTTGTCCTCCATTGCTGCTGACCTATGGTATGTGTATGTGGCAGTGTGTCAGTGTGAGATCTTTCTGAGGGACTTGACAAGCAGTGTGAACAGTTCAGTGGTTGTTCATATGCAGTGTGAGTCTTCATTTCTTAATTATACTCAGTTTGATTCACATGAGTGGAAGGTAGGTGCGAGGAGGAGGGTTGTCCAGCCCCTGACCTTCTGTGCAGGGTGTTCATCTTCACTCCCACCTTCCCAGTCAATCTACCTTGTCCTTTGATGTGTGAGGTGCGAGGTCTAGCCACACCTGGCTGATAAATTGTGCAGGGGGGCACAGGAGGGGCACAGCATGTGCCCAAATGGGTGTGGGAAGCGTACTGTGGGTAGGGTGGAGGTGGAGCCCTGTGAATCTGGCCTGACTGCCCATGCCTGGCACCGGACCTGCCTACTACATTGTGCGCAGGTTTTCCAGCGTCTTCACAGCTGCGGTGACTTGCCCGGGACATTGCAGTGATTTCGCCGTTGATGGGTGACCCGGATGCGGAGGTGTGGGTTTCTATCAGGCAGGACATGTGTGAGTACCAGAGTGTCTGATGTGGACAGGAACCGTATGTCAGCACAGGAGTTGTGTGTTGTGGTTGTATGCGGAGTTGTGTTTTTGCGCACCTGCGGTGTTGTCCGTGGCGACGTCTTATTTGCTGGTAGTGGATGAGGTACAGCAGCGGAAGGGCTTGGAGAACTGGATCCATAGCGGTCAGGACCACGTGGAGGTGACCGGTATTCTAGTTTCGCTCGCCACAGTAGTGCTTCCGCTGTCTCCGGGTGGCTGGATTCTCCGCTGCGGTGTGATGGGCTGTTTGCGGCATCGTGATTTGTACGGCGGTCGGGACGTCATTTCGCACGGTGGTGTTTTTCTATTGGCTCCCTCCGCCACCGTTGCGGAAGGAAATTTCTGGCGGTTCACGTAACTCCGCAGCGGACGGAAAATGGGCTATGTTTGCCCATTGTAATATGGTGGACGCGAGGACCGCCGATGGAGTGCGGAAAAGGACATTTTCCGCCACCGCCGGCAACGCGGATGTGCCTACGACCGCCATCGTAATGAGCCCCTTAGTTTGGTTCTGCTCTGAGATATTGGTTTTCAAATTGATGTACCAGGGAATCAAGCAATCCAGCCGTTTCTTACCCATGATGGCGCAGTTTGCTGAGCTTGTTTTTTAGCAGGCCATTGAGGCGTTCCACTATGCCAATGCTTTCGGGGAAGTATGCTGAGACCAGCTGGTGGGTTATGTCCATCAAGGTACAGATGTTTTTAAACATTTTGTTCATGAAATGTCACCTCTGCATACATGCCAACCCTCCCGATTCAGGCTGGAGACTACCGATTTCAAGACTAGTCTCCCGCTTCCCGATTCCTGCATTGGGCTTCAGATAGCAGGTGCTGGTCTTTTGTGACTCGAATTATGCACTGCCAGTAACCTACTCCTGCAAGCATTTTTGTCACGCTTTCTCTGCCTGCCATAGCGATTTCTCTGTGCTTCTGACAGGTATGGAAACATTTTCTATTTGAATTTCTGATTTGCGATCCTGCAGCAGCACACTTGCAAGTCCCATACACGTTAATAGACCCAACACAGGCCGTAATAGAAGTCAATGGGAAAAATACATTCCCCGATTACTATTTTAAAATCACCCACTTTCCTCTTCCAAAATGTTGGCACATATGCCTCTGGTACCCCCACCTGGGTATGACTTCTCGAACCAGAAAGGTAGCTGCAGCTTTAACATCGCAGTGTGTGCAGGGGCCCACTTCTATCCACCTAGAGAAGGACAAAACCACCACGATTAGATGTCAGTAATGGTACATATGTCAATCGTGTTGATGATATCTATGTGCAGTGCCTGGAATGGCCCAGAAGGTCTCGGGATAGATGAGGTTATGCCCTTCAGTGTGGGTTCCGGTGAGGGCAGCTGACACACTGTGCACTTATTGAGGTACTTAGAGATCTTTTCTGCCGCATGGGGATTAAACCAGTCTAGCTGTCGGTTAGCAAGCATGCTCTCTTTAGGGGTGTGTACCGGGAGGTGGAGCTGGTTCAGGGATCTGTAGAATAGGCTTTGGGGCATGACGAGTTTCCATGTAAAAGTGTCCTTTTAGATGAGATTGTGGGGGGGGGGTCTGAGTGCATGCCTTTATTCCCAGAGTTCTCGCTCATGTGGGAGAGCCTCTTTCTGTAATTCACTAGGGTACAACCTAGCCATCTCAGTGTATGGTAGTTCAGAAGGTGGTGAGTCCTCTTAGGGTTGCTTCTCAGCCTCCTGTACTTGGAACTTTGTGGATTGCTCCTGTGGTTCCGCCTCCTTTGCGGCCCAGTTGGCGAGTGCGTTGGCCTGGCCTCCTGTATACGCTGTGCACTTGACAACTGCTACTCATTTCGGCAGTGTCAATGCGTTGATGAGGAGTTCTAACAGATTCCTGTGCATTACTGGTGTGCTGCCAGATTGAGGAAGCCTCTTCTTTTCAATCTGCTAATACTTGAATGTATGGTAGTTGTAACATAGGCTGAGTCTGAATGTACCGTGATGGTATCCCCTGTGCCTTGTGTGAGGGTCTCAGTGAGTGCCACCAATTTTGCTGCTTGTGCAGAGAGGTGCGGGAGCAATGTCAACTGTGCTGTAATTTGCAGGGAATCTGAGAATGTCTGATTATCTCCTGTGACCACTGCTGCCCCTGTGTGCCTAACACCGGTTTCTTGATCTATGACAGAGGAGCCATCTATGAACATGACTTTGCTGTTGGGGATTGGGTCTTCTTCTACCCTGGCGTATTAATCTGGTGCCTGCACAGGGAAGTTGTGGACTTCCTGTCCTTCTTGTACTTCATAAGCAATGAAGGTGGCTGGGTTGACGATATGGCACTGCAATATGTTGAGCGCTGGTCTGGATGGCATAAGCACATATCCTGAGACTAGTTGGGTGGTCAGGGTACCTTTCCCTTTCTGTATGATTGGGAACACTGCGTGTTCGGTGCCCAGTGTGAGGGGTGCCTCCATGACAAGGGAGGTGCTATTGTCCATTGTGAAGGCTGCAGCAGTGGCCAGGGCTTGCTCGCAAGGAAAATGTCCCTGCATTACAGAGTCAGGTTGACTACTGTAATGCGTGATAAGTTTGTGCCCTAAGGGATACTTCTGGATGAGTACTGCCGACATCACCCGTCCATCGCTATGGCAGAACAGGGAGAACCCCTATTGTCTAGTGTCTCAAGTACGGGTGCGTTTGTGATTTCTTCTTTTAATCGGGTGAAGGCCTCCTGCATCTCAGGGGTCCATGTCAGTTGGGTACCACCGGACTTTGCATTCTTCATTGCAGCCAGCAAGGGGGCTACGTGGGTGCTTTAGTCGAAGACCTATTGCATGACATGATTGCAGACCCCGAGGAATTTTGCATCTCCTTCTTTGTCTAGGGTGGTGGACTTGTCCTCGACGTATTTTTCCCACTTCTCAAAAGACACTTCTTGTGGCCTGAGCCTAGTGTACCCACTTTCTCCCCTTGTCCACTGGGCTAGCAAACTACAACAAGGGTTGCATAGAATTCTCCTTCCTTCAGTGCAATTATCTCCTTTGGGGTGCAGTTACCCTTCCCAAATGCACGTGCTGTGCCATTGGTTGCTGTTTCTGGGGAGGTGCTATGTCCCTGTACTATCAGGATCTTATTTTTGGACATCAAGGTTCAGTGAGGATCAGATGACCTTGCCTTCCAATCTCCTCATCTGTCCTATATCTCAGGGATTTGGACATAGGTGGTGGTCCGCTGCATGGTGACCCTAGGTGGAGAGTAGCCTCTCATCGTCAAATTTCTTCTCCCTTCACTCTCTGCACCTGACGTCACTTCTCTCTTCCTTTTCCAGGGCATGGGTAGTTCTCCTCTTCTCCCTGAGCCTCCTAGCTACGTTCCTATGTTCGGATCTGCCTACCTTTGTCCTAGACCTTCCTGTGCTCCCCCACTGGGTGTTTCTTCTTCTGTTGCTCTTATGCCTCCTGCGTCTCCGGCTTTGCTTTCTGACCCCGTGGATCTAGAGCTTCCTCTGTCAACTGAGCTTGTGGGATCACTATATAGGATGGCTAAGAATCACCCAGATAGCCACCCTGCCTCTTCTGACCCCGGAGGTGCTGAGGTCCAGCTCCGCTGTGGTATGCTGCAAGTTGGTTTCCTGTGCGGGTGGCATAGGACTGGGGCAGGCCTAGTCTATGTGGAGTAATTAGGGGTGGGGTGATCAGGAACCCCTTTTAGTGGGTGGTTCCTCTGCTTCCACAATGGGGAGATTGCAGTACTCCAAGGCTGGTATTGCAGTGGTGACCACACATGCCGGTGTATGGAGGAGGAGGTGCTGAAGTGGGCTGAGCTGTGGGGTCCTTTTCTGTCCGTTCTTCGAACAGAGTCCAGAGGTGAATGGTTTCCTCCCTTCTTTTCCTCTTATGTCCTTTATATTTGGTAATTATGTGTGTTTTGGTATGCTAAATTATTTTGAGGTCGAATGTTCTCTCCTTAGGCCATGGGTATGTATGTGCTTTGGTTTGCAAGTGCCACTCTTGGAAATGTTTACAAATGTTTGCCTTTTCATTGGGGAAGGCTCCCTGCATTTGCTCCAGAGGAGGAGCAACCCACAGAGAATAGCACGAACACAAGAAAAGGTGCGTGTTGAGAGGGACGCGAACAGGGTAACAACAATCAAATTATGAGCATGTAGTCAATGTGCATAAGAGAGCAGAGAGCGTGCATATTGACTAGAATTCACATATGAAGCACCCCTAAATAATAAAGCACGCACAAGAGAACGCACTTTTTGAGAGCGCTGTGAACAGTGAGACAACAATCGAATTATGAGCAATTAGTTAATATGCACACGAGAGCAGAGAGTGTGCATATTGACCAGAATCCACATATGGAGCGTCCCCAATGAATAACACGCATACAAGAAAATGCACGTTTTGAGAGCAGGGTGAACAGTGAGACAACAATCGAATTATGAGCAAGTAGTCAATACGCACAAGAGAGCAGAAAGTGTGCGTTTTGACCAGAATTCACATGTGGCGCACCCCCAAAGAATAATGAGCGCACAAAAAAAATTGCGTTTTGAGAGTGGGCTGAACAGTGTAACCATTTGTAGAATGTTTGTGATGTGCTTTACAAGTGCATTCAAGGTCTTGGTAAGCAGCTGGCACATAAGAAAAGTGATACAAAGGGTGGGGTGTGCTAGCCAGTCGCGTGCACGGCAATGTAAACAGCTGATTAGGATAACACTTAAAAGCGAGCCACAATGGCAATGTGATCCTGTTAAGCAGGCTCCACTTGACCACAGACAACGATAATGCAAACAAGCACAGGCTTCTCTCATTCAGACAGCACTCATACCTCATTCATGCGGCATTTATGTACATAATTACCTTAACTCAAGGGCGCAACAGTCATACAGTTCCTCCTGGGCAGTTCTAGAGTTAGGCCTAGTATCCAAGGTACACTGTCCCTGGTCCGAATTGAAAATGGTTTACTCCGTTTTTGTTTTTCTCCTCTCAACACTCCTTTCAGACACAGGGGGTGTTAAGAAACCCTCCTGCACTAAGCTCGCGGTTAACTAAAAAATATGAGGTTGAGTCTCACGTACCTCTAGGCCACTCTGATCAGGAGTGCTGGATGAAACTATTTTTATGTTTTAAAGTACCTCCAGGCCACTCTGATCAGGAGTGTTGGGTGAATCTGTTTTTACGCTTGAAGTACCTCCAGGCCACTCTGATCAAGAATGATTGGTTATCTATTTTAACGCTTAAAGAGTACCTCCCGGCCACTCTGACCAGGAGTGACTAGTCCACAATAGATAATAATACAAAAAAGACCCTCCAGGCAACTCGTATCTATGAGTGATGGGTGAATCTATTTTTATGCTCACCGCTTCCGTTTGCCATGCTATGTTTTTTGTACTATTTAGGAAAGAAAAGCTAATCACGACTTCTTACCCTTTCCAACGGCCACCATTGGATGGATACAGCCCGCCATGGGCCGGCAGGTTTGCAGTAAAGAGAGGTGCCTGCTGCACCTTTTGCTCTAGAAATGCTCGCAGAGTGGGCTCGGGTGGCTGGATTCTCCTGTCCCCAGGCTGCAGTCTGGGTAGCCGCCGTGATCAGCTCCTATCTGGCTCGCCAAATGTTGTAAGCAGGTTCTGACAATCAAAAAGGAGAACAGAGAGGCTGAGCAAACAGGAACAGTTTAAGTTTAATTAAACAATAACGTCTTTGAGTAGCAGCCACATCTCTCACAGTTGCGTGCTGAAATTCAACTTTCATTAGGCACATGGCATGCTATGTACTATATAGTGGGTGAAATAAAGAGAAACTCATCCCCCATTGGGCAGGAAATACTGGTACAGTGGGCCATAAATTACGTTTTACATGCTTGATCCCAGTTTGATAGAAGGGGCCATAAATACCATCTGGAGGTCACATTCTGAGGTGGTCCAGGTGGCTGGGTGTGTCATGAGTGTGTAATCTAGGGTGATGCTTACTACTAGGCATTGTTTGGGCTTTATCTGATGAATGCAACTGGCCGGTTGTTCTGGTATTGCGTCCTTGGGTCGAATGCAGGCCCTCTGCTGAGCCTTTGTTTGTGTTTATGAGTGTGTGCATCTGGCTCTTTTCTTAAGCATTACTTTCTTGGGCCATATGCGATTTACTGTTGCAATCATCCAGGTGTGTTTGAAGCTTTTCCTTATCTGGTTTTTCCTTCACAGGTAGTGCTAGCAGGTGGACAGAAGGCAGCTGTGTTATGATGATCTGATAAGGGGTAACTCTGAAACTGTAACAAATGTTTTATTGTGAATTTGAGTAGCGCAGGCAACAGTTGCTCGGCAGTGTGCTGCACTCCTAAAAGCGGGACCTTTATATAAATCGATCCAATGCTAACACAACGATTGGTCTGTTTTTTACATATGTTCATTCACACTCATGAAGTTGGCCTGATGAAGGAATATAACTGATTGCTCGGCATAATTGCAATAAATATATCAACTGTGAAAAGAAGTTTGATTGCTTTTCCAGTTCACTTTTTAGGTCTCACTTGGTAGAGCATTTGTCTGCCAGACATGTTGTTACTAATTCTGTAAAATATATGTGGAGTGAGTTGTAGCTCCTTCCAGATTAATATTACTCTCTCACCTCAGGCTAGGGGCTGTTTGATGTATCATTCTAAATTCCAGGAAATGCTTCCACTGGAATGCATGTTAAATATTTTACATCTGAAAAGTGCACTCAATAATCACTCTGTCACATTCAATTCCTTATATCTTGTTTGTATTCCATACATAAAACCATCCTTGTGTTTACTTTCCTACTAGCACTGGCAAAGCCAGTAGGACAGGCTTTAACATTATTACTCAATGTTTGTGCATGCAACAAAGTAAACAGCGTTTATGAGTGCCTGTCTTTGCACGTGTTTGCACATTAAAATCAGACTTCTTGGCAATGCCACTGTCTTGTGTTTGAGAGACATTGATAAACAGTTTTGGGATCTATCCCTCCCTAACAGTTTTTATGTTTGAGTGGATGGTGTGTCATGGTCGGGGTGGTTAATAGGTTGTCATTAGGAATAATTGATAAACATTTAGGGGCCTATGAACAAGGGGATTAAGCCACCAGAACGATACTGGTGGCATTATTCCCTTCTCCATACTTACAAAGTGGCGTTAAGCCACTTTTTGTAGCTTAACACCGCCTTGTAAATAGGGCCTCTTAACACGCATCATTTAGCGCGAAAGGGGCGAGCAATGGTTGTTGCTGTGGGCATTCCACCGCAACACCCATTGCTTTTTTACGCTGCCCCAGATTTACAAGGAGGTATAAATCTGTGGCAGCGCCAAAAACAAACACCATGCAAGAGCAGGTGTTAGTTACGCGTGAGGAGAAATGCTTTAATTTCTCCTCTTTTTTGCTTTTTCTATGCGTGCTGCATTCTGCAGCACACATAGAAATACCAAAAAGCCATAAATGATTGTTTATGTGCAGGAAGGTGTCCCTGACGATTTGCTACTTTTATGTGTGCTGCACAATGCAGCACACATAAAAGTAACAAATAGCCATTATGGATTATTTGTGTGCAGGAATGGACCCACTTCCTGCACATAAACAATCATTTCCTGCAAAGCAGACACACTTTGCACTATGGTGCAAGGGTGCCTGCATTGGCGGTAGGCAGCTAAATTTAGTGCCAGCACTAGGGAAAACGCAGGGGTGCGTCGTATTGTAGTAAATACGACGAATCCCCGCATTTTGAAAATGTTAGAGAGCGGCGCTGCCAAATTGGGCACAGCTCCGCACTCAGACATTTTCTAGTAAATATGCCCGTGTGTGAGGGTTGTATTAGCTTAGTAGGTGACAACATTTGCTCTATGTACTGGGGATATTAAAGAAATGATAGGAAGTAGATAACATGTTCATCAACCCTATTGTACCTCTGAATCTATTTTTTTCTAAAAAAATCCTTAGGTTTTTTTATCTTTGAAAACATCTTCATAGAAACGTACAGCCCTAAAGAATAACTATAGGGTGCTATGAGGTGCAAATGAGAGGTGTATGTCCAACCATTCAAAGAACCGTAACATTTTCATTGATGTCTGACAAAGATAAGAAGAACAATTGGAATTGGTTTAATATATCTGTATGTGAATTAATTGACATTGCTGTTGATACTATACAAATGTAAAAACATTGTAGGGGCTGTGGAGTACCTTTTTAAGAGTTGAATGTGAAAAACATGGAAGGCATAGAACTTTGTGTAAACAAGAAGTAGGAGTAACTCCAGGGGAGGCCAATTCACAGAGGAAATTGTGAGTACATGAAGCAGTACCTTTCTACTACTACTTTGCGTACTCATAAATGCTTTTTGTTAAACGGCCCTGAAATGTCCAGCTCCCTATTAGTAAAAGTGCAAAGAGGACACAGTCCATTCTTTTTGTACTCACCATATTTGAATATTCCCTGATTATTGCTATTTTAGCTGTTTTCATGCCGATCCCCAAAGCCTTTATGAGTAGTGAAGTGATTCTACAGGAGTATTGCTTCACATACTCACGAATGCCTTTGTGGATTGCCCCTCCAGTGTTTGGTAGTGCACACTCCCAGATGAACCCTCGTCGGTTTGTGGAGGGCAGCGCTGAGTTCATTAAAAAGCAACAGACATCTCTATGGGGGTAGTAAAACCTGCAGAAGAGGCAATGCACATGTATTCATGCTAACCCCTCTGCTAGCGGGAAATATGAAAGTGCAACAACAATACAGTTGTTGAACTTGTTTTTTACGAGCTCGCTGTGTTCTGACAATCAGATGTTATGTCTTGCCAATCTATTTCTGCTCACGCGGCCTCCCCTTTGATGTGTGTCTGCGCGGGGTTTATGCACTGGGAATCCAGACCTTTTTAAGTGTAGCTTCAGCAGACTATTCCCAAATTGAAATATGTTTTTTTACAGACTTCCCAAGGAAAAGACCTGTTTACAGAAAACAGACGAAATATACTTCCGCCGAGCAGCTGGAAATATAAACAAGGGACTAGAGCATGGGTACTCACAAACTTTCTCTCGGGGGCCAAATTTACAGTGTGGTTTGTGGCCGAGGGCCGCACCGGTGGGGGCGGGGTCAGTGGGGGAGGGGGCGGGGCTAGAGCAAAAAAAAAAACTATGACCATGAGGTTGAACACAGGCCCCTGCAGTGGACGCCTTCGTCCACTGAGCCACCAGACCCGGCATACACACATCTCTCTCTCTCTATCTATCTATCTATCTATCTATCTATCTATCTATCTATCTATCTATCTATCTATCTATCTATCTATCTATCTATCTCTCTCCCTCCCTCTCTCTATCTATCTCTCCCTCCCTCTCTCTATCTCTTCCTCCCTCTCTCTCTCCGTCTCCCTCTTTCTCTCTATCTCTCTCTCTCTCTCCCTCTCTCTCTCTGTCCCTCCCTCTCTCCCTCTCTCTCTCTCTCTCTCCCTCCCTCTCTCTCTCTCTCTCTCTGTCTCCCTCTGTCTCACTCACTCTGTTTGTCTCCCTCTCCCTCTCTCTCTGTCTCCCTCTCTCTCTCTGTCTCCCTCTCTCTGTCTCCCTTCCTCTCTCTCCCTGTCTCCCTCCCTCTGACTGTCTCTGTCTGTCTCCCTCCCTCTGTCTCCCTCTATCTGTCTCCCTCCCTCTGTCGCCCTCCTCCCTCCGTCTCCCACTGTCTGTCGCCCTCCTCCCTCTCTCTGTCTCCCTCTGTCTGTCTCGCTCTCTCTCTGTCTCCCTCCCTCTCTCTCTCTGTCTCCCTCCCTCCCTCTCTCTCTCTGTCTCCCTCCCTCTCTCTCTGTGTCTCCCTTTCTCTCTCTCCCCCCTCTCTCTCCCTCTGTCTCCCTCCCTCTGTCTGTTTCCCTCCCTCTGTCTCCCTCTATCTGTCTCCCTCCCTCTGTCTGTCGCCCTCCTTCCTCTGTCTGTCTCCCTCTGTCTGTCGCCCTCCTCCCTCTGTCTATCTCCCTCTGTCTGTCTCCCTCTGTCTGTTGCCCTCTGTCTCCCTCTCTCTGTCTCCCTCTGTTTCCCTCTCTCTGTCTCCCTCCCTCTGTCTCCCTCTCTCTCTCCCTCTGTCTGTCTCCCTCTCTCTGTCTCCCTCTCTCTGTCTCCCTCTCTCTGTCTCCCTCTCTCTCTCCCTCCCTCTCTGTCTCCCTCTCTCTGTCTCCCTCTGTCTCCCTCCCTCTGTCTCCCTCTGTCTGCCTCCCTCTCTCTGTCTCCCTCTGTCTCCCTCCCTCTCTCTCTGTCTCCCTCTCTCTGTCTCCCTCTGTCTCTCTCCCTCTGTCTGTCTCTGTCTCCCTCCCTCTGTCTCCCTCCCTCTGTCTCACTCCCTCTATCTCCCTCCCTCTATCTCCCTCCCTCTATCTCCCTCTGTCTGTCTCCCTCTCTCTCTGTCTCTCTGTCTCCCTCTCTCTCTGTCTTCCTCCCTCTGTCACCCTCTGTCACCCTCTGTCTCCCTCCCTGTCTCCCACCCTCCTTCTCCCTCCCTCTCCCTCCCTCTCTCTCCCTCCGTCTCCCTCTCCGTCTCCCTCTCCATCTCTCTGTCTCTGTCTGTCCCTGTCTGTCTCTGTCTCTATCTCTGTCTGTCTCTGTCTCTATCTCTGTCTGTCTCTGCCTCTATCTGTCTCTGTCTCTATCTGTCCCTGCCTCTATCTGTCCCTGCCTCTATCTCTGTCTCTGTCTCTCTCTCTGTCTCTCTCTCTCTCTCTCTGTCTCTATCGCTGTCTGTCTCTGTCTGTCTCTACCTCTATCTGTCTCTACCTCTATCTGTCTCTGCCTCTATCTGGCTCTGTCTCTATCTGTCAGTCTGTCCCTGTCTCTGTCTGTCTCTGTCTGTTTCTGTCTCTATCTGTCTCTGTGCCTCGGGCAGTGCACACGTACTGTGTCTACACGGCCCTGTCACCAGCCCAGAGAGAGCAGAGACCAGGCCTGAGCTCCCTGGCCTTGGCTCAACCCTCTGACTACAGGCTGGCGGTACACATCACATCACAGGCTCGGCTCTCACTCCCTGCTGCCCTCCGTCACCTCACCTGGCTCTCACTCCCCGCTACCCTCTGCCACCTCACCCGCTGCTCTCACTCCCTGCTGCCCTCCGTCACCTCACCCGGCTCTCACTCCCTGCTGCCCCCTGTCACCTCACCCGGCTCTCACTCCCTGCTGCCCTCCGTCACCTCACCCGGCTCTCACTCCCTGCTGCCCACCGTCACCTCACCCGGCTCTCACACCCTGCTGTCCTCTGTCACCTCACCCGGCTCTCACTCCCTGCTGCCCCGTCACCTCACCTGGCTCTCACTCCCTGCTACCCTCTGCCACCTCACCTGCTGCTCTCACTCCCTGCTGCCCTCCGTCACCTCACCTGGCTCTCACTCCCTGCTGCCCTCTGTCACCTCACCCGGCTCTCACTCCCTGCTGCCCACCGTCACCTCACCCGGCTCTCACTCCCTGCTGCCCTCCGTCACCTCACCCGGCTCTCACTCCCTGCTACCCTCTGCCACCTCACCCGCTGCTCTCACTCCCTGCTGCCCTCCGTCACCTCACCCGGCTCTCACTCCCTGCTGCCCTCCGTCACCTCACCTGGCTCTCACACCCTGCTGTCCTCTGTCACCTCACCCGCTGCTCTCACTCCCTGCTGCCCTCCGTCACCTCACCCGGCTCTCACACCCTGCTGTCCTCTGTCACCCTCTGTCACCTCACCCCGCGTGTGTGTCAGCCCGGGCTGAGACAGCTTCCCGGGAACACACACAGCCGCACCCGAGTACTTCACAGGTCTTTAAAGACCATTCACTTGTTAATGAGGCTTTGTTGTATTTCACCTCTTCTTAGCGCCCCTGAGGTGAAATACAACAAAGCCTCATTAACAAGTGAATGGTCTTTTAAAGAATCGCCCGGCCCCCATAGAGCAGAGTCTCTCAGAGTCGCACTGCTGCAACCGGCGGTGTTTGCTGACACTCTTAAAAAAACCAAAAAATAAAACCCAGGTACGATGTCTGCAAGGTCCGCGGGCCGCCAAGGAAGGCTTGCCGGGCCGCTGGCGGCCCGCGGGCCGTACTATGAGTACCCGTGGACTAGAGCAAGCGCTGCTGACCCAAATCAAAATCGGATTTGTCTTTAATTTTATGGGCACGATATGCATTATGAGCCTCACTCAATCATACGCACACTGTAAACATTGTACTATTTGTGTATTGCGCTGCAGTAACTGGTACACAGGCTGCCGAGGAGTGCTACTTCACTGGATATGGTATTGACATATTTATTGTGAGAAGAATAAGTTAAAGCTAGTATGCTCTTAAGGGTGGATTGCTATTACCCTGTGTCACTAGAGCAGCGCTCGTTGCATGAATGTCAAGGAGTGCTGTAGTAGGTGTAGTAGGCGAGGGCTTTGGTGCTGAATACCGCCATTGACAATCCCTGGGGATAGATGATTTGCATTGTAATAATCCTGGCTACACCCTCTTAGGAGGACCTCGCATGGGGTTTAGTTGTCTGGCAGGCTTTTCTAATAAAAAAAAATACTATATATATATATATACTATATGAAAAAGACCTTGTGGTCGAAACGCGTTGCTGTTGATACCTATACAATAATTGTGTGACCACGATCCTGGAGTGCGAGTCTTTCTTTGTATAGGACGCAGTATACAATGTTTTCTTCAACATATATATATATATATAGAACAAGTTAAGAAAGAGTCTAGGTGTCATAAAGACAGAGAGCTCTCCTTGAAAACCTAAATTGAAGCGTTGATCTCCAACTGCAGCTTTATACTACAAAAGATTTAAAAGATTGCTCAATATCTCACATAGGGTGCCTTTAAAACTGTTACAGTGGCCTTAGTTTCCTCTCGGTTAGACTATGCGGACCCAATTTACCTGGGTTTGTCTAATGCACTCATACACAGGCTACAGGTTATTCAAAATCCCGCAGTTCACATACTCTACAGCCTATCACGTGGCTCACATGCTAGCCCTGTCTTGAAAGCCTTACAATGGCTTCCCATTGACCATCGAATGAAGTTCAAGAATAGCTGCCTCACCTTAAGGCCATAAAGGGCATGAGCCACCAGTTCATAGTAAAATGATTTGAAAAGTATACTCCCACCTAAGAGCTTTGATCCTCCTCTGCCAATCTCCTAATTCCAAAATTCAGGAAAAAATGTTTGAGAGGACATAACATAACATACTATAACATACTATAACATAACATAACATTACATAACACATATTGCTTTATATATATATATATATATATATATATATATATATTCACTGAAAAAACCACAGGTTTCAGGGACGTTGTAGTTAGTTGGACATTTCACTCGTACAAAACCAGAGAAATTCGGCCGTTATAGTTAGTTTCGCTAACTATAACTCGCGCCCCCACAATGCACTGCTGATGACATCACATATTACATCATTCATGACATGGTCAGTGACATCACTGATGACATCACTGATGACTTAATTCCCCAACTTAGAACGCGGTTGCAGAGTGGTGCAGGGAGGGGGCGGGGCCTCCGGCGAGATGCCGGCTTTTTAAAAAAATATATTTTTAGAAGGGTGCTGTCCCCCCCCCTTCTTTTAGTATTTTTGGGGCCCTGGGGACCGCATCCCCCAGGGCCTGACCTTTTTTAAAAAAAAACAAACAAAAAAAAAAACGGGAAGGGGGTCGCGCGTCCCCCCTCCCGAGGCCGATTTCGGCCCCGGGGACCACATCCCCTGGGGCATGGCCTCCTTTTTTTAATATATTTATAGGGAAAGGGGGCTGCGTGGCCCCCCTTCCCTGGGCCACTTTTGGCCCCGGGGACCCCATCCCCCGGGCATGGCCTCTTTTAAAAAAAATATTTATAGGCAAGGGGGGCCACGAGGCCCCCCTTCCCTGCGCCACTATTGGCCGCGGGGACCCCATTCCCCGGGGCTTGGCCATTATTTTCATTATTTTTATTGGAGGAGGGGGGCCACATGGCCCTCCGGGGACCCCAACCCCTGGGGCCCGGCCATACTTTTTTTTAAAAATAAAGGGAGGGGGGCCGCGTGGCCTGCGGGAGCCGGCATTGCTTTTGAGCAAGGGGAGCTGCTGACATGCAGCTCCCCTTGCTCAAAAGCAATCCTGCTTTGCTTCGTTGCTGCTCTCGCTTCAACGAAGCAAAGCAGGAGTTTGCTACGACAGGGTGGGAGCCGTGCTCCCGCCCTGTCATAGCAAACGGCAATGTCCCGGGGGTGGGCACACCGGGACATTGCAGGAGCCGGCCCTGGGGGGTGGCGGTCCCCAGGGCAATCAAGGGCTCCAGGAGGGGGGCCACGCAGCCCCCCTCCCAACATTTTCAAAGCCCTGGGGAGGTGGTGGTCCCCGGGGCTTGGGGGGCCTGCGAGGACCCCCCTCATTAATAACGGAAGCCTCAGGGAGGTGGTAGTCCCCGGGGTTTGGGGGGCCCGCGAGGCCCCCCCTCATTAATCAAAGAAGCCCCGGGGAGGTGGTGGTCCCCGGGGCTTGGGGGGCCCGCGAGGCCCCCCGCCTCAATTATCATAAAGCCCCAGGGAGGTGGTGGTCCCCAGGGCTGCGGGGGGCCACATGCCCCCGCATACAAATAACTAAGCCCCGGGGAGGTGGCGGGCCCCCACTAATTAATTAGGCATTGCCCCCAGGACCTGGCCCATCCGGGGGCTTAAAGTAAACAAAGCCCGGGAGCCCGCGCTTCTTTTTAAAAAAAAATTTCGGCCGGATTCACGCACCCAGCACGAATTCGGCCATTTTAAAAAAAAAAATGTTTTTTTGGGCCTGGGGGTCCTTGTGGGACCCTCTGAGCAGGTCTAGGGGGTCAGGGTGTTTCTACCCTGCCCCCTGTTCTTGTTTTTCACCTTTTTTGTACTGATTTCTTGTGACTCGGTTACCGAGTCACAAGATGGCTGCCAACACATTCTGGTTTGGAGTGTTGGCAGCCAATCAGAAGTCAGCTCGTGCTCGGGAGGAGTCGCGACTCCTCCTCGGTGCTCAGATATCGATATTTGTATTTTTTGAGTTTCTCAGCAACTACTGAACGGATTTACACCATTTTTTAAAAAGCACGCTTTCTAGACCAAGACCTACCTTTTTGCCAAATTTGGTGTAATTCCGTTTAGCAGTTCGGGCTGTAGCTTTGTCTAAAGTTTCCTATGTAAATTAACATGGAGAAAACACGTTTTGGGACCCCCTTTTTTCTCGGCCCCCGCTTGACGAATCACCCTGAAACTTTCAAGACAGGAGCTGACCGGAGCACCTCATTAGTTTTAAAAATTTCGCCAAGATTCGTTAACCGGCACCAAAGATATTGGCAAATCAAAAACCGCTTTTCCTATGGAAACTAGGTCCTAACTGTAACTACCTACTGGCGAGCGCCAGTAGGTAATATATTTATATATATATATATGTATACACTGAAAAAATAAAGGTTAAGTAACGTTATAGTTAGGTGAAATGCTCAGTAACAACGTAATGTTTCAAACTCTAAAAAACACAGAAATTCACCAGTTACAGTTACATGGGCACATGCATCAAGATAAGGAATTGCGATTCCTTAATAGAAATTTTTAAGGAATCGCTATTTAGAAGTCGCAATTCCATATGCATGTAGGTTTCGCAAAAATAATAGCGATTCCTACACATTCCCTAATAGCGAATCGCAAATTGCGATTCGCTATCAGGGAATGCTTCTAGGCCCATAGGAATGAATGGCAAAGCATTTGCAATTTGCGATTACCAAATAGGTAATCGCAAATTGCGAATGCAATTGCAAGGGTCCTAGGGGGCCTAAGGCACCCCTGATGTGCCCCCAAAAAAGGTAAGTGTGCACATGTGGCGCAAACACATGCCCTAAGGGCATGTGTCTGCGCCATATGGCACTTAGAAAAATGCAATTTTGTGCATTTTTCTAAGGATTTGCAAATTACCATCAACTTGAAGTTGATGGTAATTTGCGATTCCTTAATGCAAAGTCGCATTTTGAAAATGCTCCTTGCATTGCATTTAGGGAATCGTAAATTGCGATTCTCTAAATGCATTCGCAAAATAGGTAATCGCAAAAATTGCGATTACCTATCTTGCTAATGCATTTTGGGTTGATGCATCAAAAATGGCTTTTTACCTGTCGCAAACTGGCCGATTCTGTGAATCCGCCCGTTTGCGACCGGTAAAAAGCTTGATGCATGTGCCCCATTGTTATCTCAAGTAACGATAACTCGTGTCATAAGGTAACTAAAACTCGCTTCCCCACCATGCACAGTTTTCTCATCAATAATTTCATTGCAAATGTTGCAGTGATATTATCAATGATGTCATAGAAGATGTCATGAGTGATGTAATATGTGAGGTAATCAGCAGTTCATGGCGAGGAAACAAGCATTTTTAAAGCTCCCACAACCTGGAAGCAGACATTGTGTTTGTTTCCGTTAAGTGGGAGATTTGAAATTGCTCCTGCCAGACGGGAGCAAACACAAGTTTTCCTGCCCACGCCGGTGCAAGCAAGGAAAGCACTATATCCCGGGGGTGGGCTCTCCGGGATACAGCAAGTGAGCTGACCGATTGGGGTTGGGGTCCCCACAGCCAATAAAGGCTCAGGAAGGGGGGCCATGTGCCCTCCTACCATTTATTTTACAGTTACGGCCCAGGGGGATGGGGTCTCCAGGGCCTATTTCAGGCTCAGGGAGGGGGTCTGTGTGGCCCCCTCCCTTTTTTTTTATATATGTTGGCTCCGGGGGATGGGTTCCCTGGGGTCTAAGTCGGCTCCGGAAGGAGGGGGGCACAGTCCCCTCCCTATATTAAATTACTCAGTCCTGGGGTATAGTGTCCCCAGGGCCTTTTTAGCCTTGGGCAGGGGGGCCACGCGGCTCCCTCCCCTTTTTTAGGTCGAACCTGGGCAGCGCATGCACTGCTCTGTGAGCCCTGCTGTATTGGACTTGAAGCCCCGCACACTCTCTACCCATATTTTTCATTGGCTTTTGTCCTTGTCCACTGTAAACTGTGGCTATTCATTGGTGAAAAGGCTTAATAGTCCCGCCTTAGTACCGCCATGTCGCATTTTGTAACCTCCCATGGCGCAGCCCCCTGTTACGTGTGTTGTTGCTCTGGAGGCTTTAATTACAGCCTCCAAGCACTATTTTGTTTAATTGTTTTTTAACATGCCTGCTGCAGGCAGGTTTTTACGGCTTCCCTGGCATCAGCAGTGATGATGTTCCAAAAAGTGTCCCGTAGCTGCACGAAAAAGTCGTATTGCAAAAGAGCCTCTGCGATAAATTAACTGCAGAAGCCTCGTGCGACATAAACAGCCCCGTCGCAGCAGCGCGAGCGTGTGAGCATTCTCTAAGGACACTTTTTAATAGCGGCTGCGCACCTTACCTTAAATGAGCCGAGTTTAAGGAAAGGGGCATGGCCGATATTAAAGTAAAAGTGCGGCATGGGGCGCTTTTAAAAAAAAGGCATTTATTTGTCAAATCACAAACAAATGCTCTTTTTTGTAAAAGCGCCCAATACCATGCTTTCACTTTAATGGCAAACACAAGGAGATGATGGACGGAGCGCTGAAACTTTTCAGACACTCACCCCCAGTCACAGATCTGGGTTGAATCCATCATCATTCTTTAGCTCACTTCACCACCTCAGTTCAGACCCAGCTATATGCAAATCAGTCTTGACCCTGTGCCTCATGGGAACAGTCCAGCCCGAACTGCCAAGCCAGGTCTTTCCAGAACCGGAAACAAGCATCCTGGGACCGGTTTCTGGGTAACACCCTTCATCAGCCAGGCTAGCTTGAATCCAGTGGCAAAGTGAGCAAGGGACCCACGTCTGGGCATACCCTGCCAACTTAGGGCGAACAAAGCAAACACAAGGAGATGATGGACGGAGCGCTGAACCTTTTCAGACACTCACCCCCAGTCACAGATCTGGGTTGAATCCATCATCATTCTTTAGCTCACTTCACCACCTCAGTTCAGACCCAGCTATATGCAAATCAGTCTTGACCCTGTGCCTCATGGGAACAGTCCAGCCCGAACTGCCAATCCAGGTCTTGTTGTATTCCTCTTAGGGTGTCCATACACGGGCTTTCCTGTATCATGTCCTTATATAGGCACAATTCGTCCTGCCCTTATATAGGCATAAAATCCCAGTCCTTATTTAGGCATTAAACCGTGCACTCCAAATACAGGCATGGTCTCTGACATCCGTCCACCCTAACGTCACAATGAGTTCTTGAAGAACAGACCCTTAGGCTTCGGGAATTTCCCTAGCACAGGACTATTGATTTCTTCAAGGACTCATCTATTATGCATGAACCATTATTCCTTAGGGGTTCATTCATGACGTCTTCCGCTGTCCAATTCACGTCAATGCTAACATTCTGAGGTACCTTTCAGGTATAAATATACCTTCCCTAGCCCTTGAAAACTAGCGGAGACCTCGACTTCAGAGGAGCCCGTTTCCCGACCTGACGCACTGAGAAGACGCTGTCATCCCTGCACGCAGAGAGTCCAGCTTCCAGTGTTCTGACTTCGCTTGCGGGGTGTTGGAGTTCGAGTCTGGCAAAGAGATTCCTACCTCTCTCATTCTTAAGGTATGGAGCAGACTAGAACCTAGAGGGACTCTTGGCATACTAGGCATACTAGACTTAACATACTCTTAGTATACCATAGTAAGGAATACTTCACCTACTTCTTACCTCTCCCTACACCTAGGTTAGGTTAGGTACATTGGGGTAGAACTAGCTTAGCAACGCATCTTATGAGTACTCGCATTTTTAGTCTGTGTTATTTATGTAAATGAATATCTGCTAAAGATAATGCTATCGCAGTATTATTTATTTCTACTGCTTACGCTGTACATTATTTATCTCGCATACTGTCTTGTGATCGTAACAGCACATTTAACTTACACGAGAAACAAGACTGTTCAATAAATCTTTTATTGAAATGCCCGTCTATTCTTTCTGTGTAACTTTGAGGAGAACTAAGCATGCACGATTGAGCTGAGAGAAATAGTTATCTATTGTTTCCACGACTCTGGGACACGTTCTGATTCTAAAGGGAAACAAAGTTGTCATGTTTTGCGGCTGCCAGAAACTACTCCCTTCTTGTCGTCAAGGAGTTTCTAGTGGCCTCTGAGCTAGCTGGCACAAGTAATTAAGTTTAATATACTCGATAGGGACATACTGACCTCAGTCCTATGTCAAACCTATAGGGGATATTATTCCAATTCGCAGAGCCTATTAGGGAAATAGGAGCTACACTACATGGCACCCAACGTTTGGTAAGGCGGTAATTTAACGTTAGATACTGAGTAACTCAGCCGTGCTTTTCTCTCAGAGACCCCTACCCATATACTCCAAAAGACATCTGGAGTGGGCAGGGTTAAGTATCCACCATGGCTACATAGGGAAACACCCTATATATTAGCTGTTTGGTTTGCTCAACGTTGAAGGATACAGTGTTCCAAAATATTGTGCACCTTATCTTTGTTTCCTTGAAACTTGTTCTACATTTTTCAAAAAACAAATGTCCATACACGGGGACGATGCCACCGGAAACGGTGGAGCTGCGGCTGATCCAGCCCAAGCAGCAGTTTTTAACATTACAGGTTTAAATGAAACCGAGGAGGGTGTTATAAACATCCCTCCAAACTTAAGAAGAGCCATCACTCTAAAACTTATAAAACATGGCCTGCCACCAAGAGGTGGTAGAGCAGTTTTCGTGATAGAGGCACACGAATCCTTTCAGACAGAGGTATTCTATTCATGGGTAATATTTCCTGAATCAAATCCAGTAACACACGTGTTTTACTTCTACAAAGAAGATGATCCACCAGAGGAATACATTCCTTTCGAGGATATAGAAATTCCATTAACATACCAAGAGCATCAGCTCTGGTTTAAATGCGCCCTAAAACATCACAGAAACATTACCAGGCTCGGTCCACTAGGTAGACCAGGAGCAACATGACCGATTCTAGCCGGCTACACACCTCATCCTGAACTGGATATAATGTCAGATGAGGAATTACTTACTCAACTTACAGAGTTAATAAAAATCTACAGACAATTGGTTCAATATGTCATGCAGACTTTCACAGTCCAACCACCATTAACACTTCCAAATCCAACTCCCCAACAGGGGAATACACTAAAAATTACACCACAGACTCTATACGCAGTCATGGGTAAAATGCCCACAAAACGTGAGCAAATTCCATTTTGGATAGCTCAAAAAATTACTCAAATCGAAGCAGTATTTCCAAATACTAGCCCGTATGAGAAACACAGAATCCTAACAATCAGTTTACCAATGGGGATCACACCACAACTGGAAGACTGCACCACTTGGGGCTCAGTCTTTGCTGCCATCTATACTAAAAACACATGGTATTCCGTCAATTGCGGTAATCCCAGATGTCCTGAAACAAATTCAAAATGAATACGGGGCAGAGCCTGCTCTGAATTTAGGTATGAAATTACTGAAAAATTTCGACCAGGTCTCAACAATAATATTATCTAATATTAAAGGGGAGGCAGCAGCTGTGGCGATCCGCCAAAAATTAAGGGAATTCGATGTTACAGAACATCAAACTGAGCTACCCAGAATAATTGAACAATCTTATGCAGAATTAGGCAGAGATAGTTTGGGTGGAAGACCAATGAAACCGAAACTATCTGAAAGTCCTGAGAAGGACTCAATTAAACAAACTCCTACATCTTCTAAAAAGAAGTGGGAGTCTAATAAACAAAATTTAAACGAGAAACGTTCTCAATCCCGAGGTAGGTCTCCTCAAAAGGAGCCCTCTGAAAGGAGGTATACCCTCAGGAATAGGGATAATTTGAGAAAACCTGACAGGTATCAAGATACTGATACACGTTCCTCTCGTCCCTTTCATATCTCATCACAGACTTCGGAAAGAAGAGGACGATCAGAACATAGAGAAGAACGCGTAAAATCCAAGGAAGATAAACACGCTCCAAAAAACAAAACAAAACCTCAATTCTCCAAAAGAAAGTAGCAGGTCTGAAGATCAGACATGCCGAGAATACTGAGAACACAACTCAAGAACGGAGAATGGGCTCAGACAATGCTGGACAGTGCAGCAGAAGTCACAATAGTTCGCCAGAACCTGAAGGAACTTCTGGAGATAGTGGACTTGAATGAGTACATTATAGTTGAGACTGTAGACACCAGGGTTAGTACTCCACAAAAGTTATATGAAATAACACTCCGGATGGAGGGAGACATACCTAGACAGGTGAAAGCACTTTTTGGGAAAGACTATCGAGGGGCTATGACATACTTCTAGCAGAAAAAGACTGGCCACCACAATTTGTCAGGGAGTGCCCACATGGCGAGGACATTATTATGCCTGCCTTCTCCAACCATATTCCAATTCACCTAAAATATACATATGCCAGGAAATGGGCAGTAGCCCAGGCCCCAGCATTATATAAAAATCATGTAGGATGGGATGAGGACTCACCTCACCATAAAATACATCTGAAACATGAACCAACTGCACAAAGGCAGTATCCAATAAAGCAAGAAGCTAAAAAACAGGTCAGGGAGATCTTAGATCAACTTGAATACCAAGGGGTGATTGAAACATGCACCTCCTCAATGAACAATCCTTTGTTTCCTGTCTCCAAACCAGACAATACATATCGTCTAGTTTTGGATTACAGACACCTAAACACTTGTTCAAAAACTTTTGCAGTGCAAACTGCACATAGCACAACATTAATGAATAACATTGTGCGTAAAAAATATAAAACCACATTAGACATCTCAAATGGTTTCTTTTGTCAAAACATAGCACCTGAAAGCAGGTACTTAACAGCATTCTCCATAATGGGGACCCAGCGTCACTTTTGTCGACTCCCACAAGGGTTCAAGAACAGCCCAGGTTTATTCTCAGTGAGGGTAACAGAGTTACTACAAATTTATGATAATGAGGCATTGTCCTATGTTGATGACATATATCTGACAGACGATGACCTGAACAAACACTTGAACAGGGTGAGCACCATTATACTGGGCTTCGCCTCGGAGGGCTATAAATTCAACTTTAAAAAGTCCCGAATTGCCCATCTCAATGTCCTATTTCTAGGATATGAGCTTTCAAGTGAAGGCAAGAGCTTGGCAGCTAACTTTTTAGAAAAGTGTGCGCTGCTCCAACCTCCAAAAACGCTAAAAAACTAGCAATCCATTCTGAGGTTTCCTAAACTTCGGAAGAACATACATTCTAAATTACGCAGAAAGGGTTAAACCTCTCTACGCATTAATCAAACCTGATTTTTCAATCAAAAATTGGACACAAGGACACACAGAAATCTTGCGTTCACTCCAGGCTAACATGTTAGCAACAAATCACTTACAAACACGCGTAAGTCAACGAAACCTGGTGATCCGAATAATTTCAGGTCAATGCGGATTCACCTACTTAACCTTCAACGAGGGTGAGAAAATACCAATTGCATACAAATCTCATTTGTACACACAAGCGGAAATGCGCCTGAAAAAATCCTAACAGCAGTTCAAACCGCTGTAGCAAAAGAAAGAGCCTTAGCCCAAGGGAAACGCATTATTGTCGTAACCCCAGTACCTGCTTTAGAAGCGGTCACAAAAGCAAGCATTCCAAATGCTAAAGCGTTACATCCAAGATGGATATAATGGGTTAATTCTCTTGCTGCAACAGATGTTGAATATGTTTTTGATCCTGATTTAAAAACACAAGCATTCCTGCAATATGAACAAGAATGTCCTCTGCCTACTGAAATTCTGCCTCTCGATCAGTACGAATTCATAATTTACACTGACGGATCCGCACAACCCGCAACAGGGGGTAAGCAAGCTTACAGTGCAGCGTGTGCAATCGTTAAAGGTTGCATGCGAGGTGGCATCTTCAGCCCTATGGTCACAAAAACTCAATCTCTAGGGGATTGTACAGCTCAGCGAGCTGAACTACAAGCATTCAAACTGGCACTTGAAAGTACAGATCGAGAATTCCCCACACTGATAGTGTGCGATTCCTTCTACTGTGTTCAGTCGTATAATGAATATATACAAAACTGGCTTGAAAATGGTTTCAAAGATGCGAAAGGTGGCACAATTAAGCATAAATTGCTTTGGGAACAAGTAGTTCAGTTGAAAAACGAACTACCAAAGGCTCACGTGATCCACACACTGAGTCATCAATGTGATGGCGTTCACTTTGCAGGGAATTCATTGGCTGACGAAGCCGCAAAGGGGGCTGTTCAGACGGCTTCCGTAGCTGCGATCACTCGTTCAAAAACAAAAATAGACGGTGAGATAATGTTGGCTGTCAATGCTTCAAGCAAAAGCAGCAGTGCAGCATTACCAAAAAAGTTTCCACTAAAGTACTCTTATGTAATTGATGCGAACAACGTTCCTTTTGCTCGAATCCCTGGAGTGGGGGATAGGGTAATTCCAAACAAGGAACGCAGATTAGGACTAATCCTAGCAGCACACGAAGGGATAGCTTCTGCCCATGTAGGTGTTTCTGCAACAGTATCTTTACTCAAGCAAAGATATTGGTGGCCTGGCATTAGAAAACAAACAAAGAACTATGTTTTAGAATGTGATATATGCCAACAGATGAAAGTCTCCACAGTGAAACGTCCTGCGCAGACACCCCTGTTAATTTCAGACAAACCATTAGCTTGTGTTTACCTTGACCACTGCGGTCCCCTGCAAAGGGACGGTAACTATAAATATATCATGGTTGCAGTGGATTCTTGCTCTAGGTTCCTATGGATATGGCCTCAGCGCTCGGCTGACGCTCGAACTGTTATAAAAGATTTGCGAGTCTTTATCGGCACATACGCAATAGGCACGCTACATTCTGACCAGGGCCCTGCGTTTAGCTCTCGGGCTTACAAAGAAGCCAAGGCCAGTCTGGGCGTTGCATTGCGGTACTCCTCTCCATTCCATCCTGTGGGAAATTTGGTCGTGGAAAGGAAAAACCTGGACATAAAGCAGTCTATAACAGCTAGGGTATTAGATTCGGGTGATGGGTGGGTCAAACATCTTAATAGGGTCCAACGCTCATTGAATAATCTGCCAAGAAGTTCTCTGGGGGGGTCACTCCATATGAGGTCCTATTTGGGACAAGAATGTGGGTACCAGATCTCGATCACGTAGGCACAGTGGTGGAAAATAAACCCTTTGATATCAAAGATCGTTTGGCTGTTTTACAGGAACTAAATGATTTAAGAACAAAACAAAGCAACGTATTCCTACAGCCAACCACCACTGGGGATCAACTGGCTGTCCCAGCAAGGCCTGTCTGGATTCCAAAAGTTGGGGATCTAGTCAGAGAAAAGATTGCGGATAAGAAGGAATTTGGACCTTCTTACAGACAACCAGTACCTGTCCTAGCAGTTCAAGGAACAAGAACAGTACTTCTGCCACCCCTTGCTGGAAGAAAGGAGAAAAGATTTGTGTCCATCGACCTCATCAAACCACAGTATGTGGCCAATACTAAATAGTAGGCCTCGTGGACTCTGACCTAGTAGCAGACACACTCCTCTCGCTACTATCCAAGAGGTTCAGACTGAAAGACTGATAACAATTGGGAATTCAGCAGTAACAAATGAAGGACTAAGCAACAATGCAATGGAACTCATCCCTCTTGAAAACCAAGTAACAGTTCATCCAAATACACCCGTCTACACCAATGTAGCGAGTGATCAACTGGTTCCAGCGATTTCTACAAATCCTGATGCAATTCCAACAATTGACAGAACTGCTTCTGGCTATTTCATTAACTTTGATACGTTCTCAGAAGATCCGAGTGAACCTGAAACGACGCCAGCATCATTGAAATTCAAGCAGCAAGTACAAGACTTTCTTCACTTTCTGAAAAAGACTTATTTGGTTTCTCCATGGATTGAACTCTGGATTACATCTGGACTTTTTGTTTTCCTGCTCTGGCTAGCTTTGGTAACAACTGTGAGCGTGCTTATAAGTGGCAGATACATCCATGTGAATACTGAAGGAAAAGACGTGAACGTACTTTTGAAACCTCATAAATCTTCCCATCGTGAAATAAGAGACTTGTCTACAGTGAACATCACAGCTGTTCCTATACAGGATGGTATAGTGTGGGACAAAACAGATTTTGATATCTTCGGCCTGACGGAAGAATTGAACATTCCACATTTGTTTAAAATTTCACTAAGTGATCTAATTACGTCCAGTACCTATTCTGATGATTGGGACTTTGAGACTGTTAATGACATAATGTTTGACTTAGAAAAATCTGCTGCATTTTCTAAAAATGAATATTTAGAGGGTTCATCAGACTATGAAAAGCTGTATTGCTACAACCATTATGGTCATCATTATTTGCATAAATCTGCATACCCTAGAAATGTGTTTATGTTTAACCAATGGGAGCATTGTCCTACACCACCACACGGTAGTTCAAAAACATTTGCTAACAAGTTTCCATATTTTTCAGGGTACAATACATCTGATCCAGAAATGTTTTACTATAAAAATGTAAACAAAACAGGACTGAAAATTATGTTAACAAATACAAAACAGATTTACTCTGCAATATTTATTGCCCAACTGTCTAGACAGGGTTTAGACTTTTGAAAAGACACAATAGACATAAAAACTGTCTGGGGTACTAAAGATTGGCAAGTGCAGGGGATAGAAGCTTTATTTAGAGCCTGCATCATCCCTGAACAAATAATGTTTTTGAATGAAACTGTCCAACAAACATCTTGTCTTGGACTAGCCAAGATCAAAGAGATGAACACACCTTCTGTACCAACACCTGCCAGTGATAATAATACACAGGCAGCGGTGACAGTTGACAATATACTACAACTCAACAGATCTAATCCTGATTGGAAAAAATGGTTGATCTGGCCCACAGACACGAATAACTGTCAGGAAAGATTCCTGAATAAAACTCAGGGCTTTACTATTCATAGGCCAGACCCAAGATACGTCCAAAGACAGCATCCGGGGTAGTAACAACATACAGTGTAGGAAAATTATGCCTCGATTGGCTGCAGAAATCTACACTACAGGATGTGAAACAACACTTATCCTTACTTAAAGAGGACGCAGACCTTAGGGAATTCTTGCTTGGACCAAGAAAACCGCGTCAAAAACGTTTCATATATGCCGGCATTTATGCTGCCTATAATGAAGCATGGAAAGTATCACAGATGGAGGCTGCAGAACGAATACGTGAACTTGATCGTATTAATTTAGAGAAAACACTCTGTGGTCGACAATGGGTTAACAACTTTGTCCTCCAGAATATATTCATTGGATGGCATTGTATCCTCTGCTATCGACATACTAGAACAAGATTTGGCGATGTTACAACAAGGCCAATCTCAATTACGTTCTATTATGTTATTAAGCTGGACACTGCAATCTTTGCGTGCGGGCTATGTACCTTGGCGTTTCATCAACACATCGGCTCTGTTTGCAGAATACATTCTAACTGATAAACAGATCAAACTGGCACAAAGAGGAGCAAAGTATACAGTGCTGAGCATTGAAAAACTGGAAAAGTTACCATTCACAGTGGCAGAAAAACCAGCTACAGAATGGCTTATTCATGGCAAAAATCACATTACCTGTGACTACTTTTCAGTTTCAGTATTGCCTCAGACAAATGCAAGCAGGCAAATATGAAAGGTTGGGTAAGGAATACATTAAGACATCTTGGGATTTACCGTATACATATAGATGTTGGAGTGGGGATCGTGAAGTGTTTTTGAGCGGTACACACTGTAAACGTGCACTGAGCGGTTCACTTATATGTCAGGACATTTCTTTACACGGGGCTTGTAATGGTTCTGTGGCAAATTTGTCTTGCCATCAGCAGGGTACACCAGCTGCTGTGATTAATCCAACATTTGGACAACTTTCTAATGGGAGTTACCTCATGTTGAATGATCAAAGTTGCTGCGGCATGTTGCCAGGCATCCCATATCTAGTAACGGTCAACTCCAGGGTCACTTGCTGTATGCAAGTATTGTTTGCCCCATTAGACACAGTCAGGAGTCGCCTCTATGGCCTTCGCTGAACGTCTCTTTTATAAGATTTGATACTTTAAGCAGAATGAAAGCCATGCTTTTACAGCAAACAGTGCCTTTGACCTCGGCCAAAGAAACCTATGATCTACAAGTAGCAAGGACTTCGGCTGAGATACAGACTTTAATACGTACAAACTGCCCTATACATTTCGTGGAAATGATAGGACGTATCTTTAACATGTCTGATACAACCGGAATTGTACATGTATTTAAGAGCATCTGCTCCGGTCTGTTAGCACCTTTCCAGGCAATACTCGGAATCATCCCGAACTTTGCACAGTCGGTGTTTGGTGGCATACCATTAATTCTAGCACTTGTTGCCGGAATTCTATTTCTCTTACTGCTATTGCGCTATGGCCAGCCTATTCGCAGACATCACTCAGAGCGAAATGGAGAAAGCTCTCCTTGAACGAAAGTGCTGTGAGCAAATAGTACGGCTTTTGGGCATGACTCGTCTACGGGACCTTAATACAACGTGGTTCCTGTCATTCAGACTAATCTGGCAAGATTGCATCTTACCTGTTCTACGATGCCTGCTATGCGGTGAAGAATGCGTGTTAGACACCTGTCTAACATTTCCATCAGCTACGCCAACGGATGTCGATGCTCTGCTGGTCCCGATAACGGCCCATGCTCTGTGTTGCCCCCAGAGGCTGCCTATCCTGATGTCAGCATTCATTGAGATCTCACAGATGCTTCCGGCTGCTGCTGAGGTACGAGAAAGATCGACAGGCACACAGGTAACAACGGACGCGAACATTGCTGCGGCAACCTATGCTGAAAGCGGTGCTTCCCATCTCTGTGCAATTAATCTACTACACGAGGTGTTCCAACTGACAGCAACTTCAGTGGACGATGTTTTATCTACGGAAATAGATGATCTCATGTTTACACCAGACCCGTAAAACTGACTCTGATTGAGCCCACAGTGTTCCAGAGATGCGGTAACAATTTGGCCTTCATACTCCAAAAACGTGGAACTCTTCCCAAAATTGAACCTTTGTCCATTTTTCAAACAAAATGACACTTCAATCTGCTTAAAGTAGAACTAGCCTTATAGTACAGACTTCGCGGTACTTCCACAGACACTTCGTCATCTTGTTTGTCTATAAAAGTTCATTCATTTTCATGACATGAAATGACTTTGATTTTTTGAACAACTTATCGATCATTTTTTTCAAATGTAAATATTACTGCTGATTTCATTCATATTGTATTTTATTTTTAACTATATGCCTGAAATGAAAAGCAATGCTTCAAATGTACAGTACCTTTTGCATTCTAATAGGTTTTTTAAATGCCTTTTTAAATGGTTTTATGAAATATTTTAGCAATATGCGGTACTCCATTTAATGTTTAGCATTTTAAATGTTTAGTATTTTAGTATTATCGTACACACGAAAGTGGAGTGGGTGTTGTATTCCTCTTAGGGTGTCCATACACGGGCTTTCCTGTATCATGTCCTTATATAGGCACAATTCGTCCTGCCCTTATATAGGCATAAAATCCCAGTCCTTATTTAGGCATTAAACCGTGCACTCCAAATACAGGCATGGTCTCTGACATCCGTCCACCCTAACGTCACAACGAGTTCTTGAAGAACAGACCCTTAGGCTTCGGGAATTTCCCTAGCACAGGACTATTGATTTCTTCAAGGACTCATCTATTATGCATGAACCATTATTCCTTAGGGGTTCATTCATGACGTCTTCCGCTGTCCAATTCACGTCAATGCTAACATTCTGAGGTACCTTTCAGGGATAAATATACCTTCCCTAGCCCTTGAAAACTAGAGGAGACCTCGACTTCAGAGGAGCCCGTTTCCCGGCCTGACGCACATAGAAGACGCTGTCATCCCTGCAAGCAGAGAGTCCAGCTTCCAGTGATCTGACTTCCCTTGCGGGGTGTTGGAGTTCGAGTCTGGCAAAGAGATTCCTAACTCTCTCATTCTTAAGGTTTGGAGCAGACTAGAACCTAGAGGGACTCTTGGCATACTAGGCATACTAGACTTAACATACTCTTAGTATACCATAGTAAGGAATACTTCACCTACTTCTTACCTCTCCCTACACCTAGGTTAGGTTAGGTACATTGGGGTAGAACTAGCTTAGCAACGCATCTTATGAGTACTCGCATTTTTAGTCTGTGTTATTTATGTAAATGAATATCTGCTAAAGATAATGCTATCGCAGTATTATTTATTTCTACTGCTTACGCTCTACATTATTTATCTTGCATACTGTCTTGTTATCGTAACAGCACATTTAACTTACACGAGAAACAAGACTGTTCAATAAATCTTTTATTGAAATGCCCGTCTATTCTTTCTGTGTAACTTTGAGGAGAACTAAGCATGCACGATTGAGCTGAGTGAAATAGTTATCTATTGTTTCCACGACTCTGGGACACGTTCTGATTCTAAAGGGAAACAAAGTTGTCATGTTTTGCGGCTGCCAGAAACTACTCCCTTCTTGTCGTCAAGGAGTTTCTAGTTGCCTCTGAGCTAGCTGGCACAAGTAATTAAGTTTAATATACTCGATAGGGACATACTGACCTCAGTCCTATGTCAAACCTATAGGGGATATTATTCCAATGCGCAGAGCCTATTAGGGAAATAGGAGCTACACTACAGTCTTTCCTGAACCGGAAACAAGCATCCTGGGACCGGTTTCTGGGTAACACCCTTCATCAGCCAGGCTAGCTTGAATCCAGTGGCAAAGTGAGCAAGGGACCCACGTCTGGGCATACCCTGCCAACTTAGGGCGAACAAAGCAAACACAAGGAGATGATGGACGGAGCGCTGAAACTTTTCAGACACTCACCCCCAGTCACAGATCTGGGTTGAATCCATCATCATTCTTTAGCTCACTTCACCACCTCAGTTCAGACCCAGCTATATGCAAATCAGTCTTGACCCTGTGCCTCATGGGAACATTCCAGCCCGAACTGCCAAGCCAGTTCTTTCATGAACCGGAAACAAGCATCCTGGGACCGGTTTCTGGGTAACACCCTTCATCAGCCAGGCTAGCTTGAATCCAGTGGCAAAGTGAGCAAGGGACCCACGTCTGGGCATACCCTGCCAACTTAGGGCGAACAAAGCAAACACAAGGAGATGATGGACGGAGCGCTGAACCTTTTCAGACACTCACCCCCAGTCACAGATCTGGTTTGAATCCATCATCATTCTTTAGCTCACTTCACCACCTCAGTTCAGACCCAGCTATATGCAAATCAGTCTTGACCCTGTGCCTCATGGGAACAGTCCAGCCCGAACTTCCAAGCCAGTTCTTTCCTGAACCGGAAACAAGCATCCTGGGACCGGTTTCTGGGTAACACCCTTCATCAGCCAGGCTAGCTTGAATCCAGTGGCAAAGTGAGCAAGGGACCCACGTCTGGGCATACCCTGCCAACTTAGGGCGAACAAAGCAAACACAAGGAGATGATGGACGGAGGTCTGTTGGATCAGCAGATCCTCCGCAGTGCAAAATATACAAAGCTTTGAACTTTCATTTTTCTAAAACTACTGAACGGATTTACACTAAAACACAAAAAGCACTCTTTCTGGACCAAGATCCAGCTTTCTGCCAAATTTGGTGGAAATCCGTTCATCTAGAGACTGAGAAGGAGGGGGGGTTATTAATTCTCACAGGTGCATAAAATGGCGCTAGACCAAGTAGCGTGATCAGTATTCATATGACACAAAGTAAACACGGTGCTACAGGTAGGGGAAATAGCCCCTTAAACCCCCAAAACTTGGACCAGGCGGTCCAAAACAATATATATCAACAAATCCTATGCACATGCGAAAGAATAAAAAGTAGTGATGAGACACTGTTCTTGAAGTTCAAAATGAAGACGTAGTTCTTAACCGGTGTGGTTCATTTTTAATGTAGTAGTCTTTCGCAAAACCAGCCAACACGTGTTTTGTCAGTGGGTAGTGATACCCTTGACTTCTTCAGGGCTTTCTGTGATTATGATGACTGTTTAAACCTCTCAACCGGTGATATTTCCAACCCGGCTGGTCACGTAACAAAAATCGTTTCAGTGTAATAAAATTAATTCCGAATCTCAGATCCAGAAAATTGTGTCTGGTCCGAGCCTCATAACACCAGCGATTAATGCCAGGTGCGGCGCTCCCAATACGAGTACCAACTACACAATACCGGACGGCAGAATAAGCTGTCTGTTAAAACCAAATTCAGAACCGTGGCGAGTACGCCAAACGTCCTGTCTGGTCTCAGGATTGGGAGCGCCGCACCTGACATTAATTGCTGGTGTTATGAGGCTCGGACCAGACACAATTTTCTGGATCTGAGATTCGGAATTAATTTTATTACACTGAAACGATTTTTGTTACGTGACCAGCCGGGTCGGAAATATCACCGGTTCAGAGGTTTAAACAGTCATCATAATCGCAGAAAGCCCTGAAGAAGTCAAGGGTATCACTACCCACTGACGAAACACGTGTTGGCTGGTTTTGCGAAAGACTACTACATTAAAAATGAACCACACCGGTTAAGAACTACGTCTTCATTTTGAACTTCAAGAACAGTGTCTCATCACTACTTTTTATTCTTTCGCGTGTGCATAGGATTTGTTGATAAATCCGTTCAGCTGTATGGGCTATAGCTGTGTCTAAAGTCCCTATGGAGAAATGAATGAAGAAAACGTGTTTTGGGACCCCCCTTTTTCTCGGTCCCCGCTCGACGGATCACCCGAAACTTTCCATGCATAAACTAATGAAAAAGTAGCACCTTTTTTTCAAAAGTTTCATGGAGCTTCATCAAACGCCACCAAAGTTATTAGCAACACAAATATGCATAGTTTATCCAGTGGCGGTCCCCTCTGGGTAGTTATAGTTAGGACCACACTTGCATAGGAAAATAATTTTTGGGGTTTGCTAATACCTTTGGTGCTGCTTGTTTGACGAATCTTCACAATCCTTTCCAAAAAAATCTTATCCTCCTCAGCTCCTTCCTAGAAAGTTTCGGGGTGATCCGTGAAGCGGGGGCGAGAAAAAAGGGGGTTTCCCCAGGTAATTTTGCATTGGAAAATTAGATACAGCTACAGTCAAAAATCAATGGAATTACACAACATTTGGCAGAAAGCTAGATATCGGTCCAGAAAGTGTGCCTTTTGTGATTTGGTGTAAATCCGTTCAGTACTTTTGGAGAAATTAAGATTCTAAATGTATTTGTATATCACGCTGAGGAGGATCTACGTATCCGACAGAACTAAAGATAAGATCTGATTGGCTGCCACCACCTCAACAAAGATGTAGCAGCAGCCATTTTAGAAAACGTTAAAAAAGATATAGGGGGGCAGACTAGGGATGCCCTGACCCCCTAGGCCTGGTGGGATCCCCCCTTAGAGGCCAAACACATATTTTTGAAATGTTACCAGAGATACATGGACAATCTGTTGTGCCGTTAAGAAGAAAAAAAAAGGTGGGCTCCTGCCCTTTTCACAAATAATCCCCCAAGTGTGGGCAAGGACCCGAGAGGTTGCTTATATTTTTTTTTTTAGGGAGGTGGGTGTGTGACTTTAGGGGGTATCGAGGTCTCCACTTCAGGTGGCTGATTCTTTATTGTGGGTAGAGTGGTGTATGGTCCCCTCCTTCCTGAGTCTTTGTAAGGCCCCGGGTGCCCCATTCCCTGAGGCAAATTAGTTTATTTGGGGATGGGGTGTGCAGGCTCCCTCCCCTAGCTTTTGTAAGGCCCCATTGACCCCATCACCCCAGGGCTGATTCTTTTACTATGGGGAGGGGTTGTGCAGTCACTCTCCTCGAGCCTCAGTGACGCCCCTTGGACCCCATCCCCCTGAGGTTGATTCTTTTATTATGCAGAGGGAGGTCGCAGCCATCCATCGGCCCATTTTTTATGTGCATGGCAATTTTTATGGAGAGGGGACATCGGTCACCCCTTCCCTAACTGTAGACTGGCCCCGGCGAAAGCCCATCCCCTGGGGTCTGATCAAGGTGTTGTCCCAGGGACCCCATCCCCCTTGACACTGCTATTCCCTTCCCGGGAGACTGCGAGTAAGGAATACAAATTGAATTTCCTGCCCACACTCTCACGGACAGGGTACACAATTTTGCTACCACCCGGCGGGAGCAGAGAAATAAGCTGCTCTAACCCAGGTGGGAGCAAAGGAATGGAGCCAGCACGCACCAGCACCCATAATGGGTGCTGGCTGGGGCACCAAAAGGGGCCATGGGGCCTTGGGGCTCCCTTTGAAGCCCCCAACGATTTCCATGTTGTGGGTGCACCAGGGTACCCACAGGAAAATAATGGTTGGCTCCCACCGGCACCCACTATGGGTGCTGGCTGTGGAGTCGTCAGGGAAATGTTTAAAAAAAGACTCAAATACATGTTTAATATATATATTTTTTAAATAATGCTTTAGTGAAAATACTTTGTAACAATCACTATTATTAAACATTACAATGTGTGAATTTATGAAATATTGATTTGATTATAGTTATTGCTGACTTTTTGACAAAGACAATAGATATGCTTTGTATGTTGATATGCTGACCCCTTGATAATGCCAATAGGTCCACCGCTTTTTATATTTTTGGTATACTGACTCTTTGACAAAACCAGTAGGTCTTCCTTACTTAAAATGACACCCTTTATATTGTTATGTGACATAGTCAGCCATGTGCTTCCTGGGATCATTATAGTCAAGAAGTGACCAGTGCATCAGGCACAGCAACAGCTGAACATGTCTGAGACACTGCCTAGTGTGGTCCTATTCCTCCATGCTGCTCTGTAATGGCTGAAAAACAGGAAGAAGCAGAGTGTTTATTCCTGGACGCTACTCAGTCAGACTTTATTTACCTATGAATAGTACTCCAGCTCGAAGGAATTCTATGCTGTTTGTCAAGAATAGGTAACTAGCACTTCTAACCTATATATAACCATCAACGTTTTCTCATCCACTATATACATTGTTCTTTGAAGCAGTCTAAAGGTAGCATTTTGGCACAGTATAAAACTCCAAAATAACTCCATCCAATTTTCCAATGTTGTCACTGCATTTGGCAGCAGTGGGATTCTGGCGAGGAATGTGTTGGAGGTCCATCATATCAGTTAACGACGTAGTACAATGCTTTTAAATCAAGGTGTCAAAATTTGGAGCACAAGTTCTAGAGCTGTGCCAAGTTTCCAGAATAGATACGAGATATAGTTACATTTAATAAGGCAAAATTGGACACATATATACATAACAAATAGTTATCATGAAAATATGACAATAACCCAGGCCTCCTGGAACATGGTTGAACATCCATGCCATGATCTAGCATTAACCATCTTAGCTAACCTTAGCTAAACCTGGAACATGTGCTACTCTTCATTCTAACTAATGTGAGCCATTTTCCATTGACTGTGATGCTCTCGAGGAGTTTCTTCCTACTTGTGGCTGTGGTAGGATCTGAAACAACACTTACGGTTTGAATGCAATTAGAGGAACAAAATAAATCCCTGGGCTAGGTTCATGTATGCTCCTCTGAAAAGAGGCTAAAATTCACCCTCCATGTCCACTGCTCTATGCAAGCTTCCTTAATTATCTGGATGAGGGAGGCAGGGAGCACAGTATATACTTAAAGTGAGTGGAAACAGAGAGACATGTGTCATGTGTCATTTGTCACACGTGTCACAAGGCAAGGTCTTGATTAAGAGTGAATGAAAGGTGTTACTTTGTTCAAGGTGAACTAGGCCTAGGTCTATTTCTAGGCTGCCAAATAAACATTAATCTCCTCTTCCCAAGTCAAGCACAGGAATGGTTGGTTGCGTAGAATGGGGAAATGGATAAACAGAGGTTCTGCAGCTTTCGGTGTGTCACCAACATTGCAAGAGTGCTGTTCTTCGAATAAATGGCCTTTGGTGAGGTGAGGTTAGTGATTTTGTCAGTTGTACAGGGAAGACTTCCTGGCACCTTCAGGTGGGGGCATTTAAGGCCTCATTATGAGTTGAGCAGAGTGTTATGTCCAGTGGGGGACCTGCCCCGCCCAATTTCGGGTTTTACCTGTTGTAGGACCACTAGCCAGGGGGAAAATGTCGGTCAAAAAGGTGCCAGAAGAGCACTGCATCTAATGAAGAATTTTTGGTATTTCTGGGTCAAGCATGTTATTCCCCAACCTGAGATGAATAATCTGTGATGCCCGCTAACTGGGGCTGTGATAGCATTCAGAAATCATTAACTCTGTCCCTAGTGTCGCCCCCTGTTTACTCCTCTTTTCGTAAGTAACTTCTTAGAGTAAAATTGGAGACCAGTCAGCAAGAGTTCTGATAGAATTCGCAGGGATGAAGTTGAGTTGAATATCCTCGCGGCCCTAATCTTCAATCCAATCCTCTGATTAAAGCTCACCCTGAAATGCGGTTTGTACAACCGGTGGCACACATTCAAAAATGCGAAACACTACAGAGCCAGGATAAAATGTGACATCAGAGTAATTGCACTATTTTATTTGGACAAGTGGTAATAATTCAGTCATCGTACTGTAAATTGTTACCACTTGTCCAAATAGTATTTCAGTTTACTCTTATGTTACATTTTAATTTGCCTTCACAAATTTTTGCAATTGACATGGCTGGGGGCGATCCGAGCAGATGTGATTGTTGCACCACAAGCATATTTGGGGATGAAGCAAAAAAAATAGCCAGAGGTAAAGCGGCAAACAGCCTGCCAAGTCTATTAATGAGGCTTTATTAAAAATGAACAGATTTATGTTTGAACTATGTTAAAGTAACAGTGGTCCAGAACAGAAGGCTCCAAGCAACTGAGTTAGCCTGATACTGAAGAAGTTTTACCAACATCATTGTCAAAGTTCGTAGGTCTGGCTTTACATTTGCAGTAAAGATCTTTTTATTTTTATCACAAATATAAGGTTTATCCTTTGCCTGCTTAACTTTACAACTAACCCACCATATTTTTTTTAAAGAACAGTATTGCTAAAAAGGTTGTGTGCAATGGAACAATAAAAAGTGGGTTTAGGTCTATGTTTGTGGAGCTTAGAGATCATAGCAAACACCAATGTAATGGTTTTCTGGTGCTACATGTATTTTTTTGGGAGATGGTGCACCCAAAGTGAACTTATTCTGCTCCAAACGACTTGAACCCCCAACTAAAATCCCCTTGCAAATAAAAAGATATATAACCAAGTGTAGATGTTTCCATAATTGTACAAGATACATACAAATGTAAAGTGCGTGAGTTGTTAACAACATCATATAACATATGCAACTTTATTCGCCCAACTAAAGTTCTCAAATATTCGGTCTGCCCACTTTATGCCTTGCACCTCTGTATGTGTCTAAATACAGCTATCCTAATCTGAGGTATAGCTTTACATGTCTAGGCCCTGAATCATTTGACTAGTATTATCTAATGTGCTGTTATACAGTCAGCAAATGCCAGGGATCCCTATAACACTCCGTGTGCAGTCACCCATGCCCATGTATGTCAAGGTACTAAAATATACCAGATGCAGACTCCTTTTCCCTAGCCCTGCTGTTGTCTACCTGGAAAGGATTCATTGGCTGAGGTAAAGTCTTATTACCCTCAGGTCTCTCCTGTCCTCGTCCTATTAGTTTCCTGCTTGTTTTGGGTGGGTGCGACCCTGCGTTTTGGTGGGGTGCTTTCCTGGCTGTGTGCTTTGGCTGTTGTTTCCTGCGGTTCACCCATTTGCTTCCCTTGGGTTGCTACTTTTGGTGTGGTTTCTTGGGTGTGCTTGAGTGTTTTGGAAGGCCGGGAATTCTGGCTTTGGTGTTCTCCACTTGTTATGAATGGGACGAGGGCAGGTGGGACCTGGGGGTAATGCTGTATTACTTACTGGTAATCTTCATTACTCCGGGTCCCGTTGTCCTCGTCCCATTCATTACGCCCCGCCCTCCCTCCTGGACAGCCGGTCTTACTGTTGGGGGCTTGGTAGTTTGGGTGGAAAGCTGGGTAAGTACTGCTTATGTACTCCCAGTGGGAAGGGTTGGGGTCCCAGCATTCCTCTGTTCTTTTTTTCTGTTGGGAGATGATTATCTCCAATTGTTATGAATGGGACACGGACAACGGGACCAGGAGTAATGAAGATTACCGGTAAGTAATAGGGCATTACATAGAGTATGTGTAGTCTAATATAATTGTGTACTAATCAGATGGCAGAAACAGTCATATTATGCCTGGTAAAACTGTGCATGTCCAACTACAGACATGATATGTCCAGAGGCAGCTTCATATCTCCAAGTAGAACCACACAAACACCAGTACCACCATCATCAGCCAGATACAGCACATCACACCGTGCTGCCATATGCCAGATGCAGTGACGTATGCCAGGTGATGAAGCTGATGACCATGTGCTGGCATCATTTATGAGAGATAGCTGCATATTAAAAGGTACAGCTATCTTATAGCATATATAGCCTTATTTGATCATTTATGAAGATACACGATTTAAGATTATAAGATACAAACTAAATGGAAGGAAGCACATGCAGAGGGCCTAAATGTTATGAGAAAGTAGTCCAGCTTTCGCATCTGCGTGATGCACCTTCGGCCGAGGCGCAAAATACACCAGAGGAAGAGCCTTAAGATGAAAGTTGAAACGTTTCTTTCTTTCTGACGTGAATACACACCCCTTAAGGTTATGCTTTGGAAGTGCAGGATTGTTACAAATGAGATGTATGTTGGAAAATTGTTTTGTTTTATGCATCCAATTAAAAGTACACCAATATGTACTGTAAAACCAAATAAACAAAGTATAAGTTAATAGGGCACAACAGTGAGAGAAGGACCTTTTTGCTGCTTGCATTATGGAGAATGGGACAATCAGATCCAGTGTCTACTACTTGCAGATGTCTCTAGGGCAAAATTCTAGAAAACAGGTTGTGAATCAATTGCATTTCTTCCATTTTTTTAAGGTAAATGAAGCAGAAATAAAACGTTCACTTTGTTTAGTTTCTTCCCTAATGCAAACATTTTATGCCATCTGGACCGCTGTATCATCCATCCGGAGAAAAATGTTTGTAGTCCGACCCCTAGCTCATATAATAATAATAATAATAATAATAATATGGCTTTATATGCAATTCTTTCACTATTCTTGCACCATTGTCTCTGACTGTGTGTGGTTTGTGGGGCACTGTAGCTGTGTTGTGGATGTTCTGTAAATTGTAGTCACATTTTTTCTCCAAAGTGTGTCAATAAGGTAACTAAAGTATACTTTATAAATAAAGTGTTTTAGCTTTCAAAATAAAAAGACACACCCGAATGTATAAAAACAATATTTAATCTTTTGCATATATAAATTAGGACATTAATCTATTTAAAATTCTCTGGAATTGCAGGACTGATCATTTTAACAAGGAGATAGCCAAACTGTTGGCGTCTTTGTGCACATCATCCCTCACTTGCTAATATCCCACCCTAGACTTTTTGATTTAGGATCAGAAGACAAATTTAAACCCAGCTCAGAGAACTAGATTTATGAATACAGTATAACCTAGTAATTAAACTTTCAAGAAAGTTTTTCATTTCCTTCGCTCACACAATTATGCCTGAAAGCAGAAGCGCTGTCTGGCTTCTGGCCATGAAACTGCCGGCTTCTCCTAATTATGGGCTGTCGCTGAAAGTGGTGGGGTGCTTAAAGATGCAAGGGCATTCAAGGAAAGTCATATATTTTTCACATCATAACCATCCAATTATCTTTTTGAGAACACTTGATCCCAATAATATTCTGTTCGTACAAGCACATGAGAAACCGCTTGTGCTGATCACAACATTATGTTGTCAAACTCAACTGAAGTTCGGTTGGGTTTAATCAGTGTCAGCATCTTTCAAGAGATGTTTACTCAGAACGAGCCCTTGCAAGCGATTGAGTTACGACGCTCATAAATATTTATAGGGTTGTGATGCGCATTCCCTAAAAAATTTTTTTTTAGTATATTGTATTGGAAGTTAACAAGAATTGCCCGTTAGCAACTGATCACATTGCATGACTAAGGCCTTAATTTCCAGTGGCCGTAGAAACTCTGAAACTGGCCCCAACCACCCGGGAGGAGGCATCGCCACCGCACACAAAAGCTCCCTCCACCTCACCACCTCCAGCGAATACTTCCCTGCCGCTGAACACCTGCACTTCCAGGTCCAGAGTAGCCCCAACTCCACACTCCGTGGCACCCTCGCCTACAGACCCCCCGGCCCCCGAGCACCCCTCGCCGACACCATCACCAACCTCATCGCACCCCACGCCATCGCCGCCACAGACTACATACTCATCAGAGACCTGAACTTCCACCTCGACAACGTCAGCGACCCCAACTCCGCCGCCCTCATTGACAACCTTGCCAACATCGGACTGAAACAACTCGTCACCACACCGACCCACAAGGCAGGACACACTCTCGACCCCATCTTCACAGGAGATAGCAGCGTTCACTTCAGCCACAACACGCAGCACCCATGGACCGACCACCACTGCGTACACTTCATAGTCAACAAACCCAAACCCCCCGAACCGGCTCCGCGCCTCCCGCGTAGGAACTGGAGCAGAGTCACCGAAGAACAACTCAACTCCACCCTCAACAGAAACACTCCCCCGCTGCAACCGACGCCAACCTCGCGGCCATGGAATTCCACAATTGGATCGCCAACTGCGTAGACCAGCTCGCCCCGCTGCGCAACCCCGACAAGCAACACCTTAGAAAAGCCGCCTGGTTCACCACCGATCTCCAGGAAGCCAGACTCACCTGCAGACTCCTGGAGAAGAACTGGAGAAACAGTAAGACAACTGACAACCACATCACCTACAAGGACGCTATGACCGTATACCATCAACGCATCAGAACCACCAAAAGGACCTTCATCCACAACAGAATCCTCGCCAACTCCGGCAACTCCAAGGAACTTTTCAGCGTCATCCAGGAATTCACCAAGCCCCGCAGCGAAGCCACTGACATCACCCCCTCACAGGACCTCTGCGACAAACTCAGCTCCTACTTCCACCTGAAGATAAAGAACCTCTACGACAACTTCAACTACCATACGCCCGACCCCGCAGTCAGCCTGCCCGGCGACAACACCAGCCAGACCACCATCTCTGCCTGGACATCGATAAAGACCGAGGAGACCACCGCGACCATGAAAGGCATCCACTACGGGGCCCCCACAGACCCCTGCCCACCCCACATATACCACAGAGCCGCCACCACCATCGCACCCGTATTACAACGTGCCATCAACACTTCTTTCAAGACCGGCTACTTCCCTGACTACTGGAAACGCGTAGAAGTCAGGCCCTTGCTCAAGAAGCCCTCAGCAGACCCGACGGACCTCAAGAACTACCGGCCCATCTCGCTCCTCCCTTTTGCAGCTAAAGTCGCCGAGAAAAACGGCCAACACAGAACTGTCAAGGTTCATCGAAGACAACGCTATCCTCGACCCTTCCCAATCTGGATTCCGAAGCAACCACAGCACCGAGACTGCCCTACTCGCCGCTACTGACGACATCTGCCCCCTCCTCGACCAGGGCCACACCACGGCCCTGATTCTACTCGACCTGTCAGCAGCCTTCGACACCGTCTCCCACCGCACACTCACAGACAGACTACATGACGCCGGCATACAAGGCACCGCCCTCGACTGGCAGAAGCCAAAGGATCCGACTGCCACCCTTCCTCTCTCTACCCAGTGAAATCAACTGCGGAGTCCCACAGTGATCTTCACTCAGCCCCACCCTCTTCATCGACTACATGGCCCCCCTCGCCGCCATCGTCCGACGACATGGCCTCAGCATAGTCTCCTACGCCGGCGACACCCAGCTCATCCTCTCCCTCACCAATGACCCCACCACCACCAGACTCAACTTCCAGGAAGAATGCCGGACGTCGCAGCCTGGATGAACAACAGCTGCTTAAAACTCAACTCAGAGAAGACCGAAGACCTCGTCCTCGGAACCACCCCTTCGGCGTGGAACAACACCTGGTGGCACACCACCCTCGGCATCCCCCCCACCCCCACAGACCACGCCAAGAACCTCAGCATCGTACTCGACGCCTCCCTCTCCATGAATCAACAGGTCAACACCGTGACCTCCAGCTGCTTCAACACCCTCCGCATCCTCCGTAAGACCTTCAAATTGATCCCCCCCGAGGCAAGGAAGACAGTCACCCATGCACTCATCACCAGCAGGCTGGACTACGGAAACACCCTCTACGCCGGCATCAACAAGTCCCTACTCCGCAAGCTCCAGACTATACAGAACACCGCCGCCAGACTCGTTCTCGGGGTCCCTCGACGCGAACACATCAGCCAACACTGCGTAAGCTCCACTGGCTCCCCGTCGAGAAAAGAGTCACCTTCAAGATACTCACCTACGCCTACAAATGTCTACACAACACCGGACCCCAATACCTCAACGACAGAACCACCCTCCACGTGCCCAAACGCAACCTCCGCTCCACCAACCTCCTCCTCGCCGAAACCTGGCGCATTCGCAGAGCCAGAGCAGGGGGAAGATCCTTCTCCTACATCACGGCCAAGACCTGTAACGAGCTCCCCACCGACATCAGACATGCCCCCTCCCTGAACGCCTTCAGGAAGGCGCTGAAGACCTGGCTCTTCGACTAATGCGGAACTGCTGACCCCCCCTCAGCGCCTTGAGACCCTCACGGGTGAGTAGCGCGCCTACAATCCCCCTGATTGATTGATTGATTGATTGATTGATTGATTGAAGATGCTTGTTTCTGGTCCAGGGAAGACCTGGCTTGGCATTACGGGCTGGACTGTTCCCACGAGGAACAGGGTCAAGACTGATTTGCATATGGCTGGGTCTGAACTGGGGTGGCGAAGTGAGCTAAAGAACGATGATGGATTCAACCCAGATTTGTGACTGGGGGGTGAGTGTCTGAAATGTTTCCGTGCTCCGTCCATCATCTCCTTGTGTTTGCTTTGTTTGCCCTAAGTTGGCAGGGTATGCCCAGACGTGGGTCCCTTGCTCACTTTGCCACTGGATTCAAGCTAGCCTGGCTGATGAGGGGTGTTACCCCAAAACCGGTCCCAGAATGCTTGTTTCCGGTCCAGGGAAGACCTGGCTTGGCAGTTCGTACTGGACTGTTCCCATGAGGCACAGTGTCAAGACTGATTTGCATTTAGCTGGGTCTGAACTGGGGTGGCAAAGTGAGCTAAAGAACGATGATGGATTCAACCCAGATCTGTGACTGGGGTGAGTGTCTGAAAAGTTTCAGTGCTCCATCCATCATCTCCTTGTGTTTGCCTAGAAACTGATTGTCAGTTCAACTCTCCTTTCTGTCAGTCAAACCCTCTCCAAGTGAACTTACATACCCTTACTGCCATCCATATTGTGGACTCACTAAGCAGAGCATTCAACCTCCGTATGAAGTTAAGCCATTGAGGGAAGCTTTGAAAACAGTAATGGCCCGCCAAGGGAATCTGGCATTATTCAAACATAATTTGCAGCAGAGTGCTGGAAAGGGGTCAGATGCTTAGCAGAATTGGTAAATGCACCAATTCATTTGAGTTCTTTTTGAGTATGCTAATACCATATTTTCATCATCATAAATTTGCATCATGGGTAGGATACAAAACTGTCAAGAATTAGTGTAGACGATCCTATTAAAAGAGCTGGAGCATTGAATAAATGCCAATAGTTGCATTTTACTCACAGCAATATTGGAAAGGGGATCCCGGAGCATTCTTGAAACACCACATTAAGTCAATTTCCTCCAGAAACAAGTCCATTATAATCAAGATATAGCAATGCGTTGCTGTGGCGTAGATTGCACTATGTTGCAGAATTGGATCCAGAGCACAGTTGAAGAGGGCAGCCACCTCTGATGGCAGACTAGAAGCATGAAGGGGCATGACAGCACCGGCTGTGCCACCATATCAACTAGCGGGTTTGTGTGCAAGGCTGGGAAATAATGGGCAAGAAACTCTGAAAAGATGTGAATCAACCAAAGAATCTTTATTTCTTCACTAATCCCTAGTTTCAGTTCCTTTCGATTATAAGAATTGTTGTAAGTAAGGATTGTTTACACTTGTAAAGGTTCTTTTGCCGCCTCATGGAGTGCTATCAGGGACGTCCTGGATGCCACATTGGAGAATTGGATTGTTTCACCCTCGTGAATGTGGAATCAGACTTTACTATCATATTTACTGTAGGTCTACCACCCTGTTGCTCGAAAATGGTGATCTATAAGCCTAACCTATGTCTATTTCAAGCAAAGCTATCTGTTTCAGTTCAGACCAATGTTGGTGGGGCTGTGGAGAGGTGGGAAAGAATATCTACATATGGTGGCCATGTACTCAGATTCAAGTTCATCATAAAGAGGTGTTAGTCAGAATTAAAAAGATAACGTGAGTCAGGTTATTGCTTGAATGTACAGTAATACTGTTTGGAGTTGTTAGACCTGGCATCCTTGGCGTGGGTCTCCCTTCCATTTTGTTATGATGCCTCCTATGTTATTGATCTGTTTTTGCTGGTGTTAGATGCTTTGGGCACTGTGCCACTGCTATTCAGTGCCACAGTGCAAGTGCTCCCTATGATAAATTGTGTGATGGATTAGTGACTCCATGATTGGATGATTGGTTTACTTGTCAGTCCCTAGTACAGTGCACTGAGTGTGCCCAGGGCTTGTAAATCCAATGCCGCTGGTGGGCTTGCAGCACTGATTGTGCCACCCACAGAAGCGGCTTGTAAAATGTGCCTCAGGCCTGCCATTGCAGAGCCTGTGTGCAGCCTAGGGCTGCCATGTCGACTTGGTGAGTACACCCACTTACCAGTCCCTAAACCTTCCCTTTACTGCATGTTGGTCACCCCTAAAATAGGCCCTAGGGCAGGGTGCATTGTAAGTACAATGTAGGACATGCCCTGGTGTGTGTGGCATGTCCTAATAGTGAATTACAGCCATTTTCGTTTTCACTATTGCAAGGCTACCTGCTCCCCATAGGCCAGAATGGGCAGACTGACTATTACACCTTATAGTCAGAACTGACCCAGGGAACATGGTAGAAAAACGAATTTAGTATGCCTGAACTCAGAATGATAAAATACATCTTTTAGTGAAGTTGGTTTTAACATTCTGTGTTTGAAAATACCACTTTTAGAAAGTGGGTATTTTCTTGCCTAAACTTCCAAGCGTGCCTCTGCTAGGTTGTGTATTCCTTGTCTGGAGATTGAGAGACAGGGGCTGGGGGTGGCTACAGGAGACAGGGTGAGTCAGCACAGGGCTGAATAGAAAGATCTGCATCCAGAGTGGAGGGAGGAGTTGCACCTGGGTCTGAATAGGGCTGTGCCTGCCTTCCACAATGCTGGCTCCACCTCCTGCCGGGCGGCTGAGCACCCTGCCCCACATTCTGAAAGGAAAGAAGGAGTCAGAAAAACAAAGTGCTCCAGGACTGACCAGAACTGGTTTTGGACTAGGCAAAGGCCTCTCTGCCTTCAGAGAACAAAGAGAAACTGTGTATAAAAGGGGGACCCAGACCCCTAGGAAATTAGATCACTTTGGGAAACAAGAAGAAACCTTTGCTGAGGAGCGTAACCAAGAAGAAACTGAGGAGAAGACTATCCCTAAGCTAGAGGGATCTGCCTGCAGTGGTTGCCTGACTGCCAAAGGAAGGAGAAAGGACTTTGTGTGCACTTTTATTCAACTTGTGAAGGATCTCCAAGGGCTTGAGAAAAGAGCTTGCCTCCTGCTGAAGTCTCAGGGACAACAGACTTCAACCACCAGCTCCCCAAGAATCCTTTGGAAGTGCCTGCTGCTGTTTCGGGCCTTCTGAAGGGACTGCGTGTCGCAAGGAGCTGGAAGCGCGACTCAAGAGGGAGAAGCGTATCGCCGTCGCAGCCGCTGCCGTCGCATCACGGAGATGACGCCGCTGTAGCTGTCGCATTGCACCGCATCTCGAGAAACGTCCCGCAACCCCGAAGAAGCGCGTCGCAGCCGCTGCCGTCGCATCGTAGAAGTCGCCGCTGTAGCTGTCGCATTGCACCGCATCAGGAGAAGAGTCTCGCAACGAGGAAGAAGTGTGTCGCCGTCGCAGCCATCGCATCATAGATGTCGCCGCTGTAGCTGTCGCATTGCACCGCATCGAGAGAAGCGCCTCGCATCCACGGAGAAGCGTGCCGCCGTCGGAGCTGCTGCCGTCGCATCACGAAACAAGGGTGTCGCCGCTGCAGTCGTCGCATCGAGCGGAAGCATCTCGCAACGTCGGAGAAGAGTGTCGCCGCCAAAGCCGCTGTCGTCGCATCACGGAACAAGGGTGTCGCCGCTGCAGCTGACGCATCGAGTCGAGACTTCTCGCAACATCGGAGAAGCGTGCCGCATCAGGAAGAACTTGACGTCTTTATTTCTTTGCACCAGAACTTTGTCGCATCTCCATCTCTGCAACACTTTCGTTGTAGAAGCGTGACGCATCGTAAGGTACATTGACTCAAAGTGTCGCATTTTAAGAACTGAAGAGAACTAAGCTAAACCTACCATTTTAAGTACAGTATTGTGGATTTTTGTCGTTTATGGTCTTGTGTTAAATCTATATAAAGAATACTTATTTTTGATATAAAACTTGTGTGGTGTCCATCTGTAGTGTTGTCACTGGATTACTGTATGTGTTCACAAATGCTTAACACACTGCCTCTGAGATAAGCCTGTCTGCTCGTGCCAAGCTACCAAGGGGGTGAGCAGGGGTTATTTTAGGAGTGTACCCCCCTACCCTGACTAGAGGCGAGGGTCCCTATTTGTCACAAGTACCTACCTGTGCCAACTAGAGACCCCCAATTCTAACATTGGTGGTCAGCGGTGAGGATTCTGGACTTGCATTTGTGACTCATGTACAGTGATTGGTGAACACTACTAGTGAGTGCAGACCAAAACGTGACCACATACTTTTTGTAGTTTTTTTTTCTAGGACGTTCCATTTTTGCCAAGTTCAGCCATCATGAAACCAGCATCCATAGCATCTGTTGATTTTGATTGGGAAGAGGAGAAACTAGAATGCTACAATGCGAAGCAGCTGAAGCACTTCTGCAAAAGATTTAATGTTGCAATTACCGGGCTCACCAAGAGGGATGAGTTCTATAAGGCGCTGAGGGCCTGGGTAGAAGCAAGGAAAACCCCTGAGAATGAGGCGCTGAGGGCCTGGGTAGAAGCAAGGAAAACCCCTGAGAATGAGGAAGGGGATAATCATGCAGATGTGCAGCTGGAAGGACCCTTGGGTCCAGAGAAAAGGAAAGCACCTTCCCTAGCAGGTAGCAGTGTTTCTGCCAAAGGCCTGTCCCCAGAAGAGCTGGAGGACAGGGAGAGAAATAGGATACATGAGTTGGAGCTGGCCAAAATGAGTGGGCAATTGGAGATTAGGAAAATGGCCCTGGAAGAAAAGAAGATGCAGCTTGAGCATGATAGAAGTTTGAGGGAGTTGGATTTGAAAGCTAGGAGCTTAGAAATTACTCCCTCTGGTGGCAGCACACCGTCAATGCCTGTGGAATCTAGAGTGTATATTCCTAAGGATGTGGTCAGGGAATTTTTTTTAAATGATGACATTGGGCAGTGGTTCAAGGCCTATGAGGTAGCCATGTCTTCCCACCGGGTCCCTGAGAAGGATTGGGGAGCAGGGTTGTGGGGACGGTTCCTTAGTGAAGGGCGGGACACACTGCTAGATTTGCCTTCTGATGTCCATAATTCATATCACCACATGAAGGATACTTTAATGTCTAGGTATGGTTTAACTCCTGAATTGTATAGGCAGAGGTTCAGGGGTTGCAAGAAGATAGAGAACAGTACCTGGGTTGAATATGTCACTTTTTTCTGCAGAGCATTGGATGGTTGGGTGAAGGGTAGCAAAGTTGATGATTTTCAGGGGCTCCTTGATTTGATTGCATGGGAGCACTTGTCAAGTAACTGTTTTCCAGAGCTACGCCAGCACCTGATAGATAGCAGGCTGACTATCCCTAGGAAGCTTGCTGAGGAGGCGGACCGCTGGGTCAGTACCAGGGTCCACAAGGGTCACGTGGGAGACTCAGCCAAGGGTGGGCAGGGTCCCCAGCAGAAGAGTGGGGGGACAAGGGTAAACAGAGGGTGTTCCAAAGAAGGCCCCAAAGTAGTCCCCAGGGGAACCAAGGGAAAGGTTCCCAGCCTCCCCCAGAAACCCTCAGGGGCCCCGACAGGTCCACCTGTTCAAAGGGGACCCCTGAGATGCTACAAATGTGGGGACCTGGGTCATATAGCGAATGATCCCAGGTGCCCCCAGTTTGGAAAGACAGCACCCCCTGGTGCAGCCCCCCGGCAGATGGCTAGTGTAGCCCTGGGTGAGGAGATGGGTGCCCAAGATGGGTGGGGTCCCGCAGAGATGTCCCTTGTCTCATTAGGAGACTGTGAGGTGGTCCCCAAGACCCAGCTGCCTGATAACACTAAGAAATACAGGCAGTGGGTGACCATCAATGGCCATAGGGTGGAGGCTCTTAGAGATACAGGAGCCAGTGTGACAGCTGTCAAGGGTCACCTGGTGTCCCAAGAGCAGGTTGTCCCCCATGCATTCTATCCAGTTGTTGCCGCTGACAACACAGAGAGTCACTGCAAGGTGGCTCAGGTTCCCTTTGAGTGGGGGGGGTCTCTGGTACTCTTCAGGTAGCTGGGAGGCCCGCCATGCCTGTTGACTGTTTGTTAAGGAACGACTTGGAGAGCTCACCTTGGGCGAAGGTGGAGCGAAGTGCTCATTTAGAGATGTTGGGTTTGCCTGACTGGGCGTGTGTGACCACCCGGTCCATGGCAGCAAGTAAAGGTGCCCAAGAGGACCTGGAGCCTGAGAGGGAGGCCCAGGTACCTGCCGTCATGAGAAGAGGCAGGGGGTGCGGGAAACCGGCCCCCGAAGTTCCCACGGTCCAGGAGGAGGCAGACCTTGAGGGGGATGCCCTGGAGCCTACAGGGGAACAGGTAGGTGAACTGGGGGACCTGCCTGAGCTGACCCATTGGCAGCAAGAAGGAGGACCCTCCAGGGAAGAATTCTGCAGGGAGCAGAAAGAATGCCCTTCTCTTGTGGGTCTGCGGCAACAGGCTGCAGACTAGGGAACAGGTGATCAGTATGGGTCACATTGGGTCTATTGGGAGAATGGTCTCCTGTATAGTGAGCCTAAGGTTGCTGAGCCTGGGTCAGCCCGTGTGCTGGTGGTACCCCAGTGCTTCAGAGCCTTCCTACTGGGGCTGGCTCATGATGTTCCATTGGCAGGACATTTGGGGCAAGACAAGACCTTTGAGAGGCTTGTCACCCACTTTTATTGGCCCCAAATGCGCAGGAGTTCAGACACTCACTGCAGGACATGTCAGACTTGCCAGGCAAGTGGAAAGAGTGGGAGGAAGCGCAAGGCTCCTCTCCAGCCATTCCCTGTAGTCAGCACACCCTTTGAACGGGTGGGTATTGACATTGTGGGGCCACTGGACCCCAAGACCGCCATGAGCAACAGGTTCATCCTGGTCTTGGTGGACCATGCCACCCGGTACCCGGAAGCCATACCTCTGAGGACAGTGACGGCCCCCGTGGTGGGACGAGCACTGATGGGAATTTTCTCCAGAGTGGGATTCCCTCGCGAGGTAGTGTCTGACCGGGGGACCAACTTCATTTCCAAATATATGAAGTCCCTGTGGCAGGAGTGTGGGGTAACCTACAAGTTTACCACTCCTTACCACCCCCAAGGAAATGGGTTGGTTGAAAGGTTCAACCGAACCCTCAAAGGCATGATTATGGGTCTTGAGGAACCTATGAGGCGTAAGTGGGACGTCCTCTTACCATGCCTGCTCTTTGCTTACCGTGAGGTGCCACAGAAATCTCTAGGGTTCAGCCCCTTTGAGCTTCTCTATGGACACCCCGTGAGAGGACCTCTAAGTTTGGTCAAAGAAGGCTGGGAGCAATCTCCCAGGAAACCTCCCCAGGATGTATACAGTTACATGCTGGCCTTTAGGAACCAAACTAGGCGTTTCAGGCAACTCGCTGAGGCGAATCTGGAAGCCAGCCAGGAGGAGATGAAGCGGTGGTACGACCAGAATACCACTCTGGTAGAGCTTCAGCCTGGTCAGAAAGTGTGGGTCATGGCCCCAGTGGAGCCCTGCGCGCTCCAGGATAAGTGGACCGGACCCTTTGAGGTTGTAGAGCGCAAAGTCCGGTTACCTACTTGGTGGACTTGCGGTCTCCCAGGAACCCCTTGAGGGTCCTGCATGTCAACCGCCTGAAGCCCCACTTGGAGAGGTCCCAAGTGGGCATGCTCTTAGCGACAGATGCTGGGATGGAGGAGGAGACCGAGCCTCTTCCTGACCTCCTGTCAGCAACAGAGCAAGATGGGTCAGTGGATGGTGTCAACCTCTCTTCCACCCTGACCCCTGAGCAACAGAATGACTGCCGCCAGTTGCTGGGACAGTTTTCTGATCTGTTCTCCCTGGTTCCCGGTGTCACAGATTGGTGCATCCATGATGTGGACACTGGGGACAGTACACCTGTGAAGCACAAAACTTACAGGGTGACTGGCAGGGTGAGAGCTTGCATCAAGGAGGAGGTCTCCAAAATGCTTGCGTTAGGGGTGATTGAGTCCTCTAACAGTCCTTGGGCCAGCCCAGTGGTTTTGGTCCCAAAGGCTGCCGCACCGGGTACCACACCAGAACTCCGGTTCTGTGTGGACTACCGAGGGCTCAATTCAGTCAACAGGACTGACGCACACCCCATCCCCAGAGCTGATGAGCTCATAGATCGGCTAGGGGCTGCCCGGTACCTCAGCACGTTTGACTTGACGTCTGGGTACTGGCAGATCGCCTTGACTGATGGGGCAAGAGAGAGGTCAGCATTCTCCACACCAGATGGGCACTACCACTTCCGGGTGATGCCCTTTGGGATGAAGAATGCCCCTGCCACCTTCCAGAGGTTGGTCAACCAGGTGTTGGCTGGACTGGACTCGTTCAGTGCCGCCTACCTGGATGACATCGCAGTGTTCAGCGCCAGTTGGGAAGAACATCTGCGCCACCTCAGGGAAGGGTTGATGGCACTGCGGAGAGCAGGCCTCACGATCAAGGCGAGTAAGTGCCAGATCGGGCAGGGTTCTGTGGTGTACTTGGGACACCAGGTGGGGAGCGGCCAGGTGGCGCCCCTACAACCCAAAATTGAAACCATCCCGAATTGGGAACCCCCCAAAACCCAGACAGAGGTGAGAGCCTTCTTAGGACTCACGGGTTACTACAGGAGGTTTGTCAAGGGGTATGGCAGCATTGTTGCACCCCTGACAGAGCTGACTTCCAAGAAGCAGCCCAAGAAAGTGATTTGGACTGACACCTGTCAGAAAGCTTTTGAGGCCCTGAAAACTGCCATGTGCACGGCGCCCGTGCTCCTGGCACCCAACTTCTCCAAAGAGTTCGTAGTACAAACAGATGCTTCAGAGCATGGGGTGGGGGCTGTTCTGTCACAGATGAATGAGGAGGGCCTAGATCAACCCGTAGCCTTCATCAGTAGGAGGTTACTACCACGGGAACAGAGGTGGAGTGCTATTGAGCGTGAGGCATTTGCTGTGGTCTGGGCACTGAAGAAGCTGAGACCATACCTGTTTGGGACTCACTTCCGGGTTCAGACAGACCACAGGCCCCTCAGATGGTTGATGCAGATGAGGGGTGAGAATTCAAAGCTGTTGAGGTGGTCCATTTCCCTAAAGGGGATGGATTTCATGGTGGAACACCGCCCTGGTACAGAACACGCCATCAGCATGATGGTCTGTCCAGATTTTTCCGCCTTAGTGAAGAGAACTCCCCTGAGGTAGGGTAGTTCTCCCCACATTTCAGCTGGAGGGGACACGTGTTAGACCTGGCATCCTTGGCGTGGGTCTCCCTTCCATTTTGTTATGATGCCTCCTATGTTATTGATCTGTTTTTGCTGGTGTTAGATGCTTTGGGCACTGTGCCACTGCTATTCAGTGCCACAGTGCAAGTGCTCCCTATGATAAATTGTGTGATGGATTAGTGACTCCATGATTGGATGATTGGTTTACTTGTCAGTCCCTAGTACAGTGCACTGAGTGTGCCCAGGGCTTGTAAATCCAATGCCGCTGGTGGGCTTGCAGCACTGGTTGTGCCACCCACAGAAGCGGCTTGTAAAATGTGCCTCAGGCCTGCCATTGCAGAGCCTGTGTGCAGCCTAGGGCTGCCATGTCGACTTGGTGAGTACACCCACTTACCAGTCCCTATACCTTCCCTTTACTGCATGTTGGTCACCCCTAAAGTAGGCCCTAGGGCAGGGTGCATTGTAAGTACAAGGTAGGACATGCCCTGGTGTGTGTGGCATGTCCTAATAGTGAATTACAGCCATTTTCGTTTTTCACTATTGCAAGGCTACTTGCTCCCCATAGGCCAGAATGGGCAGACTGACTATTACACCTTATAGTCAGAACTGACCCAGGGAACATGGTAGAAAAACGAATTTAGTATGCCTGAACTCAGAATGATAAAATACATCTTTTAGTGAAGTTGGTTTTAACATTCTGTGTTTGAAAATACCACTTTTAGAAAGTGGGTATTTTCTTGCCTAAACTTCCAAGCCTGCCTCTGCTAAGTTGTGTATTCCTTGTCTGGAGATTGAGTGACAGGGGCTGGGGGTGGCTACAGGAGACAGGGTGAGTCAGCACAGGGCTGAATAGAAAGATCTGCATCCAGAGTGGAGGGAGGAGTTGCACCTGGGTCTGAATAGGGCTGTGCCTGCCTTCCACAATGCTGGCTCCACCTCCTGCCGGGCGGCTGAGCACCCTGCCCCACATTCTGAAAGGAAAGAAGGAGTCAGAAAAACAAAGTGCTCCAGGACTGACCAGAACTGGTTTTGGACTAGGCAAAGGCCTCTCTGCCTTCAGAGAACAAAGAGAAACTGTGTATAAAAGGGGGACCCAGACCCCTAGGAAATTAGATCACTTTGGGAAACAAGAAGAAACCTTTGCTGAGGAGCGTAACCAAGAAGAAACTGAGGAGAAGACTATCCCTAAGCTAGAGGGATCTGCCTGCAGTGGTTGCCTGACTGCCAAAGGAAGGAGAAAGGACTTTGTGTGCACTTTTATTCAACTAGTGAAGGATCTCCAAGGGCTTGAGAAAAGAGCTTGCCTCCTGCTGAAGTCTCAGGGACAACAGACTTCAACCACCAGCTCCCCAAGAATCCTTTGGAAGTGCCTGCTGCTGTTTTGGGCCTTCTGAAGGGACTGCGTGTCGCAAGGAGCTGGAAGCGCGACTAAAGAGGGAGAAGCGTGTCGCCGTCGCAGCCGCTGCCGTCGCATCACGGAGATGATGCTGCTGTAGCTGTCGCATTGCACCGCATCTCGAGAAACGTCCCGCAACCCCGAAGAAGCGTGTCGCCGTCGCAGCCGCTGCCGTCGCATCGTAGATGTCGCCGCTGTAGCTGTCGCATTGCACCGCATCAGGAGAAGAGTCTCGCAATGAGGAAGAAGCGTGTCGCCGTCGCAGCCGCTGCCGTCGCATCATAGATGTCGCCGTCGCATTGCACCGCATCGAGAGAAGCGCCTCGCATCCACGGAGAAGCGTGCCGCCGTCGGAGCTGCTGCCGTCGCATCACGAAACAAGGGTGTCGCCGCTGCAGTCGTCGCATCGAGTGGAAGCGTCTCGCAACGTCGGAGAAGAGTGTCGCCGCTGTCGTCGCATCACGGAACAAGGGTGTCGCCGCTGCAGCTGACGCATCGAGTCGAGACTTCTCGCAACATCGGAGAAGCGTGTCGCATCAGGAAGAACTTGACGTCTTTATTTCTTTGCACCAGAACTTTGTCGCATCTCCATCTCTGCAACACTTTCGTTGTAGAAGCGTGACGCATCGTAAGGTACATTGACTCAAAGTGTCGCATTTTAAGAACTGAAGAGAACTAAGCTAAACCTAACATTTTAAGTACAGTATTGTGGATTTTTGTCGTTTATGGTCTTGTGTTAAATCTATATAAAGAATACTTATTTTTGATATAAAACTTGTGTGGTGTCTATCTGTAGTGTTGTCACTGGATTACTGTATGTGTTCACAAATGCTTAACACACTGCCTCTGAGATAAGCCTGTCTGCTCGTGCCAAGCTACCAAGGGGTGAGCAGGGGTTATTTTAGGAGTGTACCCCCTACCCTGACTAGAGGCGAGGGTCCCTATTTGTCACAAGTACCTACCTGTGCCAACTAGAGACCCCCAATTCTAACAGGAGTCACATGTGAGGAACATATTTAACCAATGACCACATCATTAGGCTGGCTGATATCTTATTTATTACTGGCAGGTAGGATAAATCTCGCTTACATGTCAATGGTGGGTAAAGATATGGAATATATACGTCATGGAGAGGCTCTCAGCACTAGCACATAACAGACTGTGGAAATCTGAAAGGTCATGGCAGCCGTTTAAAATACAAACTGAATGGAAGGAAACCCACACAGAGGGCCTAAATGTTATGAGAAAGTAGTCCATCTTTCGTGCCTGTGTGATGCACCTTCGGCCGAGGAGCAAATTACACCAGAGGAAGAGCCTTAAAACACTTGGTGAATTCTATCATCGTATTGTGTTCCTTTTCGCTCTTCTCAATGCAGCGTCGGGACTCAGTAGCTGGCTTCAGGTGGTGGCTGGACCCAGGGTTTTTCTCTGTGGTCACGCTGCTGACTATTCTCTCCATCTCCTTGAGGTTGTCCTTGTCTCAACTGTTGCGGCAGCTCTCTCCTATCTGGTTCTTTAGACCTTCTTCTCCCCTCAGTGCTCTTTCCATGATCTCTTTTCATGCTTCAACATGTTTATTTCAGTCTATCTCTCCTCTTCTTTGTTCTTCTCCTCTCTCAAAACTCTTGCGAAACCAAACTCCTACCTACATGGTCAGCAGTATTGCAAATCATTTACTGCAGTTTAGAACCTCCATGTTTGCTTCCTTTTTAGGTCTCTCCTACAGCACGGATGCGATGTTAGCAAAAGCTATTGTTATAAAAGAAAAAGCTTAAAAATGGGCTTAGAGCCTGCCTATTACTTGCCTATTCTTACCTGATCCTATACTTAATTGGTTGGCATCCACTTCACTCTTACTGGTCATGCTGTCTGTTTTCTGCCGGCTTCTTACCTTCTCCTGCAGTCATCGCCGTGCTTCTGTCCATGCCATGGAGCATGGACCCAGCAAAGATTCCTGTTTGCGGCCAGTGTTCTTCCCCTGGCTGTGCTCTCCTGAAGGTGCTTTGTTTTAGTTTTGGCCTTACTCTCTGTGCACAGATCATCGAATCCTGCCGCCGGCCAAATGTCTACAGAGACCGAATGATGCCTTAAATCAAAAACAGACACGCTGCGTTTGACATTTAATGCTACGCTTTTTCGTGATTTTTCCAGACTCATACGGACCACAAGTTGGACACGTCATCACTGCACTGACTGTCATTCAACCTCTCAACTCAGCCACAGAGGTTCTGATTGTTGTAATTCTTCTCGACATTCAGATACTGGTGCTATTCCATCCTTGACGTCCAGATGGATGACCCTTCGGGTGCCTTTTACCTTTAGGCCCTTTTGGCTTGCCATCTTGGAGTCTTCCAACTTTCGAAGATTCGGCTGTCCCACACACCTCTTGTCCTGATGAAGACCCGCTTTTGACTTCGTCAACTTATGCTGTTTGTCAGGGTCGAAACGTCGACGGTTTTTCTGTCCATCCATGTCTTAAAATGCCCTTCCAGCACAGAAATTATATAATTTAATTATTAAGCTAAGGGCGATTTTGCTTGAATTTGAAATTGGACCTTGTTCGCTATGCTTTCGTTGTAAATATATGTACAGTATTATGTCACTCTTGTGTTTAAATACACAAATCTTGTCACTTCTTCACTATACTCACTATGTCACTATAACCACGGTCACATGCGCCATTTTTATTGATTGAATTACCGGACAGCCCTTTGTTTACTTTGTTTTGTCGTGGTAATTGCTGACCCGTTGTATGAATAATTAAAAACATACAGTAAAATTCCGCTCATTCTGATAATAATATACACTATCAATCTCTCTTTGTGTGTGTTTATCTGTCTTTTGTATTTCAGTCACCTTTCTAAATATAAAAACTACAAAGAAATTGTTGTCTACCCGACAGAACCAATTGTTGTCTATTGTTTTAGTTTTGGCCATACTCTCTGTAAGAGTGCATGGCACTGTATAGTCTCCCCACACCCCACCCCCGCTGTCTGTTCACCACCACTCCTCCACCATCTGTTTTCCCCCCACTCCCCCGCCATCTGTTTACCCTCACGCCAGCCATTTCCTCCCACTGTCCATTTTCCACCCACTCCCCTGCCATCCGTTTACACCCCCACCTCCCTGCTGTCCATTTTCACCTCACTCTCCTGTCCGTTTTCAACCCACCATGTCCATTTTGTTCCCCCCAAACCCCAAACCCCACACTGCTTTTATACATATTGTACAGCAGCATGAGCTTCCGACAGGTTTTCTGTTTTGGAAAGGCCGGCACAGAAAGGCTGTAGGAATCCGAGTTCGTAATCCGTCGGGCGGAAAGAGCTGCTCGAGGGATTACTGGCCCCTTTCCAAATGGCAGACGGGTTCTCCGAGCCCATTGGAAGCTATTCAGAAAGCCCGTTCGGATTCCTTTCCGACCGACCACATCCTAAGGGGTCGGTCGGAAAGGAATCCGAGCGGGACATTTCGATGCGGTCGGAACGGCTCCGACCGATGGTCAGAGCTGTTTCCGACCACATTGAAATCGGCCCCCCAGACAGAAAGTCATCATAAAGAGTGAAAGCATGGTCTGTCAAGAGTGAGAAATGGGGCAGAGGGAGTCTGGTATCCGATCAAAGGGGCATGAGTTAGATTCCAGACTGCCCACCATTCCCAGTATTATTTTGGAAAATCAAGTAAGTTCTCCTTCTTTTCTAAGATATTTCTGTGGTGCTGGCAAATGAGGATTACGCAGCACTAGTTATGTTTCATTTGTGTTTGTTTGTTGCTGGAAAAGCTGTGAATTCATGCATGCCATACAGGGCAGGCCTAACTGGAAAGTAAGAGCGAGTGAGAGCGAGACAAAGTGAGTGAGTGTGTGAGAGAGATCTGGTGGATGATATGATTACTGCTTTTATCGCATTTTTCATGATCCACTGCTTGGCCCTGGTGCATTTGTCCTTCTGTGATGGCCACTAATATAGTTCTGAAGTTTTATCATTTTTACAGGTCCCTACTTTTATACAGTGAACATTCAGAGCATTGTGAAATCTACAGATACTATTCCCAATTTTATTCCATTTTCCACATTTCCTCCATTTGTCCTGCTCAGCGTGTGCGTCTGTGTGCTTGTTAGTGTGTGCACTTTCTATGTTCCTTGCTGTTGTTCAAGGGATATTAAGCCCTGTGGATTGTCCAATACTTTTCCCCAATTTCTGCCATTTTTATGCAATCCTTGTGCTGCATGTGGTTGGCGACATGTCCCAAGGCAAGCTTCTATCTCCATGCCCACATTAGAGAAGTCCACACTGACAGTTGGAAAAGATAAATTAACTTAAGGACTGCCGGCCTAAACTCATTGGATGTTCTGCACATAAGTATTCAGGCGACGGATACAGATAAAGTGGACTATCTCCTGACGGACTTGAAAACAATCATTGGCCCGTCACATGTTTCAACTATTTATATGCATACGAGGATAATGTGACTGTTGTCTTAAAGACCTTGTAATCTTGTCTGTAAGAAATATCTTAATAATAAATTGTTGATGTATAGTAACACTAACGGAGGCATCTGGATTCGAAAGTTTCATCAATGGATTGGTTGAATTATGTTTTTGTCCAATAATAATTTATGTGTTATTGTTGACCAAAGAAATCATATTTCTCTTACTAGAGGTATTACTGTTCCTTTTTTACACAACTAGCCCAAAACTCTAGAGCGTTATTTGGGCCCCCTCCCACCCCTTGACGTATCCGTTCTGTTCTCTTACTAGGCCTCAATTTTATCAGCTGTCATTTTTATAATCTTTCTCCTGGGGGTTCTGAGGGTAGAGTATACAGATATTGTTCCTAATTTGATTGCAAGCTGGGCAGCCCTGCTTCAGAACCCAAGGTTAGTAGTTACTCCAGTTTCAATAATTATTGGAATCAGTCTTGTGCACTCAAGCCTACCATTAATTCCTTCCAGAGTCTTTGTGGTAGATTACAATTAATTGGGTATTAGTGTGAACATTAGAGAGAAAGAGTTGTATGTGAGTTCATGCAGCTCTTTGGTGGAATAATAGCTGAGCTAGAGGAGATTTGGTATTGTTAAATTGAAGTGGTATGATTTTCAAAAAAATAGAGGTTGTGATCTTTAAAATAAGTTGTGAGCAATTTGCCGAAATACATTGATAGACATTAAGGCAATGGTGTATGTGACTTAGAGAGGTTGTGCTCAGAGAGAGGATGCAAGCGAGGGATGGATGGGAAGGAGAGGTCCATTTGAAAGAAAAAGAGGAGAGGCAAGAATCTGAAGTTTCACATAAAGTTGCTTTTTGTGATAGCTTGCAATTTGAAGCTGCAATACTGCAGAGAGAGAAAAAGAGAAACAGCACAATTTGTGTGTGAAAATAGTTATATGCTAGGTATTTTAAATTGGCACTAGAATCAGGTGAACAGTCTGTTCACTGCTAGGCTACCACTAGGTAATCGTTCCAATAAGGTCAGCTGATCAGCTCAGAGGTTAGAAGCTTAAAGTAATGGCTGAATGCATATACTGGGAAATATCAAGAGTTTTAGGCTGCACTTGAAGGAAAGCAGCAGTCTCTGGATTAAAGCAATGTGTGAAAATATATGGATAAATAATGCACACATTCAAAAGGAAATTCTGCAAAAGCTGGTGTGGCTGACATGTGATGTTTATCCTCTAGCTTGGCTCACAGTATTAATTATAAAAGTAGAGTTGGATCCCTTTGGAGGCCTCTGGTTGTAGCATGACACAGGATTGAGGGCAAGGACCGCTTCCCCAGATAACAGAAGTGTATTGCCTGAAATCCTGTGGCTGGCGGGTTGTGATCCAGATACTGAGGCGAGGTGGACAGTGACTGACCTCCCTTTGTTAGCAAGGGGCTGCTGACTAAACTGGTGAAGAGTGTAAAGTGAAAGGGGCCCTTCAGGTGAGGCCCAGTCTTCTATCTTTCTTGATGACAGCCAAATGCAGAACACTGGCACCCCTTTGAGTGTGCTTCAGCCCAAAACCCACCCCACTAGGAGGGGCATTATCGCACAAATGCTGTGTTGGGAGAGCAGCGAGGGAAGGATATTTATGCGCTGATACAGGAGGGGTAGCTTTGCCAGTTATAAATTATGTTAGGTCTTCAATTTGCTACACAAAGAGGAAAGAACAGTACAGAGTACAGTAAAGAGTTAACAACAACGAGATTTAAAAAATGCGTTACCTGTGAAATAAATCACTGCAGTTCTACATCAGGCCTGGTGCAATGGTTAATAAAGTATGTATTTACATTCTGTACAAAAACACATATGCCAAAACCGGTTCCAATAGAAAGCAATTATAACCGGTTAAGTGATACTTTCACTAGGGTAGCTAGACTTTTCAAATAAAGCTTGAAACTAGAGGATGTGTATCGGTCAGCATTACTAAGGCTGACAGTGCTTGGATACACGCAGAGGTTTTAATATTCCACAAATCAATAAATAAAATATTATTAACGCTAACAACATTTTGGTTTTTGGAGCTGGTTAGATTGCCCATTAGAGAGACAAAGTGGCATGCATTCTGGACATATGCTTAGTTTCTCGTGATTTTATTTTATCACTTGCTCCTTTGTTTCACTTTTTGGACAGGACTGGGTATTGGCTTGCCTAATCATCTAATGCTGCACACAGCTGAGTGTTCCTTCCCAAAATCCAGTCATGTGATATGTCCAAGCATTTCACAAACAACTTTCCACTCTCATGACCAAGGGACCAGGGCACTATAGAATTCATCACCATATCTTCGCAATCACATACCCTCATCCTGTTCGTGCACACATGAAAAAGACCGGTTAAAGAACAGCGTGCCTCAGGGATGAGTGCAAGGTTAATGTTGATGACAGCAAGTTGGTGGAATATAAGGACTTTCTTGGGGTCTATTTCCATGAAAATCTGTATGGTTTCGATTATAATTTGGCTATACGACAGAGGGACGCTCCAATATGTCAGTCACTTCTGGGGTCCAAAAGTCTAAACCTAACGATAAATGACCCCCTTCTGGATACTTTATGAAGCATACAGAGCAGGTTGATAGGACCTCAAAAGAAAGTTTGGGCTGTAGTTCTGTCAAATGGAAGTCAACAGTTCCTTAACACAAGGACTTTAAGTCTGTCTGCCCATTTGTGGACATTAAACTAGCATGTCCTGCGCCGGCAAAGACAGAGCTGGGAGAAAAATGTAGTCTGTGGGTTACTACAGCGAAGGGATTGGAAGAAAGGGGTGGGTCCAAAGGTGCCTACCTAATTTTGGTTAAGTGATAAAACAAGGTTAAACATACAGATCACAGAGATAGACAAATCTACTGCACAAAACTCCTAAACTCTGAATGTGTTTAGGAAGACAGATAAAAAGCATAGTCTGTTCACATACACTGGACATCTACCTGTTAGAGATACTACATAGGTTGTGATAATACTGCACAAACAACACCCCCAACATGTTTAAAACATTATGTTACACTGAAGTATTAGCAATAAAATACAAGTTTTCGTTGTATGTTTAAAATACATCTGTCAATGCATCACAGAGAAAGCTTTTCCAGAAACTATGTAGCAGTACGATGGGAGTTTCACAACACAAATAACTCAGTATGCGCAATCATGACCACGGTGCTACACAGCACATGCAGAAGCTGCTACTTTAAATAATGCTGATGAAAAGCATCTTTGCTTCTACTTTAGAGCGGCAGCTATTTCCAAAATACAAAATGCCACGGCTAGCTCTCCCATGTGGAAGAAAGATTTGTAGGAGCAATTTTTATATTTCTCAATTTAAAAAAAAATAATGTTTTTTTGGAGGCCTAATAATAGCAAGAGCTGCTTGCTTTGGACCTGGGGAACTGGTTCAAGTCTCAGCCTGGGCTCAACATCTTTTGATTCTGAGAAAATCATTTAGAGCTTAATTTAATTGCTGTCAGACAGCCTGTTTTTCTGCCAGGGTGACAGAGTAGATTTCTCCGTTGCCCTGGCAGAAATGCTGTTAACCAAATTTAGAAGTAGCCAGTCATTTCTAAAGCATTGGCAAGAATCACCATTACAGCAGTTCCTGTCACTGCTTTTTGCAGTTTGGTGCAGGGTTCTGTCACCATGATGAAGCCTTGCACCAACCTGTTTTCATTTAAAAAAAAAAAAAAAATCCCAAAACTTGATATTCTTTTTGAAAATAAAAACAAATAATGCCTCCCTCACCATGGGAGCCATCTCTACATATTTATACATACATACTCACACACACACACACACACACATATATATATATATATATATATATATATATATATATATATATACACATACATATATATATATTTTTTCACTGAAAAAACAAAGTTTACAGGGATGTTATAGTTAGAAAATAGAATTACAAATTCCTTAGTAATTCCCAAACAAAACAAAGGTTAGAGGGACATTATAGTTAGGTTCAGATTTTACATGCACAAAACCATAGAAATTCAACAGTTATAGTTAGACTTATCTAAAAATACGATGACTCGTGCCCTAAGGTAACTATAACTTGCACCCCCGCCATGTACAGATTCCTCATCAATCATTTTATTGCAAGGCCCATGGTGAGCGGCCTCAGAAACCCCATTCTCTCTTTTCCTGCTCTAGCCAATCAGGAAGAGGAACCATGCCAACCAAAGGACCCCTGACAGTCCGTCCAGGCCTTTGGGCAAAAAACAACTGAAACTGCTGTTGCTCACTGCAAAAGAAGAAATGGCTTGATAAAAGTTAAAAGAAGGCCCCTGGAAATGATTGAGCCTAGAACACTTCAGTACAAACTTCTTGAGCCGGTTCTTCTCCTAGGCAAAGAGAGATTTGCTGGTGTTGGCATAAGAGTCCATGTGAAGGGTGGCCGTCATGTTGCACAAGTCTACACTATTCGCCAGTCTATTTCAAAGTAGCTTGTGGCTTACTACCAGAAATATGTTGATGAAGCTTCCAAGAAGGAAATCAAGGATTTATTGATCCAGTATGACATGACCATACTGGTAGCAGATCCTTGTCTGCAAGTCTTAGAAATTTGGTGGACCTGGAGCTCGTGCTCCCTACCAGAAGTCCTGCTGATCAATGTGTTAGGTTTTCTTCCAAATAATCTGAAATGGAAAAAAAATATTATAATAATTTTATTGCAAATGTTGCAGTTATATTGTGAATGATGTCATAAAATATGTCATTACTGATGTAATATGTGGGGTAATTAGCAGTGAATGGCGTGGGCACGAGATATAGTAACCTTACGGCACGAGTTGTGTTTTGTCGGCAGGATTGTTTTTGTGCTGAAAGGGGCACCTTCCTGCACCAAAACAATCCATAGAAGCATTTTCCTCTTTCTATGTGTGCTGCAGAATGTGGCACACATAGAAAGAGGAAGAAATGCAGGGAAATAAAGATATTTCTCCTTGTCATGCCTCACATCTGGAGGTGTTTGATTTTGACGCATTCCCAGGTTTGCAGGTCCTTGTAAATCTGGGAAAATGTCAAAAACCATGGGAGTTGCATGAGGAACACCCACCGCAATGCTCATGGAATGCCTCCCTTGCACAGAGTAAGGCAATGCAGCATTACTCCATATTTGTGAAGCCATTGAAAGCCACACAAGGTGGCTTTGTGTGGCCTCATAAATATGACCTGGGGCTTTGAGTCGTGCATGTCCTACTTTGCATGGTGAACGCATGACGCAAGGCCCTCATAAATATGCCCCTAAGACCTAACTATAACTACATGCTGGCGACCCGAGTAAGTAATGTATGTATGTATATATATATACATATATATATATATATATATATATATATATATATATATATATATATATATATATATATATATATACATAGACCTCCGATATGGCGGCACAGCACAAAATATATTCAAGTTAGGTAGTCCATCCAAAATTCTTTATTCTTCAATTTTATTAAGTGAATGTGAAATCGAAAATCACAAAGTGCAAAACATAAAGTATATACTGCTGACATGTTCCGGCTCACACTTTTAACTGGGCCTAACCAACCACGGCAGTGGAATATATTTAACCACTTAGTCCTTTCTCCATCTCATCAGCCCTTTGAGCACTAGAGCAGTAATCCGATATGCAATCTGACATTTAGTGTCCTCCATTTTTCTCCAATCACAGATACTATTATCTTTTGGCGCTTATGTTCTCTACAACACACTGTACAATTCACAATAAAATTCACTCACATTATGATGGTTTTTGTATACACACAGCTAAAATGCACATCTTATTACTGTTTCATGTAGGATGTATATGCCATGAACTCCATTTGTTTCATTTTAAACATTTAAAAAGTGTGTGTGTGTCTGTGTCTGTGTGTGTGTGTGTGTCTGTGTGTGTGTGCGAGAGAGAGAGAGAGAGAGAGAGAGAGATGCTATCCGGTGATCTTGTAAAGCGCTTCTATCACTCTGGAGCATGTTCACACCATTTAAAACTGCAAAAGAATTCTCTATCATTTCAACAGAGGTCAACTAGAAAATAAAACAATTGCTCTTTCTGTTGGCCTCTCTCCAAAGTGCTCCAGGATGTATGCCAAGCTTTGCATGCAGCATGGACAAAGTGACCCGCAAGTGTCTACCAAATTGCCACTAGTGTGCTCCAATTTCTCCATCTGTAGAGCAGTCTCACCAAACCCAGAGTGATGACATGGGGCACATTCACCTGCTGGCCGGTCTTCGTCGGCAATGCATCCATAGTTGACCTTGGTAACTTGCTTCTTCCCAGGCCCTTTACATTGTGCTACAGAGACTGGACTTCCGCTGTATATCTGACCACAGTGCAGGCTTTTAGAAATATTGGGGCAGATTTACAAGCCCCTTGCGCTCAGTAGCGGCCCGTGGAGAGAGTTCCGTGGGGCGGTGAGGCGGGGCGGAGGAGGGTCAGGGTGGGGGGTAGTAAACACCGGAATATGGATGAACGGAGGTAAGTAAACAATTAAATAAATAAAACGAATTTCGTTGCGCGCGCTGCATCGCATTTTGCGATGCAGCGCACGCAACGAAATTCGTTTTATTTATTTAATTGTTTACTTACCTCCGTTCATCCATATTCCGGTGTTTACTACCCCCACCCACCCTGACCCTCCCCCGCCCCGCCTCACCACCCCACGGAACTCCCTCCACAGGCCGCTACTTTTGCGTCATTTTTCCCATGTTAAAAATGATGCAAAAGTAGCGCAAGGGGCTTGTAAATCTGCCCCATTATTGTTACTATTATTCGTAAACAGTTTCACTCTCTCGCTTTTTCAGTGCTGCTTTATTTGCCGATTTTACCAATATGAAAGTCTTTTCCCAAGGGCTAACATTATGCAAAGCCATAGATTCACACTCACATCCTCAGATATTTCTTGTTTGTTAACCCCATTAGGCCCTCCATATTGAGAGTGAAACTCCTCTGACTCTAAAATCTTTATGTTTGGCTAATATAGCCTACCTGCAATTTAACCCATTTTCACTACTCCCTTACACATTCCATACGATCACTTAGCTTAAATTAGCTACACTCTCATCTTATCAGTTCTAGCTTAGCTGGGGGTTTTCCTGTTTTACCAAAGCCCAGTTTAGGCCAGCACAACATACCTCACTAAAAATCTTTCTAACAAATAAAGTAAAAAAGGTTCCAATTACAAAAATTCTACCTGAAGAATCCCCTCCATTCCCCCTAACACTTAGGACCTTAATCAATAAACTGTAATTCATGATGCTGATTTTTCAACAAGTAGCCTCAGTGAAAAGTGCACCAAATGAAGACATGGCTGTCATGTCTTTTTTCCTCTCTGGGCTGTCTTTTGAAGATTTGTACATCTTTGTTAAATGTTGATTTTGTGAGGTATTTTCCAGCTGCACCATGCATTTTTACTCTTGTTACATTTCTCCTATCTTGTGTTTTGTGGTGTTTTATATCCTGTCTTTGATTTGGATGGTCCTATGCTTTACTGTCCCTTATTGTTGCAGAAAGTAACTTGCCCTAATGTTTGGTCTGGAATATTTGAGACTGTACAACAACTCAAAGCTTCGTTCAAGTTTCTCCAACATGATTTATGTGGTGGTTTAAAACTCTTTAAATATCCACGTCCTGTGCTCAACCACAAAGAGATTTTTTAATTACATGAAGATATTTGGTTCCAAAAACCTCTTTCTCGAAGTGACTCATCTCACAGAGACAAAGAACGTTTGCAAGTCGCTTTTGAATGAGTTGGCCGCATTAATTTCTGCACCAATTTCTTGATATAAAGTGGAATGTGAACTTTTTTCAGAAAATAATTGATTTTAAATAATATATACTGACCCCAGTTATAGAGGGTAGATATGTGATTCTTGTAGAGACTTAGGGGCCGATTCCGATTTGGGCCGGAAATCTCTCCGACCGAGCCGGACCCGGAGAGATTTCCAACCGAATCGGACCCTAGCAGCCCGACCGAACGAGTACGATGCGCACGTATGCCATCGGACTCGAGTCGGTCGGACTCCCATTGAAGTCAATGGGAACCTGTCGTACAACGCGTACGCGGGCTCCCATTGACTCAATGGGTGCGAGGCGGACAAGGGCGCCCCCTACAGCGTGTACGCGGCGAGCGACTCGCGCCGTACACGCACAGGTAGGGGGGACCCATGGGTCCCCCTGTGTGCGACTCGCGCGGCTACGCATACAGGGGGTCCGACACGGACCCCCAAAGTACGGCTCCGACTGCTCTTTCGAGCCGGAGTGCGCGGCTCGGTCGGACTGCTCGCGGCGCGCATCGTACTTACCCGGCCGGGGAACGTCTCCATTGCGCGGTGCGAGTCGAGTCCGAGCGAGTCGGTCGGTGCGGTTAGACCCGGGAACGAGTCGGTCGGAGCGGTCGGGACGCCCGGACGAGTCGGTCGGCGATTTCGCATCGTACTCGCTCGCCCGGACGCGCGTACGAATCGGTCGGGCAATAGGGCTCCGAATCGGATCCGGTTAAGCCAAATCCGATTCGGAACCCTACCGGCCGAGATCGGAATCGGCCCCTAAGTCTATTGAAAACAACTATATGGAGAACATTTATTATACAAATGTATGTTCCTCAAAGTGATGAAAAACAAAATTTAACATTGCAAGTTGGTTACACCAAACTTGCAAAAAAATGAAGTTGGCAATGAGTGGGAAGGCGAATCTGTTCTGTAAATCAGCAAACAACTGTCACTGTTTCAAGGACAGCACATTTGGAAGAAAGAGGACTTATTTTACTGTCAAATAGACATTGTTCTTTCCCAGACTTTTTTTAGGTATGGGTAAAGATGGGTTAGAAAAAAAACAATACAAATCAACAATGACCATTTCAAATGTCTGGAAGAAGAAAACTGTTTAAGTGAAATATATGCTATACTTAGGGATGGATGATTAATTTACTGAATGCTTGAAATGAAGAATATCATTTCTGTCTTCGAAGAAAACATTGAAAAGATGAGCCAGAAGCAAAGCTGTAATCCCATATAAAAATGCTTTTACATACTGCAAGAGAAAGACGATTAATAACACATATTACTTGGAATATAATCATTTTTACTTGACAAACGAAAATCACACAGGATTTTCATAATAAAGTTTCAACCAAAAAAATAACCTAGCTGAGCACTATATAACGAGTCTCCTTGTATAAGAGCAATTTGCAAGTACAATCCAATCTCAATCAAAAGGGGATAACGTTGTAGCGAGCACCACTCTGAGTGAACCCTACGCTCCCCCATGTTTTTTAATGGATAGGAACAACATGGAAGCAATATAGATTGGGAAGGAGCCAGCAGGAAAGAAAACTCAAAGTAGGAAATGGAGGAAATGAAGGGAGGAAGATCTCAGCATCTCAAACCTTGACTATAAAGGTTGTACATAACTCCGGTGGTGTCAGAGGAACAGCCAGTGAGTTCCAAAAACCCAGGTGAGATTCACAACTAAAGAAGCAGTGGGGTGCAGGAATGAGATAGCCAAGGTTTGAGATAGACTGTTTCCATGAAGAACTGAATAAGTACTGATTTTCATTAGGTGGGCCTCTGTCTAGAGTGGCACAGCGGGCGAAACACAATGGGTTGGAATGCTACTGCGAGAAACTGCTGCTGGTAAGACTATTTGCCAGCATTCATACCATCGCCTTTTGGGTGTTTGATTGCCAGTAGTATGCATGGAAACCTGAAAATGGAACAGCTTTCTAAACCTACTACTGCCAATCTTTGTGTATTCGATAAAAATAGTACATTTGCACCCATTCAAGGAGTACTTCTATGAGCGCAAATTTGCTTTTTTTTTGCTAAACCTGTATATTTATATGTTTAAGATGACAATCCAAAACACGAACAAGTTAAACATTCTTAGTGAAATGATATTGATGAGCTAAGCTGACACAGACATAGCAGACCCAACTCAGGTCCCCCAGACCAAACTACCAAACCAAGAATTTATTTATTTGAGTTTTATTTGAGTTTTATATAGCGCTGGCTAGACCCGGAGGTATCAGAGCGCTTTACATAAGGATCCACAAAATTAAAAAATTACATCAGTTACAAGTTACATCAGTTACAAGAAAACATTTCAAGAGCGTCGGAAGACGGAATAAATGGAGCTTAGAAGGGTAAGGGGGTGCGGTAAAGGTATAGGAGGGAGAAAGGATGGAGATAGGATGGATGGAGAGACGAAGGAGAGTCTGCCCAAAGTCCGGCTGGGTAGGTGACGGCCGAGGGGGAAGTCCACAGCCCATCTCCTCTATAGCTATCAGGTAGAATGCATCCAAACACCCCCATTGAAGCTATGCCCATGCCATCCCACCTGGGACTGGTAGTTCTCCTTGGGAACTCGTGACTACGGTCACATGCAACACAACAGCCTGGAGTCCTTGCCATGGGATCACTTATTTTAAATGTATTTTCACTGCATGCACACTTCTTCATCTCTGCTACAAAAAGCCTTGATGATAGAGTTGTCAAATCAGTGCATGTGGGCAGGCTCCACGTTTCTAGTCCTCACCTATTACAAATAATTTTATCAAATGACTGACCAAGCCAGAGTTACAAATAGAGGAGGGCTCGCAGGCAAATTATTGGGGCAAGCCGAGCAATGTGTCTTAATTCGCTCTAATAGTCTGTGCACAAGCCAAGCCATGAAAACGTTTCAATGAAGTGTATGCCTTTAACATGCAGAAATGTGTCACCTTAGTACATCAAAATGTCACTATATAGACTGACATACATTAAACATGAATTTGAAACATTATTGGCTCACCCCCAACAACAATGCCATTAGTGAACCAAGTCAGTAGTAATGTACACCCTAAACATGCTCGAAATTCTTATTATAGAAGGAGCAAGATTACAGTCTATACACCCTGAACGCAAGTACTTAAAAGGGTGCTCTTGTCAAAATAAAGAAGGAAGGAGGCTCTCTGAAATAAAATATGTGCCTATGATCATACCATTTGGACACGCAGGGAAGCCATATTCAAAGTTGTCTGGTTTAACATTTTGTGTTCAGCCAACAGATGGGCATCTCTGTCCCTCTCTCACACCATTTACATCAAAGGTCACTGTTTTGTCTTTAATTCTTGGTTCACGATAAGAAAAACCGACAAAGAGATAGCAGACCATGCTCAGGGCCCTAAGATCTTACTATCAAACCAAGAATGCATTTATTCGGGGGCACCCCAAACAGCCCCCACTGAATTTAGGCCCCTGCTTGTGAGCTGCAGATCTCAAAATATATCAGGAGTAAGAATGTCTTACTCCTGAAAATTCGCGAATGAGACACACTTCAGCAAGACATAAGGCATGGACATCTGGCTTGCTTTTAACTATCAATGAGTTGAGTTGTGCAAACGAGTCAAAGTCGTTTGCACCATGTGCAAATGGAGATCATGCATGGAACCAGCCTCCTTACATGAAAGTCTTGCACACCCAGAATCCTCCGAGGTTGATTTTCAGCAGCAGTTCTAACTTTCTGTTGCCCTGAAAATCTATTCAAGGATATTTTTCCCGCCATAGGAAAGACAGTTATTGTCCCATTTCAATATCCATTAAAAGCAAAGGACCCTGTTCTAAGTATTCCAGAGGATGCTACATACAATTTTCGAAAGAGGAGTAAACGAGCAAAACGTCAGTTTATAATATAGCAAAATTAAGAATGGGAGTGAGTAGCAGTCTGGAGAGCAGAATAATTAAATAGGAGTAACAATAATAGGGAGAACATATTAGTGTGTGCATTAGGAGTACATATGCAGAAAATGTTCAATAGTATTTAATTTTACATGGGTGAAAGAAATGGAAATAATAGCTCCTGGCATTAGTGTGTGCTTTCAACAAAAAGAAAGTTCTGTGTCCTTAGCTGATAAAGCTATAGGGAAGTGAAGAAAGAGATTCTGGAAACGGCAGCAAGAAGGTTTGCAGGTAGAGAAGACACCAGAAGGAAAGGGGGGCATATTTATTGGGATTTGTCGCAGGGCACGCGCTGAGCTGCATCATACTGAAAGGGCAGGAATGCACTGTATCTATGGCATATGGCGCATTCCTCTCCTTTGACCCTGTGCTGGCAGCCTAGTGCCAATGCAGGCAGGATTGTTTTTGTAAAGGAAGGGGCATCTTCCTGCACATAAACAATCCTGGGAGGCTTTTTCCCCTTTCTATGTGTGCTGCACAATGCAGCACACATAAGAAGAGGAAAAAACGAGTAAAAATAAAGTTATTTCTCCCGGTTGTGCCTCCAATGGGGAGGCGTAAGGTTTTGGCACATCCACAGGTTTACATGGTCTTGCAAATCTGGGTAAGCGTCCAAATCCATAGGTGTGCATTGGGAACACCCACCTCAAAGCCCATGGAACGCCTCCCTAGCTCAGAGTAAGGCAACACGGCAATTTGTGCTGCCTTGCCTTACTTCATATCTATGAGTCCATCCAAAGCCACGCAAAGAGTGGCTTTGCGCGCCCTCATACATATGATTTGGTGGTTTGCCCCGCCAGAGTGTCGCAAAAAGTGATGCTACGGCGGCGCAAGGGGCTCATAAATATGCCCCAGGATGTCTATTTTAGAAGGATTTTGTCAAATCAACCAAAATTCCGAATTTAGAGGAAATACGGAGAAAGACCTGTGAACAACTGTTAATATTCAGATTATAACTAGGTAGTGAAATAAAAATAATGCTGTACATGTGGTTTTAATTTTTTTAACATATAAATAGATGCACAACTACATTGCTGCTTTGTAGGACTCTTAACAATACAGATTCGACTTCCTGTGAAGCAGCAATCCTGACACCCTTATTTCATGCATTATTTTTTAGATTTGTGTAAATACAGATTTTTCTTACAAAATGCCTACAAATAAAATACAATAGTGGAACGAAATGAAAAGTTAGCACTTAATAAACCAAAACTAGACGAAAGAAGATTCCTAATAAAAATAATGTTCTCGTCCTACAAGGTAATGCTCCTCATTTATTAAAATCCTGAATGCCAAATATAGCACAATCCCACAAATGAATGATGCCTTGCCTGTGTGAGGGTGATACTGTTCCTGGACCGCACTTACTGGCACACTCCTGGTTTAAGATTGCAAGGAAGGATATGGTTACCAACCAATGCAGACATAAGCAGGGATGTAGATCATCCCTGCTACCAACAATCAAAGATAAGACTGTGTGGGTGTCGGGAGCCCCTAAAATCTTACACCCCAAAAGACACCTCAATAGCACACCCATGTGTGGGTGGATCAGGGACAGTGTTAAACCTGAATTTCATGAGGCAATGTGCCACAAGATAAGGTACAAAATAGTATAAAAAGAATATAATAAAAAAATATAGTCAAACCGTCCTAGTTTGACAGGCAAAAAATACAGTCAAAGTAGAACTCAAATAATGAGTTCTGGAGGGAGTTATAATATTTAGAAAGATTTACTGCAAAATTTAAAAGAGTATAATACAGAAATTGCAAATACAGATGCATAAAGTCATTGTCATGAAGGCTCTCAGCAACAGGGCAATACAGAATAATAGGCAAAATCAAGAATATTCTAAGTCCCAATGAGCAGCAAAAACCAGTAAGAAATCGGACAACATCCCTAGTAGCATGGGAAAGATCTGTGACTCACCCCCAAATCTGAGGGTTTATATAGGAAATCTTCTCATCAAATAGAATGAAAACTGCAGATTCATTATGGTGTGAGCAAAATAATACAATTTCGGCAAATCTGAGCACAGAAGTAATAAATGTCATATTACTTTACTACTTAAGCCCTGTCGCACCACATGAATATTGATTTAGCCCCTTCTATGCAAATGTAATCTGTAGATGGCAGAACAAACTAGTTACAAAACAACAGTGAACTATAGTGAATGAATGCAATACAGTAAGCAGGCAGAAGATACCTTGAAGGTTGAAACCTTACTGAGTCCATGTTAAAAATACTTCTTCTGGAACATCATTTGGAAATAAACAAACATGTCTTGCATGAATACATGGAGCAGAAATAATCAAAAGTGAATGTACAGAGTGAGACATCCACTTTGAGCAAGATGACACTGAGGTCTAGCAGGGGCCTAGTTAGCATAAGTCAAGAACCAGCGCTTGAACAGGTCATAGCAAAATCGTTTCAAAAGCAAAAACATTGTATAAGTGTACACATGTAAATTAGTGTGTAGATCCATATTATGCATGTTGTTAATAATATATAAATCACTTTTATAGCCAAAAGCACCTACAACAGATAAAGGCAGTAGTAGTTTAGCATATAATGCAATTGTGTTGTCAGTGGAGGGGGCTGAACTGGACCACAAGCCCAGGAATCCCTTGCGGCAGGAAGCCACCAACGCTTTTCTTTGCGTCCGGAGGCACCTACAAAATCCTGCTGGGACTCCCGCTGCACAGGATGTGCCCGGGCGAAGACTTGGCCAAGAGCGGGCCCGTCTGCACCCGGCCGAGGCCGGGCGCGGCTGCGCTGGGCCACCTCGATTGGGCCTTTGTTTCCAAACCTCACCAGATTGCAGGGGTGAGTTAAATTGACCTTATTTTAACTGGTAAAAGATAATTCCTGCCTCATGGGGTAACACAAGTGTGCAGGTGGGGGTCACTCTACTTCGCCCCCTGCAAAAGTTAGTACCATTGATAAAATGCTACAAAGGGCCATCGACGTAATAGCTATTGAGATAGAACTTATGGAAAGGAGACTTTCCCTAGGAGGTTGTGGGGAATCCTCCTTGAGTATAGTCCCTCCCACCTTAATCCCATTAGAGGCTAATGCAGAGACCTCAGCTTTTGCACAATCTGATAGTGCCTATAATCACGCCGAATAGGGCTGTTGCTGCTGATGGGCCAAATAGGGGAAAAAACTCTAAGGAACTTCAACAAACACAGTCTATAACCGAGCGGGCTGTTCACAGTAAGCAGCCCTCCAACTGTGATCACTTAATGCCCAAATCCTCTGTCAAAGCCAAAACCAAATCCCGCAGAGTTACACAACCGAATAGAGGGAAGAGATCGGATGACTCCAAACCCGACTGGCTAGATGATTCTGTGGGTGTCATGATAAAACAATTTCAAGGATTGATATGCCTAGAACTCACCCCACAAATGGAGAAAATAACTGAGCTTGAAACCCGGGTGAACTTTATTTTTAAAACAAGTCAACTTTAAGAGTGTCCCTAGTCAAAAGCTAAAGACGCTGACCTAGAACCACCCACAGGAGTTGGTGTGCCCGGAACCTTGAAATCCTCAGGAAGTGACCCAGGAATGCCCCAGGGGCCACAGAATGCCGGAGGCGTGGGTTTGAAATGCACCACTAGTCTGGTTGATACTAACCATCGAGGCCCACAAGGCCCTCCAGGAAAAAGTAAAGTGGTTAATTCAACCCCCCAAGAAACTAGGAACCTTGTGACTATCGATTTGACCCAAGAGGCTTGCCCTGATGTGGCTGTATTAGCTGGGGCTCCGAGTTTAAGGGATGGACAGAGGGAAACTCATATGGAATTGAGTAACAAGTGCCTTAATTAGTTGGGGAAATTTAGGAACTTTCCTTCCACGAAGGCATATAAAATAATGCCACACTGTGGCTGGGTTAGACAGGCATATAAATGTGCATTTCTATACCTGCATGAAGCTGGTACATATAGAGAAATATAGTAAGAAATCTTATGTGGTGTTGTCTAATTGTGAAGCTGTGAACATTCGAAGCAAGAGACCTGGTTTCTCAACTTTACAACGTTTAATACCTGGGTAAACTACTTTATCCGGCCATCCACCTGTTCCCTTTTATGCAAACAGTTTAGAGCATCTAGGGCCAATTCAGTGTACACTATTCAAGAATATTCATTCTTTCATTTTCCCAACTTTTTTCAGGGTTTAAAATAATTATACACATTTTATCATTTTTTAAAAACGTTATGACTGGAAAAAAACAATAACCCATCATATCAATTCTCTGTTGTGATGAAGTGTTGAAAGATATGTGATATCTCTTCTGCTATTCTGATGATTTTTGTTAAACGAGGACACTCCAGAAACAGTGAGAATGTGAAAACAGTCCTTTCACAGTGGGACTATCTGGTGATCTTCCACATTCATGCTGGATGTGTGAGATTTCCATCAAAGTGAAGAGAGCCTTGCTTATCCTCTCATAACTAAAGCAAATCGTTCTCATCATGGTCCATCAAATGCAAAGTTGTCTTGATGGGATAGCCCCAAAATTAAATGGGGGTTATAACTTTGAGGGTTGGATATTGCAGATAGTGCTGAATATTGTACACATGCATATTGTATGCCAAACAAACTTGTGCAAAAGCTAGAGGCAGACTCCAAAGAACTGAATAATTACCGACCAGTGTTAAATCTTCCCTTCTTGGTGTAAACACTGGAAATCAGTGTTGAAAGCCAACTACAACAGTACATTTATGAAAAATACCTTCTTGGTGGCTTACAGTCAGCTTTCAGCAGATGTTGCAACACAGAATCCACAAGACTTTAAGCTGGAGCTGATGCACTGCATATTGTGGACTAAGGTGACTCCTGCCTCATCACCCTCAGTGATCTCTCTGCAACGCTCAACACCATCGATTATCCAGCACTCCTTAAGACTTGATGAAAGGCTAAGTCTCAAAAGGGTGTTATTAAAATGGTTCTCTTCATATCTGCACAACCCTTCCCAACAATAAAAGTCCTGAATACCAGCTCCAGGACCATTCCGCTTCAGCAGGCCCCTTCACCCCCCCCGCCGCCCCCACCCCCATGTTCTGTTATCTTACCTTTTTATACACCTTCAACCTATATATGAAACCTCAGGGTACCTTTAAAAAAAAAAACCTCCAAGCTCTCCAACCCCTTCCATGCAAATTACATGGAGTTGTATCTAAAGGTATCCTTCCCATAGACCTTGAATTTCTCACTCTAATCTAGTCTACTGTAAAATGCAATTTGATCCCATCAGAATCTGAAGTCTCACTAATGTTGTCACCTAAAAACGCAATGCCAGTAAAATATTGCCCAAAAGTCTTCAACATTCTTGACTGTCAGACTCCCATTCTTGATTGTGTGAAATCCCCGGGCTTTAGTTTTAAAAGAATCTCAATTTTCAAACCTCCATTAACACTGTTGCAAACGTTGTCCTGCTACAAACTAAACTTCTACACAGAATCAACTGAATATTTTAAACATGTTGTCCAATTCCTAATCCTATGTAGACTGGACTTTTATAATTCTTTGCTAACAGGTATACCCAGGATTTACCTCACCCTCCTTAAAGCTACTCTTCATGCAGCTGCCAGAGTAGTATCAGGCACCGGGATATTTGAACATTTTGTGTTTATGATATTCTTGAACAGGTCACCAATGAATGCAAGAAGTACCTCAAAGTTGGCCTGCATTATTCAAACATTTCTCCACTCTTAGGGGTATATTCACAAGAACGTGTGCTAAACATCTCCAAAAAATGTTAACGCAACTTTACACATCGCAGCCTATCGCGGGAAAATAACCCTGTGTTAACGTGGAATTCACAACACGGCGGTACCATGCGATAGTCCGCCGAAAACGCGGCCAATGTCTGCGATACAACCACCTTGACGGAGATAAAAACACAAACCACAACACAAAAAAACGTGCGATGAGCCCATTCGCGATGAGGAAAGCAGTGATAAGCACCGCCAGGCCCGCGACACACACACGGCAGGCGGGAATAAGCACAACAAAAGCCTGAAAAAGAAAGACAAACCAAACAGAAAACAACAGCCAAGCACAATGGAGGCAACCGGAGCCAGTATACAACCCCACAAGCCCCATTGGCAACAAAACATTGTACATGGCAGGCCATCGTGGACAAGGTGAATGCAGCCGGAGAGCGGAGGAGGACAATGGAAGAAAACCAGAACAGCCGGAATGATGCGAAACGCACAAACAAGCAGAAACACGCCAACAACAAGAAGGCAGCAATGCACACCGGAGGTGGGAGTCCAGCGCCACACCAGGAGCTGGATGACATGGAGGAAATGGTGTCCATCACATCAGTCTGGAAACTGCCCAAAACAACAGACACAACAGCAACAGGGAGAGGAACGACCAGGGACTGGGGGGACGGGGGGAGATGGGCACAATGGCACACATGCACAATTAAGCACAGCACAACTGCAGACAAACCATGCCCAAGAGTAACAACACCAACCAAGAGCACAAGTCACACAACCCGGCAATATCACACCACTGAACAAGCACAGAAGTGAAAACTACACTGCCTGAAAGGGAGAAGGGTGAGCCAAATCAGAGCTGAAGGGACATCTCACACACAATGCAGCACACACACACATAGGAAGCAGAGCACCCCAACATCGAACACAATGTGGTACAAACACCAACATTTGCACAACCGAAAACAGGACACAAGTGCACCCGCTTGTGGCTGGTAAACGGCCATACGCATCTGGCAAAGCACGAAACAGGGACATGATAATGCACAAGTACAAACCCACAGCCCTGATGGGGTAGCAATGCACGTATGGCAGGGAGCCAGAGAGTCCGTGACACACACATTGGCATACAAATCAAGACACAACACAGTTGGAGACAAGTGAAAGTGCGGAAACTTTATCAACAAGTGCGTGTCAGTACGGCCAAGAGAAGTGCCACGATATGCAGACCAATGCAGCAGCATGTCCGAATGAGGAACGTAGGAAAGCGCCCATGTCCACCCCGGGGGAGTCCATTACCAACACAAGTCAGTGCCAACCGCGTTGGTTGTCCGCGCATGGATCAGGAGTCCAGGCCAATGCAGCCATGTCCACTGTCGTCTTGGGACATGTGACCAGATTCCCAACATGCAACCAGGCGTCGGGACACGTGCAATGGGTCACATCCAGTTGTGGCTGCAAATACCTTGTCACTCGTCCATGAACGCGAGTGCAGCAGCGTAGGCCAACATCTCCAATGAGACATCGTTGTCCACCACATCTGACATGTCGTCGACGTAATCCATCAGCTGATCCGGACAGATGTGCTGACTCCAACCCCTGGCCCCAATGTGCACCAAAGCCCAATCGGGTAGTGGCTCAATGTGCTCACTGCACACGATGACTCGTGCAATCTCCCAGGTCCAGTTGCCAGCATGCATGCCAAACATCCATGCATGCCATAAACGGGCATCACGGTGACACTCCTGGTATTGGGCCAACAGGGGGCGCACACACACGTCAAAATCCAGGTCAGCTACCGTTACGTTGGAGAGGCAGACATCCATGGTCCACTCGAATATGCACGAGCGACAATGCAACACAGGCTGAACGCAGGTGACGTTTGCAAGGCGGAAGCTCAGCCGGTAACTGATCCGCAGCACTGCCAATGGCAGTGCCCCCAGTACATGCAGCAGATGTGCACGGTACAGGTCCACATGACTGGAGTCGAGCATGTGTCCGGGATGGTCTGTCATTGCGTCAGTGGCTCTGCTTGAAGCGGCACTGGCTTGCCCTGCGCCAGTCCTGTGGATGAAATGGCACAGCTCGGAGCAATGAGCAGTGTCTGTGTGCAACGGGTGCAGGCCTGGGGTGGGGTAGGAGTACGTGTGAAGGCCATCTCACGCACGCTAACTACAACCAAGGACTTCTGCGTGTGGGATGTGTACACGTTGGTCTCACGTCGGGCAGTGCGTAGTGTGGGAGTCGCAAGTAAATGCTATCGTATTTGTCAGGGGGTGCTGGCCACATGCAAGTCCCAGCTTGGAGCTGCAGATGTGCCACCGCCTGATAGTACAGACAAAGGACCCTTCATCCCTACAGTAACTTCACCATCTGCATGCATTCAGGAGATGTACAGAGGCCTGTCGTGGGTGTGGTGGGAGTCTGCGACCCTGGGAATCATGGATGATATGCCCAGCACGTGGCACATGAGCGGCCTCACTGTGTGTTACGTTGCCTCACAGCTGCTCCTCCCTCCCACGAGCCCCCACACTTGTGTGTGCTGCGCGGTTGTATCACGTGCACTCCTACGGCACACCATTGTAATGCCTGTCCGCGCATGTCCAGCGGCATGCCAACAACACCGTGACGCTGGCCTTTGAAGGTGTGCGGCCACGTGAGTGTAGGCCAATGGTCCGGACAGGGTGGACACAGGCGTACAGTCCATGGCTGGCTGTGATCGCGCTGCGAATGAGGCTAGGCAACTGACTCATGCAGCCGCAGGACTGATACACATAACACTTGGCATGCATGTGCCAAGACCCCAAGCGGTCTTGCGCTCCTACATTTCCCCGTCCGTGCGGGCCCGCCCTCCTGGTGCATGCTACATTGCAACATCGACTACTGTGGCCCTGGTGGCGACAACACCCCAACACAGAGACACACTTACCTCACATCCTGCCCAAGGCTAGGTCCGAGCCACGCCCTGCTCCCCCTGCCGATTCGGCACACCCCTGCGCCGACCTGACGTACGCCGGACCAGCACACGCCGCTTGTGCATGCAGGGGGGGGGCGGGCAAAGCTACATGTCCAAGGTCACTGCCAACGCTGAGGTGACATGGTATCATCCGCTGAAGACAGCACACTGTGATGTTGCAGGGCCCGTGCCCATCATGCTGACACAATGACCACACGGACACACTTGCTCAGATGGTGTGAATGGCTACGGGCACGTGTGCCCGGCCACATTTATTAGCAGGCACACATATCGAGTTACACCTGTGTTGGATGTGTGTGGGGTGTGTGCACACCAGCCGGCAAGGGCTGCCTGGTGCAGTCAGAAATCGACAACAGTGTACATCGTAAAGGACACAACCATTCAACCATAAAGGCCCCATGACTTGTGCTGCACAGAGTTAGTGGCCCCGGATGCACAGCGTCCTGCACGGGCCTACCGCCACGGGCCGCTGACTTGCGGGGCACTGGGGCAGGGTCACGAGTGCAGAGCAGGTTTCCCTAGATGACAAAGGGGCTTGTCACGGAGTGTCTCGGTGGACAGTGGAAGGTGTACCCCCAGGGCATGATGCAGAGAGCAGAACCACGCTGAAACAGCCACTATGGTGGAGATGAATGGAACAGACACATGTCGGACACCAAGTCCGGTCCAGCCAGATGAAGATGCAGAAAACCCCCAGGCCATGGACTCAGACGCCACCAAGGTGCAACCAGATAGTGCCCATGACTCATTGCGCACAGAGTTAGTGGCACCAGTGCTGTTAGGGGATGCCGCCTGCGATGAGCCGTGTCCAATGGTGTGGACTCCTCCACATCTTACCCAAGACACAGTTCCACATGTGTGACCTACTGGACCGCAGTGTAGGCCTGAGGCAGCGGTCAGCACGGGCCATTCACTGAGTGTCGCCGGCTTAGGTTGGATGGTCCCACCGGCCTGCGTAGTTCAGGTTCAGTGGCATCACGTGACGCGGACTTGCGGTGAACAGGGTTGATGGCACCAGGTCAGTTGTTGATAGTGTTCGATCACCTCCGTGACTCTGATCCGGCTTTCGTCCGGACTGAGCCGCATCTTCCTTTTACTCCTCTCAGTGCGTTCACTGGTGTGGACTCTGCCATTCATGATTCGCGACTAAGTGCTGGATGTGGGACCTACCGGTCCGCAGGGTAGGCCTGAGCCCTCATCCACATGTCGCCGGCTTGCGTTGAACAGGGTTAGTGGCACCACGTGTCGCCGGCTTGCGTTAAACAGGGTTAGTGGCACCACGTGTCGCCGGCTTGCGTTGAACAGGGTTAGTGGGACCACGTGTGGCCGGCTTGCGTTGAACAGGGTTAGTGGCACCACGTGTCGCAGGCCTGCAATACGGAATTATGCTTCACTGATCGAAGGGAGTCTGGTGCTGTGGCCGCTGCCACGGACTTGGGGTCACTGCCATTCAAGACTCAGGACACAGTTCCACATGTGGGACCTACTGGGCCGAAGAGGACGCCGGTGGAGTATGTCAATGAGAAAGGAGTAATGTGGGCCAGCGTCAGGGGGGGCCAGCGAAGGTCTGCGGAGGCTGCAGAGGTCGCGGGACTGGGGCTTGGCGCTTGCACCAGCACGTGATGGGCCCTCTTTGACACACGCCGGTGTAGGCAGGTGAGCGGAGCCTCGTTGTTGCGCTGGGGCAGGCATGACGGGTCTGGGGACCAGCGGCCCGGGGTGCAGCAGGCGCACAGGGACGCAGGCACCGCCGTGCTCGGCGCAGGACTCGTGGTGGGCTGAGAGGTGCCGCCCTGGCAGACGCGTTGTCCATTCCAAATGAGAACAACGCCCAGTGCGACGGGCTTTTTGTTCACACCCCTACGCAGGCCTGGCATACGCAGGTCCAACCCACTCCGCCAGCACATGCAGGGGGGGACGTAACGTGCGACATTTCCGCGTTCTGCCCCACAGCCTGTGGTGACATGGTAGCGTCCACTGGCCACTACACTCCATGCACCAGCAGTTGATCTCCACATGGCCATTTCTGTGGTTTGGACACTGTGGTCTGTCCGGCACCTCCACGCCACACCTGGCATTGGGTAGGTTCGCATTCCTTAGTCACTTGCCGCTCTCGCACATGCCTGCTCCATGCCTCTCCTCACATCCTGCTATTATGTGTCTGTGGTGCCATGCCGTGGCTGGGTTGTGGGCATGGCAAGGCCAAGTTCCCAATGGAGTCGTGTTGTCGTGTCTGGTCGGTTGGCATGCTGTGTTGCATGTTGAATGTAGTTGTGCTGCGTGCCCATTGCCAGTGTCGTGAGTTGCATGACTGTGGGCTGGAGGTGTGTGGTGTGTTCATTTTGGACTTACCAACGAGCACTGCATTTCCATGGGTGCCATCCTGGGAGCGCTGGGTGATGATGGACTGTCAGGAGATGTGAGAATCATGCACTCTGCCTGGGGAGTTGGCCACGACATTGTTGAGGAGTCCCGGGCGGTCCACTATTGCCTGCACATTCATGGGATGCGTGTGCTTTCTGTTGTGGTAGTTGTGTGCAGTGTCGGCAGGGGGCATGAGGGGTACATGTGCGCAGTTGATTGGCCCTGACATGTGAGGGAATCCAGCTATGGTGTAGGGGCCTTGCTTGGTCTCCAGCTGCTCCTGCGCAGTGTGGGTGAAGTGGAGGTGCTGGGGTACCAGGCTGATGTTGGCATCCAGGACAGGTGTGATGACCTTGGATGGGGCTGGCTGTGTGACTCCTCCGACTCTGGCAGTTGTGGGTTGGATGGTACCAGAGGCCGACATGTGCTGCGCAGCCGGCAGCTTTGTCTGCGGAGGGATGTTGGTTGTCCGCTGGGTTGGTACCGTCAGCAGGTGGGGGATGTGGGTCAGGATGCGGGGGATGGTTGACCTTTTGGGCCTGTAGTGGGCAATGGCCGCCTCTGGCGTTGGGTCTGGGCGGCAGGTGCGTTTCAGGTGGGTCCGCTGTCTTTGTGTACGCTGCCTCTGTGGTTTTCCCGGGGGGGGGCGGGACGGGTCCTGGGGTGGTGGCGGGCCTGGGGTGGGTGGCGGTGGGTGTTGTGGCCCTCATGGGTCTCGGAGCTGCATGATCATTGTCTCCATGGCATCTGTGGGTCTTCAGATGTGGCTCTTGGCTGGGCTCCCTTTCATGCTGCAGGCAGTCGTCCTGCTTAACACCAGCAAAAGGCAGGTGTTAAATCCCTGCTGCTACCGCGGCTTATCGCCTGTTTTTGGTTCCCATCGCAGATCTGGCAGTTTGTTGTGAAAGTGGTGGTGTGGTTTTTTCGTGTGTTTTTGCACGGGAACGCCTACTCTGCATCTCATTAGGGTTAGTTGGTGGTGTCCACCATGGAGATAATTTTGGGGCAGTTATCGCGGGAATACTGGCGATGTCTGCAGTTTGCACCCGCTTGTGAATGGGGTGTTAAATCGATCTCCACTTTTGATGGGTTAAGGTGGAGATAAATCGGCGGTAGGTCCTTGTGAATATGCCCCTAAGACATCAAACTATGCCCCAAAGAAACTTTTCATCTCAGGCAGTTGACATTTCTTTTATAGTGCAGAGACCCTTTTCTTAGAATTCCAATCTGCAGAACGAAACGGATGCTCAAACACTCTTTCCACGGCTGTCTTCCCAACTGGTGAACCCAATTCAACTCCTCATCAGTACAAACCCATCCTTTGAAATTGAGTGAGATTAAACAAACTACTATTCCACCAATACCTGCAAATTTAACGTAATTTAACCAATTCCATCTCTTCTAAACTGAAACTCTCTGAAGAAGCATCATTACATTTCAGTGGTCCAACATTAGTGAATGGATGATACCCCAAAATGATCCTACCATGTTGTGTAAATTATGCAGTTGCTTGGGAAGATAATTGAATCTCTACCCTGGACAAAGACACCCATATATTTCACCTCATTTTTTAACAGCTCTACTTCATGTGGTAAATACTTTGACTCATGTAAGATTTATGTCTCTTAACTCTTTAGCGAGCAAAACAAATACTCTTTTTTTATGTATCAAACCTGTAGCTCTGACTAGTGCTTTGTCAGCCCCAGGTCTAGTTTGTGCTGTACCAAATCACATAAATAAAATAAATTAATAAAAATGATTGTAAGTCAAGTAAGTGAGTTTGAATATGTTATGATAGAAAATTGCCTGAATTGGCTAGGGATCATATTCCCTAATTATAATGTTATTCTGCTTTAACCTGGATGTTGATTTGAGATAAAGTCCCCCGCCTGGGTTAACTACATAAGTTGTATTCTTCTTTAAACTATGGCATCAGATACAGCATTCAAGTGGGCATAAGAGAGAATTTTCTGTCTCCTCTGTCTGAAAAAGTCAATACCTGCTTTATTGTTTGCTAACTATTAATTTTTGAAATATTGAATTAATCATTTTGTATATTTTTTAACCAATATATATATATAAATGATATTACAAAGTTTATTACAAATTATACAAAATGATTAATTCAATATTTCAAAAATTAATAGTTAGCTGATTGAATAAAAACAGTAAATAATATTTTTAAAAGTGTATTAACATTTTTTAATAATTTACATGAATTAAAAACCTAACTTTCAATTAAACTTAATAAATATTAATGAAAAGAAGAAATGCTAGTGAGGGTGTGACTGTATTATTTTGTTTTGAAATTACTATCTATATACCATATATGTATATTACCTACTGGCAGTCACCAGTAGGAGGTTATAGTTAGGACCTTGTTTCTATTAAAAAGGTGATTTTCAGTTGCCTATATCTTTGGTGCGGGTTGATGAATCTTCATGAACATTTGCACAGTACTTCACATGGGGTCTGGAAAGTTTTAGGGTGTTTTATGTAGCGGGGGCCAAGAAAAAGGAGGGGCCCCAAAATGTGTTTTCCCTATGTTAATTTCCATAGGACCTTTCAACACGACTACAGCCTGAACCGCTGGACAGAATAAAACCAAATTTGTCAGGAAGCTAGATCTTGATAAGCAGATCGCGGTTTTTGTGATTTGGTGTAAATCAGTTCAGTAGTTTGGCAGATATTAACTGGAAAACAAATTTGTATATCTGGGGATGCGGATTACCCGTGGATTCACGCGCACTTGACAGAAAAGTTGCACCCACCATTTTGTTTGCCGGGGAATGGTCGCTGGCATTGAAAACTAGAGTGAATATTAAGTGAAGGGGCCAGGTGAGAGGTTTCCTAACCCCTTGTGAATTTATTTATTTATTATTTTTTTTATTTTTTTTTATTTTGAAGGTTTTATATAGCGCGGACAAGACCCTTGCGGGTATCAGAGCGCTTTACAACGTATACAATACAAATAAAAACAGAATATTATTGGTTATGATAGTTCCAACATTGGTATCTGTTTCATCCTCGCAGATATCGGCCAGCCAACATCTAATGGATCAGGTGAATTTGGCCAGGAGAATTGCTTTAACTTCATTTTTGAAGGATGCCGCATGAGGGTTCTGTCTCGTTTTTGGGGGTAAAGCATTCCAAATCCTAGGGGCCATTCCTGAGAAGGAGCGGTTATACGTTTTCTTTTTGGAAAATCTTTGTGGTTTCAATAAAAGGTTAGAAGAACTCCTGCTCGTTCTGTTACCCCCCGATGGTATTAGTTTCTCTGCAAGGTATTGTGGTGTTTTGTGATGCAATGCCTTGTGTGTCATACAAGCAATCTTCAGATGAACTCTGGCCTCAAAGGGTAGCCAGTTAAGGGCACGCAAATCAGGGGAGATGTGATCGTTTCTTTTGGAGCCTGTGATAAGTCTAGCGGCTGCATTGATTGATGCTCTTAGTGGGGCTGTCGTTGTTCTGGGAAGGCCACAGAGAGCGACACTCCCATATTCCACTCTGGGGATTACTAAAGATTGAACGGCCTGTTTGAAATCATTTGCGGGTATGAAGGGTTTCATTCTTCTTAACATGTTCATTTGAAAGTTTGCTCCTTTATTTGCTGCGCTGATTTGTTTTTGCATATTTAGCTTATTGTCCAGCGTTATGCCAAGTGATTTGGCCGAATCAATCAAGAGCGGTTGGCCATCCAGTGCTGTTAGGTGTTTCATCCATTCCATGATGGTGGTTGTCTGGTTGGGGGGCGCTATTAGGAGGAATTCTGTTTTTAGTGTGTTTAATTTTAAGTGATTATTAGCTAACCAGGTCTGCCTTTTTTGTAGCGTTGAATTGAGGGACTTGATGTCCTCAAGTGAATGTACCTTGATGTAGAGTTGTGTGTCGTCTGCGTACATGTGGTATTGGACCTTTGCAGAGTTGAGAAACTCGGTGAGTGGTTACATGAACAAGTTGAAGAGTGTCGGGGAGAGAGAGGATCCTTGGGGTACTCCTAAAGTGACAGGAGAAGGTTTGGAGAGGGATTGATTAGCCTTAAAACTCTGTGTTCTGTTTTGAAGGAAGGAAGTGAACCAGTTGAGGACCGTTCCTGACAGACCCATTCTATGATTCAGGAGGTCTAATAGATTGTCGTGCTTGATCGTGTCAAAGGCGGAAGATAGATCCAGTAAGATAAGTAAGCAGGCTTTGTTTTGGTCCAGTATATTTAAGGCGTCGTCTATAATGTTGGTCATTGCGGATTCGGTACTGTGCCCTGATCGAAAACCAGATTGGAATTTATCAAGCAGGTTGTAGTGATCAATGTGGTAGGTAAGTTGCGTGTGAACACATTTTTCTAGTAATTTGGCCAGGGTAGGGATGTTGGATATAGGGCGATAGTTATTTAGGTCAACTGGGTCCGCCGATGATTTCTTTAAGATGGGGGAGACCTGACCAGCTTTGAGTATATCAGGGATGGTTCCTTGTAGCAGAAAGGAGTTTATAATCCTAGTCCATAGAGGCACTAACGTCGGAATGAAATCTTTTAGGAGGGATGCTGGGAGTGGGTCGGAGAAGTGATTGGTGGGATTTAAGGCTGTAAGTGTTTTTTGAATAGCTTCTTCGCTGTAGAGGTTGAAAGATGACCAGTCTGCATTGTTTTTGAGGTCGATCTTTGAGGAACCACTAAGTGGGTTCCTGAGGGGGACCATGAGGCGATCATGTTAGAATTGGTGAGGGCTGACATGTCATTCATTAGGTCTGACTTTATGTTTTCAGTTTTTGTTGTGAAATATGAGGCGAATGTTTCGCAATTGGGTAGTGTGTCTGAGTTAACTTGAGGCGAGTTGGAGATTCCCTTCGATTGTGCTTTGATTATTTCAAATAGTCTTTTTGGGCGATTCTTGGATTGGTTCAATTGATTACTAATGAAGTCTAATTTTGAACGTCTGATTTTTCTGTAGTAGGCATTTCTCGTGCTTCTGAGTAGTTTGAGGTGAGGCGAGGAAGGTGTTGTTCTCCATTGATGTTCAATTGTTCTTAATGTTCTTCTGTCTTCATTTAGCCTACCGTCATACCATGGGTTTGAGACTTTGTTGGAACTACTTTTCAATTGAAGTGGAGCTAAATTGTCTAAAAGTATGTTCATAGATTGGAAGTAATGATTGGTCAGATCGTGTACATCATGTAAACTGTCAGGAGGGAGCGTTAGGATGGGACTAGCGGTTGCAATTGAGGTGGGATTCACGTTTTTAGGTTTCTTTTCCAGATTTGTGTTCTCTTGGGTTGGACATGGAGGTGTTTAACTGCTTCATTTATAAGGAAACTGATGATGTGGTGGTCGGACCAGTCACACGGTAGGATGGAATCCAGCTGGGTGGAATCCGCTTTGGATATAACTAGGTCTAGGATTGATCCTTTTTCATGCGTAGGGCTGTCACAAATTTGGGTTAAGTTAAGGTCAGTTAAGAAAGCTTTGAGGCTATTGACCTCCGGGTCATCCGGGTCATTCCAGTGGAGGTTGAAGTCTCCTAGGAATATCTGCGTGTTCTGGTGTCCAGCATGAGTAGCTAGGATATCCATTACGTGTTCAATAAAGGGGAGGTTGTTACCTGGTGGATGGTAGAGTGCGTGAAGTGAGCATACTGGGTTGTCATTATTAGAGATTTCCAGGCATAGATATTCGCAAGAGGAAAAAACCGGGGAGGTGAGCCGTTTCACGGAGAGGTAGTTCCGGTGTATGCAAGCAATACCGCCTCCAAGCTTATCAATTCTATCTAGTCTTGTGATGTGATAATTCGGAGGGACTAGTATGTCTAGGATGGGCGTGGATGAATTATTAAGCCAAGTTTCAGTTAAAATTGTGAGGTCGGGTTCATTGGTTAGTATGAGGTCAGCTATATCAGCAGCATGGCGTGCGGCCGACCTACAATTTAGAAGAATAACCTTTAGCTGGGCCTTGGTAGATATAGTATTGGGGTCTTGTAAGATGGTAACTCTCTTGAGGTTTTTCTCAACGATACCTCTTGTAATGTGTCTCGTGGCTCTATCGGGGTTGGGAGGGATGGATTGGATAGAGGACAATAACAGTATATTGTCGGTCGGCGCAGAGAGATGGGGTGGAGTTGGGGGCTCGTAGGAATGAAGTATGGAGGTAAGATCTTGCGGTGAAATCAGGTTTTTTATTCTGCACGGGCGGGATGATGCATTGGGATCCGGTACTGTTTTCCATTGTGGGGGCTTCTGTAGCGTGGACCTAGAGAATGATTGTTGGGAGAATTTCGCATATGGTTTTGGTTTGATCAGGATCAGGTCATGAAGAGTTTGGATGTCATCTTTAATTTGTTGTAGAGCTAACAAAATCTCCTCGAGTCTAGGGTCGGGAGCTCGGGTTAACGTATTCGTTGGCCGCTCTGTAGGTAGGTGAAGGCGATCCAAGGTCAGTGGGGACGTATTTAATGGTTGTGAAGGAGTCATGTTGAATGCTGTAGGTGGAGAGGTGGTAATGTTCGACGTGAGGGGGTAAACGGCCTGAGGGGGCGCTGGCTGAACTGAAGTACAGGTGCAGGGGGGGCATGGTGCCAAGTTAGTAATGGAGCTGCTGGGCATGGTGAGAGCGGTGGGGTAGGTTGAATTATGTGGCGTGTAGGAGAGGGAGTGGGTGCTGGATGAGTGCGGTGGAGAGGAGGGGACGCACGTGTGAGGGGTGATAGGCATGGAGGAGGAGGTAGTGGTGCTCGGGGAGGCATAGGTCATCGAGATGTGTGTCTCATACAATGGGGGGTGAATTGGGACTGGGGCGGCTGTATGTACATGATGGGAACTGGACGAGGGAGGGGTAGCTGGAGTAGTGGGGCCGGGGGCGGGTGTATGTACATGATGGGAGCTGGATGAGGGAGGGGTAGTAGGAGTAAAAGGGATGGGGCTGGAGGGGTAGTAGGAGTAGAAGGGAAGGGGGCTGGTGTATGTGCAAGATGGGTGCTGGAAGGATAAGGAGTAGAGGGAGTGAATGAAGTAGAAGGGACGGGGGCTGGTGTATGTACAGGATGGGAGCTGGAAGGATGAGGAGTAGAGGGAGTAGTGGGAGTAGTAGGATGCTGGTCGGGCTGAGTGCGGGGGAGTGGTGTGCTAGGGAAGTTGGGAGGAGCTTAACAACCTTCTCTTTGATGTGCGGAAAGATGTTGTCTAGTAAATTCAGGTTCTGGTCTGAGGCTTGCATGAGGATGATTCCATTATGGTATATGGTGAATGTCGCTGCAGCTTTATAGAATGGTGAGGGAGTAATGGATAGTGTAAGCCCGTGAGGTGTTTTCTTGGTGGAAGCAATCGAGAATAAGGCTAGAAAGGCTTTCCGCCATTGGGCCCTTCTCCTGGTATAAAAGATGATGTCATTAGTTATATGTCCTTTATGATTTGAGAAGTAGGTATCCGAAATTGGCGTTTCTGGGTGAGATTTTAATAGACTATGTTTGAAATTTTTTGCTGCCTTTTTTGTAAGGTTAGGGGGGTATTTGATGGAATATGTGTGCAGACCTGTTAGCTCCATGTTGTAGGTATAGCCTTTGTTGAGAGTGAGATAGGGGTCAGAGCATAGAGAGGGGTATGAATACTTGTGAGAGGTCAGAGATTCGAGAAGGTGGAATTACTTGTGCAAGAAATTCTTTATTTATTTTATTTTATTTCCCAGATAGTCTGAGAGGTAGAGAGAGTAGTTGAGAATTGTTGCTTTGCGGAGGAGCTAGTGTGGAGGTGGGTGGGTAATGAGAGGTGAGCGAATTGATGCCTGTGTAGAGGTGGGTGAATCTTACTGACTTAGGGCGTAGTGCTTGTCAGAAGAAGTGGTCCTATCTACCTCCGTGAATTGGTGTTTTGGGTAGTCCAAGGGTGCGGATAGGGGGTATGTTGTAGTCTAGATATGTATAATAGAAAAAGAAAAGCCGTTCCAAGATGGTTGCTTGTTTGAGATGGTTTAGTTCAAGTGTGTGGTCCTATCTCTCTTTCCCTGAAGCTGCCTCACTTTGTCAAGTCCTATGTCTTTTTCCATAGGTTGCAGTGAAGGTCCTTTGTTTCTTTTTATACTTGTGTAGGTCGAGGTAGTCCTATGTCTATATTCATGCCTTAGAGTTGGGAAGGAAGGGCCATATCAACTTAGTTAATTAAGCCTGCCATTTTGAGGAGGGGAATTGCTGCCTTACCAATTGTGTGAGTAGAATGGTGGCCATGCCCTGATCAAAGATGTCATCAATCAGTCCGTTACCCGTGAGAACAAGGGAAAAAAGAGCACAAAAATAAAGCAAGAATGAGGGAAACGTCCATCTAACGTAATGGCAATTATGAATCCTTATGGGCCCGTTCCTTTTATTCTCTTATCACTTTCTGATCATGGCGTGGGGTCGAGTGCTCCGTGATCTGTTAGCTGCGTTGTGACCAATTTAGTTATTGACTGACTGCAGCCGCTTGCTCGCATTTAAGGTGCTTGTTGCAGGCGCTACGGTGTATTGTCTGATTAGCGGCGGTAAGCTCAGCTATTCTCGTGTGATCGTTTTGTGATTGCAGTGCAGAGTTAGGCATTACAATGAATGCTTACAATGTGGGGTGAGAGTGTATTGTGGCCATGAAAATGCCCCCAATTTTCTGATTGTTCAAGAACTCCAGGGATTGCTCTTGAGGCTCAGTGCGGCCCCTCCATGTAACTTCGCGAGACATCTGTGGAGTTAGTGTGGCTGGAAAAGTATATATTTATATTTTTATACTCTCTTCTGCTCACAGCTACTCACATACCCATACAGATACTGCTACACCCAGTCACATACCAATACAGACTCTTTCACATCCAGTGTTACACCCATACAGACACTGTCACACCCATTGACAAAACCATATAGACACTGTCACACTCATTCACAATCCCATCTATACTCTGTCGTACCCATTCACATACCCATAAAGACACTTTCACTTCCATTCACAATGCAGACAGACACTGTCACACCCATTCACAAAGCCATACAGACACTGTTACACCCATTTACATACCTAAACAGACACTGTCACAACCATTCACATAACTATACAGACTCTGTGACACCCATTCACAAACTCATACAGTCACTGTCACACCCATTCACATACCCATTGAGACACTGGTACACCCATTCACATACCCATAGAGACTGTGTGACATCATTCGCAAACCCATACAGTCACTGTCATACCCATTCACAACCCCATACAGACTCTGTCACACCCATTTACAACTCAATAGAAACACTCTTATATCCATTCATAACCCCATACAGACTCTGTGACACCTATTCATAAACCTATAGAGACACTATCACACCCATTCACAAACCCATACAGTCACTGTCACGGCCATTTACATACCCATAGAGACACTGTTACACCCATTCACATACCCATAGAAACTCTCTGACATCCATTCACAAAACCGTACAGTCACTGTCATACCCATTCACAAACCCATACAGTCACTGGCGCACCCATTAACAAACCCATACAGACACTGTCACACCCATTGACAACCTCATTCAGACTATGTCACACCCATTCATATACTCATGCATCCACTGTCACACCCATTTACATCCCATACAGTCACTGTCACACCCATTGACAAACCTGTACAGACACTGTCACAGCCTTTCATATACCAATACAGACAATGTCACACCAATTGACAAACCCCCTACAGACACTGTCACACTCTTTCACAAAGCCATACAGACACTTTCACACCCATTCATGTACCTAAACATACACTGTCACAGCCATTCACATACTCATAGAGACTCTGTGACACCCATTCACAAACTCATACAGACAATTTCACACCCATTTACAAACCCATACAGACACTGTCACACCCATTCACAAAGCCATTCAGACACTGTCACAACCATTCACATACCTATACAGTCTCTGTGACACCCATTCATATACCTTAGAGACACTGTTACACCCATCCACATACCCATAGGCACTCTGTGACACCCATTTACTAACTCATACAGTCACTGTCACACCCATGTACAAACCCATATAGACACTGTCACACCCGTTTACATACCTAAACGGACACTGTCACAACATTCACATACCTATACCAACTCTGTGACACCCATTCATATTCCTTAGAGACACTGTTACACCCTTTCACATACCCATTTACACTCTGTGACACCCATTCACAAACCCATACAGTCACTGTCACGCCCACTGACAAACCCATACAGACACTGTCACACCCATTCACAACCCCATACAGACTGTCACACTGATTCACATACCCATAAAGACACTGCCATTCCCATTCACAAACCCATACAGACTCATTCACACCCATTCATATACCATAGAGACAGCCAGAATCAACATGACTGTTTTGGGTATGGTTTTCCCAAAATTTGGGTGTGGTTCAAGAGGAACCAATAGAAATAAAGCTTTGGTTTTTACTATCAAGCGAGACCGTAGATTCCGATGGAAATCCTCGGATTCGCGTAATAATAAAGTAGCTCATTTAAGCAGGAAATTGAAAAGAAGCATTACAAAATTTTTAAACTATGTTAATCCTAATACAATAATGTAATTATAGAGGTTGTATACCTCTAAAATACTTGTTTAGTATTTCGCCAAATCCATGGATCGGATCCGCAAATTCGCTGCTATCATGTGATCAGAACAAAAACAATAGAGTTGCAACTGGACAAACCGTGTGGTTCTGCAGGAAAACATTTATTTTTAAAAAAGCAGTTATAATACATATAAAGAAAATATCAACAGTGTTCAATTGTTTATTTTTTTAAATTACTATATATTTTTACATTTTACTATGATTGGTACTCCTCTGACATCTATTTTTGAACTTTATGTACTATATTAATTCCTACCTTTTTACATCAATGTCACTGCTTTCACGTTAATGTTTTTGTGTTATTTACGGTACTTACTCATTGTATTTTTCTAAACATTTAATACTTTCACTTTATTTGTCATATTTTGTGTCATGATATTCATTTTTATATACAATACTGTGTAAACTAATATGAATCCAGGGGACTGGCCACTGACTTTGATTCTGGCCGACCTCCTGTGATCAATCTACCACATAATTAAAAAATAATAAAAATTGAATTTAAAAAAAGAGATAGTTCTTAAACCTAGTAAACATAATTTAAATAACTATAGTAATTTAGTTAAAAAATAAAGCTTACAAAAATGATATAGTAATAAAATTAAAATTTGAAAAACCATGGAAATTCACTGAAATAAAAAACAAAGGTTACAGGGACATTATAGTTAGGAAATAGGATTTTTTTTTTTTTAAACCTTAGAAATTCACTGAAAAAACAAAGGTTACAGGGATTTTATAGTTAGGCTGACATTTCACTCATACAAAACCAGAGAAATTCAGCAGTTGTAGTTAGCAGAGCTAACTATAATTCACGCCCCCGCAATGCAATGCTTATGGCCTCACATAATGCATCACTCATGACCTGGTCAGTGACATCACTCATGACTTCACTCATGACATCTCAAATGACATCACTGATGACATCTCAAATTACATCACTGTTGACATCATCCACACTCACACACCTACTCACTAATTCATAGAGCCACTCACACATCAACTCACCCATACAGCCACTAACGCAACCACTAACTCACATATACAGCCACTCATGCACCTGCTCACTAACCAATACAGCCACTCACACATCCAGTCATACATACATACAGACACTTACACACCTACTCATACACCCATACAGCCATTCTCATACTCAATCAGTCAGCCATAAAAATACTCTCATACCTACTCACTCACCCAGTCACTCACACATCCACTCACTCACACATACAGTTACTCACACATCCACTCACTTACTCATAGATATACTAACACATGTACTCACTCACCTATACAGTCACTGAGATAAGTCCATACTCTTGCAAACAACCTCTCACACTCACTCACGATACAACCACTCACACACCCATTCACTCACCCATACAACTAGTCACTCGCCCACTCACTCACCCATATACCCACTAATACACTTATTCATGCACACAAACAGTTACTCATGTATTCTGTCACTCACCCATACAGACACTTTTCTACCTGCTCAGTCACACATTCAGCCACTCTTTCATCCTCTCATTCACCATTACAGCCACTTACACGCCAACTCACTCACCAATACAGATGCTCACACAGCCACTCACTTACTCATTTACCCACTGCCACACCAACTCGCTCATCCACACAAAAACTCACAGACCCACTCATCCATGTATAGTCTCTCACATACCCAATCACTCTTCTATACACCACTTACACACCCACTCACTCACCCATACAGTAACTCCCACAGCCACTTACCTTAGTATATATGTTGAACACTCAGTACACTTTAGAAAACACTCACAATCACTGGATGATGTCAACAGTGATGTCATTTGAGATGTCATCAGTGATGTCATTTGAGATTTCATCAGTGATGTCACTGACCATGTCATGAGTGATGTATTATGTGAGGTCATAAGCAGTGCATTGCGGGGGCATAAGTTATAGTTAGCTCAGCTAATTATAACTACTGAATTTCTCTGGTTTTGTACGAGTGAAATGTCAGCCTAACTATAACGTCCCTGTAAACTTTTGTTTTTTTCCCCAATTTATTATATATATTAAACAGAGAGTTGTCTAAAGCGCAGACAGAGCAGCCTATGAGGATGGGGCGAGCAGCCCTGAAACGCGTCAGACATCGTTATAATTCATCCGTGTAAGGAGGCAAGCTGAAATTCAGAGCTGGATGGCTGGTGAGCTACTGAGTGCCCCCTCGCTGCTCTTGGGCATTTGGTGGATAAAATTACAGCACGGCAGCCCTGCCGTGGAGGGGAGCACCATCTTGAGACTAACGAGAGGCTGGGGATTGGAACTGTTCTCATCCTGTGCAGCGTGACTCACCAAAAAGCGAAGATGAATTGCCTCGGAACATGGTACCTTACTATAAGGAAATAATGCTTTTAATGAATGTTTGCGCTTAGGAACCAACTAATGGTAACATTGTGCTCTCGAAGGGACAACAAATCCCAGCATGCAATATTAATTGATTGCGCACTGAGCGCCACCCAGTGGGGGCTGGAAACCAATAAATATGCTGAAAACAAATTAAAACAGAGAGTTGTCTAAAGCGCAGACAGAGCAGCCTATGAGGAAGGGGCGAGCAGCCCTGAATCGCCTTAGGCATCGTTATAATTCATCCGTGTAACGAGGCAAGCTGAAATTCAGAGCTGGATGGCTGGTGAGCTACTGAGTGCCTCCTCGCTGCTCTTGGGCATTTGGTGGATAAAAATATATAAATATATATATATATATATATATATATATATATATATATATATATATATATATATATATCACACTCCACCTATGTCTCGCCGATTGTGCCAAGAAAGTGAAGCACGGACCCAGCTGTAGCAGTTTCCAAATTTTATTCCGCTCCTGCAGAGACCTCAGCAGCCATTACACGTTTCGACACTCACGGTGTCTTGACCACATATATATATATATATATATATATATATATATATATATAATGTACATTTCAAGCCCTACGCGTTTCGGAACTTCTTGTTCCTTGTTCACGGGCACGTTTAATCTGCCTCATAACATTAAACGTGCCCGTGAACAAGGAACAAGAAGTTCAGCAGCGTAAGGCTTGAAATAGTCGGCGGTTACCTGCTGGTTGTTGCAAATAAAGAAACGCTACTGGAACAGAGTGGTGACTCGGCTGCTTTCGTGAGTGCGCTTTCAAATGGGGACAATCCTGTGTGTGAGATAAAACCGGCCGGTCCCGGTCGGGAAAGCTGCACCGCCATCATCATGTGTGGGCTGCTGCGTGGGGACTTAACTTCGTCGCAACGAGCAGAAGGAAAGCAGTTAGCAATTAAATACAATCGGAGGTTACTGCCTGTAGCTTACTGGAGAGCTGTTAAATAGATGTTTAAAGAGATGTTAATGCGGCGGAACCCACTGAAGGGTGTAATTGAAAGGCAAAGTGACTACATGTCCCAGAATGCTGGATTGGAAATCACGCCCACTGGAGGGCTGGCCACTAGAGGAGGATAAAATCAGTTGACTTTTACCTTTGCCTTTAATCTGCCTCATAACATTAAACGTGCCCGTGAACAAGGAACAAGAAGTTCCGAAACGCGTAGGGCTTGAAATGGTCGGGCGGTTACCTGCTGGTTGTTGCAAATAAAGAAACGCTACTGGAACAGAGTGGTGACTTGGCTGCTTTCGTGAGTGCGCTTTCAAATGGGGACAATCCTGTGTGTGATATATATATATATATCACCAGAAGATACTGAGTGTTACCAACAAAGATAAATCACACGGGCACAGACTCCGATTGCAGTAGATTTATTCCAACGTTACATGGTCCAAATGACGCGTTTCGGCCGCCGACCTGCGGCCTTGATCACATAACACGCTATGTGCAAGTAGCATCATATATAGGCAGGTAGGTTGCTTTACAATATTTTTACATGTTTTTTATGCTTTACGATTTTTTTACATGTTTTTTATGCATCTCTTTACATTACTTTCATAGGTATTACACCACAGAGTGACTTACGTGAAAGCCCCAAGCAGTCACATGTGGTATGACAGGCAGGTAGGTCGATAGACATAGAAAATAGACTGGCCAGCGAGAGGGTGAGGTAGCGATGTGTAGAGGAGACAATGTATCCAACAGCCGAACTTCTAAAACTGCAGCTGTCCATGTATATCTGCATAGTGCTTATCAGCAGTACTGAATACCAGAATCATCAGGAATATCTATCACTATACCTAATAGATGCTGTTCCTTGGAACACAGGGGGGAGAAATGACAATAAGCCCTCTAGTGGCCAAAGGGAAAGGAATCCCGACGTATATATATATATATATATATATATATATATATATATATATATGTGCATATGCATATAGGAAATTGTAACAACCACTAGGCCAACTGTGATAAAGCCTCAGTTGAGAGATTCCTCCTGGACTGGGTTGGTAGCCAATACGGAGGTTGATTGGGAGCCATCTGTAGTGGGCTTAAGGGGGGAGAGGAACGTCAATCCCACTCGAATTGAGGAAAGTGGTGAAACCACTGAGTATAGGCCTGAATGCACCCATATTGAAGTACCCTATCAACACCTAAGGGTTCTGGTTTGGATCGCTGAATTGCTAGCAGACCCTGACTGGGGTACTTTTGTGGATTCCCATGACATGATCCTATTCCAGGAAATTTGGTGTCTACACACTCCCCATAGATGTGGGTACTCTGCATATGGTATAAACGCTATAAGGAAAGAGATGGGGAGACTCTTGGGTGGCCTAGTAATCTCGGTTAAAACTGCTCTCGGGTCAAAAGCCAAGTTGGTCCCAGTAGACTCCCATGATATCTTAGATATATAGATCTGGCACTATACAGTGGCTTAAAAATTAGGATATTTAATGTTTATAACAGAGTTATCTGGGGCTCTGAGGAAACCAATACCATCCGAATTTTAGACCATGTATTGTCTGAAAGCATTGGTTCTGCCCCTGTATTGGTTGCTGAAGATTTTAATTGTACGTTCAAACCCTTAGCCCTCACCCCTACAGACTTGACCGAGGAGTGGGACAGCGCTTGGCAAATACCTCAGTTAGATCTCCTTCCAGTCAAATGGTCTAAGAGAGGAGGACAGGTGCTAGCCCTCACACTGCAACACGATCTGAGAGCCACAAATGGCAGGAAGAAATCCGACCTAAATGGAGAATTAACATTTAACAGACCTGGCTTCGCCAGCAGAATTGAACTTCGACTCTGGCCTTTAGTCTATGATATGTCAGTGACCAAAAGATCCGATAGTGACCATAATGCCCTGATTCTCTCCCTAATAAACCAGGGTGAAAGTGAACTTGGCATTAGGGGCAGGACTGACCTGGGTAAGCTGTCCGTCATGAACAACCTGAGATCAATTAGATGGGACTGGGTGGAGGAAAATCCAGGGGTCCTGGAAGAAGTTAAATACATAGGGCCCGATTCACAAAAGTAATCTGAGACAAAATCCTAACTTTACGACTTTCGGTATTCACAGAAGGCATTTAGGAGTACTAAAGTTAGGATTTTGTCTCAGTCAATCTTAAGTTAAACTTAAAACAAACTTAAGTTTAACTGAGACAAAATCCTAACTTTACGACTAGGATTTTGTCTCAGTTAAACTTAAGTTTGTCTTAAATTTAACTTAAGACCAAAATTTAAGATTGACTAAGACAAAATTCTAACTTCAGTACTCCTAAAGGCCTTCTGTGAATACCAAAAGTCGTAAAGTTAGTATTTTGTCTCAGATTACCTTTGTGAATCGGGCCCAATGTCCGTGCAGAAGTGGAAGAGTTGTCCAAACTCTCTAAAACAGATATAATTGAGTAACTGAGTATCCAGCATAAGACCCTTTTTAACGAGATTAGGGATTTGCTGGGCCATCCGAGCAAAGAGCAGAAAGTCCCCATAGTAAGGTGGCAGATTGGCACAATCAGGATTGTAGGAAAGCAAAAGGCGAGCTTCTCCAGGCAGTAAAATCCAAAGTTTGCTCTGACATGGTGGTATGTAGAGCCAGATATAGGCAAGTATTAGAGCCAGCCAAGAAGAAATGGGAATGTTCTCTATGGTCCTCTCTCCACAGGGCACTGTCAGCCAAAGACAATAAGACCTTTTGGAAAAAAGTGGCCCACTGTTTGAATGGTCCAAAGATGGCACTAGAGTTTACAGTCCAGCCCGAAGAGTGGGTAACCCACTTTGGGCGCCTCTGTATTCCAGGTATTATGGAGGTATAAGGGTTTACTGAAATGAGGGGGGAAGCCCTGCCTGGAATTGTTGAAGACTTGGTGATTTCCCTTGAAGAAACCCAAGTAGATATTCATTCTTGTATTCCAGTCAGAGCCACAGGTCCCGATCGAATTCCCAACGACCTGTATAGAGAGGATCCAAATATTTGGGCTTTCTACATTAATATGCTAACTAATACCATCCTGTCCGGTATGAATATCCCTCTGTCGTGGAACACAGCTGAGATTTTACCTATGTACAAGAAAGGCGACAGAGCAAACCCGGCCAGCCTTAGACCTATTAGTCTTATTGATTCCTTGCAGAAAATCTTCTGCAAGCAGATATTGGCCAGGATCCAGGACTGGATCTCAGAGTCCAAAATTTTGGCTGACCTCCAAGCAGGCTTTCGTGCCAATATTAGTATCTTAGATCAGGTTTTTCGTTTCCTGTGTATTTACTGGAGGGAGGTTACCATAAAAGGGGGAAAGTTATATGTCGCCTTTGTGGATCTACGTACTGCCAAACTATGGAGAGTGTTGGCAGAGATGGGTCTTCCCCGCAACCTTTTAGATATTTTAATTCGACTGCACTCAGCAAATAAAGCTGAAGTCAGGTAGGGGAGGACAACCAACTTACTGAGCTCTTTCCGATACACCAGGGAGTGAGACAGGGATGCGTCTTAGCGCCGATCCTATTTTCACTCTTCATAAATTGGGTAGTAGATTTCCTTGACAAGGATGGGTGTGATGCCCCTAAAGTAGGAGAGAGAAGAGAGCCATCACTTCTCTTTGCTGATGACAACCTACTAATTTCAAAATCCCCCCAAGGCTTTCAACAGTTAGCAAATGACTTTATACTCTTTTGCAATAAGCGGGGCTTGGTATTAAATGAGACCATAACAAAATACATGATGTTTACTAAAGGGATTACTAAACCATCGAAAAGACGTATGTATGCAGGGAATAGCACTTTAGAGCAAGTATTTGTTTTCAATTATTTGGGTATCTGCCTAACACCAACTTTAAGCTGGGCACCCCATATCGAGAAAGCACAGTTGCCACTTATTCAGCAGACGGCTCACATAAGTAAGCTCCATAAAAGTATGGTGTCTAGGAAAGTGGCCCCAGCGCTTGAAATCTACAATAATAAAGCTTTAGGGGGCACACTATATGGAGCCTTACGATGGGGTAATGGGAACATGAATTGTCTTACCATCCTAGAACACAGTTTTATAAGATTGCTTTTAAATTTGCCAACTAGCACCCCCCTGACCCCAATTTTCATGGACCTGGCCCAATGACATTTGGCCCATAAACTTGACTACAAGCACATAATGTTCTGGCATCACCTGTGGTCCATTAAAGAGCTTGCCCCCTATCGAGCTGTGATGATGGGCCTGCTGAAGCAGCTCCAGGCAACCTCCATCCCATGGTTTAGCACCTTGAGAGACCTGCTGAGGAGACTAGGGATGGAGGTGTATTGGTTTAACCCAGAAAAGCTGTCAATAATACCAAAGAACAGGGTCAGCATTGCCTATTGGGAATCAATAGTGAAGAAGGAGGTGATTAAACCGGTGGGTACCCTGACTCAGGACTTCATGAATTTTAAATCCGTCCCGTCGCACAAGGAAACGATTGACGAAATTGTTACCCCTCTGGCACGGAAATTATTCATACAATTTCAATATGTCATTACCCACCAAACTGTTTTGTAATAAGTGGCACATAAACGCTTCCTCTGATGACATCTGTCCAACCTGTAATGAAAGCCCTGAATCTTTGGTCCATTTGTTATTTTTTTGTCCCCATTACAAGTCCTTGAGGGGCAAGTGGATGATACCCCTGTGTAAGCTAATTGGTCCTGGCAACTACCTCGATGTTTTGAGAATTGTATCCACTGATAGGGCAATAGTCTTTGGCTTGGCCAAATACTGGCATGCATTATGGATCAAACGTTCTAAATATATTGCATGAATTCCTTTTATGTAACTTTCAATGTGTATATGTGGAAGAATTGTCTCCTTTTAACCTTGGTTTTTATTTTTTATCCATCTTAATATGTGCCTTCTTTTTTTCTCTTAATGTACTTTTTAAGTTCTCTGTGATCGAAATGAAGATATATGATGATGAATTTATGATGAATTTTATATGCATATATACACATATATTACCTATTGGCGGTCGCCAGTAGGTAGTTATAGTTAGGACCAAGTTTCCACAGGAAAAGCATTTTTTATTTTGCCAATAACTTTGGCACTGTTTGATGAATCATCGCGAAATTCAAAAACGAGTTTGCCACTCACTTCAGCTGCTGTCTGAGAAGTTTCAGGGTGATCCGTCAAGCAGGGGCTGAGAAAAAGGGGGTGTCCCAAATGAGTTTTCCCATGCAATTTTCCATAGGAATTTTAGACACAGCAACCGCTGAACTTAATTACACCAAATTTGTCAAGAGGTAGATGTTTTTCCAGAAAGTGACCTTTTTGTATATTGGTGTAAATTTGTTCAGTAGTTCTGGAAATATTAAGGAAAATCCAAAATTGTATATATAGGGACGCAAATCCTGTGAGGAGCCAACAGTCCCTGTGCTGAAGTGTGATTGGCTGCCAAGACTTCAGCACAAAGCACAAAAAGCATTCAAAAAAAGAAAAGGGGGTGGTATTAATACCCTGACCCCGTAACTGTGGTCCTGGGACCCACCCTGTAACCCTGACAGGACCAAAAAGCACTTTAAAACAAATTGACACAGAATGTGACAGAGCTGCGAATCCACAGCAACATTTTTAAAAAAACAAGCGCAGGCTACTGCGTTTCTTTTGTTATGAGTCCCCAGGTTGGCCAGGTCCCAGGGGCATTTCTATTTAAAAAAATAAGGAGGGAGTGCACAGGGCCCCCCTTCTAGGGCTTATTATTGCCCAGTACCACCACCTCCCTGGGGCACTTTTTCATATAAATGCGGGGACTGTGCGGACCCCCTGGGCCCTGGAGACCACTATCTACTCAGGCTTTAAGTTAAAAATTAAGGGGGGGAATGGATCCCCCAGCCCCAGGGACCACCACCTCCCCAGGGCTAGATTGAATGCAAGGGGGGGGGCGTGCAGATCCCCCATCTCCAGGGACCACCACCTCCCCGGGGTTAATTTGAAAGTGATGGGTGGACCTTGCAGACCCCCCCAGGGACCACCACCTCCCCAGGGAACATAACTTTAAAAAGATGGAGGAGGGTCACACAGCCCCCTCCCGGGCCACATACAGCCCCTGGGACCACCAACTTCCCGGGGTGGCCGGTGCAAATAGAAGGAGAGAGATCGCTTGGCCCCCTCCTGGAGTCATACATGGCCCTGGGGACTACCACCCCACCCTCCGGGTCTGCTCCTGCTATTTCCTGGGGTGCCCCCACCCCTGGGACATAGCTGTTTGCTTTTGATTGGAGGGAGGTGTGACAGCTTCTGTCAAACTCAAGCAAAGACTCCGGTTCCAGCAGGCGGGAGATGTCAAAGTGATTCTGCCCGATGGAAGCAGAGGTTTCATCTCTTTCCCTGCCCGCAGAAATGCTGGCAGGGAAAGAGATGAAACGATTGCTCCTGTACGGAGGAAGCTGCCTGTCCATTAGCTCCCTCCATGCAGCAGCAAGCTGGCTCCTGCAGGAGGCAGGGCACTGGCTGGGACTGCGGGGGCCTTATGGCCCCCGCAAGTCCTGGGGGGAAAAGATCAGCAAGAGACAGAATAAATGTCAGAAATTAGCAGTTAGGCTCAGATTTCACTCATACAAAACCAGTGAAATTCAGCAGTTATAGTTAGCTGTGCTAACTATAACTTAAGCTCCCACAATGCACTGCTTATGACCTCACATACTACATCATTAATGAAATGGTCAGTGACATCACTCATGACATCACTGTTGACATCTCAAATTACATCACTGAATATATATATATATATATATATCATGTGAGCAAGTCCCTCATGGGATGAAACGCGTCATGGCTGTTGGTGGAGAGAGCGAATAAACTTGGATTTTGCACCAAATTCTGGTCTGTGCTCCGGTGATTTCGAGAGATTGGCGGAGTGTTCTTTGATTTTATATATATATATATATATATATATTCACTGAAAAAACCATAGGTTTTAGGGACAGTTTTAGTTACTTGGACATTGCACTCGTACAAAACCCGTGAAATTCCCACGTTATAGTTAGTTCAGCTAACTATAACTCGCGCCCCGCAATGCACTGCTGATGACGTCACATATTACATCACTCATGACATGGTCAGTGACATCACTGATGACATCACTGATGACATCTCAAATGACATCACTGATGACATCATCCAGTGACTGTGTGTTTCTCTAAAGTTTAAATATTTTTAATATATATAGGAAAAGACGTATTGAAGAATGAGTGGGTGTGTAAGTGTCTGTATGGATGATTTAGTAGGTGCGTGACTGACTCTATAAGTGAGTGATTTAACGTATCTTACTGAATGCATGGGTTAGTGACTAAACTGGGTGAATGTCTGTATCCGTCTGTCTGTTGCTGTGTAAGTGGCTGCATGTGTTTGTGAATAGCTAAATGAGTGTCTATATGAGTTATTGAATGCTTGTCTGAGTATCTGTATGGGTTCCTTGAGTGTTTGTGTGGGAGGGGTGTGTGCAACTCTGTGCATAGATGTGTGAGTGGGTGATTCACTGGGTGGATGGTTTCAAGAGTGCATCTGTGATAGACTGTATGGGTGGGTAAGTGTGTGTAAGAGTGTGTTAGTGAGTGAATGTATGTCCCAGTGGTACATGTGTGAGTAACTACATATGTGAAAGGCAGTATATATGTGTGTTAGAGTATATAAATAGCTATAAGCAAGAGTGAGTGATTGTGATAGTGGCTGTATGGATGAGTGTGTGCTTGTATCAGTGATTGTATAAGAGCGTAACAATGTGCTACTATTTGTATGAGTAAGTGAGCTGGTGTGTGTATAACTGTATAGGTGATTAAATGGCAGTGTGTTTAATTATTTGCATGACTGACTAGGTGTGTGAGTATCTCTATGGATGAGTGGCGTTGTTTGAGTGTCTATATAGGAGTAAGAGTGCATATGATAGTCCTGTACTGAGTGACCGTAAGTATGAGTGACTGTACGGGTGAGTGAGTGGATGTGTGTGTGTAGACCTAAGAATCAGTGAGTGGGTATGTAGTTATTGGTGTTGGAGTGTCTATGGTTTTGCGAATGGCAGTCTGTAATTTAGAGTGGGTGTATCAAAGGTTATATTAGGGTGTGAGGAGGTGCATCAGATTATCACGTGGATGATGTCATCAGTGATGTCATTTGAGATGTCATCAGTGATGTCATCAGTGATGTCACTGACCATGTCATGAGTGATGTAATATGTGACGTCATCAGCAGTGCATTGCGGGGCGCGAGTTATAGTTAGCTGAACTAACTATAACGTGGGAATTTCACGGGTTTTGTACGAGTGCAATGTCCAAGTAACTAAAACTGTCCCTAAAACCTATGGTTTTTTCAGTGAATTTCAAAGGTTTTTTAAATGCTAATTTGTAACTATAACGTGTCTGAAACCTATGGTTTTTTCAGTGAATTTCAAAGGTTTTTAAATGCTAATTTGTAACTATAACGTGTCTGAAACCTATGGTTTTTTCAGTGAATTTCAAAGGTTTTTTAAATGCTAATTTCTAACTATAACGTGCCTGAAACCTATGGTTTTTTCAGTGAATTTCAAAGGTTTTGTAAATGACAATTTTTAAATGTATTAATTGTTATATTAATTTTTTTCATACTGATTTACTACATTTTTAGAAACAATTTTTTTTACATATTTTATTTTTTAAATTACATTGTAATTACATTATACATTACATTACAAAAATACTTTCTCAGAATGAATTACTTTAGTTTAAATACTTTGCAGATAGGCAATAGACTTTTAAGTACAGTAGTTACAGTTGTTGCAATGGGCAACACATTTTCAAACACAATGCAACATTCAGCTCAATGTGAATTTCTAGTTAAATGCAATTAGTTACTTTATGGATTACTTTTGTAACCACAGGACTGGATCCTAGATTCAGTCCTGGTACATCTCCTGTAAACAGTTGAGTAAAAGCGTTTTGGTTACAGTCGTGATTTTTAAGGAATATTATTGTATTTTAAAAGTTGACACTTAGAAACTTTTTCTCATAGAATCACCAATGTTATCCTATGGAAGGAAATTCACTTAGCAGTTAAAAACTGTTATCGTTACTTTTTCTTACTCAGTGTTGGATCCTGGATCCAGCACTGGTGCATCTCCTGTAAACTGTTGAAAGAATGCGTTTAAGTCATACAGGCGATTTTTAAGGAATATTTGTAGTTTGTGAAAATCAACACTTTGAAACTTTTTGCTGAAAACCAGTCAATCTTAGCCTATGAAGGAAATTCAAGTTACCGGTAAGTACGGTTAAAATTACTTTTGAGGACCAGTACTGGGCTGAAAGATGCAGCACTGAGGTCTCTCCTGATAACAGGTGAGTAAATCGGAATTCGTATTTCGGCTGATTTTAGAGGAATATTTTAAAGTTCCAAAACTCCACACTTAGAAGAATTTCCAAGTGAAACCAGTCAATGTTAGCCTATGGAAGGAAATTCAAGTTACTGGTAAGTACGGTTAAAATTACTTTTCAGGACCAGTACTGGGCTGAAAGATGCAGCACTGAGGTCTCTCCTGATAACAGGTGAGTAAATCAGAATTCGGATTTCAGCTGATTTTAGAGGAATATTTGTATGTTTCAAAAATCAACACTTAGAAACTTTTTCAGCAAAAAGCAGGCAATGATATCCTATGGAAGGAAATTCAAGTTACTGGTAAGTACGGTTAAAATTACTTTTGAGGATCAGTACTGGGCTGAAAGATGCAGCACTGAGGTCTCTCCTGATAACAGGTGAGCAAATCGGAATTCGTATTTCGGCTGATTTTAGAGGAATATTTTATAGTTCCAAAACTCCACACTTAGAAGAATTTCCAAGTGAAACCAGTCAATGTTAGCCTATGAAGAAAATTCAAGTTACCGGTAAGTACGGTTAAAATTACTTTTCAGGACCAGTACTGGGCTGAAAGATGCAGCACTGAGGTCTCTCCTGATAACAGGTGAGTAAATCGGAATTCGTATTTCGGCTGATTTTAGAGGAATATTTGCACAATGGTGAAGGGAGGGGCGGGGCCTGAGGTGACATCTGTGCAAACGCGCCCCGTTGCGCGTTTTAATTTGGGGGATTAAGTCCCCTTGAATCCTGAGGGTCCCTAGGGGCCAACTAGCCCACCAGGAACCTCCAATATGCGCCAGGGGCTGCGTTGCAGAGACGTGTAGAGAGGCCACACCCTTTTACACCTCTCTGCAACGCAGCTCTGTGGCGCTTTCTGGATGTACCTGTTGGGCTAGTTGGCCCCAGGGACCCTCAGGATTGAAGGGATTTAATTCCCCATCTTAAAACGCGCCACGGGGCCTGTTTGCACACATGTCACCTGAGCCCCGCCCCTCCCTTCACCACTGTGCAAATGCGCCCGTGGCGCGTTTTAAGTTGGGGGATTAAGTCCCCTTGAATCCTGAGGGTCCCCGGAGTCCAACTAGCCCACCATATACCTCCAAAAGCGCCACAGAGCTGCGTTGCAGAGAGGTGTAAAAGGGGTGTGGCCTCTCTACACGTCTCTGCAACGCAGCCCCTGGCGCATATTGGAGGTTCCAGGTGGGCTAGTTGGCCCCAGGGACCCCCAGTATTCAAGGTGAATTCGTTCCCCACTGCAAACGCGCCAGGGGCGCGTTTGCAGAGTGGTGAAGGAAGGGGCGGGGCCTGCGGGCCCGATCGTTTTTTTGAAATTTTTTTTGTCCCCTGAAGGGGGCTGTGTAGCCCCCTTCCTTTTTCCTGTTTTTATGCCCTGGGGACCCCATCCCCCAGGGCCTTACCCCTTTTTTTAATTTTTAATTTAAAAAAAAAAACGGGAAGGGGGCCGTGTGGCCCCCTTCCCTGGGCCTGTATTGGCCCCGGGGACCCCATCCCCCGGGGCATGGCCTTTAATTTTTATTCTTTGGAGGGGGCTGCGTGGCCCCCTCCTCTGGCCATTTAAGGCCCGGGGACCCCATCCCCCGGGGCCGGCCTTTCCTTTTTTTTAAATTTTTAAAATTTTTCATATTTGGGGAGGGGGGCCGTGTGGCCCCCCTCCTGGGCCACTACTTGCCCCGGGGACAATCCCCCACAGTCCCGCCGGCTCCCCACGTCCCTTGGGAGCCGGCATTGCTGTTCCACATGGGGAGCAGCTGACATGCTGCTCCCCATGTGGAAAAGCAATCGCTTTGAATATTGGAAGAGAGAGCAGGTTTCCCTGCTCTCTCTTCCAATATCCAAAGCAGTTTGCTATGGCAGGACGGGAGCCGCGAGGCTCCGTCCTGCCATAGCAAACTACAGTGTCCCGGGGGTAGGCACCCCGGGACACTGCAGGAGCCGGCCCTGGGGGGTGGTGGTCCCCAGGGCCATCAAGGGCTCCAGGAGGGGGCCGCGCGGCCCCCTCCCTACATCAGCACAGCCCCGGGGAGGTGGTGGTCCCCGGGGCTTCGGGGTCCAAAACGGACCCCCATTTTAATTTGTTAGTGCCCCGGGGAGGTGGCGGTCCCGGGCGTGTGGGGGGCTGGAGCCCCCACACAGGTTATTAAATTATTTTTAAAAAAGCCCCGGGGAGGTGGTGGTCCCCGGGGCTGCGGGAGGGCTCAGAGCCCTCCCGCACCATTTTTAAAAAGCCCCGGGGGTGGCGGTCCCCGGGGCTTGGGGGCCCTTTGAGGCCCCCACACATTAAATTATCCCCCCACCATGCCCCCGGGACTTGGGCCACCCGGGGGCCAATTAACATCGAAGCGCGGGAGAATTCGCGCACCCTGAGCGCATCCTGCCGATTAAAAAAAAAAAAAAAATGCTTTTTTTTGCCCAGGGGGTCCTTGTGGGACCCCCTGAGCAGGCCTAGGGGGTTAGGGTGTTTCTACCCTGCCCCCTTTGTGCGTTTTGCGCACTTGTTTCTTTTTTTTTTCTCGGCGGGATACGCGCACCCTAAGCGCATCCGGCCGATTTAAAAAAAAAAAATATATATTTTTTCTGCCCAGGGGGTCCTTGTGGGACCCCCTGAGCACACCTAGGGGGTTAGGGTGTTTCTACCCTGCCCCCTTTTTGCGCTTTGCGCACTTGTTTCTGTCCCTTGGTTCTACCGAGGGACAAAATGGCTGCCAACACTTCCTGAATGGAATGTTGACAGCCAGCTGACAGCCAATTAGCAGGCAGCTCGTGATCGGGACGGTGCGCGCAGGGTGCGCTGAGGGTACGCGTATCCGACGCGCCCATAGATATATATGTACTTTTACTTTTGATTTTCTCAGGAACTACTGAACGGATTTACACCATTTAAGCAAAAGGCACCAGTCTGAACCAAGGGCTACCTCTTTGCCAAATTTGGTGTAATTCCGTTCAGCAGTTCGGGCTGTAGCTGCGACTAAAGGTTCCTATGGAAAAATGAATGGGGAAAACGCGTTTTGGGACCCCCTTTTTTCTTGGCCCCCGCTTCACGTATCACCCCGAGACTTTCAGGGTAGGAGCGGAGCGGAGCGCCTCAACAAGTTGGAAACTTTCACGAAGATTCGTCAACCGGCGCCAACGTTATTTCAAATAGAATTAACATCAATGATACTATCACATGTAACACTACACATGTGGTATACTTACTGGAATGTTTTTGTGGGAAACGTTATATTGGAAGTACCATCTGCCCCTTGAAAAAACGAATCTTAGAGCACACAAGGGCAATTCAGAACAAAGATACAACATATGCAATGTCCAAACATATGCTAACCCACAATGGAAAAACATGGAAAGACATGACATATTTTGGCCTTGCAACGATACCAGTACATGATAGAGGAGGAAACAGAACCCTTAAACTACGACGACTTGAATCAAGATTGATCATAAGATTCAAGACAAAGCATCCTACAGGGCTTAATGGGGATGAGGAGATGTATATACATCTATAACTGGACATGAAAAGAAAAGAAGAGAACTGACAATGAACTAATGAGAAATATAGACAAAAATCTTGAATGTAGCAACACCTCCAAAGATAAAGAATATGAGAACATGGAGCACAATGGAAGATCTTTAGTCCGGCAACAGATGGTATACAATGTGGACAGGGTACTAAACCAAGATACATATAAACATATGCATACAACTAATGTGAGACACATTATGAGCATTGACCCATAAGAGAGATATATGCATATGTTCAAAGCATGTTTTCATAAAATATTGTATATCAGATAAACATAGAAATGTTGCAAAAAGTCACTGAGACTGGTACAAGAACTACAATATAATTTTAATGTTACGGACATATAATGTGAGGTTATCCAAACATTGATGACTCCTAATAGACACACGATGACAAAAGATTGAGAAATACTTATAATTATTTTTACACGGTTTGGGTATTTTTTTCACTTAGAAACTACCAGTCCCAGAATGCACCTAATATGTTAACTGGGCAATAGGTATAAATAATAGAAAGTGTAGAGGGACAAATGTTTGCACCGTGATCAAGACCTGCTGGTTGAAACGCGTTGGTGGAGGAAGGAGTAACTTTATGGCTTAATAAATCGCTAAAACAAACCCCTGGGAGAGTGCTGCGCATTATTGGAATTGGTGAGGAAATATATATGTATATATATATGTATATATATATATATATATATATATATATATATGCAAAAACAGAAGCAGAGAACTCTGGGTAGTTCTCAAGTTTAGGTGGAAAGCAGCTCCAGTAAGTGCACTCTCAACACCAGCGACACTCTAAATTTGCTTACCTCAAATGTCTGCTTTTCTATCAAAGTCTTTAAGCATAGGATTAGCGCAGTGCTATCTACGCCGAGATAGAAAGGGACAAAGTCTTTTGCCATTTCTACATCAAAGTCTTTAAGCATAGGATTAGCGCAGGGCTATCCCTGCCGAGCTGTAAAATGGCCAAAGCCTTTTACCACTCCAGGCACAGTATTACAGCTTTGGATTGGTAAAATACCATCCAAGCCAACCTGAAATGAATAAAAGCAACCCCTGACGCGTGTTTCGCTCTCGTTAGAGCTTTAGAGAGGTATAGCTTTGTCCAGACACAAGGGAGCACCCAGTATAAGTCAAAACAAAACCCTTTCAGGCATAGAGTGACAAATAAATTATGCAAAAACAGAAGCAGAGAACTCAGGGTAGTTCTCAAGTTTAGGTGGAAAGCAGCTCCAGTAAGAGCACTCTCAACACCAGCGACACTCTAAATTTGCTCACCTCAAATGTCTTCTTTTCTATCAAAGTCTTTAAGCATAGGATTAGCGCAGTGCTATCCACGCCGAGATAGAAAGGGACAAAGTCTTTTGCCATTTCTACAGCAAAGTCTTTAAGCATAGGATTAGCGCAGTGCTATCCCTGCCGAGCTGTAAAATGGCCAAATCCTTTTACCACTCCAGGCACAGTATTACAGCTTTGGATTGGTAAAATACCATCCAAGCCAACCGAAATGAATAAAAGCAACCCCTGACACGTGTTTCGCTCTCGTTATATATGCAAAAAAAGAAGCGGAGATCTCTGGGTAGTTCCCAAGTTTAGGTGGAGAGAAGCTCTTGTATAGAGCACCCTACAACACCAGCAACACTCTGAATCTGCTCACCTCAATTATCTGTTTTTCTAGCAAAGTTTTTAAGCATAGGATTAGCATTGTACATCCACGCCGAGCTAAAAAGGGACAAAGTCTTTTGCCATCTTTATAGAAAAGTCTTTAAGCATAGGATTAGCACAGTGCCATCCATGCCGAGCTGTAAAATAACAAAAGCCTTTTGCCACTCCAGGCACACTTCAATACTGGGAGTAGAAAGTGCCATCAATCAACCACTGGGGTGTCACCAGCATAGTGAAATTCATTTGTAAGTTGGCAGGTATGCTGATGTAATATGTCTCCACCCCTCTTTGTCATTTTCCTGTTCAGGAAACCTCAATAAACTCATGCGAACGCATGTGAAAATTAGAAATCCAGAAACACTGAAAAGAGTGTGTACAATGTTTTGAACCATGCCATACAGTACCTTAAATGCACTTACCTCTCTTTTCTTGCTTTTTGGAATTACGACTTCCCTTCTTTGTAAGAATTAGATTTAGGACTAGAAATGCTGCCTGTTGTGATTCATGTGTGACTTATTACATGTTTCACTTCCCAGTTTTACACCATTACCGTACTGTTTGTCCCCCTTCAAGCGTGTGCAGCCCTCTGTAACTTTTACATATTGTTGTGCAAAGGCAAGCAAGCAGAATCCAAGAAAACCAATCGCTACGAGGGCAAAGGACCTTTGAAACTGCACCATCTCTTGTGCCACCTGCCATTAACTTCTGGCTTACTCTACCACAATGATGAACAATTAAAGCAAATATGTGCTCTCAAGTACGTTTTTTGCAGCGGCGGCTCCTTTGCTATGGCAGAAGAGCATCCCCCCCAAAAAAAAAGTCAGGAAAGGAAAAATAAAACGTCACTCGTTTTATTTTTCCTTTCCTGCTGGTGGTGACAGGCACTGAGAGGAGTGGTAGTGCACTCCTATCACTGCGCATGATGGTTTGGCTGGCCGCCTCAGGCTGGTCAAACCATCATGCGCAGTGAAAGCTCTCTACAGCCCAGCAACGCAGCTGGGTTGGACAGAGCAGGCACAGACTCACAGTCTGTTCTGGAGCGCAAATCGAGGGCACCCAGGCCAATCCTGAAGCTGCTCTCATGCGCGAGAGTAGCTTCAGGATTGGGCTCAGGGCATTCCGGGAGCCTGTGCCTTCCTGAAGAAGTGAAGAGGAGCAGAAGAGCTCGACGAGGACGGCTGCAGGTAAGTTTTATTTATTTTTATACGCCCCCCCCAACCCAAAGTGCCCCTTCCCCCTCATCCGCCCGCTCCTCCAGCATACCAGCCGCTCCTGGTTTTTCGTTATGTGTTTTTACCAGATATAAAAAAGAAAACAAACATTACAGTCTGAATGCTGTAAATTCTGAATATTAGTAATTTCAGTTTTCTGCTTTGTTTTTGAGGGATAATCCTTTTTGCATTTTGGCAAAATCCAATATCTGTGCGACTTCAGCCTTACAATCATCTCATTGTGGCACCTTTTTTTTTTTTTTTTAGTTAAAATCATCGATGAATCTTGTCCCAAAGGACCATTGTGTATGTCATGACTATTACCAAAAGGTGACAGCGAGCAAAAGAAATACAAAAATATTGGATCAAACAAAAATCATCTCAGAAAAATGTATGTTTTTGTGAGATCCCATTTAAATGAAGTGAGCTGACAACAGGGGTGGCGTGGGCTTGCAGGGCATAATGAAAAAGCAATCCATCCACACAATCTATGTACAAGGTGTCCTTCACAGGAAAAGCCTGGGGTGTGAGGCTGTCCGACTGACAGTAGATGATGCTTCTGGTAGTGGGTTCCTTGGCAGATCTAAGCCTGGGATGTGTCGATTCATTCTCATTACCACATGTCAATTCTCTTCAGGTCACTGAGTTCATGCCTGCCGCTGAGCAGCAACGGGAGTTCTTATCACCAGGAGAGAAGGCGCCCTGCACAGTTTCACTCTGACCCCCAGCACTGCATGCATGTTTTCAGATTTTGCTGGAATCTGAAAATTGTTATGCACTTTCAGCGTTTGCACTGTGTAGAAATCGGGGATTTTCTGCAAGGTGGTGTTTGTGTGTTTTGTGCGTGTGGGTGAATGTTTGGGGGAGGGGGTTGTGGGTGTATGCACATGCTCAAATGAGTAAGTATGTATACATGTGTGTGTCTAAGTTAGTGAGACTTTGTGTGACCCCTCTCAGAAATTTACTCCAGTGGTTTACTCCTACATTTGAAGAAAATGTCCTATTTGTTTGGAATTCACATTAGATTACATGAGTACTACTGATGAGGTTCATCTGTCCCAGATATCGAGCTTTAATTCTGGAATACTTTTGAAAATGCATTTTCTCATTCGGAAATATTTCGCTAAAGTATAATTAGTTTAATAAATAAATTTTCCTCCTTGGGGAATTTGTTTTTCCCTTTTTTTGCAAATCAGAACACAGATTTACTCATCTCCTTGACAGGAGTAAATTGTCGACTGTATTCAGTATGAAAATTTGCCTTGCAAAAATTTGGAATTATCCACAAATTAACATATTTGAGGTTTTCGTCTACTTTCCAAGGCATCTTTAACTTGGACCTCCCACTACTACCCAAACCACCCCCACCCCCGACCACCACCACGTGAGCAGATTTGCTCAGACTACATTTTCACCTCCCTGGTGCAATATTAGATGTCAGTAAATCAATTGATATGTTTTGAATAAATAGCATGAGCTTAGCTGGTTAAACAAGCTATTTAACTACTAATTCTACTTAAGTGCTCTATTGACTTTGAAAATCGTGCCCAAACTACTTAGAATATTTCACATGATGCAGTCTCTCTTTTCAGTTGTTCACAAGGTGACGCATAAACGTGAAAATCACAGTTCTTTCAAAAGTTCTTTGCTTCACCAAAACCACACCGGGGGTGGAGGGGGGATACATCACTGACCCCCATTTCTACGCCATCACAGGAAGTAAAGTAACATCACCTGTCGTTTGACAACTATTCAGAGCCATTTGGTATGTTAATAAAAAGGCACCCATAACCAGCTGATATACCTTGAGAAAACAAAAAAGTATGTTTAAAAAAAACGTAGGTCAGGCTGACCACAGACATACCTTTCAACCTATTTTATTTCTGAGGAGGGAGGTTGAAATTAGGTGTTTTGAAGGTTGGTACCCTTAAAATCTATGAAGGTAAACGTGTTTTTTTAGGGAGGCGTGGGATGAGTGGGGGTTGTACAGCGGGGGACCCCACTGAGGTATACAAGAGACATCTGCTTTGCTTTGGGGTGATGCATAGCCCACGGAATGCTCCGCCCCCCCCCCCCCTCCTCCAACTGAGGGTGAGTGAGGCCTTCGGAGTGCCAATCAGCAATATTGGGCTAGAAATTTCGACATGATTAGTACTTAACGGCACAGTTGCTGTCCCACATAGATTATTCTAAAAGTTGAGACTTCTTCAAAGAGGAAAGTATTGTTTATAAATGCATTTATTGTTTTAAGTGAACTTCAGGTGAGCTTGTGAAGAGACCCCTGTCCCTCCATTGGAGCCCGGACTCCCCGCCGCCTCATTCGACATGCGCATATCTATGATAACTTGAACCCTTGAGTGAAGGGTAAGTTAAACAGAAGCTTCCAGACCCCCTGGGGTCCCCAAACATCCCCCAGCTGTCCAGAGGAGCCCCGCTGACAGCGCACTCTTTCATGTGCAACGCAGCATCTTTCAATGATTGCAACTGCTCGAATGTCTCTGCTCCTTGCAGCACGAGGCGGGCGATGCGTGCTACATACAGAAATATGGCGCCGCGCCTTGGCAGCTTTTTCCAAGAGCGCCTGCGACTGTTTTCATAGATTAGCTTTATGACTAGCAGGCGGTCGCCTATGTTAATGGATCAATAAAAAGAGATCAGAGCCCTGGGTCGGTTCCCAGAAACTGCGTGTCTGCCTCAGTTTGTTTCCCAATACACAGGGCGTACGCCTTTCCTCTTTTTTTTACTGCATGGATAGTAAATCCATTTTGTGAGTTTTGGCCGATAGACTATGTGGTGATGTAAGCAAAAGCAGCCATTGAACAGTTTTTGGCTACCTGGAGTTAAGCACAGTTAACAGAAATATGTCCTTTGGACAGTGCACCATAGAGCTAAACTGGATATTAATATGTTTAGGTTGACCATTTGGCTCTATGGGGGAGATTTACTTTGATTTTACGCCGTTTTTGTGTCATAAAAGTTACTCAAATCGGCGCTGCTTTGCATTAGCGCCAAGGGGGCGTACCAGGGGTGGAGCATGGGTGTTCCCATGCAACCACGCAAGGTTTCTCACACTAAACCCAATTTACTAAAGAAAGTAAGCAGGGTTTAGCGTGAGAAAACTGCGACTTTTCAAAGTAGGTGCAAGGAAGGAGAAATGCTCTAATTTCTCCTTCCGTTTCCGACTTTCCATGTGTGCTGCACTGTACAGCACACATACAAAGTGGGAAAAGGCTTCAAGTTAGCCTAGGCATTGTATTTTCTACTGGAAGGATTCCCTTCTAGTACAAAACCTATGCTAGACTCACAGAGACACCCTTGCACCATGGCGCAAAGGTGTCTGCGTTGTGCACGGCAGCTGATTTCAGCGCCGACGCAAGGGAGAGGGGAGCCTTAGTTTGGTAAATTGGGCGCTCTCCTCCTCTCTCTTTTTCACACAGCGCAGCATTTGCGGCTGCTGCAATGAGCTAAGTGAAAAAATTGTAAATCTCCCCCTATATTTCATGGACAACATGACTATAATGTACTAATCTTCATGCAATTTTTATGCTGCATGAAACTAGGGGGAAGATTTAGTAACATTTTGCACTAAGTTCGCAAACATGCGCACAATGTTTATTTGGGACTCCCAACACAAAAGCTTATTTGCATTTGAAAGTAGCCCTAAGGTAATGTAAAGTAGAGCTTTGCACAGCTTTTTGTCAAAGGGATACCATGGATGGTACATGAGTGTTTCCATATCATCACCCATGGTTTTTGACGCAAAGCCCTATTTACTAACATTTGCAGCCAAGGCTCTGCTCCGAAAAATTAATGCCTCTGAGGCTGGTGTTAAAAAAGAAAAATGTTTTTATTTCTCCAAACTTTTCTGACTTTGTATGTGTGCAGCACTGTACAAAACACACCCAGAGTGAAAAAAGTTTTAAAGTTTGTCTAAGCATAGCATTTTGTATTGGAAGGGTCCCCTTCCAGTCCAAATGTTATGCTAGACATAGGGAGACACCTTCGCACTATAGTGCAAAGGTGTGTGTTTGGCACTTGGTAGCCTGATTGTGCGCCTGCGATAGGCAACAGAGGAGGAGACCCATATCTTAGAAGATATGGCACTGTCCTACTCTCTCCCTGTCGAGCAATGCAGCTGCTGTGCTGTGTTGCACGACATTATGTGCTGCGTTGAACAAACTACCAAAAATGCTAAGCGTCAAATTTGCAACATGTTGCACGCCCATGATGGTATCTGTGATGCAATGGAACATCTCTTCATGCATGTGTGATGTTAAATGCCAAATGGCGCGGCGCCACAGCGAATTGTATATGGGTAGCAAGTCGAGCAATTTTGTACACGTGTCATAACCTCATGTGCAAATTGCTTGAAGATCACCAGTTAAAGGTACTTTGGTTAGCACTTAATTCAGGATTCATTTCCTACTCAATGTGAGCATGCACTACATTGTCTGACTTTAGTAAATATTGGTTTGTGGTGAGGGATTCCTGTGTTTGCACTGTTCCCAATTCGGTAAACCAAATTTGTATGTGTTATCATGTATTTCATGCTATGCAGCACAGTACATTTTATTTTGTCACCTTTCGGTGTGGAATGATGCTGTCATTTTCACCCATTGCTTTTGTTCGCACGAGCACCCATGCAAAATATTAGTAAATCCACCCTATGCTAATGGCCCAGACTTTGCTTTTGCAAACCGTTGCTATCAGTAACCCAACTCCACATGCTTCAACTGAGATTAAAACTCCTAAAATACCTTACTTTGTGCAAAACAAATGCCTTATTTGCTAGTAATAAATAATATTCTGTCAAGATTATAACTTTGCCGGGTGCTAATATTCATGCTGTTGATATTCTGTATTACCATTTAGACTACCACATAAAATGCTAAATAAAATGGTGGTAAAAACATCTCTGTTGAAACACTTATTCTGGAAAGGAAGCTGAAGCGCGGCAGGGCACAGACACTGGTAGGCAGTACCAGGATGGGGACCACCACCCTGTCTGAAGCCAAAGACCCTTAGACTTGTGGTGGTCTCTTCCGCCTGCCACAGACAAACAAGAAAATGACTTTCGGGTGAGAACGGGAAGACAGAAGAGAAGTTAGATGATGCTGAAACCAGTGGCGGCTGACAGGAAACAGAGGTGGGGGCGGGGGACAAAAAAAGAGAAAAAAAAGAACCCCTACCTTTTGCTGGCCGCCGTCTCTCCTCAGCTTTGGTCCCTTCTGACGTTACCATCTCGCCTCAGCTTCGGTTACGGAAACAGAGAGCACCCTGGCTCCCTCCCCTAAGCCAATGACAATGCTGCAACGCAGCGTAGTGATTGGTCTGAGCGCCGTGGTTCGGCGCTTAGATGGGGACAGGGAGCCTGTGCATGTTCCTCATCAGGTTGTGCATTACAGCCTAGTGGGGAACATGCAAAGTGCGCATGACTGCTTGGCCGGCCGTCTTGGGGAGTTTGCAAACCACTCCTCCCCCTGTGCCACCAGCCCCGCCCCACCCTAACCCAGCCCCGTAGTGAAAAATAAAATGAAAATAATGAGGTTATTATCATTTTATTTTTCCTTTCTCATGCTCTGAGAACAGTGGGGCGACGCTCCTCCACCTTAGTGGAGGAGCCACCACTGGCTGAAACTCCCCAGTCTCACGTGAGGCACTGGGGTATAAAAACACTTGGCACATGAGAGGTTTACCCTTTTTGGCTCCTTGCCAAAACCCCATGAGTTCTGCTGCATGAGGAGCTGGCTCAAGAGCCACTTGTTTTTTCCACTCTCCCAGCTCCAGCTCTTAGGTGGCTAGTGAAGTGTTAGTTGAGTGTAGAATGTTTATGGCGTTAAGCATGTTTTTTAGTACTTACTCCTTTTGGCCAGGTTACGGGGCATATTTACAAGAGAATGGCGGAGCGCTGGCTTAAGCCAAAATTGTTAAAGCTGTGCTCCGCCATTCTGAAAACACAGGGATGCGCCTTATTTAAAATAATACGGCACACCCCTGTGTTTTCCCTAGCGCTGGCGCAAAATTCAGCTGCCTAGCGCCAATAACAGGCACCCTTGCACAATAGTGCAAGGGTGCCTGGGTTGAGGGAATGATTGTTTATGTGCAGGAAGGTGTCCCTTCCTGCACATAAACAATCACTAATGGTGATTTGTAACACCTATGTGTGCTGCATTGTGCAGCACACATAGAACTTGCAAATCGTCATTTGTTTAATGATTGTTTATGTGCAGGAAGAGACACCTTCCTGCACTTAAACAATCATTCATGGTTTTTTGCTATTTCTATGTGTGCTGCACAATGCAGCACCCATAAAAACAACAAAAACGAGGAGAAATTAATAATTTTTCCTCGTTTCGCCATGTTAAGACCAGGGGCCATATGTATCAAGCCCATTTCCCATTCGCAAACGGGCTGATTCTCAGAATCGGCCCGTTTGCGAACGGGAACAAGCCTTTTGGGATGTATCATCCCAAAAGGCATTCGCAAAATAGAGAATCGCAAAAATTGCGATTCTCTATTTTGCGAATGCATTTAAGGAATCGCAAATTGCGATTCCTTAAATGAAATGTATGAAGCACCTAAGTTGTGCGATTATGGCTTAAGGAATCGCAAATTACCACCAACTTCAGGTTGGTGGTAACTTGCGATTTCTTTGAGAAATGCATTTTTTGCATTTTTCAAAGTGGCATGTGGCGCACATACATGCCCTTAGGGCATGTATGTGCGCCACATGTGCACCCATGCTCATTTCAGGGGTGCAACAGGGTATCCTTTGGACACCCTTGCAAACTTGAAATTGCATTCTCAATTTGCGATTCTCTAATTGCTAATCGCAAATTGAGAATGTCCTCCCATTCATTCCTATGGGCCTCTAGGCCCATAGGAATGAATGGGGAGGGTTTCCTTAACTGCGATTCGCAATTTGCGAATCGCAATTAAGGAATATGTAGGATTTGCAAATTTTCTTGCGAATCCTACATACATCTCGTTTGCGATTCTCAAATGGCGATTCTCAAAAATTCGCTATTTGAGAATCGCAAACACAAACTTTGATACATATGGCCCCAGGTTTTTTTTTGTCTTAATTTTGGCGCTGCCCCATATTTACGCCACCCTTGTAAACAGGGGGCAGTGTCAAAAAGCAATGGGTGTTGTGGTGGAACGCCCACTACAACACCCATTGCCCACCCCTTTCACACTAATTGCTGCGTGAAACGGGGTCTTATTCACAGGGAGGCGTTAAGCCATGTTAAGTGGCTTAACGCCGGGGTGTGTGGCTTGGAGCCCACGGAAGATGGCGGTGATCACGTAGTCCACCGCGGGTCAGCGCAGGATGTGAGCATTATTACAACTCTTCTTGCAAACTCTGTAAATCCAGCTCGGATGACGAAGCTGCGGTGATGCCCGACATCGTTTTTCTCCGCTGCGCAGCTTTTTAATTTGCCGCGTGGCATTCGTTCTGGTTGACATCTAGGCTCACCTCAAGGTGCCGGCTGCCATTTTGTCTGCTCAGCTGACGCATGAAGGAATGCTTTCCCTCTGAGAAGAAGATGGTCATTATAGGAGCCAAAAACCATTTATTCTTCACAACGCCTGCTGATAATGAAGTCTTGCTCTGCTCCTGCTCTTTGGATTTTTCCTGTCCTGCCTCTCGCCTGCCTCTTCAATGGTTTTCCTCACATTTTTGTCATAATGGTGGTTTTGTCTTCATAATTACTGTCTGTATGGGCATTCCTTTTATATTCTCCTCTAATATAACGCCGGAGTGTATGTTTTTGCGCTGAGGTGCAGGGTGGGGCTTTTGCACGTCCCCAGTGGCATCTTTGCCATTGTATATGATTAAATCATATGAAGCATTCACAAGGCCAAAGATTTCTTGATTTGCTTGGTGTCATTCCCACTACAGATGAGGGAATTCCCACTTGCTATTGTGTGGTGATAAATTTACACATGAACAAAGCTAATTACAGGGGGGGTCCTTCTGCAACACAAAAGTCTCCCGGCATCACATACTTAGTTCATGCATCCATTGCATTTCTAGGCCACTTTTGATACCAGGGCACCAGAAGTCCTTCAAATTTGCAGCTTACAAATGTACAAATGAACAGATGTTCTTTTAAGGGCTGTGGTCTTGGTGGCTCTAATATTATTTGTAGAATGTTTTGTTTTATTAAGTGTGAGGGCTTACACATTTCGCAATGAATGAATTTCTTGTGTAGCACTCAATCAAAAGTGCCCCGGCACCGATCTGTTTCCAGACAAAAAACATGAGAGAGTCTTCTAAGTCTAACATCACGGCAGTCTCTGCTATCAAAGAGTCTTCCAAGTCTATTATTATGGCAGTCTCTACTATCAAATAATCAAGGAACTACACTAAAAGGAGCATTCTGTGGTGGAAGTCTACAGTTCCTCCTCCACGCTGGTAAGTATTAGGCACAAGTTTATCATGGCTGCCTCTTTCTCAGAGATCCAATTGCCTGTGCTGCCTCATCACCTTACCAGCTGTATAGGCAGCTCACGTGTATGGGATGCAGCCTACAATTTACTGACTGTGCCCCCATGTTAAATCCAGTCACTCCCACCCCATATCGTCAATAGTCTGTCAATTTTATGGCAAGACAGGAGGCTAGCATTATGCATAAACCTTTTATTCACTGCCTCTGAGCATCAACACTTCAAAGATCCAAGATTAGAACACAACGTGAACATACAATCCAATATAGAACACTGACAATCCATATAAGCTCCGTGACCACCATTCCCTTCCTCTTTTGGCTGCTGCTTTTCAGTAGATAAGTATGATTTGTCTTTCTAAGTATTTTAAAGATTGTGAAGTTTTGGAACGTATGTTGATTTTTTGATGATTTAGTGTGGGAGGGTTTAAGAATGTGAGTTGTTGGGTAGGTTAGATAAAATTACAATTTTATTTTTAATTAACCTTATTGGGTTTTCATCTTCAGACGTATTATTATTTTGTAGCTAAGATTTGGTTTGAAAATGACTTTAGGCTTTTTTCTGAAGGGATAAGTACCTGTTGAGGAAGGAATATCAGTTTTCAGTTGAGCTGTCTTGTGCTGTTCTGAGATCTCGTGCTGACAGGTTATTGGTAAGTATGGGCAGCTTCAGCTTATTTTCCGGCCGCTTGATGGCGGCAGCTATCTTTGTTTTGGGCAAAGCGTGACGACTCAACGTGGTGTCATGCATATTTCTATATGAATTCAGGCATGTTTTGGAAACGTGGATGCAGCCACATTGTTTTGAGTGGGAATTGGGCATAATTAGACAAGTTGCTGAGCAACCCACTTGTAACTGTCAAGGCGGTATTTTTGCCCTCAGCATTTTGTTGGGTGATGTGTTTCCAGGCAAAAAATTATATTAGATTTAGAAGAGGAGGTGTTTTAACACCAGAATTTGATTTAAGGCAAAATAACTTTTGCAAATAAGTATTCAACAAGACTAGAGGAATGGATTTCTTTACCGACTCACATGTGAGGGGTGTCCCACGCTGCACGCAAAGAGGACAGGTTTATCCTGTGAAAGAGAATGTTTTTCACCGAGTTGGATCTCAACAAGATACACAAAGGGATTTGGATGAATATATCCTGGATTTGGGATATGATGTGGATTTCAGAGATGAGTTTGCGAGTAGTGAGAGTTTAAAAGATAGTGTGAGGAAAGAGATCAGGGATCCTACGGGGCAGAAGTTATTTAGCCCTTCAGAAAGAGCTTGGATTTGTGGTCAATAGATCATGTGGTGCAGTATATTAAATGTTGGATTAGGAGAGCATTGGAGAAAGAGAGAAATGCAATGAGAGTGGAATGTTCTCGTCAGTGATTGGTGATCAGGAGACTATGACTCCTAATTTGGATCCTGATTAAATTACATATCTTTTTTAATTGGGAAGAGACCCTAGGAATGGTCCAGAGAGATCATTAAAGCAATGCAAGGATAAGTTATTAGATGTTTTGAGTCCTTTGGCAAGAGCTTTTGACTTGGTGGAAGAGGCATATATGAAGGGCAGTGATCTTGATTTTGATTTATTAAGGGGATGGACCCAAAGAGCAATTTGTTTTCAGGAGAATGCCAATGCAAGCCCCATTTTTCAGAGATGTATGGGTGTGTTGTTGCACATTAGTCCAAAGCTTGGAGGTATGGCTAAAAAAGAGACTAGTGAAGAAGTAAGAGATTTGCTTTTTGGTGAAGGGTTAGTAAAATCCCTTGGGAAATTTGTGCAGACCTTCACTGCTTTAGATAAGGCGCACAGTTCTATGCTGAAAGGTTTTGGCGGAGGAAGTTTATATGGATGGGCCAGAAGGAGAGGGCAACATTTGCGCCGCTTCTGCTATAAGAGCGCCTATAATCACATACTAGGAGCTTTCAGGGAAAATCAAGGATCAGACGTTTTTTCCCACAAAAAGGAAGAGGATCAGAACTAGGTCTGCGAGAGGAAGAGTACAACAACTTAGGCCAGTCAGCCCTTCAGCCCAATATTGCCGTGGCAGCTTGGAAATCTCACTTCCAAGCATTATATTTCACGGAGATAGGTCCCGACCTCTCTGCTGACGGCCCTTTGGTTACCATGGGGACAGTTCCCCACAATGACCAAGGGATTTCTCTAGTGGAGGTCCACACTGCAATTAGGAAGCTTCCTCTTGGTAAAGCACCGGGCTTAGATAAGATCCCAGGTGAATTATTCAGGGCAGAACCAGGGATTTGGGGACCCTATCTTTGGGGAATTTTTAACGCCATTCTGAGAGGAATGGCGATCTTGGATACCTGGATGGGGGCTGAAATCTACCCCATCTACAAAAAGGGCTCTCCCCTCTTACCGATCAGATACAGGCCGATCACTTTGATCGATGTCTCACAGAAACTGTTTGCAAGGATCCTCCTCGATCGCCTGCATGATTGGATAGAGGAGAGAGAAATACTTAGTCCTTATCAAGCCGGTTTCAAGAAAAATACCTCCACCATTGACCAAGTTCTAAGGTTACAATTATTACACTGGAAGACGGTATCAATAGGGGGTGGTAGCCACTGTTCCCAATAAGGTGCGCGCGCGCACCATGGTCACCCGGAGCGCGCAGTGTCCTGGATTTAGCGCACACACTACATCCCTGAGAGACCGTTCGCGCCGCCGCTTTTAAAACGCGAGCGGCGCGAAATACGGTCATTTCCTGGTTGCGGGAGGCAGGAAGAGACAATGGTGACACGAGGGAGCTGCAGGTAAGTGTCTCCCTTACCGCCTGTGGGGTTAGGGAGGGCTGGCATTCACTTGCTGCGTTAATTTTCCTAATGGAGAGCAGCTGTGGGGCTGATGTGGGCCTTTGAGATAGTATTCGTGTTAATTGGTGCGCCATTGTGCGCTGCAATTAACATGAATACTATTTCAAAGGACCACATCAGCCCCACAGCCGTGCACCATTAGGAAGATTAATGCAGCAAATCTAAAGCACGACGTGTGTTTTCAGGATTCTGAAAACACACGTCGTGTTGGTTAACTTTCTGCATTTGTTTTCTTAAGAGTGCGCTGTTGCGGGGCTGATGTGGACCTTTGAAATAGTATTCATGTTAATTGCAGAGCACAATGGCGCTGCAATTAACACGAATACTATCTCAAAGGCCCACATCAGCCCCACAGCTGCGCTCCATTAGGAAAATTAATGCAGAAAGTTAACTAACACGACGTGTGTTTTCAGAATCCTGAAAGCACACGTCGTGCTTCTTGACTTTCTGCATTTCTTTTCTTAAGAGTGCGCTGTTGCGGGGCTGATGTGGGCCTTTGATATAGTATTCATGTTAATTGTAGAGCACACGGGCACTGCAATTAACATTAATACTTTTTCAAAGGCCCACAATCAGCCTCGCAGCCGTGCACTATAAGGAAAAGGAATGGAGAATGTCAACAATCACGACTGCGCATAGCTTCCAAGGTTTCAGATTGCTATGTGTGACATTGTCATATTTTCAGACTAATTATGAGTGACATTTCAATGACTAGGAGTGACACTTTCTTGCGAGCTAAATCAAGCAAAGAAGACGAGGAAAATATACAAATATCAGAAACAACATCCATTTGAGTAATGAGAAACTCTATTAATTTAACTGCTGCAAAGCACAAGTAAAATATGCAGCCAGGAAAAAAGCATTCTGTGAAATTAAAATACAAACTGCTACTTTGGTTCTTTATTATGTTTGATGGGTGACAGCACAACACGTCTTTAATTAAGATTATTATACCGGCTCAGTCTCTTAGGCACTTACTTTGTTGGTTGACGTTCTCAGGCGTGTCGTGTCCGTGGCAACAGGGGCCCCTGCATGGCCAGACCGCAGCGATTTGGACTTCGGCGGGTAACCAACGCCATCTACCTGGTCCGGGTGGGTCTGGCTCATGACTGTGAGACAGCCGCCGTTGACGCTGGTGGGGCCGGGGTCCACTTAGTCCAGGATACATAATGCTCAATATAATACAGGCGCCACCGCGGTGGTGAGATCAATGTGCCCAGCTGCCATGCTATTACCCATACTGAGCTGAGCAAATGCCGCCGCGTGGTGTTCTTATCGCACATGCTGCTACTTCATGACCGGAGCTGATCACTGGTCCCCCACCTCTCTTTTCATGTTGCAGGCTGTACCTTGTCTCCGGGCGCCAGCAAGGGCTGGCAGTTGTGGCCCGGGCACATTTGGCTTCACCCGCCCGGCGCATTCACCAGGCAGGCTCTATCAAGGCCTCAGCCTGCGCAGATTCTCTTTCCTCTTTACCTTGAGGGCCCACTCGTGACACGGAGGAGACCCAATGAGAGTGTTATCGCCGTGGGCAATAGAGGATTTTGTAGCGGCCCCGGCAAGTAATAAGCTTTGAGGCTATTTCAAATGATAAATGTTCCGGCCCAAGGAGCTATCGCAAAGCACTGCAGGATGATTAAATTGCAGATGCCTCCTGCTCTGCTCGCGCCGCGGACTACGCGCCTATTAAAATGAGTCTGACAACTTTAAAAGACTCACACACTGTCTCCACAGTAGCCATTGGGTGCACTGACAGTGACTCCTCTGACGTCAAAGTTATCGTGCGGCTGTAGTGTTACATTGTAGCAACGCTAGCGCAGATGAGCCCAGCTAGCTCCTAAGTATGCCGGGAGCATCACGCACCACTCTCACAGCTTTCAGCATGGTGTGTATACATCATAGACACTCCGCTTGACAGCTGTGAGAGGCGCTATAATGCGTGACTTTCCATTTCAGTGCGGTGATGCGGACCACCGCACTGAAATGCGATAGTCTCACGCCTGATGCGTGACACTTGGCAGGGCTGACTGCATTTCTTTTATTAGTGCGGGGCTGCGGAGCTGATTGTGGGCCTTTGGCAGTTTTATATAGCGCTAACTCGATCCGAAGGTATCAGAGTGCTTTACATAAGCACCAGTTGCATTACGGACGGACACATTCATTTTTAGGCTACCTATACTCTAGTGCTTCTACACCATCTATTACTTTTCTTCATACTTGTTTTATTGTGCCCTCTTCCCTGTGTCTCCTTTTTATGGTGATTTATTTTTGTAATTCTTTAAATATTCTGTGCCGCACCCTCTCCAATGATAGGCCGAAGCTCTCCTGCCCTTCATGGATTCATTATGGCACCAACCATCACTGTGTCATTACCCTGCAGTGACCAGCTATCACCCATCGCAAGCAAGTAACCAAAGGAGAGAGAGAGACCATTATTGGCGCTAGGCTCTTGCTGCTTATTGTCATATGTTTGAAACAGAGATACCTTGAGGCCTTCCATATTTGAGGACGCAAAGGCACGAGCCATTTGTATCATTTTCCAAAAGGTAAAGGATATTTAAATCAGAACCTTTTGGTCTTCTACGTTTCAATCCCAAAACAAAGAAAAAATGAAAACGCAGGACAGTTTTTATTTAAATGAAGTAGTTGTAAAGTGGATGCTGTCTTTATTAGCTTTGCAGGAAGAATGTGGTTCAATATATTCATCTAATTTTAAAAGCATGTATGTTAATTTTTTAAGAACAAATAAAATGTGCCTTGAAAATACTATCACATATTTGTCCTGCAATATAAAACACGGGTAAATACAAACATTACTTGTAGTTTGGATTGGGAGCTATAAAATCATCTATGTGAACTGTTTTTCTGTTTTGCCCTAAATCCTGTGCAGCTGGTGGTTTGGATCGTGGCTTGTGCCAACCGCTATACTTTCATAAAGGGGTTGAATTCTGAGGCCAGAACTCATACCTCAAAGTTCTAACCTGAAACTCAATTAGAGCCCTAACAGAAGGCAACAGACTGTGTTGCTAGTCCTTAATTTGAGCCAGTGGTTGCAGGAGAAGTCTAGGGGTTAAAACGTACTGGAGTGGTTAGGGTTGTCTTTACTAATAAGAATGTATTTCTACCCAAACCAACCCTTTTTACCATCATTAGTATAGTGAAAGATAAGGAAAAAAACATAACTCTTTAACCTATACCATGCAGTTTGCAAGCAGCTCTTTGACACTTCATACACATTTTTGTAACAGCCATATTAACCCTCTGTACTACTTTATGATGAGTCAAAACTGCAACTAGACAAATAACTCTCTCTAGCAGAAATATTAATCACGGGAAACCTCCTTTACCTCGCATTCTCAACAACGACCAGCCTTTGCAAAGCATTCACTACCCCGACTGCGACTTTACCACAAGTTACTTTAACCCAGAAGTTGTTACGACGACTTGCTGTAGGGGGCTTGTTTTTGGACTGGTGACAAACTATCTCTGACGGGAAAGCCAGACATTACTCCGTAGCTTGGACATCAAATTGTAAATATGTTATGTAATTGTGTATATATGTGATCTTGTATACGCTCCCAACATTCCCCACCCTATGAACAGTGCTCGAGTTGAGGATCTTTAGTAAAATCGTATTACGGTACCACCATTGGAGTCCTGTGCTTTTCTAAACCCAAAGTGTACTTGCCGGTGTAACCAATTCATGTCATTGCGTGTATATCTAAATTGAAAACCTGCCTTAAGACACTTCATGTGGCGCTACATGTGTGGAAATGCACTCTTTTCACTTTTTTAAGTAAAAGTTTGGAGTGATATTTGGCGCTGCACCCACACGCGCGGTCTGGTTCCCGGCGCACATAGCCTTAGTTGCAGCGCACAGAGACCTTATACTGCCGCACACAGAGGAAAAAAATTAGAGGGAACATTGGTGGCAGCCTCTATGTGATATTCGTTGACCTGAAAACTGCTTTCGACTTGGTTCCCAGATACAAACTGTGGGAGGTTTTGCAACAACAGGGAATTCCTCCCTATCTCTTGACATTGATCATGAGACTGCACTCGGACAATTATGCCCAAGTAAGGTATGGGAAATTAGGGGAATTAACCCCTCATTTTCCAGTAACCAGAGGTGTAAGGCAGGGATGTGTGCTTGCCCCAACCCTCTTCTGTCTCTTCATCAATGCTCTGATAGTCCATCTTAATGAGGCAGTTCACAATGATGCCCCCAAGCTGGCACACAGCAAGGTGCCGGCCTTGATGTTTGCGGACGATACCTTGCTCCTTTCCAAGTCTCCTATGGGCATCCAGAGAGTCCTTGATAGCTTTGTAACATTCTGTACAGGAAGAGGTTTGGAGATAAACACACTCAAAACCAAATTTATGGTGTTTAATCCAGCAAAAACCTCCCGCCTCAGCCCCTCTCTAAATGGCACCATGTTAGAGAGGGTCTCTGTCTTTGATTATCTTGGTGTTACTCTGTGTGAAAAGTTTGAGTGGGGCCCTCAAATTGCTAAAGCAAGCCTTAAACTAGCTCAGACGGTGGGGGGGTATATTAAAAACCTACAGGAACTCCTATTGTAAACCGGCTGCCTCAGTGGCAGAAATGTACAAAGTCCAAGCTAGGAGTGCTGTCCTCTACGGGGCTGAGTTATGGGGTCACTGCTCTGCTGGCGGCATGTCCAAAACCGAGAATAACTTTATGAGACAGTTGCTGGGTCTCCCATCCAGTACCCCTCTCACCCCACTACGAATGGATCTCGGTCTTCATCCTCTAACTTACTGGCGGAGACTGTGGGCGACCCCAGAGCTTGTTAATTACCAGTTAGAACTTGAGGAGATTTTGGGCCTCCCTAAGGTGGCGAACCTGCCGTGGCTTTCCTATATAAGGGACCTGTGTTATAAGTTAGGCATCCCAAACTTATGTCCGGCCACTCCACGCTTAGCACTAGTCAGAGCCTTTAGATCGCACAAGCTTGATGCACTGCAGGGTAATGCTCAACTTGGCCATCTAACGGCTGCTTTCTTAAATATTAAAGCTGACTATCTTTTTGAGCACTTTATGGATGCTATCCAACCGATTTTCGCAAGGAAACTCTATTTTCAGTTTAGAACGGGGACACTGCCACTCCGTGCATTTACCAACAAATGGCCTAACTCTATCTCTCTGGGGTGCCCCGCTTCTGACTGCGCAGAGGAGACTGATGTACATGTTTTCTTTTTTTGCCCCGGGTACAAAAATGCCAGACGACGTTGGATAGTCCCACTCTGTAAAAACATGGGGTGTAGGCAGTACGTGGAGGCATTTAGAATATTGCGAACAGATGTCCATCCACCCATTGTTTTTGCTGTTTCCCGTTTTCTGAACTCCATGTGGCACAAAAGAAGGACATGGACAAATGTAGTAGCTTAAATATAAGCTTTCTTTCGCCTCCCCTATGTCACACTTTTACTCATTTTTAACAATTGTATTTTCTTAATTCACTTTTAATTACTTGTAACATTCCCACACTCTAGTGTCCAATACTCTAGAAGAACTCAATAATGGCAATGTCAACTGATTGGTGGTATTTTTGGAACGTTGATTAATTGCATTTCTAAGAGTACAATCTTTTTATATTATGTTGGGATCTTACTGACAATTTCAAATTTAGTTTTGTTTTTATCATACTGTTATTTATTGCTTTTTTATTAATGTGTGGAATTGTCTGTATTGTTCACTTTTTAAGGTCTATATTGTCCGAAATAAAGTTTGTTGGAATGGAATGGAACAAGTTAATCTGTCAGGGCAAGTGAGTATGAGGACTGCTTCTGATTTTATCCACAGAAAGGTAGGAGGCAGGTTGAAGAGTTATATTCAAGAATGGGAAAATATAACAAATGATCCTTGGATGATTGGTGCAATCTCGGGGTATGTAATAGAGTTCAATTCCAAGCACAACCAAAGGAAAGCTCAAAGAAATTTGCATTTGAAGCAACTTCTAAGACAGATTGTAGCACACAAAGTGGCTCAGATGTTAGAAAAATGAGCTAGCTGTGAAGGTGGACAAGAATCATGTTGGGTTTGTAAGTCCCCTGTTTTTAGTGGGAAAAAAGGACAAACGTTGGAGACCTGTGATAAACTTGAGAGAACTGAATTCTTTTCTTACGTACAGGCATTTCAAGATGGAAGGGATTCATCTGTTAATAGATGCTCGGCAGAACTTGGATTGGATTGCAAAAATGGATCTAAAAGACGCATATTTTTTCTGTTCCGATTGCTTTAGAGAGTCAGGTTTGCCTACAATTCAGATGGTAGGGGCAGTTATATCAGTTCAGCTGTCTTCCTCTTGGTCTTTCATCAGCCCCTTGGTGTTTTTTAAAGGTAATGAGACCTGTTGTGATTTTTATGAGAGAGAGGTGTACAAATGTGTTAGAAATGGGGGTCTCTAGTTGGCAGATGTATGCACCTTTGTCTAAGTAGGGACCCTTGCTTCTAGTCAGGGCAAGGGGATTACACACTCTAGATAACCTCTGCTCACCCCGTTGGTAGCTTGGCACAAGCAGACAGGCTTATCCCAAAGGCAATGTGTAAAGTATTTGTACCCAAACTCACAGTAACGCAGTGAAAACACCATAAATGGACACCACACCAGTTTAGAAAAATAAAGTGTCTTTATCTAAACCAAACAAGACCAAAACGACAAAAATCCAACATACATGTATCAAGAATATGACTTTTAGAACAGTTACTTCAAAAATGGCACTTGTAGAAACGAATAGCTCCCCCTGGGTCTATTACAAAGTTGTGACAGGCATAAATCCAAAGTACGCCGCTGACCATGAGGTGTGCGGGCCAGGCACGGAGTCTCACAGACCCCCAAACAACAGTACCTTGGTAGCGAAGTCAGGAGACAATGCACGGCGTCATGGAGGTGAGGTGTTGCTGCCGAGGCAAGGCCGGTTCCCGTTTGCCATGGAGGAGGCGAGGCGTTGAGTCCGTGAGAAGGCGAGGCGTAAAATCCAGGACAGGGGAAGTTAAGAGGCATCAGCAGTGAGGCGTAGGTTCCGGCGATGCGACTTCGGAGAGTTCGTGAGGTCACCCTTGTCGGTTATCGGCTCCGCGATAACGGGATGCTGGTGCTGCCGGTGAAGGCGTTTGTGCGAGCGCTGGCGTCGGGAATACCCATAACTGCAGGCCTCGATGGGTGTCGTGTGCGTTGTGACCTTCACAAGCGGTGCTCCCGGCCACGGTGCAGGTCGCGGCATCACTGGCTGCATCGCGGACGATGTCGGAGTTGTTCTTCTTGCTGTGGAACACCAACCACACACTTCTCAGGGCCCAAGAACTGGAATTGGTACCCTTTTGAATACAGGAGTTCCCAGTGCAGTCCAAGTGCTGGTCAGTGGTTTGCAGGTGAAGTCTTTGTGTCCCTGAGACTTCAGAACAGTAGGCCAGCACACACAGACCCTTGGAGATTCGTCTTCAAGCAGGTCCACAGCAAAGTGCCAGTTTTGTCATCTCCTTGGCAGGAGCAGCAACTGCAGGCCAACCCAGCAAAGCTCACACAGCACAGGGGCAGCCCTCCTCCTTACAGCTCTCCAGCCCTTCTCCGTGGTAGAGGTTCCTCTTGATCCCAGAAGTGATCCAATTCTCTGGGGTTTAAGGTCTAATACTCATACCCCATTTTCTCTTTGTTCTCCTTGTGGCAAGGGTTTCTGAGCCAAGTCCAAACCAGTTCTGTCCTCTCTGGTGCAGCATGACCACAGGAGGCTGAGATAGCATTGTGCAAAGGAGATACAGCCTTTTCAGGTGCAAGTAAAACTCCTCCCACCACTCTATATGCAGCCAAGGTCTATTCAGGGCAGCTATGAGTCACCCAGGAAAGGCAAGACACACCTCAACCCCCCTTGTGACTGTCTACAGTGAATGCACATCCCCAGCCCCTGTCACTCCAAAACCAGACAGTCAATACACAAACAGCAGAGGCACATAGAATGGGTAAACAAGAAAAGGCCTACTTTCTAAAGGTGGCATTTTCAAACACAGAATTTAAAAACCATCTTCCTAAAAATATGTGTTATTAAATTCTGAGTTCAGAGAGCCTTAACTTTATTTCTCTATCTTGTCCCAATGTAAAGTTATACTTGTAAGATGTTACAAAGCAACTCCCATGTTAGCCTACGAGACAGATAGCCTTTCAATAGTGAAAAACTAAATTGGCAGTATTTCACTATCAGGACATGTGACACACACCAGTACAAGTCCTAACTTTCACATGCACTGCACCCTGCCCATGGAGGTATCCTAGGCCGACCTGAGGGGCACCTTATATGTAAGAAAAGGGAAGGTTAGGGCCTGGCAAGTGGGTGCACTTGCCAGGTCGACATAGCAGTTTAAAACTGCACGCACAGACACTGCAGTGGCAGGTCTGAGATACTTTTACCGGGCTACTCATGCGGGTGGCACAATCAGTGCTGCAAGCCTACTAGGAGTATTTGAATTACAGGCCCTGGGCACACCCAGTGCACTGTACTTGGGACTTACAAGTAAATCAAATATTCTAATCATGGATAACCAATCATAATAACAATTTACACAGGGAGCACTTGCACTTTGACACTGCTCATCAGTGGCAAAATGCCCAAATCATCTAAGCCAGCAAAAACGAAATCCAGTGTATCATCAAAATACAGGAGGAAGAGGCAAAAAAATCTGCGGAAACCACGCCAAGAATGCCAAGTCTAACAAGATGATAATTTATTTGGACGATATTTTGATAATGAACTAGGATGTGAAGATTTTGAAGACTCAGTTGCTTATGACAAAGGAGTTGTTAGAGACTCTGGGTTATTTAATAGATCAGGAAAAGGCCCTTCTGATTACTTCACAGAAGATGGAATTCTTGGGTTTTACTACATACACTGTGAAGGTGCACCTTCAGTTACCAGAGAAGATTTGTCTAATAAAAAAGGAATTAGGATATTTGTTGCAGAAAGACAAAGTAGGTCTGATGGAGTTGGCTCGAGTAATTGGGCTTTTATCTTTGTCAATTCAGGCAATTTTTCTGGGACACTAGCATTACAGTGCTTTGCAGCACCTGAAAAGATCAGGTTTGTCAAGAGGTCTTTGGTATGGGGACAAGACAGTGGTGACTCAGGAAGCTCGCATTGAGGTAATTTGGTGGATCGAGAATTTACAAGCTTGGAATGGTCTCGCTATTTTTGGTTCAACCCCAGACTTTGTTTTTGAATCAGATGCAAGCAATTTAGGTTGGGGAGCACACTTAGTGGCAGGTGGAAAACGGAGTTTAGTAGAGAGACATGATCATATCAACTGTTTGGAGTTAAAAGCAGGTGTTTTTGCCATTAGGAGCCTCAAGAAACAGATTCAGGGTTGCTCAGTTTTGCTGAAGAAGGAAAACATTTCTGCTGTAACATATCAACAGGTTGGGAGGAAGCATATCAAAGAGGTTATCGGAGTTTGCAAAGGAGATGTAGGAATATTGTTTGGTGCACAGGATAACTTTGAGAGCTCAATATTTACAAGGGAAGGAGAATTTAGTGGCAGATTTAGTTCTTTCAGTGTAGTAGATTACAGAGATTGGAAGCTGAAGACAGCAGTGATTCAGGAGATTGAGTGGGCTTTTGGATCTCATGAAGTGGATCTTTTTGTGTCACGTTTGACTTTTCAGGTAGAAGACGATGTGAGTTGGCAAACACATCCAGGGGCAATGGCAATAGATGCTTTCAGTCTGAATTGGAGGAATTTCAAGGCTTCTGCTTTTCCTCCTTTCTCCGATGATACAAAGAGTGTTGTTGTAGGTAAGGAGACAGAAGTGTCAGTTAGTGCTGGTGGCGCCGATTTGGACAACTCAGGCTTGGTTTCCGTTGTTGATGGGATTAGTGGTGGGAGTGCCATTTCTGGCGCGGCCTTGAAAGGGATTACTAATGGGTGTAGAGGGAGAGGAGCAGTCTCTGGTGGAGCCAGGAGCGCTCAGCCTTCTAACTTGGTGAATTTCAGGAATTCAGGAAGATTCTCAGAACTTTCGGGAGAGGCTTCAGACTTACTCAATGAATCCTGGGTGCCAGGAACTAGGAAAAGGTGTAGGAGTGCATGGAAAGTCTGACATCTTTGTTGCTTGGAGAGGGACTTAGATCCCATGGAGGCTGATGAGGTTATGATTGCAAATTTTCTAGTTGAATTCTTTGGAAAAGATCTAAGTTATAGAAGTGTTAATTGTTACAGATGTGCAATAGCGGCTGGACATTAACTTCTGGATGGTATGTCGATTGGCAGGAGTCCACTGATTTGTAGAATCATGAAAGGTATATGGCTGAAAAGACCACCTAAGTCTAAATATGAATGTATGTGGGATGTTGAGTTAATTTTTTTATTATTGTAAAAGTGGCCAAGCAATACATTTTTGGGTACAAAATATTAACCTGGAAGTTTGCAACTTTGTTGTGTATGATTTCTTTTAAAAGAGTCTCAGACGTGAGAGTTTTAGATTTAAGCAATAGGTATTTTTCAGCCTCATGGTGGGTTTTATGAGATTTGGAAAAGGACAAACTATGTCAGAATCAGTGTTTTATCCAAGTTTTGATGAGTATCTGAAACTTTGTTGTGTTGTAAGGTGTATTAGAGAATATGAGGCTAGATTAAGTGACCATAGGAGTGTGGGACTGAATCTACTGTTGATTTCTTATGTGAAACCTTGTGGTGCGGTTTCTCCTGCAACCTTGCAAGATGAGTTAAAAATGTTATGACCGAAGCAGGTGTGAATCTAGTTTTGTTTAAGGCTCATTCAGTGAGGGGTGCTATGGCTACAAAGGTTTTTCATGCTGGGCGAAGGTTGAGGGAGATAATGAAAGCATCTGATTGGTCTAATGCTGAAATGTAAACTATTTTTTTACTTCAAACCAATTGAGCATGTTTCTGGCTTTATGCTTAAAGGCTTTTAACATGCATAATGCTAGCCTCCTGTCTTGCCATAAAATATTGAATCTTAGAGGTTAACTGCATAGAGAATCCTGATTTTATTAAAGACAAAGAGGCTAGCATTATCCCTCCCACCCTTATCGTGGGAAGGTTTGGGGAAGAAAAGATAGCGTAAGTGCATGTGTATCTATATACATATATATTTCAGGTATATGGAATTAGCTTGTTATTAATTGATGTTTTTTGGGAAGAGTGATAATAGTTAGGAAAGAATTAATTGCAAAGTTGCATTTTCTTTAGAGAGACAGTGATACATTCAGAAGGACAATCAAAGATGTTTTCAAGGACAAGCAATTTATGGAACGTTTTGGTTAAAATCAACAGTCACAAAAGAGGAAGGAAATGGTGGTCATGGAGCTTATATGGATTGTCAGTGTTCTATATTGGATTGTATGTTCACGTTTTGTTCTAATCTTGGATCTTTGAAGTGTTTGCTGTACAAAGGTAGTGAATAAAAGGTTTATGCATTATGCTAGCCCACTTTGCCTTTATTAAAATCGTGATTCTCTATGCAGTAAACCTCTGAGAATTGATATTCTCGTATGAGTGCTTTGAACTAGTAAGTAGAACAAATAAGCCCACTAATGATCACGAACATGCCTCCAGCCGTCTACCTGTTCAAAGTCGTTACAGATTGTGTGTTTTCTCAACAGGGTAGAGAAACTCTACAAAAACTATCCAGAACCCCACAAGGGAGGTTAAACATTCTGTGTCATTGTGATTGGGGCCACAGTGAATTATGATGTGCATTGCTCTACTCTAAAGCTTGCTACTGAGCGAGGGACACCTTCCTGCACAAAAACAATCCTCAGAGGCATTTTCCTGTTTCTATGTATGCTGCAGAATGCATCACATGCAGAAAGAGGAAATAACGAGGAGAAATAAATATATTTCTCCTTGTTATGCCTCTGTTGGAATGGCATACCATTTGATGCATTCCCAGGTTCACTCTTCTTAGTAAATCTGGGAATGCGCCAAAATCCATGGGTGGATGCATGGGAATGCCAACACTCCACTAAGGAACACCTTCCCAATGCAGAGTAATGCAAGGCAGTGACTTCTGCTGCCTTGGGTTACTCTAGATTTACTAAGCGACGCAGAGCCAGGCAAGGTGGCTTGGCTTAGTAAATCTGACTTAAGGGCTTGTTTTGCCTTGTGTCACCTTGTGTGACGCAAGGCAATGCAAGCCCTTAGTAAATTATGACTTTGGTCTCCAGAGAGGGGATTGACTTAACTTCTCAGGGAGGGGTGGGGGCTAGGAGCAAGCTCAGACATTCCTTGATAACTGTTTTAGTAAAACAATACCATAGCAATAATACACTGGTGAAAATTTGAACCATCTGACTTCCCTTCAAATTCTGACTGACCCTATCCTCCCACCCTCTCTCTAATCGCCAACCCACAACTCAGCAAATTAATTCAAATCAACAAATAGATTGCCTAAGCACTGCCCAACAATCGGGGTTCAACTATTTGCAAACTCACTAGTGGGTGTCTGATCAGCATACTCACTTTACTGCACTATGGAGGGTTGGAAATGAGCACAACAACCCCAGCAGGTCATGGAACGTTCGTAAAAACATGTACCTTGCAACCACTGGGATATAGTGGCAGTAAATAAGGATCGGAAATAGAAGGGGAGCAGGATCAGTGAAATCGATCCCATGCAGTGTTGTTTCACTCAAAACGAATACCCCATCATCCATTTGCTTCAGGCCACGAGATACTAGTGTCTTTTTAATAATAGGGAATGCACAATGGCAATAGTAAGGGTTAAGACTGATGTCTAAAAGAGAGCAGCCGAACACACCAAAGAAGTCAATTGGGGTGAACAATTTTGTTTATACAGTGAGATGAATAACACGACATTACAGATATAGTATTTCTAACAGTCAGCAATAATCAAACACATTAGTGGAAGGTGTCCCAGTGAAATTTTAAGGAACCTATAAAAAAGGTGACATATTTCGTGACATATGTACATGGTTTCCTTTAGAACACAAAAGCGACCATTATGAGGTATACATTTTGTAATCAACACTTTGTACAATGAGAAGTGCTGTGTGTTGGTTCGCTTTTCCTAACAGTCGACGGCGTTTCGGCCCTGTGTGCAATATAGGGTCTCTTCAGGACCTACAATAGTAGGGACACCTGAAGGATGCTAAGCACTGCCTAGTGCGGAAAGAGTGTCACTGTGCGTATAGTGAAGGAAAATAACTCACAGGGCGACCCAGCCGGGCACCCTTGTGAGGGTAGTGGTAGGCAGTACTAATGGTGGATGGCACATCCAGAATGACTCGGCAGTTGGGCGGCAATGGGTGCGGGCGCCAAACGGGTGCGTTTGAGCGCTGAGTAACTGGGAGTGAGGCCGAACACCGTACGTTGTTCGTGGCGTGACGGGCTGTGTATCCGTCTTCTATACTTCGGTAATGGTAATCGTTGTCAGGGGGATTTAGTGGATGATGGATATCAACTTGCCTCCTCCTGGGATGCTGCGGAGCAGAAGAGCCTTGGTCTCTCTGCTCGGTACAATGTACGGTGTTCGGCCTCACTCCCAGTTGCTCAGCGCTCAAACGCACCCGTTTGGCGCCCGCACCCATTGCCGCCCAACTGCCGAGTCATTAGGAAAAGCAAACCAACACACAGCACTTCTCATTGTACAAAGTGTTGATTACAAAATGTACACCTCATAATGGTCGCTTTTGTGTTCTAAAGAAAACCATGTACATATGTCCCGAAATATGTCACCTTTTTTATAGGTTCCTTAAAATTTCACTGGGACACCTTCCACTAATGTGTTTGATTATTGCTGACTGTTAGAAATACTATATCTGTAATGTCGTGTTATTCATCTCATTGTATAAACAAAATTGTTCACCCCAATTGACTTCTTTGGTGTGTTCTGCTTCTCTCTTTTAGACATCAGTCTTAACCCTTACTATTGCCATTGTGCATTCCCTATTATTAAAAAGAAGTTCGTATTAGTCCGCAGGAGCCATTGTTCTTTGGTTAAAAACTTTACATACCCTAGGCTCCTTGTGAGTAAGGTTCCCTTGTTCCTTGTTCTAGACGAGATACTAGTGGGCACGCACTGATTATCAAAGTAGATACAGCCAGTCTTGAACTCAATTTAGAGGAATTTTTGATCCATAATGGCATTATTTACCCCAGTCCCATCTGATCATTCATCACCTTATTGTAATACTTGCATGCCTTACTGATCTCCAGTGAGAATTTATGGTAGAATGTATGTCTGTCTTTGCCTGCCACCCTCACCAAGAAAGTAGTTTGATCTTGTCATAGAATTGGAGAATCCTGACTTCGGTTTAGGACCAGAGCCAAATCGGGACTCTTACCAGGAGAGCCATGTTCAATAGCCATCACTAAGCTGTCCAGTTCTGCCCCTCTCAAAGGCCCAGAAAACAGACTTTGTTCCTCCTCGACCTGTCTTCCAAATCACACACCTTCTTTTCATATTATTCAACCACCACCACTGTCTTGCAGAATTCCAAGCCCCTCTCCATTGCCTTATCCTCCAGACTGTATCCGTCCTGTACATCTCCCATATTTATTGAGGATGTACAGAATGGGATTTCTCAATAGCAGAAAAATATTTTCTCTTTGGTAATAAAAGAAGAGAAACCTAGGTGTGAAAGAGTACCTTTTCCCATCATTTAATTAAGCAATGTTTTCAACCTGCTGAAAAGTTTGCATGAGCAGATTTTGTGCATTGGAGTACTTCTGGAAATTTTATTTCCTTGGGTACTCTTAGGATTCTTTGTGTATCACATATATCAGAAGCAAACTGAAACCGTAGGAGTAAACTTGTGAGAGAAGCATGTTCTCTCTAAGTGAAAAGTTGTTAAAAGGTTGTAATTAATTCCTGTTTTTCATTTGGTAGAAAATTCGATGGAGTTACACATTTTAGGTTTGGAGATGTCAGCCATCTTGAAACAGTTTAACATAGACAGTTCAGTGAAAGGGTGCAAAGCTCTTATGAAGAAGGTGAAGCGAGGAAGTTTCTTTTTGCTAGCAGGCCTACTGACTGTTGATGTCTTGTGGAAAGTGTACAACAACAACACTCGAGAAAGAGCCTGCAGATCTGTATTAAATACAATGACGCCAGCCACGTTGGCAGAAGCGTAGATTCATACAAGTGTTGGCTGACCACCCTAGGAGAATCCCCTGCCGCTCAGGAAATGCCTCATAAGCTTCTCAGATCTGCTATCCAATCCAGTGCAAAAAGATATGGTAAGTGCAAAGTCCTTTAATCCTGTTTTTCGTTTGTACAGTTTGCAGGCATTCATTAGCGTTCTGCATTCAAACAAAGAGAGTTATTTTGCAGGTGCAGCATTATGTTTAGTGGTTGGGAACAATGCTAACATTTATGCAGCTTCAACATGGTGTTTTAGGCAAAGCAGGAATATGGCTTACAGAAGCTGCACAAAGTAAAAACAACAGTTGAAACGGGACGGGCAGGATCAAAGTTGGCATTTTTCTTTGACGAATGTGTGACTACAGGAGACGCCCAAAGCAACAGACCATGAGGCAAATAGCCCCCGGCACAAGGTTTACTTTCAGAGAGGTAGGTCCCCTCTGTTCGTATTATACATTTTATTTCCCTCACTTTAAATCATGGTCAGGGTCCCAGACAATAACCCTGATGAATGTCTGAGACCGTTCAAGCTTATAACAGGACAGAAACATGTTGGTTCAATCCAAGGCAATGCAAGGATCATAGTATCCACTAACATACCCTGTCAATATCTTATGGTGCTTTTTAATTATATCTAGGGTACCACCTTAATAAAAGGATACTTTTGTGGTATACCCTAAGGTATTTCTAGCGAAAAAACTAGACCCAAGTTATCCAGATAAAAGATTAATATCTAAGAACTCCCTCGGAATAGCCCAGCCTGAGGTTGAGTCCGCCCTGGTAGAATCATCTATGATAAAGCATGTCACATTACGTGAGTCAGCCCACCTCATCCAAAAAAAGTAGGAGACACACCAGCAGTGTTCAAATAGGATCATTAGAGAAGCAACTGGTACCTCCCCAGATGCTCTTAACATAAGGACACCACGCCAATAGTTGTGATTTGCAGTTACTTTAGAGGCGGGTGTGGGCCCTTTTCAGCCTCTTTCTTCTCCCTAGGTGTTAATAATAGTTATAATGGTGCCACAACCAGTGCATCTGGATCAATCTGGCATTGTATTTTGTAGAGACATTGTGTAGGCCCTCCAACACTTGTCCTTGGTTATGGCCAAAGTTTCTGGAGGGAATGGTCGATGTGGCCATAAGATGTGGAGAAACTCTTTGACTCCCTTATCTAGGAGTGGCAATTTAGGGTGTTACAAGCTGTGGTTATTGGGCACACTATGCAGTCCTGAACCGGTGTCTTCTGTGACCACTCTATTGTATCTGTCGTTTTCAATGCTTTTTCTTTCTTTAGAGACAGCAGACAAGGATGACCCTGTACCTTACATTGGTCTTATTGCATTGCATGCTGCAGGTGTTTTGTCCACAGTAACTCTCCCTTTTTAATCCTCAGGATTTTTTGATCTGTTGGGGTGATTCTACCCGCTGCCAACATATACGTAAGCCTTACCAAGTCCAAAATGTTCCATATTATAGGTGACGTCACTGAAGTAGCAAAGACATATAATCTCCGATGGGTGCAAAGGGAATTTCGTTTTTTTGTTTGACTGCTATGTACACATGTAGGGAGTTTAATAAGGATTTGAAAAGTTTCATGGATGGGACATGCTACTGTTATCAATTATGGGAAGGGTGATACTTTTTTAAACAGTGGTGCTATCCAAACTACTGTTGGGTATTCACAAAGGTAAAGTTACGAGTAGTAACTTTACTAGGGTGGAGGCTCCGCACTCGGGGTGAAGTGCTACTGTGTAGGCATACTGGTTTTATGCGAATTCCAGCTTTACAAACCTTAGTAAATATTGAATTGCATGAAATCTATGGATGGATGCACAGGAACGCCCATGCTCTAACCATGGAACGCCTACCACTAAGAAATGCAACGCAATGCAGTGCAAGCTGCTGTGTTGCACTACGTTTTTCCACAAAATCACGCAAAGGCCATGCAATCAGTCCTTGCTTGGCTTTGTCAATTCCAAATGAGCATGCATGACCTAAGGGCAAAGCAAAGTCTCAGTAAATGTGAGCCTAGAGGACAACTGAAATTGGAATTAAAGACGGCCCCTTCTGTGAGTAGGTAAGACATTCACCACTGGTGGGTAGTCTCGACATGGGTGGTGTTCAAGATCTGGGATGACGTTGAATTGATGTAACACATCCGTGCCTGTAGTAGTAGAGGAAAATGTACTTTGATGGTTCTCAGATTGTTGGCTGCTAACGTTAGAAGATTTATTTGATCATGAAGAGTTCCTAAAGGGTGATAAGTCAGAAGAGGCTTATAGACTAAATAGTACATTTTCTTTTAGAGATGCCTTAAAACCATTTTGCAGCCAGGTTTAGAAGAATTTCCTGAACAGCTATTAATAATTGTTACTCACCACTCTTTCCAAGTAGAGAAATGCTGTAGTTGACATGATACCATTCATGCAGATGCCTCTGACCAAACCATCGTCCTCTCCAATCGGTCCTCAGTTTCAGGATGATGTGTGTTAGAACGTGCTCCACCGCTTGGTCTGTATGAAACAATGCCTGATAAACTCCCTGAAGGATGTAAAGTGGAATGGTTGATTAGCAAAACAACCTTGATCAGCAGAAACTACCTTTGGTGAAGGTCGGACGCACTGTGTACTCAGAACGCAGTATTTGTCTTCTATGCAGAAAAACACATGAAGTGAAAAAGGAATCAAGTTGTTTTATGGACCAATGAAGGACAGAGGCTGGTGTGAAGATAAAACCATTTGTGTTTTTGTCAAACTGGCAAAATCAATGTTGACTATTTCAACAAAAGACATTTTGCCACACTTTTATCTGATAACTTTTGATTTTGGTGAAGAGTTTTGTTCAGACATTTTGAGCAACGAACTTCTAAGGCTAACAATATTGCACAAAGTGTATTTTCACTTTTCCTTAACCTCGGAATTCTTGTTCCAGGTTTCACGAAATTTGTTTTGCGAAACAGTACTTTATTTTGATTGTTGGTCATGTTATTCGGATTGGTAAAGATATTTAAAACCATAGGGAATAAAGTTTAATTTATTTAATGCTTAAGTTGTTAAATTTAATTTAAAGCTAAAAATTGTGCCCCTTTTGCCCCTATATAAGAGCTAATTAACACTAAACATACACATTATACGTTACACATGCACCACAGGTGGAGTGAAAACCCTTTGACCAATATCTTATATCATTTCTCATATGGCGCTTATTACGAGTGCCCTGTTCATTTGAGTGGGCAAGCAGCTCCTGTCTCCGCCCCCCTGGAATTTTAAAGTCCACGCCTCCCAGAGGTTTCACTTAGTAAAGACAGGCAAAAACTCGAAGGCCCTTATGGTGAGGGGCCAGGAAAATCAGCTGGCATTTCCCCAACTCAAAGATACCAATACCGGGGCTACTAGTAACCCTAAGGCTGGGGGAGAACAAGCCCATTATGAATCGGACCCTGAAGGTCGACTAAGAAAGGAGGAATTACTAGGAGAATCTGTAATTCCAGCACTGATTCCCCTTCTAACTTTTCATTTTCCCCCAGACTTTCATCCAAAGATTTTGGCTGCGTGCAAAAGTAAAGTGATCTGCGGTGTACCTGTGGACCTCATAATTTCAATCGGCTGGTGACTGTCATTAAAGGGCTATTCGTAATGATGGCAGTGAAGGAAATCCGTGGAAAAATGGGAAATTGTTAGAGTAATCAGGAGTGGAATTCATGAGTACCCATAATTCCCCATTTTTGAGTCACTCTAAGGGTCTCACTTATAATCCACCATTAACTCAGCCTCCCCATAGTTACCAGAGCCCCTGCTGCGGAGTAAACAGGTGACTTAGTGGGGCACTCATAATGAGGCTCTATGTATGTCACATGCGATATTGCAATTATTCGTTTTATTTGATGTCAAACCATAGGTTTACAGAAAGTTATTTATACAAGAGATGTTACATCAACAGTGGCATCAACGAATTATTCCTTCTCAGACGTGCTAAGACCAGGAAAAACAATCAATCAAACAATCAAGGATTTATAAAGAGTGGCATATCACCCGTGAGGGTCTCAAGGCACTGGAGGTGCTAACCGCTTCATGGTGGTCTGTTCATTCACACAGCCAGGTCTTGAGGCCTTTCCTGAATTGCTGGAGCGATTGGGTGGTCCTGAGGTGCAAGGGAAGGTAGTTCCAAGCTTTGGCCACTGGTGTATGAAGGAGCGTCCGCCGCAGTTACTTCGGCAGATCTAGGGGATGTCTGCGAGGAAGAAGGAGGTGGATCGTAGCTGCCTGGTCAGTTGTTGGAAGGTCATGCATTTGTTGAAGTATGCTGGTCCTTTGTTGTGCAGGGCTTTGAATGAGTGGGTCAGCAAATTGACCTGGCATCTCTTCTGGATGGGAAGTCTGTGTAGTTTCTTGACATGTGGTGGGATGTGGGTCTGTCTGGGGAGGTCGAGGATGAGTTTTGCCACTGAGTTTTGTATTGTCTGTAGTCTCTTAAGAAGGCGTGAGGTGATTTCTATGTAGAATGTGTTCCTGTAGTCCAGCATGCTGGTGACGAGGGATTGTGTGACGGTACTTCGGGTGTTGACTAGGAGCCACCTGACGATCTTGCTAAGCATGCGTAGAGTGTGGAAGCAGGCCGATGAGACTGCGTTCACCTGTTTCTTCATAGATAGCTTGCTGTCCAAGATGATGCCTACGTTGCGGGCGAGGTCTATCAGGGCGGGTTATGGGCTGAAATCAGCAGGCCACCAAGCGTCATTCCATAGCGAGGTGTTGTTGCCAAAGATGAGGACTTCTGTCTTGTCCGTGTTGAGCTTGAGATAGTTGTCCTTCATCCAATCAGCGACGTTTATCATACATCTGTGGAAGTTGGCTCTGGTGGAGGAAGGGCCTTCTGTCAGCGAGAGGGTGAGCTGGGTGTTGTCGGCGTAGGAGATGATGTTGAATTTGTGTGATTTGATGATGTTGGCCAGAGGGGTCACGTATGCGTTGGGGCTGAGGGTGGGGGCTGAGGGACGATCCTTGTGGAATGCCGCAGATAATCTTAGGTTCTGAGGTGAACGGTGGGAGACAGTTTCTCTGGGTTCTTCTGGTGTGGTATGAAGCGATCCATTTGAGGGCGTCTCCCTGAATTCTGATGTGGTTGAGTCTGTTGATCAAGATGCAATGGGAGACTGTGGTGAAGGCAGCTGGCAAGCCCAGGAGGATGAGGGCTGCCATTTTGCCGCTGTCCAGGAAGGCCCTGATGTCGTCGGTAGCTGCGATCAGGGCTGTCTCTGTGCTGTGGTTGGCTCGGAATCTGGATTGAGGGTCCAGGAGGTTGTTGTGTTCCAGGTGTCCAGTGAGTTGCTGGTTGATTGCCTACTCGAGAACCTTCACTGGAAAGGGGAGCAGAGAGATGGGGCGGTTGTTCTTCGGTTCTGCTGGGTAGGACAATGGTTTCTTCAGGGGGGGCCTCACTTCAGCGTGCTTCCTGTCTTCAGGGAAGGAGGCCGAGGTGATGGAGGTGTTCAGGACTTTCTTGATCTTGTGACCAATTATCTTGATGCCGGGGTTGAAGATGTGGTGGAGAGAGGGGTTCATGGGTGCTCCCAAGTGCACAGAGTTCAAGATGTAGTTTGTGACTTGAGTTGTCAGAGGTTCCCAATGGATGAGCAGGTGTTCGGGGTTTGTGTTCGTGGGTGTGAGCAGGCTGATGCTTTCGGTGGTGGGGGGTTGGGGTTTGAAGTTTTTGTAGATGGCTGAGATCTTGTCATGGAAGAAGTCCGCCAGGGTATCGCATAGTTCTTGGGAGGGGGTGATGTTCTAGGTGGCTGGAGGGTTGGAGAACTCCTTTACGATGGCGAAGAGCTCCTTGCTGCGGAATGTGATGGCTTCTATACAGTCTGCTAGGCCGTTCTTCCTCGTTTCTTTCAGGAGGCGGTGGTACTGGTTAAGTGCGGTCTTGAAGGTGGTATGGTCTCCTGTCTCTTTGCTGGTGCGCCACTTCCTTTCTAGTTGCTGGCAGTTGTGTTTGATGGATTTCAGGTCTGCAGTGAAACACCTGGCTCTTCTGGACAGTCCTTTAGATTTGGCTGGCTTGATGGGGGAGATTTTGTCAGCGCATTCTGTGATCCACTGGGGGAAGTTCTCCGCCGCCTGATCCAGGTTGGGTGTTGTGTCTGGGAGGTGGGAGTTGAGAGCATTGTTCCACTGATCTTCTGATATCTTTTTCCAGTTTCTGCGCCTGGAGCTGAGCTGGGGGCATAGTGCCAGTGTTGGTAGGTCCTGAAATGGTGAAGTGGAAGCTGTAGTGGTCGGTCCTGGTGAGCTGTGAGACGTGGTTGTTGCTGGACATAAAAATAGGGTTGAGCGTTGTGTTGCAATGTGGGTAGGGTCAGTGACAAGTTGCTTGAGGCTGATGTTGCTCATGATTTCCAGGAGGTCAGTTGCGTTGATGTTGCTGGGGTCGTCAAGGGTGAAGTTAAGATCCCCTAGGAAGATGTAGTGCTCGGAGTAGAAGGTGATCAGGGCGATGAAGTCAGGGATGGTGTTGCAGAAACTGGGGCATGGTCCTGGTGGTCTGTAGGCGAGGGTTCCTCTGATGGTGCTTTTTCCATCTGTGTGGAATTGGTAGTTGAGATGCTCCCTTATCAGGATGAAGCCATCTGATGAGGTTGTGCAGTGGATGGTGTCCTTGTGGATGAAGGCAATTCCACCACCATGTTTATGGTTCGGTCCCGGTGTGATATTTTGTAGCCTTCGGGGTGGCAATAGCGCTGTCTGACGCAGAGGAGGTGTTCGGCCAGGTCTCTGTGAGGAAGATGACATCCAGGGTGAGGGATGAGATCATGTCCCAGATCTCCATGGTGTGTTTGCCGAGCGATCGTGCATTGAGTAGAATGCACTGGAGTTGTGCTGTGGCATTCTCAGTTGGGGTGGTGGACGCAGTTGTGTTTGCAGTGTCTCAGTTGTTGTTAGTTGCTTTGGGGTTGCAGGTGAAGCGGCAGTGCTGGCATGAGAACAGTCCTCTGGTGGTGCTTGTGGATGTGCAGCAGTAGTTGTTGTTGTCGATGCTTCCAGGAGCCAGGGCTCGGAGGTCTGCAGCGGTGTAGCTGCACGGGGTGGAAGAACCAGGGTTCCTGGCACTGGGCGCGGTCCAGGCGCGGACGAACACAGATGGGCTTGCCTTTGGCTCACCGGCTGTGCGCCGTCGGAAAATCTGCTGCGCGGCCGTGCTGCGGCTTCCATTAAGTAGGTCCTGGGAGGAGGGAGGGGTGCTGGGAGGCGGGAAGCAGGAGGGAAAGAGCGGGAACAAGGCAGCGGGAAAAACAGAAAAAAAGCTGATAAAGCAGAATTAAAGTAAATAAAGGAGATTTAAAGCTGAATTAACGCAGATAAAGCAGAGTTAAAACAGAATTAAAGCAGAAGAAAATAATCAGGCACACAGAGGAAATGGGGCAAAAGCAGTGAAAAAAGTGGTAGGAAGAGGCAGAAGGACAGTAGGAAGGCTGATGAGAAATGAGGCAGAAGGCAGTGGACAAGAGGCAAGAGCAGCAGAAAATGCAGCAAAAATTGGGAGAAAGAGGAAATGTGCCGAAGGCTCTCAGGCAGGGATCGACTGAAGACCTGCTGCTCAGGGAAGCAAGGGGGAGCTGGGTCAAGGACCTGCTCAATGGGGTTGCACTGCGTCCTCCATTAAGTCGGCCCTGGGAGGAGGCAGGGAGGTGGGAAGAGAGAGGAAAAAAGCAGGAGCGAGGCGGCGGGAAAAACAGAATTAAAGCAGATAAAGCAGAATTAAAGCCGATAAATCAGAGTTAAAGCAGAATTAAAGCAGATAAAGCAATGTTAAAGCAGAATTAAAGCAGCTTAAGGGGTGCTAAAGCAGAATTAAAGTAGAATTAAAGCAGAATTAAAGCAGAATTAAAGCAGAAGAAAATGATCAGGCAAACAGAGGAAATGGGGCAAAAGCAGTAAAAAAATGCAGTAGGATGAGGCAGGAGGACAGTGAAAAGAACGATTAGAAACGAGGCAGAAGGCAGTGGACAAGAGGCAAGAGCAGCAGAAAACGTGGCAAAATGCGGAGGAGCGAGGGAGAGGGCCGAAGGCTCTCAGGCAGGGATTGGCTGAAGACCTAATGCTCAGGGCAGCAAAGGGGGGGGGGGGCTTTGGGTCAAGGACCTGCTCCAGACCAACTGTTGTAAAATTACCCCATCCATCAGCAGGCACTAAAAGAGTGTGTTGAATCTGAAATCAAGCACTAATAGGAAACTGTGCATGCATTTTCAATCCTATAAATGGCAGGCAGGTAATCTGCACATGTAACTGTCAGAGTGAAAACCTCTATCCTAGAATCAGATTGAAGATTTCAGTTTTGTCCGTGTTTTTGGAAACTTTGCCTAACTAAATGTGGATTTACACTCCTCTACGAATAATCACCCTCAAAGTGATGGTCAGACTGAGCAGGCTAATCAACGTAGAGAGAAGCTCCTTCAGTGTTCTTATCCACTAACACACTAATCCACTGCCAAACTACCAAAAAGCATGGCTTCTGGAGTAGCAACCAACACAACAGAAAACTGCTTCAACGCCTAGTCACAGGAAGTAAGTGATGCATAAATGCTATTACAATTACAGGGCCATATTTACAAGAAAGTGCCGCTGCGCGGCACCGCAAGCCATTTGGCTGCGAAAAGCTGCGGCACTTTCAATGAACAGGGATGCGTCATATTTACAACAATATGACGCATCCCAGTGCATTTCCCTGCACTGGCGCACAATCAGCTGTCATGCGCCACGCAGGCACCCTTGCTCCATGGTGCATGGGTGCCTGCGTTGCAGGGAGATTGTTTCTGTGCAGGAAGGGGTACCTTCCTGCACAAAAACAATAACAAAAAAAATAAAAAGAGGTGTTTTCCTCTTTCTAGGTGTGCTGCAGAATGCAGCCCCCCTAGAAAGAGGAAAAAACGAGGAGAAATGTAACCATTTCTCCTCGTTGAGACTCGCTATGCCACCCCTGGGGTGGCGTAGCATTCTGGCGCATTTCCAGGTTTATGAATTCTCGAAAATGCAGCAGAATACATGGGTGTTGCGTGGAAACACCCATAGCAACACCCATGTCATGCCCCTTTCGCGCAAAGTGTTGCATGAGAAGGGGCCATATTTACAAGGACAGGAAAAGCCATGCAGGGTGGCTTTGCGTGTCCTTGTAAATATGGGGCAGGAGGTTGCGCCAGCGGTGCGTCACAAAAAGTGATGCACTCGTGGTGCAAAGGGCTTGTAAATAAGTCCCACAATCTTCTGACGAAAACAACTGCACAGAGTATCTACTTAAAGTTGACTTTGCTCATAATAGTACAATGCATTCTGTCATCGAATTGTCACAGTTATGTTTCCATTCGGGACATTATGAAAGAATCCTCACCATCACGTTGCCACATTTGCCTACAGTTTGCATGACATTAGAACCTATGCAGACTATCTCATTCTGCTCCATTACAATCTGCTGAATGCTATCTTAGATATTTATACAGCCTCATTTATACTTAAGTAGAATGAGGAAAACATGAGGAAAATATGAGGGAAACGTGTGCTAGGGATTCACACTTTTCCTCATATTTTAATCTTGTCTACACCAGAGAAAATGGGCGGGGAAAGCAGTTTGATGAGTAACTTCAAAGTTCAGTACATATGAACTCTCGTTATGTATAATGTCTATCAATGAACTTTCTCTCTGTGTATTTGCTATCAGAAAATTCAGAGGCATACCACTGGGCTACACCCTGAACCTAACCACAGGCAACCCCTCGTTCTTTTGCCCACCATGCTCCCTCAGATTAGATTCAGCCATTTGCAAATCAGTTGTGACCCAGTTCCAATAGGAACAGTCCAGCCAGGACTGCCAATCCAAGTCCTCTCCAAACCAGAACACAGGCAACCCAAGACTGGCTTCATCCTCATTGGGGCTCTTCAGTTGGGTGTCGCTTGGTTGCAGTGGCACAGTGAGCAAGGAACCCACATATGGGCATACCCATGAGGACTTAGGGCATTAGAGCAAACACACAAAAGGTGATGGAAGGTTGCCGGGTACAATCTGAGGTGACACGGTGGGCAAAAGAACAATGGGTTGGAATGCTCCCCAGAGCAATTGCCAATGGGTAGACTTACTGCAAGCATCCTCCCATCACCTTTTGTGTGGCAGTTTATAACCTATCCAGCAGTCCCTATGCCATTCATCCACAGCATCTGAAACCTTATCCTGGTGTTCTGTCCTGCAGGATACGGAAAGTTCAACCTTCTTGAAGAAATATTTATCCTGTTTTGAAGCTCCAATACCTGGGCAAAATGAATATATTTTTGAAGTTCGATTTGAAGTCTGGGTGGAATGGGTGTGAATTTGTTTTATTTAGTAGACTGGAAAGAACATGGAATGAAGAAAGGTACTCGGAAGTACCTACTAATTGTCATCATCTACAATTGATAGGGCCCTTCCATTTTATCATTAATCGATGATACATCAATACACTCAGATGAACACATGCACAATGAGTAAAAATCATGTGCACAAACACAGCTGTCTGGGCCTCATTAGGAAACATTCTCTCTTTTTTAATCCTTTTACCTGTCAATCCGCACAACAGTTAGCTATGTAGTCATAACTGACAGCCATACAGAATCGCTCAAAAAAGATGTAATATCCATTTTTATCCTTGCTTAAAAATAAATGCAGACAGGAAAATAGATGATTTGTGTTCTGACTGTATTTTAAAACGTAAAAACGGCACACTGGGAGCCTTGGCTATAATTTCTATCAAGTTCTGGCCAGGTCACTTCCACATAGGTTGCCCTGAGTAAGGTTACTGCACGGCCTTGCATGAGAGGACAAGGGTTTCGCCATCTGCGCCCGTCCGCGTCTGGACCGCGGCCAGCTGCCCGTGGCGTCCCAGCAGGCTTAACTTGGTCCAGGGAACAATTACTTATGTTCTCCTCATTGGGCTGTGCTAGGCCAACATGCCTCAACCCTGGCCTTATGGAAGATGGTTGGTGTGCCCAGGCATTATGTTGTAACACATGCCCATTTATGCTGGGTAAAGGGATGATGGAGGGAGAAAGGAATATTACCAGCCCCTCAGCACTACCACATATGGTATGCACATCAACATCCAGGCCGGAAATTAGGGCCTGCTTAATCAACTGCAGATCCCTTCCCAAGCATGCAGATGACATCTGGCTCAGTCTAGAGTCCTGCTCCTGGGACCTTATGTTTTTAACCGAAACCTGGCTAACGGAACATTGAAATTTGTACTTATAAAGCGCACCCATACCCCCAAAGGGGTGTCCAGGCGCTGTACGCATACCGCTGTGGAACCCTTCCTGGCTTTTCCCTGTGAAATGTCCACTCCTGGGCACCCCCAGGGTGAAGCCAGGCATCCCAGCGCTGTTGGGGCCGTTGTGGAGATTAAGCAAGCTATTGCCCAGAGTTGCAGAGTGGGACCCATGATTAGAATAGGCACCGAGGCGAGAATTATCAGGTCCGAGGAAATTGAGCCCAAGACCCGCCGAGGCGGGAATTGAACCCTGGTCCCGGGCCAGATCTCTGCATCAGGGTCTGCCGCTCTAACCATTGAGCCACACTTCTCCACTCAAACCCTCACCTATCTCTAGCTATCCCAGAAGGCTACAGGATGGCAGCGGCCAACCGGTCTGGTAATAGGCGAGGGGGCGGTCTCGCGGTGATCCATAGAAAGGACTGGGAGATCACGGTCAAGAAAATGGAGAATATTGGGATGATTGAAGCACTGTCTTTTTGTGTTAAAATCTCCCCCACCTTTCCCTTTGCAGGATTATTGGTCTATAGAACCCCGGACTCACCATCCGCTCACTGGTCTGAACTATACAACATTATTGCTGACCTATCACTAAAATATGCCAACTTTACGATCCTTGGCGATTTCAATGTCCACATGGACAATGACAAATGCCCTCTGGCCTCTCAACTGTCAGATACTCTCAAAGGGTTAAATCTGAATCAAAAGGTGTCTGCATCCACTCACGTGTCTGGCCATATGTTGGACCTTATTTTTACCAACGTCCAGACCCTAAGAGCGGACGACCCTCTTCCACTGACTTGGTCAGACCATTTTCTAGTCCCTTTTTACTTGACTACTCCTCCCAGCAACAATCAGGCCAGTCCAGCGCATGAGATCAGAAGAAACTGGAGGAAGGTTTCGCCGGAGGCCATTGGCCCTGTGCTACACAACACAGTCCCAGTAATGACTGGAGAGCCCAGTCAAGATGCCTCTCTTTTTAATAGCTGGATTACATTGGCTTTGGACAAAGTTGCCCCACTCAAAACCATGAAACTGTTCAGAAAAAATCCTTCTGCCCCCTGGTTCACAACCGAACTCCAGCTAGAGAAAAGCTTATGTAAGCAACTGGAGCGTACGTGGAGAAAAAATTACAACTCCGAGGCCAAATGCACATACAGAACTGCTTTAAGGAAATTTCATAGATTAAAACGTAACACGATTAGGGACTATGTAGCCAATCAGATCAAAACTTCTGACAATTCGATGAAAGAAGTGTTTAAGATTGTCCAGGGCTTTATGAAGCCACTAGCCTTGAAGAGTATAATCCCCCCATCAGCCTCCTTATGCGAAGAATTATCTAGTTTCTTCCATGATAAGATTCAGAAGATCTACTCTTCGTTTCCCTTGACTGGGACTCCACCAATGCCAGCTACACCAGTCCATAATCCTTACCACTCTGACACCTGGTCGGAATTTCGCCCTTTTTGCACAGTGACCTCTCTGGTGGAACTGAGCAAAATTAAATCGGGCTCTCCGACCGATCCCTGCCCAGCCAGGTTTTTCAAATTGTTAGCTCCATGGTTCAACCCCCTATTAAACTCTATCTGGAACACTTCCCTGAGTTTGGGCATTTATCCAGCGCCATGGAAAACGGCGTATGTCCAGCCAATTCTTAAGAAAGAAGATGCGGACCCTTCAGATCTAAAGAATTTTAGACCTATCTCTCTCCTCCCGGCACCGGCCAAAGTGCTGGAAAAAGAAGTTCAGAAGCAGTTGACAGAGTTCTTGGAGAACAACCATCTTCTCCACGACTCCCAGTCGGGCTTTAGGACAGGATACAGCACGGAGACAGCTCTTCTCGAAGTGGCAGAAACCATACGGGAAACGGTAGATCAGGGTAGCTGTGCAATGTTAGTGCTGTTGGACCTGTCCGCAGCCTTTGACACTGTGTCACACCAGATCCTTTTAGAGAGACTTGAGCTCCTGGGTGTGAAGGGAACTATTCTAAACTGGTTCCGCTCCTTTCTTGAGGGCCGGTCTCAAAACGTGTTCCTTCGCCCGTTTATCTCCTCCACTAGACCCATTGACTGTGGAGTCCCGCAGGGCTCGGCATTGAGCCCCACTCTTTTTAATGTATACGGCCCCCCTTGCTTTGCTGATTGAACATTGTGGTGTGAAGGTTGTCTCGTATGCTGACGACACTCAGCTGGTGTTCTCATTTAAAGAACACACGGAGGCAGCGTTCACGAACTTCAAGCAGTGTCTGCGAATAATCTCGTCTTGGATGACAGACAGCTGTATGAAGCTAAACACTGAAAAAACAGAGGTCCTGTTCTTCAACCAACTCTCCCCCCCCCACAGTCGGAACTCTGGTGGCCAGCTGAGCTCAACCCCCCTCCGCTCCCGGTGAGCTCAGCTAGGAACCTGGGGTTCAAATTTGACTCCAGCCTATCAGGTCGCGCCCAGATTTGTAAAGTCTCTTCTGCCTGTTTTTGGAAATTGAAAAGCTTGCGGAGATTTCTGCATTTTCTGCCAATGGACTGCAGAAAAAATGTGGTTCATGCTTTAGTCACATCCCAGCTTGACTACGCGAACAGTCTCTACTTGGGGCTCCCAGATTATCTGATCAGGAAACTTCAGATTATACAAAACGCGGCAGCTAGGCTGATCAGAAACGTACCACTTCGCCACCACATCTCTCCCCACCTGCGGAGCCTTCACTGGCTGCCGGTTAAGAGGCGGATCGAGTTTAAGGCATTGACATTGGCCTTTAGATCGACCAGAGATTGTGGTCCCCAATACTTGAAGCACAGACTCCGGAGATATCACCAGACTAGATCTCTGAGGTCAAATCACCAGGATCTACTGGTGATTCCGCGCTTCAAAAAAGCTAGGATTGGGGGTCGTGCTTTCTCTGTGAAAACTGTGGAACTCCATGCCGGAGCACCTTCGTAAGGCGAAGTCAGAACTCCTGTTCAGGAAGGCCTTAAAAACTTGGCTCTTTAGACAAACTTAGAACCCTGTCCAAGTCCCTAAGCCCTCGCCCGCAATGTATCTGCTGCTAGCGCCGGGACACTTCCGTTGGAGGTAGCCGTGCGCTCTATAAACTACAATAATAAAATATTTATCCTGTTTTCAAGCTCCAATACCTGAGCAAAATGAATATATTTTTGAAGTTCGATTTGAAGTCTGGGTGGAATCGGTGTGAATTTGTTTTATTTAGTAGACTGGAAAGAACATGGAATGAAGAAAGGTACTCGGGAAGTACCTACTAATTGTCATCATCTACAATTGATAGGGCCCTTCCATTTTATCATTAATCGATGATACATCAATACACTCACATGAACACATGCACAATGAGTAAAAATCATGTGCACAAACACAGCTGTCTGGGCCTCATTAGGAAACATTCTCTCTTTTTCAATCCTTTTACCTGTCAATCCGCACAACAGTTAGCTATGTAGTCATAACTGACAGCCATACAGAATCGCTCAAAAAGATGTAATATCCATTTTTATCCTTGCTTAAAAATAAATGCAGACAGGAAAATAGATGATTTGTGTTCTGACTGTATTTTAAAACGTAAAAACGGCACACTGGGAGCCTTGGCTATAATTTCTATCAAGTTCTGGTCAGGTCACTTCCACATAGGTTGCCCTGAGTAAGGTTACTGCACGGCCTTGCATGAGAGGACAAGGGTTTTGTGGAAAACTGTGGCTAGCTGGAGAGTCAGTCTAAGAATATTTGGTGAGCGGCACTTAGGGACTGTCCTCTGGGTAACATCTTTACGTTGGCCTGCAAGCTGCATACATCCATCTCTGCGCATAGTAGATGTACCTGTACAGCTCAGCAGTCGAAGAGTGAACAGAGGCCAGGGCATGGTAGTGACAACTAACAATCCAAGATGTTGGTGCAGAAAGCTTCCAGGATTCAAAGTTGTACTTTCCTCGTTGCTGCTGTCCTATATTGATCAAAACACTTTATTATGAAATATGGACCCAAACTTGAAATGGGTCAAAACTTGAATAGAAACTGTAATTATGAAATGTTTTTTTATTTCTTGGGGTCTTGGGGGGGGGGGGGTCTAATCATTTAGTAGAATTTATTCCTCCAGTTTCTCTGGGGAAATAAATTAAATAACAGGTGTATTCGACCTATTCATTATATTATATTTATATATCAAGTTATTGAATGAAGCAACATTTGTTGTATGTATTATATGGTCGTTTTTTGTCCCTTTGATGGTTAAAAACCGAATAAAGTATCCTGACTGATTACACTTTTTATGTCATTATGGTTAGCCCCCTGTGCTCCAGGAAGTAGCTTAATCCATTTTAGAATGTTTCTGAACAAGCTCTGCGGTTAGAAAGGAACCTCGATCAGCAGTATACATATGCCAATCATGAATCACCTTCAAATCACCTTGGGGTTCATTTTCAACTTCCATAAAATTATATACTAAATGTTTGACTACAGTCATTCAGTGATATAATGTGCTTAAATCATGTTGCAATGAAGAATTATGGACAGCATTTCGTGGGTATGAAGTGATTGTTAAAGGCCCCAAATATGTTTTACAGCTCTGAGCTGCAGGCAAGGTCCTACAACGATGGAGAGGGCCTTTTACAGCAATTATAGTCTGAGGCAGAAGACCTTAAGGCCTTAGAACATTCCACCCACTGGGGTAGAGTGTTATAAATTAGAAAGGGAGAAACAGAAAGACAAACATTGGAATGTTGTAGCAGAAGGTCTGTAAAACCCATTATGGGCCCTGAGCCTGTTCAATATTAACCCTGGGCGTAGTTCACGTAGTCGCGCTACGCGAAGCTACGCGAAGACGTCGAAGCGCTACGCGAGCTACGCGTAGCTACGCGAGCGTGCGTAGTTGCTTGTCGCGCCCGTTCGCGATGCGTTTTTCTTCTTCGGGAACGCGTTGTGCGTGTTCGGGACGCTGTTCGGGGGATAGTATCTTGCAAACTTACCCATGCGGTCGCCTATGGGCGTGGCCATCTTGTTTTTCACTTGTCCCGCCCGTTCGCGATCCCTTATTTCCTGTTCCGGGTCGCATATAGCGTGCTCGCGATGCGCATTTCATGTTCGGGAACGCGTCGTACGTGTTTGCGATGCTTTTTGCGTGCTCGGGGAGAAATATCGCGCGAACTTACCCACGCGGTCGCGAAGGGCGCGGCCATCTTTTTTTTCACTCTATGCTATGGTTCTGGGCCTGCTTTTCTATCCTCCCTCAATCTTTGCAATCCTTAGTTTTTTACACTGTTTTTCAATTTTTCTTTATTTCTTATCTATCTCTCTCTGTGCCTAAGTCTATATTTTGCATTTATTTCTACTTTTTACTGTGTTTTTTTTACTTTTCTGCTGTTTTATATAACTTTCTTCTTTAAGCTCCTACTTCTTCCCCTAACTTTATTTTTCCCTTCTAACTTTTCTTTTCTGCCTCCTCCACACACCCCAGAACCATGGCGAAGGGTAGCAGCAGCAGTAACGGCTCCAAGGGCAAGGCACGTGCGCCCAAGAGCCGCCTGCTTTGCGGCAGACTGCGCCCTGCAGGGGTGCAAGCCCGGCAGCTTTTTAGTGAGGCGGAGGTGGCCGCCCTTGTTTTTTTTGTTCAGCGCCACCTCCCCTTGACCTTGGCAGCAGGCGGCAGGCCAGGCTCCGGGTACCCTACCCAGGAGCGTCACCGCTGGTGGGCGAAGGTGCACCGGGCAGTGTTTCGCTGCTCAGGGGTCCGGCGCACCCATAACCAGCTGGCACACCGGTGGTCAGACATCCTGGACCGGGAGCAGGACCTGTTGGACCTGCTAGGTGTCGAGGTCGTGGGGCTTGGTGAGTAGCTAATATATATAGTAGTATAAGTAATAAGTATTGTGTATAATTTTTTTACGAATAACAAGAATACTGCTGCTTACATTGCAGGTAAATTACGTTTCAAAATGTTCTGTGATTGTAGGACACAGGTGCTGGGCGCTACTCTTACTTGTTTGCAACTTTGCGCTCGCTTGTCCTTATTATTATGTAAGAGTTTACTTTAGAGAACTTAAGTTAGGTAATGCTATTGCTAGAGAGACTCTAGTCCTTCCTTTGTCCTCCTGTCAAATAGTGGTGGATGGATTGATACTAGGTTTAGTCACTATTAGTTGATAATTTTTGAGCGGTCTGCGTGACGCATCCTCTGTCACTGAGTGCTGCTTACCCCAGTCCTTAGTAGAACCTTTTGTAGTTTGTTTAGTGAGTGGTAGGCTTAGCAGTGTCAGTCAGCAGCAGAACATCAGACGCAACCAACCAACAATTTGGTGTATGCACAAATTTATGCATGTGTCCTCCTTCTCATCTATGCATTTTTGAGGGCTAAAAAAAATGAAAGTGCAGACTTAGTGAACAATTGGCCCATCTGGAATAGGTGGGCTAGGTCAGGTGGTACTTGGGCTTAGTTAGTGTTCTGGATTTTATTTGAATCAATCAGAATGGAACACTGAATTAGTGTTCCTAAATAAGTAGACTGTCCGTGAATCCCGCATGCCAGTAGTCGATCGGATTAGATAGGTCAATTTTATTGCAATTTTTGTTTCCTAAAACGTTTTTTGAGCGTTGTTTTAGATAATTTATTTGTTTCACAGCAATCATTAATGTTTGTGTCTTTCTTTATTATATCTTACATGATCACTGATCTGCAGCACCCAGGGGCAAGAAGACGGGGTCCGAGTCGGCGGGACAGCCACCAGAGGACCGCTCCTCTACCAAGGGCCCTGCTGCTGGCCCCAGTAAGTCCTCCAGTGGTTAATATTAACAATTATATTGCCCTAACTTTTACTGCACCTTATTTTTTCCGAACTATTAATTCTGGTTCCACTTCCTAATTCTATTTTTTACAAAGGCTTCTTTGATCTTGACTTGACTATCTGTTTCTAAATTCTGGTTATCCCTGCCTCTAAGTTCTAACTGCCTCTGCTATGAATGTCTGTACTACTACTATTAGTCTGTCGCTAAGCTTGCCCAGTTTGCCACTCTTTATTTTACGGTTTTGAATAAAACTCAGATTGACCAATAGCTCTAGCCACTGAGTCCAGTCCTTTCGGTTGTCCTCTTCTAGTCTTCTTAATCTTGAGGCTTTGACAATTACCACAAACAAAATGCCCAACCAGATATTTGACTATTTTTGATAGGATATAGTACATACTACTACTGATGTGGGGATTCTGCACAGCCACATACAGAACTATGCACAAGAAAATAGGATGTTGGTGATGGGAGGTTGGAACTTGGACCTTCCGCATACCTCAGTCAGAAGTGAACCCACAATCCCCTGAACGACTAGCTATAGTGTCTCATTAGGTCCCCGAACCCCCACCCGAAGATACCCAATGATTACACAACCCAGAACAGATAACACCCTTTCGCTCACTCACTCGTGTAAGTCCACCACCACCACCACACCAAATACCACAGAGTCTATGTGTAAGTTCAAAAGGTTTATTTTCAACTAACAAGCTCTGTATGTTGTTCTATAAAATTCAGTGTACTCCAGCCAGCTCCAACAGCAAAATGCATAAGATTAAAACAATAAACATTGTTACAAGTGCATGATAGAAGACAAAAGATCTGTGCGAATTCTGGGAGACTCCTCACCGTAGAACGTAGAATTACTGGTTACATGCATCATTCATAAGCTCTGCAAATCTCTGGTTCGTAGAAGGGAATCTTCTGCCTGTTATGAGAAAAATGGTGCGCGTTAGATAGTATAATGCAAGCATTTCTCAGTCATGCCAAAAAAGTGTAACATGTTACTTATGGCTAAGCAATACGGACTAACCGAACTCCATAACAAAGTGGCTTGTTTTTCGACCTCTTGTACGCAACGCTCAGACAGTAGCTGTATGAGCTCATGTGGGCTCAAAAAGGCGTCTTACTGTTACTGCACAACAAGCTGCGAGGTAACATGCGCAAAAGACATGAAGCGAAAAATGGTTGCATGGCTCAGGCTAACTTTGCAAAGAGTAGAGTATACTATAATAATGACCCTAGGGACCATAACACTACTAGTGTCTACTGACTCTACTCTAGTACCCGATTTGGACTAGTGAATGTGATGTATATGTATGTATTAACTTTTTTCTCAATCTTGCTAGTGAAAACGAATAAATAGGGGGAGGTGTACAGGCATCTAAAAATGTGTCATGTTTGTATCTAGGCGTACTAGCGACCACCAGTGCCGGCGGGGCCAGCGGCGATGCGACCATTCCGGAGGGGGCAGGAGATGCGGCACCTGCAGGAGCTACAGGGGGTGAGCCAGCAGCAGTGGCGGGCGGTGGTAAGTTATATTCATTACTTATTGACATTGCACTAGCTGGAAGGGTGTTCACTTCACTCACTGTACTGTTGTTGAGACTTATTAGGTATGAAGTTGTAGTGAACATTATACAACGGTTGAAGAAGACACCCTTTACTTAGCATTAGCAATGCAGTAGCAATAGCATTAGCAGCGTGACTTGATTAACCAATGGCCTCTTCTATCTGACTCCAACTCAGCTGTGAAAGTTTTATGGAGGAGACTAAAAGTCAGATCAGATGACCTTGATGGATGTGTTGAACAAAAAGGGAAAGAAGGGTGGAAGGAGGAAGGACGGGCGAGATTTAATATGATGACTGGCAGAGAAGGATACGTTGGAAGCATGGATAGGTGGCTGATAGGAATCAGATGCATGTGTTGTTGAAGGATGGGTGGAAGGTGAAAGAAGAATGGATGCCTGCCTGGGTGGTGGGCGACACAGTATGGGTGGATACTGTGGATAGCAAGAATCATCAGCGGTGTTTGGGTGAAACTCAAAGCCAAGGCAAGCAAGGAAGGAGTGGACGCATGGGTTGTTGTTGGTGAAACAAAGTAAGGTTTGTGGAGAGATTAAGAAGAATGATAGACATTTACTTAGAATGGATGGATGCCTGTATGTATTCATCATAGACAGCATAGGTGGAGACTGTCACGGGATGCAGAGTCTTAGTTTTAAGGGAATGTAAAAGAAACCGCGCCAGAGTAGCAAAGCCGATGTGGGGAGGGGCAGGGTGGGGGTAGTAAACAATGTATTATGCGGCCAAATACAGGTAACTTTACTGTAAACATAAAAATAAATAAAGCGAATTTCATTGTGCGCACTGCACCGCCAAATGCGATGCAGTGCGCGCAACGAAATTAGTTTTATTTATTTATATGTTTACTTACCTGTAATTGGCCGTAATCCATAGTTTACTACCCCCCACCCTGCCCCTCCCCACGTCACCGCCCGGCAGCACTCCCCGAGTCCCACCACCGACCGCTACTGACCTTATGTCGTCGTCCCATATATAAGCAATGATCATTGGATCAGATATATAATCTGCCTTTTTGTAGTTGCCAGGGCACTGTGAAAGTGAAATTGACCATTTGCCCTTCATGTAACAGAGAGAGTATGGCCAGTGCCACCCGTAATAGAAAAATGCGAGCTTTCCCACCTGCAGACAGTAGTAAATAAAACTAACGTGAGTCTGCGTCATGACTCGTATGTTTGTCTTGGGTGCAAGCATAGATGACCGAGCTGGCATGCCGGCTACAACCAGGTTATGTAATTTCGCTAAACTAGAGATAAGAAGAAGACTGGTGTACTGTGTACTGGAGTCCATAGTGCTAGTATAATGCCTGAAACTCCCACAAATGTTAGAGGCCGAGGAAGTGGGAGGATAGATAGATTATTACCACAAATGTTATGTACTGTGCTTCTTGCTAGTGCTACTGTGCCACTATGTGTTGAATTAATTTTGTGTTACTGTTTTGCTAAGAGTACTGGTTACAACAATATTCTTTTTCTTTCTTGATATAGATAGTACTCCTTCCCAAGAAAAACCATCCCGGAAGGAGTTGGCAGCCAGGGCCCGGCGCCGGAAACTGGAGGCCGTCTGTGAGGAGTACCGGCGGCTGGTGGCTCAGGCGGAGGAGGAGGAGGCGGCAGCAGCTGCAGCCTCGTCCGATGCCCCGGGCCCCAGCCAGGCCCCAACTCCAGTGGTACGGCGCCGCGGTCTGGCAGCCGCCCGCCGCCGCAATTCTCTATCAGCCAGCACTGCTGTCCCCCACCCTGGATGCCACTGCAGGGCATTTCGCCGCCAGATGCTCCTCCGGATGTCACGGCTAGAGGAGCAACTAGAGGAGCGTGTCAAAATACTGGTGGACAAACACCTAAAAGCCCGCCGAATATAAGAACTATAGGACCCTGTTGGATTGCCCCTTTTTTATTCCTTTTGTTGGTGGGTGGGAATTGGGCGTTGGGGTTTCTGGACATTCTTTGGACTTTTTTCGTTTTGGACATTGGTTGGGGTTAGGGAGAGGGGTGGGTCAGGTGTGGGATAGTTTATTTTTGTTAGGGTAATAAATTATATTTATACTTAAACATACAATGTTAATGTTTTGTGGGGGGTTACTGTTTTACGAATTAACGTCACATGGTTTCCTTGCTGCTGCAGGGCCGCAGCCAGTGTTTGATTTAAATAATCTGCCGATGATGTAACACAAACAGATAGATGCGGTACCCCTCACTGAGTTATTTGTCCTACTAGTACTGTCAGTCTCTCCTCCTAGTCCATTATACCTCCCACCAAACTTATCTTACCTGTGATTGATGATGATTAAGTTCGGCACAGCGATGGCTGCATGGTTTCCCAAGAGAATGGAGAAGATGCCATGGTTGTGGTGGTAGTAGTAGACACTGGCAGTAGCATTTGCAAAAAAAATAAAAAAGAGACAGTCACTTGCCTGAGAGCGACTGTGGGAGGAGTAGTAGAACGAAGTAAAATACAGTACAGAAGAAGACTGCCAAACAAACAATATTGCATTTGCAACTGCTAAAGTCAAATAAAACATAATGGTGGCGGGGACAGCCTAGTACAAGAAGTTACAAACTGTAGTTGTGTCGAGTGAGTCACTTAACTTAACACAATCGTAATTCGTAACCTTTACTGCTGTGTGGTAGGAGTTTGATGATGAATCCAATCAATGCCGGCAATTAATTATGATGTACTATTAGGTGACGGTCCCTTTGGAAAAAAAATTGGCTTGCACATAGACTGAGCATGGGTGGGCAAGCAGAAGAAGCTCCTCGCCCTGCCTTGAAATTGAATTAGTGTTGCTTTCACCACATCTGCCCCAGCAAGCGTGTGATCAATTGGTGTACATTTTATGTAGTCACATCACACCTCAATATAAATCACAGCCCGGGGGAAGAGGGTTAGGGTTTGATGAATGGATGGGAAGGGGGTTTGGGGAAAGGTTTGACAAAGAAAAACAGTACGCATGGACACAACAAAAGCAAAGCGCAATCTTGGCAGACGACCATGATCTTATCCAATAAATCTATAAAGGGAGAAAAAGGAAATGCATGCATGATGATGAAGATAACTTGATGGTTAATGAGTAGTACTTACTAACTACTACTAGACAATTAGACAGTACAGGGCAGCAGTATATTCTATGCAATTTGCCTTGCCTGTAATATGCCCTCAGAGACCCAAATTCCATGTTGTACTGGGCTTACTTTTAAAGATAGCAAAGAAAATTAAAAAATAGTTGTAGGGATCAATTAGCAAACAAACAACAACACACAACACACAGTCGTAATGATTGAAGAGAAAAAAGGATTCAAATTAATTAAAAGACGAATGATGAATGATACTAAAGTTACTGTATTATCCTGGTCAAATTGTGGAGTTGAATCTCGTCCTTCCTCTTGGTCCTATCTTCCATGGACGCTCCGCACATCAATCTTGGGTGCCACTGCCTGCCTGATGCGGATTGGTAAGGTAAGTGTGAGTTGTGTCTCCCAGTATAGCACAGGGTAAAGGCCGGCCTGTAACGTGTAGATGGAAAAACAAAAGGGGTATTGAAAAATCAATGAATAAAAAAAAGCATCAATTACGGTGGAGTCCAAGAAGAGAAGAGAGAACACTTTCAGACTGAGGCGGCTTGGATATATCGTGTATATTCTGTTTACAGCATTAAGCTACAACAACAACAGGACAGAACAGGCCCACCACAGCACCAGCCCGTGACCCAACCTCCATTTACCTTAATTTTTGACAGAGCCAGACAAAAGGCATATACAGCAACCTAGCATTTTCAAAATTAAGTGACAAAATCAATGCGCCGCTGTCAGTCATATGACTACACTCGACTCCACCACTACATGGACATGTAGGTCTGCTGTGTTTACTTTCTTGTTGAATTGTTGTGTTTATGTTTACCTTTTATGCCACTTCATGAAACGCAGTTATTCCTTCAATCATCTCCGATCCAACTGACTGACTGCGTGCAAAGATAGTATGGTCATCATCATGGTGTGGTACGTGTTGTCCAACTCCAACTCAGTCTGTAGTGACTCCGATTAAGTCCATATTCCATATTAAAAAATTGCAACAGATATTGGCCTGCACCTGCAGTAGTAGGAGTACAATTTGGTTATTAAACAACAAGAAGGGAAACATTGACTGTCACTTGAGTCACTTTCACTTTGTAGATTAACTAGTAGAGTAGAGTTCGACTTCATGCACAACATCAACACAACAAACAACAGCAATCGCTCAGAGTCTGCAAGCATCCAATGCATGCCATCATTACCTGTCTTGCTCTTCTCTTTGGCTGTCAGATCATCAGATGCCTAGTTCTGACAGGTGTGTGTTTTTTTTTAACGGGGCAGTGGCCTCATCATTACTCCAGTCCACATTCATTTTGAGTGTTAGTCGCTGTTTCGGTTTTCGTCTTATTCATCTGTGGCACTTTGTCACAGTTTAAGTTGCTTCACATGGTCAGCACTGTGATGATGGGCCACGGCCTGGGTAGCGCTCATTGCTGGTCAATTGAGTTTGCACAAATGTCAGCAAGTTTCTTCGAAGAGTCTTGTCTTTCTCTGCCAAGTACCTTCTGTCCTGACAGTGAGGAGCTTTGGATGCCTGCCGAGGCTGTAGCCTTCGGACAGTGATGAGTTTACTTTTGGATGCCTGGCCAAGTTCTGACAGTGAAGAGTTGTGGATGCCTGCAGAGGCTGTAGCCTTCGGACCCTGATGAGTTTCGGCTCGGAAACAAAACGGAGGATAGCTATAGTCACGTTTCACTTCTTATGGAGGGACTGTTAAAGGCAACATTTCTTGTACTCCAATGTCTGGCTTGATGGAAATGTACTAATTAGGGCGAGACAGGAAGATGAAGCAGGACTCTGAAGAGTGGACAGTTAAATGCACAGACGTGCAACTCCAATAGGGAAATATAAAGAGAAGACGGTGGTGATGGATTTGTTGTGATTTTATTTGAACCAGAAAGACAGATACACAGACAAATAAAGGAAGGAAGAAAGTAACAATTTGAAAGCCTAGTTGTCAGGGAAGAGGAGCTCGTCCTCCAACTCTGGTGGTTCGGACAGAAGTAGGTCCTGTAACCCACTACTTACGTCATCCAAGTCGCTCTCCTCTTCCTGCTGTGATTCACGTATTTTGTAATCCGGTGGTATAAAGTGCTGATTCATTTTGATCATGGTTAACCTCTCCACGCTTTTGGGCGAGAGACTGGTCCTTTTCAAAGTTACAATGGCACCAGCAGCACTGAAAACACGCTCAGAAGAGACACTTGCGACAGGGGAAGCCAGATACTTTATCGCCAGCCTGCTGAGCACTGTCCATTGGCTTCTTTTCCCATACCAATACACCAATGGGTTTCGATCCATGAAGACCTCTGTTGGGTCATCCAGATAGGCCTGGACCGTCCGCTCAATGTTCAGGGGTGCTCCGATGTGCTCGGCCTGTTTTGCCTTTGCATCAGCACTGGACTTACCATACCCCTGCCGTAGAAACCAATCAGTTGCCGATTGTACTGTGGATGATCCTGTTCTTGCTGTTGTTGATGTTATTGTTGGTGTCGGTGACTGCTGGGAGGCAAACGCACTGCCCTCAGGCTCCGAAGTAGAACTTGACTCTGGATGCCCTGTAGTACTTGTTATGGCCTGGGGTGGGGGGCCTGTAATTAACAGCCGTTCGTTTTCGAAAATAGTGGCTTCCTCAGCTATCAAAGTTTTGTAGTTGGCAACATCCACTTCCGAAAAAGGAATTACTGCCTTACTGTTCAGAAATACTTTGTACCGTGGATCCAAAATTGTGGCACTAATGTAATGTTGTTGTGACACAATGTTATTTTGAATCCTTGTATTTGCAGATAAGCGAGCGGCTAAGGTCTCCGCCAAATGATATGCGTCTTGTTTGTCATCCACACCTGCGTACGTTTCAGACACCTCCTTCAGCTGTTGCTCTAGCATGTGCAACAATGGGATAGCTTGGCCCATAGTACAGTCCTCCCTGCTGACTTCACGTGTGAAGATCTCAAAAGGAAGTAGCATCTCAGTCAGGCATTTAATGAGGTCCCATTGACCCATCTCAACGGTCATGCCTCTCACAGTAGGTTCCCCTAATCTTTGCATGACATAAGCATTGAGTGGTATGTACAGTTCAAACAGACGATCAAGCATGTAATAAGTTGAGTTCCAACGTGTTGGCACCTCCTGGATGAGTGCTTTGACTGGCATTTTATGCTCACGTTGAATGACCCTCAGCTGCTTCCGGGCTTTAAAAGAATGGCTGAAATGTGTGCATATTCTTCTGCAGGTGGCCAGTAAGTTGCTGACTTTGGATTCATTTTTCAAAAAGTCTTGAACAACAATGTTAATGCAGTGTGCCAAACACGGGACCCTGAAATAGCGACCATCGCCCATGGCCTTAACTACATTACTGCCATTGTCCGTGGCAACAAAACCAATCTTAAGCCCTCTTGGGCGCAGCCACTCAAAGACCTTGGTGTTAAACTCTTCCAAAATGTTTGCAGCAGTATGAGATTTCTCCATGGCAAACATGGCTACAGTTGCATGTTTGCGAGTGGCATGAAAAATCTCAGCAGCGTCAACACCAGCAGATATCTGTTCTCTAACCCCCGCAAAAGAGATCCAGTGTGCAGTGATGCACATGTAATCTGTGGCTTGGCAACTGGTCCACATGTCTGTTGTCAGGTGGATACTGTGAACAGCACTCTGCTTCAAGGCTTTTCCAAGCAATTCCAGCACGTCGTGATGTAGTGCTGGAACAGCAACTCTGGCAAAATAATAGCGGCTGGGAACATGCCATTTTGGGCAGATGGTTGACACAAATTCCAGAAAACCCACCCCTTCAACAAAAGAAAAAGGGAGAAGGTCCAGTGCTAACATTTTAGCCAGCTTCGCATTGTACAAACGTGCTATTGGGTGGTTGCGTTCGTACTGCCCCTCCCCACCAAACATGCTGATAATGGTAGGCTGCATGGTTTTCCTTTCTCTTAGGCTCAACAACGCACTTTTTTTCATTGCGGTACTCCTTGGTGTCTCAGGCTGACTCTTACTCTTGTGCCACTGAGATGTTGCTGAAGATGTGGGCGACGTTAACACTGCACTGCTGGGGACAGGGAGACTTTGTGTACCACTACCAGAGAGAATGTCTCCCTGTCCTTCCTCTTCCACCGTGATCGGATCTTCTACTCCTTTATCCCCACCAACACCAATGGTTGCAGTTTTTATGCCGCGAAGGTGGTCCTCCCAGCTGATCAAGTGGTGTTTTTTCAGATGGGTCATTTGGCCTCCGGTACCATAGTTTGTACCAAGCTTACCACGACTAACAGAGGTATTACAAATGGAGCATATAGCAATGTTCTCCTCTTTTTCGCTAATCGTAAAGAAGTCCCAAACTGGGGAGCTTAACCTTTGCCTCCTGCTGGAGGTGCCACTTCCAATGCCGGATGAACTGGAGGGTGTGTGTTGAATTTGACTCTGTGCTGCTGTACCACTACCTACTTCTACTGAGGTGGTGGTTGTGCTGGATGTTGGTCGCTGCCGGGCCTTTGCTAATGCAAATATGGAAGCTGTAGGTCGTGTTGGTGTTACCTGTAGAGGTATGCGTGCTACATCCCTCGCAGCGATTTTGGATAGGGTAATAATGTTGGTCTCCATCTCCTCGGGGCCGGGAGTGATGTTCGTGATGACTGGCTCATCATCATCATCATCCTGCTGTTCTACATCGACCTCCATAAGTGTAAGGCTTTCTGGAACCTTCCTTTTCCCTAGCTTGGTCTTGGGACGTGTCTCCCTCTCAGACTCAGTTTGTGGCTTCCAAGTGGCATCTAGATCATCAGAAGGGGGCTTGGCGAAGAACTTGATGGACTACCCCTCCTTTTCCTTGCTGGAGATTTGGAAGACAATGGATCTTCTGAATGAGTGGCTTCTTCTTCTACCTCTGCATGAGGCTCAATTTCCTGAACTGCCCCTACTTCGGGAGGAACAACAACTACTATTGCGGGCGGTGGTTGCGGCTGTTGTTGTTGTTGACCACTTATCTGCTGTGTTTCCTCCTGCGTTGATTGGGTACTACTTTGAGATAGCGATAAGTTTATCTCAGGCTCAGCATCACTGCTTTCCACCATTAGGCTGGCTACCTCTTCCACACTCATGTGCTTGGGCCTGGGTTGGTCGGTTGGGCCCACTGATGCGGGGGTGCTGCCCCCAGCTTGCCCCCCGGACACTGCTGCTGCAGGCGTAATTTTTGTTTTTCCCAAAAAAGGTATTGGGCGGCACACCAGACTTAAGTGTCACTTCCTTCTTCTGTTCCTTCTTCTCAATAGCAACTTTCTTGGTACTGGAGGACCTGGTACCTGCTTTCTTTGGGCCCATCTTCTTCAGATGTCAGCAGCACTCAGTTGCAGAGATGTCTGGTCAGGTCACACGTCATGTTGTGTACAGCAGCAGGATGTCTGTCTGGCAGTGCAACGGGCAATGATGACACACCTCCTCCTCAGTCTTTGTGCACCTAAAAGCAAAAAAGCCAGAAGAACATCAGTCAAACGATAGCACAAATCAAACTAATATAATATAGAACTTAGTGTGTGGTTGCCTCAATTATTAAATTTTAGAAACTCAGTGAACAACAACAGTGTAGCCATTTATGAGACTTTGACAACAAGGCCAGGGCTTTCCTGGTGTACTGTGTAGTGTGTACACTCTGGAAGAATAAGAATAGTAAAGAACAAAAACTAAAATGTAGTGGAGCATGTTTGGCCTAAATTTGTGCATCACGTGGGATGTATGCAGCCACAGGGAGCTGCAGCTGGCAATGGGGATGGATTTGGAAGCAGTAAGACAAGAGGAACAATGGAAAGACACGCAGGCCTATGTGGCAAAAACAGCACACTACTAACAACCACCACAAAATGGCCCCCAGCAACATGGTGACTCACAGGCACAAGGCACGGCAAACAATGAACTCAAGCAGGCCTATATATGGCCAGACAAAGGATGCCTGATAAAACACACACAGCTTTAATGCAAAAACTAAAATCCACATGGCTAAAAACAGTTTGGAAAGTTAGACAACCACTACAACAACACATAATTACACACGCAAAAAAGGCATTTATTTAACACACCCAAAAAGTGAAATAGACCCCCCAAAAAAACCCATATTTTGCAATTCAATTCAATGCCATCCATGGCCTAAATGATGTCAAAATTCCACAGACAACACAGAAACAGTTTTTATGCACCCATGATGACTACCTCTGGGCCTACTGGCAGACTAGGCCGCAACTAAGCTTGGAGGCCTATGGCAAAAGCACAGTGGCTGGTCCCACAAAATGGCTGCCACCACATGGCCAGGCCACCCAACAACTTCCTTCCTCTTGAGAAAAATTGTAAAACAAAAAAAAAGTGACTCCTTGCTCACCAAACTACATCTAAATGACAACCTGAGGAGTTTTTTGTGCAAAATGAACTAAATCATCATTTTCGAGAAGGTTTTATGCTGCTCAAGAGATATTCTTCACCAGATTGTAAATTCTGCGTGTTCGGCATCGCGATCGTCACAAAAAGTCGTTATCGCGCGCGCGAAAACGTATATTGAGCGCGCGAAGAAGATAAAAAGTGTAAATCCGCGTTGTCGCGCAGTGTGGAGTTGCCCAAAGTCTGCGAGCTGAACGCCCAGGGTTACCTACTGGCTGAAAAGGCCTATTTATTTAACACACACCCAAAAACTGAAATACCACCCCAAAACCCACATTTTGCAATTCAATCCAATGCCATCCATGGCCTAAATGATGTTACAATTCAACAGACAACACAGAAACAGTTTTTATGCACCCATGAGGATGACTACCTCTGGGCCTACTGGCAGACTAGGCCGCAAGCTTGGAGGCCTATGGCAAAAGCACAGTGGCTGGTCCCACAAAATGGCCGCCACCACATGGCCAGGCCACCCACAACAACAAGAAAAGGAAGACAAGACAGACAATGCAGGCCTATGGCAAAAGCACAATGCCTGGCTTTACAAAATGGCCGCCACCCACATGGCCAGGCCACCCACAATAACAAGAAAGTGTAGACAAAGGACAGGACCAGGAAGTTGGAGACTCTGGGCAACTTCCTTCCTCTTGAAAAAAATTGTAAAAAAAAAAAAGTGACTCCTTGCTCACCAAACTACATCTAAATGATAACCTGAGGAGTTTTTTGTGCAAAATGAACTAAATCATCATTTTCGAGAAGGTTTTATGCTGCTCGAGAAATATTCTTCGCCAGATTGTAAATTCTGCGTGTTCGGCATCGCGATCGTCACAAAAAGTCGTTATCGCGCGCGCGAAAACGTATATTGAGCGCGCGAAGAAGATAAAAAGTGTAAGTCTGCGTTGTCGCGCAGTGCGGAGTTGCCCAAAGTCCGCGAGCTGAACGCCCAGGGTTACCTACTGGCTGAAAAGGCCTATTTATTTAACACACACCCAAAAACTGAAATACCACCCCAAAACCCACATTTTGCAATTCAATCCAATGCCATCCATGGCCTAAATGATGTTACAATTCAACAGACAACACAGAAACAGTTTTTATGCACCCATGAGGATGACTACCTCTGGACCTACTGGCAGACTAGGCCGCAAGCTTGGAGGCCTATGGCAAAAGCACAGTGGCTGGTCCCACAAAATGGCCGCCACCACATGGCCAGGCCACCCACAACAACAAGCATAAGCCAAGGGGAACAAAGAAAAGACATGCGGGCCTATATGGAAAAAGCAGCACACTACTAAACTACCACCACAAAATGGCCCCAAGCCACGTGGTCACTCACAGTCACAACAGGCCATGGAAAACAATGAACTCAAGCAGGCCTATAATATGACCAGACAAAGGAGGCCTGCTAAACAACACAGCTTTAATACAAAAATGCAAAAACGAAAATCCACGAGGCTACGAAAGGTTGGAAAGTTACACAACAAGCACACACACACATCCAACAAAGGTATATATTACACCCAAAAAGTGAAATACACCCCAAAAACCACATTTACCAATTCAATCCAATGCCATCCATGCATGCCCTACATGATGTTTAAATTCAACAGACACCACAGAAACATGCACCCATGGGTACCTCTGGCTCTGGGCCTACTGGCTGAAATTCCAATCAAAGAAAAACAACTAGGCCCCTACTGAAACTACAGGCCACAACAATTAATTTTAAAAACGATGAAAATCCCAAAAGAATGTAGGTACAAACAAGCCCCAATCAAACAAACAAGTACACCAATTCTCCAACTTACTTGTAAAATCTCAAATCCAAAAGTCCTCAAATCCAATCCAATGATATGATGCAGCAGACAGACACAAAAAGTGATCCTTCCAGCTCCAAATCCAAATGAAAGTGAACAGCACATGGACAAAGCACTGGGAGGAGCCTGCTGGACAGGAACAGGAAGTTTGAGAATCAGGGGCACTTCCTTCCTCTTGGAAAAAAAAGTAAAAAAAGAAAAAGGACTCCTTGCACAAAAAACTACAGCCAAATCACAATCTGAGGAGTTTTTGGAGCAAAATCATCATTTTCGAGAAGGTTTTATGATGCTCGAGAGATATTCTTCCCCAGATTGTAGTTTCTTCGTGTTCGGGATCGCGATCTTACCAACACTGCCGCCGGAAGTCAGATCGCGCGTCCGTATGACGTGTTCGCGTTCGCACACTCTCGCGGGATCGTGCGGCCGGATTCCAAATCTCGTGGCGCCCGCGAACGGATAGGAAGTCGCGTCGGCGAACGCAGAATCACGGTAGGTCGTTACCGCGCGCGCAAGAACGTATATTGAGCGCACGAAGAAGAAAAACAGCTACGCTACGCCGCAAATTGCGTAGTGCTCGGTAACTTCGCGCTCTACGCGAATCGCGAAGTTACCGAAACTCCGCGAGCGTAGCGTAGTTCACCACCCAGGGTTATTCAATATCTTCAAACCATCAAATGTAGTAAATAATTTTAAAAAAAGCTTTTCATATAGCACTTCATACCACCATTCTCCCCTTCTAAGCACTGTTAGCACTGTTGTAACAGATGTTTCTGTTAACTAGTTTAATGATACTCAAATTCCCAATCTCGAAAGGATAGAAGGCTGAGTAAACATGCCAGGAATTCAATTCATGGCTTGCTCGTCATGCAGCTGTAAGTGGCAAGTGTTAATTCATTGAGCAACCTTGCAGGCTCAAATTATTGATTTTCAACCAATGAGCGAATGGAATTTGGATTCAAAGACTTTATATAAAAGAACGTAGAAGGTCAGTTGTGTCATGGATGCTATTTTAGAATCTAGTCTACAAAATGTTATCTGACATAAATAATGTGAGCTGAACATTGTTTAAACAATATTGCCCTAGAGATTTAACTCTAAATTGGCATAATATTTATAGATGATATTTAGGCCACAATATTTATGCCAGACAATATTATAGCAATGATATTCTGGTACCACACCATGTCATGCCATATAATAAGAGCTCATGATTCAGGTAATATTTACAATCCACACAGTCTTTGGCAACATAGTTTGCGATATCAAAGAGCCACACAGTGGCAAAACAGGGTGACAATACAGAGGAGCTACCTCTTGTAAATCTATTACATTCTAGTGGAGTTGGTGTGCACTGTAATGCTTTCCTCACTTCTCTATCTCTCTCTGGTAACAGAGCAATGAGGACATTTTATTGATAAAGTGCTGATAACATTTGATTTGACACTCCGTGTAGAAGTGCATTTCAATTATTACCAAGCATCATGAAGTGTGGCGATGCGCATGCCAGCACCAGTCTAATACAATATATTTAAGTTCTGAAAATGTAGTTTAAACCTTACTGCATATAGTAATCTCTTATAACATTCCAAAACCTCCTGTGCTCTGATGCCAAAATTGCAAATTGAGTCTGACTCAGCTATTCAGCTTCAGGCATGTTTTGAACACAGGTGAAAGAATTCTCTTATCTGAAGACTAATGGCATGGTGGTAAGATTGTTCTGTTGCCTAACGTCCTGCCTCAAGGCCTGCAGGTCACATCTTTCAATTCCTGCATGGTTCCAACAAACACATGATCTTATTTAGAGTTTGGAAGCTGGGATACTCCATCACAAACCCGATGGGTGTTGCGTCCGCCTATTGCAAGTATATTATAGCCTATGGCACTTCTATTACGGTGGGGAGGATGCCCTCCACCTTTTGACAGAGTATCCCGTCCGTCAAACTATAAATAAGGCCCTCAGTCTTTATACTTCTGGTGTCAATCAAAAAAGTAGATTGAGTTTGGATAAACTGATCTCCCATGATTTAAGTGAGTAACATAAATAAATATTATCATTCCAATATTTTTATTGGCCACCTAAGTTCTACAAATTAACACACCTATTTGATTCACCCATGTTTTTGATGGTGTCTGACTACACACTACAAATTATTTAATGGCACACACATATGGGTCCTTACATTGCAATACTTGATGGCAGACAAATACGCGCTGCCAACAATATACCATTTATTGTATGGGGAATAGCGATATTGTATTGTTTTGTATTGCATCAATTCAGTAGTGCTCCCCTCCTCCTTGCAGAGGTCTACAAACGGTTTGCAAAGTTTCTGCTTCTAAAGTCCATGGATATGGATAAGTGAAGGGTGTTGTTAGCAATGTTCAGAAGTGGTGTTGTATGTGATGCCCAGGGAGTGTGAACCAAAGGTGACAGGGTGCCTTGTGAGTCTGTTTTATGCATTGGATAGGAAGCAAAGTCTGACCACCAGTTCATTGCCTTCACAAGCAGCAGCAGCCCACACTTCCCCACTCATCGCCACCCCACATATCACACTGTTTTTCAACAAACATCCTCCTCTCATTTTCATTCCATAACATGTGTGACTTTGCGCATAACACCCCACAACCATTTCACACCACACCCTCCCCACTACATCATTCTAACCCCTACCTGCCATTGACACATCCTAATTCTCTACTCCATACACTAACAAATTGTTCCTCAATTCATCAAATCTCACGCACAGAAACACACACTGCAAACTTCATTGACCAGAATACTTTTTATTGCACACTCAAAATAGAACTTTAGAATATCCTTGCATGTCCAAAGGATCCATAAAGGAAAAATGTCCAGTTCCCCTGCTCTCTCGGAGAACCTCCAATGGCACTACCTAATACACGCATTGAAAAACTCACACACTGGAGTAAGATGACAGCACACAATCCTTACCAACCTTACTTGCACGAGGATGCAGAGGAAGCTTTCAAGACTCTTCATGTCCAAGCACACTCCATTGGGAATACTCTCAACATAGCAACATACTGCAAAACTTCTGAGCATTGGCAAATAGCAGGCTGAAAGCCTCATTTAGACCTTGACCGAGGCACCCCCACTGCCTAGACCTAAATAACACCACCTTTGGCTGGTTCATGTCTGGAGGATGGCAGGGAAGTTAAGGACATTATCATGGTAGCAAAAGCACTACCTACTGTTATCTCGGCTTCCCTGGTAGCTCTGTATTTCCGCTTGGGGGAACCCAGTCCTTGGAGAATCTGCAGGGATTCACTTGCTGAATGCTAGACTCAGTCCACAGGATCACCGGGCAAGCAGGGGCTACTGGGCCTTAACCACTGGTGATGAGGTTGCTCAACTGTGGCTGCTATAGCTGTGCGAAGTGGCCTAAGTACAACCCTTTCAGCACTTGACTCTTAGTGGTATCAATGGTGGGCAGTCACGGTCTTCTCAGGGAGGTTGTGTGGATTGCTGGAGCTCAGAGCTTAACAATCACTCAACAGCACAATGATCGATTGCCAAATCTAGTGTCTATCTTTCATGAAAAAAGTACTTTAATGCGCACCTCCGAATATAATAACAAACACTAACATAACCAAATACAATTTAGTGTGTCTGGGCACTATCAGGCAGTGCCTCTATTCACTATCTCCCCCATGTCCCTTTTGATCTGGGTGGTCCTTTTCCTCATTACATGTGATAGCTCAATCTTCAGGGCAGACACCTGGCTTCTTCCTCAGTGTGCTCACCCACCCTGTTTTCTGAGAGGTGACACATCAGCCAGCAGATCTCTTCATGTGCTCCACGATGGCTGTTGTGCCATCCAGCTCGATAGTCTTGATTTGTAATGGAAGTCCCGCAAAGGCTGGTTCTTTAGGTTAACATATGACTATGCATAGGCCAAGTCTTTGTAGGGAGACGGACATGCACAGGCTGATACTCTGGTGGCAGTGCAGCTATGCACAGACTGATACACTAGTGACAATAAGCTATGCACAGGCCAATGCAGTGATGTTGTGGCCATGCACAGGCTGATACTTCAGGTGATGATGTTGCCATTCACAGACCGATGCTCTGGTGATGATGCAGCCATGCACAGCATTTTCTATTGACTCGCGATCACAGCCCTAACTGGGCCTTTGCAATCACAGTCCGAATCTTTGCGGTTCCCATCCAGAATTACAGCAGAGAGACTGCGGGCCCATAGGCACCGGCGTACACAGAGTGCTTTTCGCAGTCTTCTTCAGGGTACTCCACAGGCACTAGGGACACACTGCAACTCGCTCCTCCTGGACTGTCAGTCCTCCTGAGGGGTTGACAGGCACCTTCCCTCATCAGGCAGACAGGTTTCTAGGTTCTTAAGCAAGAGGTCAGACTCAGGTGATGTCCTCTCATCTCTAGGAAGCTGGCTGTCAGGCATACACTAGCTCTGGTTGCATAGAAGTCCTGCAAGTAATCTACAAAGCACTCCCTTACTTGGCCATGGAAGGCTTGAAACTAACCACACGAGGCGTAGTAAGGTCCCCCTTTTATACAATAAAGTCAGACAGGAGATGTGTATACACTGTCTGCATCTTCTGAACTAGTTTGGATGGATCTCTTTCGAAATGTTGTTTCTAGGCTGCTACCAGACACAGCCTTTGTGCAGAGTGATGTTCCTCACAGCAGGGTAGTGGCCAGTCTGGAGTACCCACAACAGAGGCACAAAGAGGTGTCAGGTTTCTGCACCACATATGTCACCAGCCAACTAAAAGTGTAGTAAAAGAAATACAAATAACTGGGCCTCACCTAAATGTGGGTTGTATGTCAAGATATTATTTATCTTTCACAACGAAGTCTGCATTTTCCTCCCTCAGTCAAACCATCTACCAAATGAAGGCTAATCAGCAGCTCATTACTAAATAAAAAGCCTAATTAAATTTCTAAAGGACTCCGCCTCCACTTCCCTCACTTCAATGTCTAGGTCCGTCAGCAGTACACTTTGACAGTTGGAAAACACCTTCACCTCCATCTTGTCAAAGGCCAGACCTTGGATATCCAAAATGGATCCCACAGGCCTACATTCCTCTAACTCATTCACACACACCATGAAGGTACCATGTAGGCTACACACACGTAAACACACACAACATACACTTGAGATGTTGGCGCTAGAAGTTAGGTGAGTGCATAGAAGCAAACTTTATATGAGTTGGGTCAGTAGGCCTCCACTACAATGACACAGATAAAAAGGTCTGGCCACAACTACGGATTCACAAAACACAGTACGCTGCCACCATCGCCCGATGTACTAAACCCACAAGAGCAACTATAATCCACTTTCTGACAATAAGGGCAAGTTTGATGTGCCTTTCAGATCGCAGGTCAGATCCTGGACCTTACTGGTGTCAAGGGACAGGTGTAGGCCTGTGTGCATATGCTAGATTAGTGTGAGACTAGGGCCAAAAATCAAAAGCCAGGATACCCACAGTCAGGGCAGGGGAACATGAGTTTCTGTACCAGCACTGGAACGCCGCAAGTATTGTTTAAATCCTTTGTACCATTCTTGCATGCATTGTCAGCAAAGGTATCCCTGGGGTTCCCTTTTTGTCCTCCAGGTAATAAAGTCCATATGACTATGACTGTGCTTCAATGTCAACGGGAGACGGCGCTCCTCTACTATTGCCCGGGTGAATTCCCTGGCGTATCATGCAAGTGCAGTAGGTTGGTGGGGGGAATCCCATGGAACATCCTGAGCTCTGAAGAGGGAGATGTTGACAGCTATCACCAGCCATAAGCTGGTGGGCCCCACCATCTCCCAGCACCACCTATCTGACCACAAGGCCATGTCATAATCAGGTGTAGAATGCTGCCACCCAACCCGGAATGGCTCAGGTTTGGCATGGCGAGGATAGCCCCATCTGAATGGCCCTATCCTAATCTCTGCCAACACCTTGAAATTGACAGCTGGGTCATGGTACCTTGGAGGAAGGGTATCAGTAACCTCCTCTTGGCAAGGTATTAATCAGGGCCTATGAACCTAGCTTAAATTTAGCACCTAGACTAAAGATAGGGCCTCCAACCACAGAGGGCAGTCTCAACCTACGAAGGACTACCACGAATTCAAGTACTTGGCATTTATTGCACTGCACAAAAAGTGGGTAACATAATATCACATAACCAAGTCACAGGTCAAAACCTATTGACACTGCCCGTTTCTTGTTCTGACCCAGCAGACACTTTTTCTGGGCTCTGCCTTCACACTGAGACATTCTTCAGACACACTTTTTTTTTTAGTTTAAAGAGATTTTATTTTTGAAGAAATGCAACCAAGTATAAGCAATCAAACAGTTAACAAATGACAAGTAAAAACATTAAGTAAATTTGAATTAATACAATATGGAGACAAGAAATAATGAATCAAAACATAGTTGCATATAGAACTTTTGTTATAAAAACGTATGAGAGAGAAGAGAAGGGGGGAAAGGGGGAGAGAGAGAAGGGTAAAGGAAATACTAATACTGTAGTTAAATAAATACATATGAAGGTAAAAAGGCTTAATATATTTTAAAAGGTATCAAACAGTATAAGGAAAAGATTGCTGTTTAACAAAGTATGATAGCAATTTTAAGCGGGAGAAAAAAAAAGAGAGAATATATAATTACAAATATACAACAACAATATATCATTATTAACAAGTCATGGTAGTTTGGGTACCTCTTCTGATGAAGGATGATGACGGGTAGATCTTTGTGCAGAGACGTCTAAGAAAATAGTCACAGGAGACCATATGTGTTCTCTTTTCAGGAGTAGAGACATAGGAGAAACATAGGCACGATCTAATCGATGATTATAACATACACTGTACCACCAGGATTGAAAGGAGAGTTGTGTAGAATGTTTCCAATTTTTTGTTATTTGTTGAAAAGCAATGGCAATTAACAAATCCACAATGCCCATGTTCTGAGAAAGGGTTTGCCAATGATCAGATAATGTGCCTAGAAATACAGCTTCAGGGGAGAAAGGGTGACGGGTATGGCAAATTGTATTAATCTGAGACCATACTTTCAACCAAAACTGATGTGTACAGGGACAGGAAAAGAGCATATGAAATAAGTTTGCGTGAGAAGCATTACCCTTCAGACACACTTGATGCACAAAACGTCAACATGTCCACCACTCAAATTAACTCAAATTTCACTATACTAATCCACCACTAATCCTTGTTGGGTTCCGTAGTAGCATACTACTCGCCGAAAAGCGCTCCGACACCTCGTCAGGGGTAGTAAGCGCTATGTAAATAGAATTACAATTACAATACGCAGCCTGTGGTTCCTCACATTCTGCCACCAACTGTGTTCAGACCGAGCCGATACTCTCTTCGCAATTAAAACTTATTTTGTTCCTGGTTGCCCGCAGTAGGATGATTGAATAGGTTTTTTATGGTCATTTTTCTGAAAAAGTGCACACAATTTTTGACCAAAATGTTTAGAAAATGATTGTAATCGTTTTTTAATGCGCTGTAGGCAATGCAAGAGAGTGCGCTCTGTTCAATAAAAGGGATTCTTTTCAATGTGCTTTCAGAAATTCTTTTTTCTTCTCTTGCTGATGCTGTCGGCAATAAGGGTTCATTTCAAAGACAGCTCGGGCAGCAGCCAAATGTGTCTTAATATCAGGAATGTTTACATTGCTTCGCTAGTCATGGACATAGAATTACAAAACTTGAAAGGTATTTAAGAAAAAGAAAGGGTATGTTCGAATATGGCCAAATTTGGAAGTATCCACACTTATTTGGATGGAATCCTTAGATCCTCAGATTTTAAGTGAAAAGAGGACAGGCTTTTGATTCTGCGCTATTATATGGACGTATATTAGGAAATAAAAATAAACTTCTCAACGGACCTAAAAATATGCAAGATGCATAAGTTTGCCTTTGCCTTCTCTGTAGTCCTCCTGACTTTGTACCTTAGTGTTGAAACATGTTGCTGCCATCCATTACGTGTTAATATCATGCTTAATTAAAGGTCAGCCAGGATCCAAGTGAGACCTATTATACTTGATCACCCGAGGATCACGCACCTAAAGTGACTTGTGCAAGGTCACACAAAGGCTGCTATTTACTGAGGTTTGCGCTGGTTCTCAACCGAAGTTGCAAAATTTTGCCCTGTGCCTGCAGGCGTTTCTAATGATAAGTAAATTAATGCAATTCTTTGCATTGTTTTGTGCCTTGCAAGCACCCACTAAAATCTTAGGAGCATATTTACCAGAGTGGCGGCACAGGGCAGCGCAGGAAGCTACCTAGCTGTGCGGCCTAACGTCACAAAGCGTTTTCCTCTTTCTCTGTGTGCAGCAAAATGCAGCACACATAGAAAGAGGAAAAAACGAGGAGAAATAAACGTATTTCTCCTTGTTACACCTAACCTGGGGAGGCGTAAGATTTTGACGCATTCCCAGGTTTACAAGTCCTTGTAAATTTGGGAATACGTAAAAAAACATGAGAGTTGCGTGGGAACACCAACCGCAATGCTCATGAAACGCCTCCTTGTGCCGAGTGAGGCAATGCAGCGATTTTCGCTTTGTTGCATTACTCCATATTTGTGAAGCCATTCAAAGCCACGCAAAGTGGCTTTGTGTGGCTTCATAAATATGACTTGGGCCTTTGCGTCGTGCATGTGCCACATTGTGTGGTGCAAGCATGACGCAAGGCCCTTGTAAATATTCCCCTATGTAAATAAACTCTGCAGTGTTAGTGGAGAGTTTGGGCTCCCATAACTACTAATTTCTAAATCTTCTGGTTCCACCCTAGACCAGTTTTACAACTCCACTTTAAAAACTGAATTGGACTATTGGGACTCATGCGACTATGTCAGGTTTGTAACCACCGCAGGTACAGATGCCATAGAAACACTTGTGGACAAAGGTTCTATGCTCTTTCCATGGGCACAGTCCTGAAACTGCACTTGGCTACATGCATGCTCATGATGCATGTGACAGGGAAGCCTGGTGGTGACCCACTCACCCACATCACTAGCAGACATATCTCTATTTTTTAAAATGTTACTCTATTGCAAAGCACTGACGTGTCTCCTCCTACCTCCCAGCAAGCCAAAGATATTTGTAAAGGGGAAGCAACTCTTAGTTGACTTAGTGATCCGCTGCTGACCTCTGCTGCTGTCCTGGTGCCCGCCTCACACTGCACCCCTTTGCAGCTACTGCTCCCTTACTTTAACAAGAGACAGCAATGGTAGTGCATTGCAAGGCTGTTAAAGGGAGATACGTCTTGTCTTCCATACAGGCTTCCATCCCTGCATTCGAGCACTGTGTCCTGACTTGCAAGACCACTACAAAGATAGTCACGCGAAGAGCCTCTTTCTATTGCGCTGAGTTGGACCTTCTGGTCTCAGCTGCACTCTGAAGGTGCAGTTTTGCATTGTGACTCCTATTTCTCCTACACCTTCTTTGATAATCGTTTCAACAAATAGAATGTTAATGGTGTCACGTTTTAACTCATAAGTGGGATAGTGTCGCAGTGAGGTATAGCACACCTTCTGAGGAGTAGAGTTATCCACAATGTGAAATGTTGTGTGTCCTGATGGTCTATCTGGCTCTCACCTTTGCTCTTTACACCAATCTCTTGTGGCGGAACTGAGCACTACTGATTACGTAAAGCTGTGAGTATGTGTGGTACTGGTAAAGAGGAGATTAGTGAAAGCGATAGATGGCTCCAGATCTTCTCAGGGGAGTGTTGGGCATTCATACCACTGTGGGACAAGACAGCACAGAATGATAGTGATCAGATGTATTACAGTTCAGTAAGTCCTACAGGAGTCACAATTTCTAACAAGTCGACACTCGCAAATTAGGTCCCCCTATGTCCCTCAGCTTGCAGTTCACGAGTAGCACACAAGTTGTGCTGTCTTTCTGAGCTTTGAGTTATTTCTAGCTGAATGGTTGGTGCACAGTGGTGGCTGGCATGTCCTGAGGGTGGTAGGGCGGGTGGGACATTAGAAAAAAGAAAACAAAATTAAAAGCACTTACCTGCGAGCGCGACACAACGTCCTCCTCGATAGTCTTCTCTCCTTGAGGCAGGCAAGCAGGTAGGCTCCAAACTCCCAAACCAATCCTAGTGCTGCTCTCACCAGCATGAGAGCAGTTCTAGGATTGGTGGGAGCAGCCTCACTTGGTGCTCCACAGCGCTCTTGAGGTTTTGGCTTTCTCTAACCCCGCTGTTTTAAGACAGCTGGGTTAGAGAGGTTTGAAGTATGCATGTGTGACATGCTCACTTTAAACTGAAAATGCCCTGCTCTCTCTGCTGCTGCCAGTCAGCAGCAGCCCTGCCCCTGTCCCGACGCTTCGTTCGGGACAGGGTGAAGAAAAATAAAATGGTAATGAATTAACTTCATTAGCATTTTATTTTTCTCTCTGGGGGCATTTCAGGGGGACGACGCTCCTTCGCTCAAACGGAGGTGCCGCCCCTGTTGGTGCATTGGGGCTTTTTAGTGCTAGCCTCCTGATAATTCAATGCAACTTTAGATAATTGATCTGTGAATGGGTGTGAGTGCAGAGTCTGACATTGTAGGCCCTGTATTTCTCAATTTATGATCCAACGGGTGAACTTGCTGACTTGCCTCCCCTACAGCTATTCACAGCGAGGGTTGGCCGCATGGTCTGAACCCAACCCTTTAACCAGTGTGCACTGGGGGTTGGCCAGGCCAGCAGAAGCTTTTAGTGCCAGTACTAGGTGAGCGAACAATGCAGGAGGCCCAACAAGGGCCCAACAGTCTGGGTGGGATCATAGACCTTGTGCCAGGGAACACAAACCCTCAAAGTACACCCTTGTTGAAGGTTTGCGGGAAACAAGTCAGGTTTCGTAAACCTCTGGTCCATGCTGTGTGTCTGGAAACCCTATATAGCAAAATGTACTTTTTTTAAATATTGACCACAGGGGCCCCTGACGACTCCTTTACTTATATTTTTCGACTTGGGGGGACAGAGGCACAAAGTGGTCCCACAGCGGCGGCAACAACATTTTCGCTGGAAATGATGAAATAGGTGGAAAAGCCCCATCGTCCAACCTGATTTTTTTATTTTTTTTATGGATGTTCTAGATCTAAGATTCAGAACCTCCGTAGACTAATGATCCAGATAGCTATAATTTTCTAACCATTTCAAGCTGACCCGAAACGTTGCTAAAATGTTAATTTCTCGAAAAATCCTGAACAGATCTACACCAAAGCAAAGACACTTCCTTGAGTAAAGTTCTACTTTCATGCCAAGACTGGGTTATTCTGATCAGATATTTAGTGAACAGTAAAGATTAAAACCGGAAAAGTCACTTTTTTCACTGCCTCTCCTTTTCCCGCTTCTTTTCCGCATCTGAATGAAACTTGCTAGGCCAAACCCAAATTTGATTAACTTTTTTGGGGAAATTTTGCGCAGATTTGTCAAACAATGATTTTGACCCCAGGGGGAGGGGTCCCTGAGACCTTCTAATGGCTCAGTTAAAGGGGCCACATGCCCTCAGCACCATAAAAATTGCTTTGGCCCAGGTGATGGGGTCCCCGGGGAAGTAAAAATGATAAAAGAATTATGTTTTTGGTCCCAGAGGGGGCCCTCCTCACCAAGCCAAAGGTGTCTCCCTGCCTCCTATAAGTTTTTTTCAATTCTTTTTTCAGCACAGGGGACTGAGTCCCCAAGTCCTAAAATGGCTGCCACAACACTTATGTTGATGATAGCCAATCAAATTTAATCTTTTTCTCTGTCGGGTCCGCGGATCCTCCGTGGCCTGAAATATTAATACATTTATATACACACACACATATATAGATATAGATATAGATAGATATTGATATAGACCGATATATGTTATGTTATGTTACATAAATTTGTAGCGCGCACAGATACTCATGAGTGTATATAGATCTAAAGATATAGATATTTGATGTAATCTGGTGATCATGTAAAGATTCTCCAATGCCTCTGGACCATGTTCTTGCCATTTAAAAAAACGACACATAAACTTTCTAGCATCTCAACAGAGGCCAACTGGAAAATAAAACTATTGCTCTTTCTGCTGGAATATTTTTCTTGAAAGTGCTCCAGGATGTATGCCAAGCTTGGCATGCAGCATGGGCAAAGTGCCTCGCAGGTGCCTGTCAAAATCCCACTGACCAGGCTAGTGTGCTCACAATACCTCTTTACCTCTGCTACAGTCCCACCAACCCCAGAGTAATATATATTATCTCTCTGACTTGTTGTGGTGTCATGATTCCTCTGGGTCTGATGCAAACCGGTGATTACAAGCTCCTGGCCTAATATAACCAACACAGTCCCCCAGAGAGAGACAGGTTTGCACTGGGCAGGATTCCGGTATTTATTGTATGTATACGTACACATTTTACCTTTTAGCAGGAGTTGTAAAACGTAGGCCCTGATTTATAGTTTGGCGGAGAGGGTACTCCATCACAACAGCGTCAGAGTGCCATCTCAGTCAAATAGAAGGGCGTGCATGCCTTATTTAGGGTCACCACTGCCGACATACACCTCCGACGGCCCTTGCTCTGTCTATTTAGAGTGGGCGGACAAATGGTCTGTGTTCACAGTCTGTCACTGCCAGGTAATCCCTGGGGGTAAGGGGCAGTGAAAACTGTAAAATAGCCTCCAGGCCATCAAAGAAATCTCCATGGCATGGAGGTCATTGTTTTTTCCATTTTTGAAAAGAAAATCCCACTTCAGAAAAAAACATTGAAAGTTTGCTGTTCTACTCCGTCAGGTTGACTTAGCCGTCTGTCAAACTTTAAACGTATTGATAGGAACCGCTGTGATGGCAGTTCCTGGTAATGCAAGAGATGTCTGCTGGGCCAGTGGACATCAAAAAATCTGGCGGGTAGATAATCACTCAGGACAATGGAGTACTTTACTCCGTCACCCTGATGGAGTAGATATCCATCTGCCAAACTCTAAGTCAGGCCCTTGCAGCAAATACTTTCTTTTTTTTTTTAAGTTTGCGTTTATTGAACAATGAAGGATAGTAGAAGAGAAACAGCATGTACAAAAAGTATACACAACTCAATTACGTGTACAAATTATAAAGAGAAAAATAAAACCAAAGTACAATCATTATCAGAAAACATACAGCATGAAATAAAGGAATAAAAGAAAGAGGGGAAAGGGGGGGAAGGATGGAATCATATCTTAACTTTATAACACTAAAGGAAAAATGGCATATGGAAATAAACACTGTAGGCATAAAAAAACATTTAAAGAATAAATATCATATTGTGATATGTAATACAACTTAAGGGAAATAATGATAAGTGATTTAAAGAAATAAAAGACAACACAATCCATTATGGTGGTTTGCGGACTTCATCCGAAGTGGTAACAGGAGTAACAATAGATGAGGCAGCCCAGGTTAAGTAAGTAGTCAAAGGGAGCCACAAAAGATCTCTTTTAATAGATAAAGATATGGGTGAAATGTAACTAGTATCAAGTCTGTGATGAAAACAGACGGTGTTCCACCATGCTCTAAATGTAACTTTGTCTGCATGTTTCCAGTTGGAAGTTATTAAATGCAAGGCTATTGCCAAATATAAATCTATTAATTTAAAGTTAGATGGTGATTGAGGCCATTGAGGTGATAGAGAGCCTAAGAGAGTGGTAGAAAGGGAGAAGGGTACATTAGTTTTAAAGATTTTATTAATTTGAGACCAAACTAATTGCCAAAAGTGAGAAATAGTGGGACAATCAAAAAGCATGTGTTTTAAGTCAGCATGAGTGCATGGGCAAGACCAGCAAGTAGATGGAGAGTTCGGGGAGAAGGAAGATATTTTAGCGGGGGTAAATAAAAGGCGTTGGTAAACAAAATAGAGGGTTTGAGAGGTATTAGCAGCTCTAGAAGTTTTATGAATTTTGAACCATAATGTATCCCAAATGAGGGTCGACCAGCACTCTGATAAGTCCTTTTCCCACGCCAATTCAGCCTTTGTTTTGCCCCTGTCTGAGAAGAGAAATAAATGTTTATATAAAGAGGAAGCTGAAGGAGAGGAATTTAATAAGGGAAAGAGAGTGGAACATCTCAATGATGGTATAGGGGTAGATGATAACGAAAGAAGATATTGGGTAAGAGAAGGAAGTAAAAAACTATATTGTGATTTAAAAGACGATGGTAAGAAAAATTTCGTTTGAAGATCGGAGAAGGATAAAAGAACGCCATCTTCTAATAGTTGTGAAATCTAAAGCAACCCTTTGAGTCTCCAAGATTTCCAGTAAATGGTGCGATTTTTTATACGTAATAGGTTGTTGTGCCAAATGGGTTGTTGATCTAACGAGGAGGGCGAAGGATAAGAAGAGGGTAAAAGAGGGATGAGAATTTTGCGTGTATGGGAAATAACAGGAGGTCGAAAAGAGGATATATTATTTGTAAAGGCGAGAGATTCTTTAAAATCAAAAGGGGACACAAAAACTTTCTCTATAGAGATCCATATAGGGGGATGAATACAGTGTTCAAGGGAAAGCCAACGAGAAGACTGTTTCAAAGCGAAAGCATAATGATAAGATTTGAAATCAGGAAATTTAAGACCACCGGAAGATTTGTCTGCCTTCAAGGAAGACAAAGCTATCCGAGGTGATTTACCCTTCCAGAGAAATTTTGTTAATAGAGAGTCAATTTTCTTAAAATAAAATCCAGGAATGTGGACTGGGATCATTGAAAGAATGTATAGAATTATAGGAGAGAGCATCATCTTGATGGAGTCTAATCGTCCCCACCAAGAGAGAAAAAGCGGATGCCAACGTTCAATAGTGTCTGAAAGAATTTTGAGGGTATGATCAAAATTTAGTTTCAAAGTTTCGGAAATATTTGAGGAGAACCATAGGCCTAGATATTTTATTTTAGAAGGTTGCCAAGAGAAACCGGTTCGAATAAAATCAGGTTTAAGGCATGACATATTGAGAGGTAGGACTTCGCATTTGTCTGAGTTAAGGCGATATACGGATAGTTGCGAAAAAATATCAACCTGATTGAGAAAGGAGGGAATAGATGTGGCAGGGTTGGAGCAATATAAAAGAATATCATCTGCATATACAGACATTTTAACATGGGAAGTGTCAAGTTGAAAACCAGTAATCTGAGTATCTTGTCTGATCTTGGTTACAAAAGGCTCTAATGCTACTATAAATAATAGAGGTGATAGCGGACAGCCTTGACGTACTCCTCTGAAAAGAGGAAAATAGTCCGAGGTCTTACCATTAACAAAAATAGATGCTCTGGGGCCTGAGTATAGTAAGGAAATAAAAGAAATTAATTTTGAAGCAAACCCTATCCATTTTAATGCCTGGAACATGAAATCCCATCCAATCCTGTCGAAAGCTTTTTCTGCGTCTAAAGCTATAGCAGCAATAGGGTAGTGAAGAGAAGAAGCTTTGCTAAGGATGTTGAAAAAGACTCTAGAATTATGGGATGATAATCGACCTTTTACAAAGCCTGACAGTTCGGGGCCGATAAGATTAGGTAAAATAGGATCAATACGGAGAGCGAGAATTTTTGCAAATATCTTGTAATCAAGGTTAACTAAGGAAATTGGGCAGTAATTTTTGCATAGAGAAGGATCTTTATTATCCTTAGGAATTAAGCAAATCATAGCCTCTTGAAAAGTTCCACAGGAATAGTAAATCCGTCGGGACCAGGAGCTTTACCTCTTTATAATACTGAAACTGCATGCGTAATTTCTGAGAGAGTGATATCAGTTTCTAAAGAACTAAAATCAGAATGATGCGAAGGGGGGGAATCAATAGATTGAAAGTAAGAGGAAAGATCATTTAGATTTGGTTGCTGTTCAGGGGTGTATACATTTTTATAGAAGGAGACAAATTCATTTAAAATATCGCTACCTTTAAATAATGAGGTACTGGCATCATTTCGTAGAGACTCTATTCTAGTCCGGTCTCGTCTTATTTTCAAGTAATTAGCTAATAATTTCCCCATTTTATTTTGGCCCCCATAATAATGAGAACTACTTTTTAAAAGATAGGAAGAAGCAGCTTCTGTAGATAGTTTGTTGAAGGTAAGTTTTGCATCTATAAGATTCTTTAAAGATGATTCCGTATTCGAATGATAATAAGTATATTCAAGATGTTTGATCTTTGTAAGTAATTGGGCAGTTTGAGCTTCAAAAGACTTCTTTTTTTGTGAAACAAAATGTATTATAAAGCCTCTAGCTGCGGCTTTGAAAGAGTCACAGACCATTACAGGGGTGGAGTCTGGAGTGGAATTAAAAGAAAAGAACTCAGAAACAAAAGAGCTGAATTGGCCCGAAAAATTAGGATCCGATAATAATGTATTATTAAAGCGCCATCTACCAGCATGAGGGATAAAAGGTATCAAATCAAAGTCGACACAAACTGGGGCATGATCTGAAAGTAAGATAGAGCCTATTTCGGAATGGAGAACCTGTTGAGCTAGGGATTTACTGAAAAGAGGTAGTCAATTTGGGATTGTGATTGATGAGGAGGGAATAGAAACTATACTCTCGGAGGTCTGGATTGCAGAGCCTCCAAATGTCAACTAGAGATTTACGGCGTATGGCGGAAGTGAATTGTGAATGCATCTTAGTGTTAACAAATTTAACTGAAGAATGTCTGTCTAATATGGGGTCAAGTACTTGATTGCAATCTCCGCCAAAAACAATATAATCATCATCAAATAAAAGAAGTTTATCAGAAATATGGGTCCAAAAACATTATCAACATTAACTGGTGCATAAACATTAAAAAGAACTAAAGGTATCTGATTAATGAAAAGTTTAGCAATTACCCAATGACCTTCTAAATCTGATTCTTGATGCGTAACAGAGATCTGAAATTTCTTGTGGCAAAGAATGGAAACTCCATTTTTCTTACCTAGAGCTGGGGAGGAAAAAACATGGCCTACCCAACATCTTTTTAGTTTAGAAGCTTCGGTTTCAGATAAATGAGTTTCTTGAATCAATGCAATGTCTGTTTTTAATTTAGCTAAATGGGTTAGTATCTGTTGTCTTTTTATAGGATTATTTACTCCCTTAACATTCCATGTAATAACTCTAAATACAACCAGTAAATTTTAACATGAACAATTACTATGCAAACAGTGAAATTATCAAATTCACTATTAAGAGAGACGAAAAAAGATATAAGAGTGAATATAAAGGAACAGTTTCAGGACTGAAAAAAGGGGAAAAGGAGTGATGTGAGAAATATCGTAAAGTATGAAAAAGAAGAAAGATATGAAGAGGAAAGGTGAGAAAAAAGGAAGAACAAAACAGAGAACGAAAAGACAAAACAAATCAAACCTTTGATAATAAAGAAAGATAACAAAAAGACATACCACGAACAGACAATGAGAGCGGGATGGAGGAGCCACATAAGGGAGACAGCACTTCGAACGGAAGACTCCAGGACGGGAACGGCAAAGGGAACATCATCCAGGCAAAAAAGAAGGGAACATAAAGTGTGGGACCACAAAACCGCACCTGGTAGGGAAGAAAAAGAAATTGTTAAGAACCAAGGACATAAATTACCCAACAAAATACATCAGGGAGGTAGAGGAATACAGGTAACAACAAACAATATTGAAGGAATCAAGTTATTTATGGTCTAGGAATGTCCATGGAATCATCTCTGCAGGTGTCCAAAAAACGCTGAAGAAGTGCAGGATCCTCATAATTTGTTGTTTTGTTGTTATAAGTCACCTTAAAAAGGGACGGGTGAAACAAGCCATATCGAGCATTTAAGTTACGAAGGGCAGGTCTCATATCCAGGAACTTCTTCCGGCGATCCGCTGTCACTTTGGCATAGTCCTGGTCGAAAAAAAGATTAGTTCCATTCCAAGGGATTTTTCCTTTTTACTTGGCGGCATGGAGTACTTTAAGCAGGTCAGTGTATTCCAAAAAGTACAAAATAACTCCTCTCGGTTTCACTGAAGAAGATGTAGAACGAGGGCTTTGCCCCAAGCGGTGTGCTCGTTGGATATTCAATGGTGGGTTGTCAGGAAAGCCAAGAAGAGTTGGTAAAAAGGATTGAAAAAAGGATATGGGATTAGAACCTTCGAGACCTTCAACAAGACCATAAATGCGTAGGTTATTACGCCTATTTCGATTCTCCAAATTTTCCACTTGTTGTTTGAGATGATCTATCTCTCTGCGCATAGACGGAACCTGGTCAGTGACTATTTGAACAGAATCAACTCTTTGCTCTAGGTCATTGACTTTTTGCACTGTATAAGACCAATTATCCTCAAGGCTTTGGAGACGAGAGTTGGTTTCAACCATGTAGGGCTTAAGGGCACAAATTTTTTCTAGAATTAGCTCCATAGAGATCGAAGAGGAGGTGTTAGGAAGAGAAGGAGGGTTCGTCTTCACTGGTTTACCTGACGTAGAACTCGATGCAGCGGGTATTTCGGAACCCGGCTTGGAGTTAGAACGAGGCGTGTTAAGAGCGGAGCCCCTCACGCCAACAGGGTCAGAGACTGCATCCTCCATATTCTCCTGTAGGACACTAAATGGGTTATAATCCTCTAGAGACGTGCAGTTGATAGGTTGTGCACCACTGCGAGTAGAGCTGGGCATTGCCATAAAAAGAAAGAAAAAGAAAAAAAAAACGATATTGAAATCTCCTCAGTGTTACCGTAGAAAATAGTGTTCCGACCAAGCAGCGTAAACACTTTAAATGGTGTCTGAGGACACCTTAGGAAACTTTTGAGGTGAACAGAAAAAACAAAAAATTTATGACCAGGAGCTTGCAATGCACATAATGATAGTCAGTAGGAGAGGCGTATGCCGCAAAATGCAGAAAAAATGGTGAAAAAATGCCAAGCGAGCATTTTAATATGTGGAAAAAGCGTCCCTGGTCATCAGATGGCGAACGAGGGGAGCAACAGAAATTCAAAATAGCGGCCGCAACTATGCATTAAGCTGCGGCCGGCAAATAAAGGTAGAAATGCATGTCCTTCGCTCACCCCGGTTGTCCGCGAAGGTCGTTTATTGTGCAGCAGAAGTTCCGGCACATATGGGCTCTATTTGGGGTCCAAAGTGCAGGAATAGATGCCAGGAGGACGTCCGTCACCCTACCCCGCCATGGAGCTCCTACGAGCAGCGGCCATCTCCCTCGGCTCCGTAGCCACGCCCCGCAGCAAATACTTTCTAACTGACACTGTTGTAAAGGCCCAAAGGCCAGACTCCATTTTGTGCAGGCCAGACTCCATTTTATGCCTCATCTTTGGCCTGTCTGACCTAGATATTGTCTGTCCTTATCTTTCGAAGAACCTATAAAAGTGTCAAATCATCTAAGCAACAACCTTGAAAAAACACTTAGGGCCTCATTACGATGTCGGTCGGAAAGGCTCCGAAAGGGCATTCGGATTTTCCTAACCTGTGTCGGAACCCATGTTTCCGACCAACTTGGAAGCATTTCCGACCAATCGATTATGATAGCAGTTAACCGTTCGGTCTTTCCGAATCGGTTCCGACCAGCATTCGGAGACTCTGAATTGGTCGGAGCCAAATCGTACAGCTCTACGGCCCGCATTTCCGACCGACGTATTACTATGTTGGATTCGGACTGCCTTTCCCAATCGGTCTGTCCGACATGGAAAGGCTGTCAGAAATTGACTTTGGGGGCCCGTAGCAGGCCCCCCTTTACCAGGAGGCCTCCGGTTAGGGCCCGTGGGGGTACCTATGGGACCCCTCTTTACAACCATGCACAGTGTGACAGGCACCATGGGGTGCCCACCACAGGGTGCAAGGTTTTCCACAACCACCCCTTTTTTCAATGGGAGCCTGTGTTTTCGTTCAGAACACAGGCTCTCATTGAAATTAATGGGAGTCCGACCGAATGGTGTTCGGAAACATCATAATCGGTCGGTCGGACTCGCCGAACCCGAGTCGGTCGGAAACGATTCCGACAAGGAGTTGGTCGGATTGCTTTCCGACCGACATCGTAATGAGGACCTATATGCAACATCAGTCTGGGACAGGCTCCATGTTATCTATATTTCAAGGTCAGATAGTGAATATAACATCAACGGTTTAGTCTGAATTGACATATTTTTGTCATAGTGGTTTATACTGGTTTGTCTTGAGACTTGAGACTTGATGCATACAGGTTATGTCCAGAATTTAATGGAAATTTCTGCATGTAGTTATATGGTCAGTGGCCAATACTATAAAAACCCTATGAAGTGGCCACTGACTCTGAGAGGTCTTCACCCCAGCTTATCGTACAAGATCCTGACAGAGATCCTGACAAAGACTGCCAGCCTGCCGTACTGCTGCAGCATCCATTCTCTTGCTGAGAGATGATACCAAGCCAATTCCCAAAAGGGGAAGAGCAGAGCTTAGCCCAGTATATGTGTATTTTCCTTTCCAGGGAACACTCTCTCTCCCAGTCCAAGTCTGCTAATTACAGCTTTTTGCTGTAAACAGGTATTCAGTGCACTGAATCCCAAGAAACCCTAGGTGCAAGTTAAGCTACTCCATGCTCTCTTAGTATAGCAAATAGAAGTAGTCTTTAGGGTGTTAGGCTGCCAATGGCATTCCACCCATGTTAGAAATATTCTTACTATTCCTGTTATTAGTGAGATGCATCATGTGCTGTTCTAATTATATTCTGTAGGGTTATTACTCATGTGCTAAGGAACAGGATGAGACTGTTGAAAAAAACGCTTTCAAATATAAAGTGTCTTTCTCTTAGTGTAGTTCTTGTGTGTGATATTCTAAAGATTGAAATTGGGTTTGAACTACCACTGGCTCCTTGACCCCTTTGTAAGGTATTGTTAGTAAGCCATAAAATACAAACACCACATCAACAAAACAAATGTGTTGAGCAGGGTTGTATGGCGCTACAACAACCTGGACTTTCACGTTCAAGAATTGGTGCACTGAGCTAAGTTCAGGCATCCATGAGTAGGAAAGTCAAACTTTGCAGATCTAAGCCAAAACCTTAGTTTACACAACAATGCCACAATACCATATTCTTAGGGATTAAATGAAGGTGGCACAGTTTAAAATATTTGTTGTCCTAATGCCGTGATGTCATGATATTGTTAATTGTAACAAAGAATATAATAAATTGTACCACCATCATTCAGTAGCCGAAAATATGTTATCATGCAAGGGAATTATTGGTCAATAATTATCTCTCAGGTGGGGTAAAGGAGTGAGGCTGGCTTGATTTAACCCTACATTTTAAATGTTGCACCTTTATCTTGGGGTCACATAATAGTACATATCAGAATGATCCTTAATTTTCCTGTTCTGACTTATTTAAATTTAACAATCAATTCATTTAGGGTACATGCATCACACATGATTAAATGGACAAAGAGAGCAGAACATAATGTGAAGGACGTGTTATCTATATACCAAACACATTACCACCGAGGAGGGATGCGTAGAGTAGTTTAAAACAGTATGATGTAAAGTCAAACAAACTAGCAACTGCTCTCCAATGAAACTGTAGAATTTCAATCGGATCAGCGTAAAATAATCATAAAATGCACAAGAATAGGAAATCGAAATCCGAATACCAATGAACTATCAAAAAAACAAATCAAGAATATAGAAATGTAATTAAATATATGTGTTAGACCATTCATCCTTATAGTGGTCTTCCCCCAACCCTTTTGCCTGCTTACCTCCTCTTTTGGCTGTATCCTTTTGTTGGCCTTAGGACATATAAGTCACTTGTAAAGTGGTATACCATATACCCAGGGCCTGCAATCAAAATGCTACTAGTAGGCCTGCAGCACTGGTTGTGCCTTACACACAAGAAGCCTTTCAAACCTGTCTCATGCCTGCCATTGCAAGGCCTGTGTGTGCAGTTTACTGCCACTTGTGACTTGGCATTTAAACCACTAGCCAAGCCTTAAACTCACCTTTTATTGCACAAACATCACCCCTAAGGTAGGCCCTAGGTAGCCCTAAGGGCAGGGTACTAAGTAACTAAAAGGTAGGACATGTACTTTTAAGTTTTACATGTCCTTGTACTGACAAACAGCTAAATTAATTTTTCACTACTGTGAGGTCTATTCCTCTCATAGGCTAGCATTGGGAATTCCTTAAAACACTTTTAAGCTGTAATTCCTGTTTCGAAAGGAGTAACAGCATCATGTTTCATATCTTTGGGATGGTATTGATAATTACTCTTCACTGGTAAAGCTGGATTTAACATTACTGTTTTAGAAATGGCACGTTTAGAAAGTCGACATTTCTCTGCTTTTACTGCTTGCAGCCTGTGTCCAATACACATCTTGGATGGGTGACCACTACATTTTGTGTATTCCGTCTAGACAGCCACAAACACAGGAAGTGTGGGTGTGACAGAGAACTCATCTGCATTACATTTTGATAGCTCTACCTGGGTAGGAAGAGAGAGGGAGATCTGACACTTACATTTGTCCTGTTCCCACACAAATTGCTGATTAACCCTCACAGATAGGACTGGGATGAAAGGGGACCTGTTCACTTCATGGGCCTGCTTTGAAGTCACCCCCACTTCAAAGGCATATTTGGGTATTAGTACTGGGGCTCTGACCCTACCAAGACAGTACACTACTTGGACCTGGAAAGAACTCTACCATGAGCAAAGACTGCTGTGCTACAATGATTGCCACTCTGCTTGACTGAATGTTCTGAAGGAACTGCTTCTGCTTAGCTGCCCTACTGCCTGCTGATCTCTGCCCTGCTGAAGACTATGACTGGACCCAACTCACTTGAACCCAGAGTGACTCCAAGGGCTTCCTGACTTGCCCCCTGTTTTGAAGTCTCAGGGCCATCAAAGATGTTCTGCAACCCTGCTGCTGCTGGACTCTGCCATCTGTGCGTCTTCCTTTGCCTAAGGTGCCAATCCAGTCCTGGGCTCAGAAGTGGGTTCTGCAGCTGTTTTTGCTTCAAAATCGAAGCAGTGACAACTTTGCGCCAATCGGAACCGATGCAGTGCCCTTCGACACCGACGCTGTGCCGATCCATAGACAATCCTGCACAGATCAACAACAATGTGGAACATGACTGCGAGGTTCGACGACAATGCAGCGCCTGCATCGTACGGGGTTCGACAACAACGCGGGACTGGACTGTGAGGCTCGACATCGATGCATCAACCCGACCGCAGGAATCGGAACTGATGAATCAAGTCTTTGACGCCGATGCCTACTCCATCCAAGGTACTTTTTAATCGGGCCCTGTGTCGATCCTGTGGCCGGCCTGCCCTCCACACGGTCGGCCTGAATTTTAGATTTACCCCAGTTCCGCATGACCTCAAGTAACCCCTAAGCACTATTTGACTTTGAGTGCTACTTTTTGATTTTTTCTTTAAAAATTCATAGTCTGGTTCTACTCATTGGATTTTTGTTGTTTTGGTCTTGTTTTATTCATAAAATTATTATCTATTTTTCTAAACCTGTGTGGAGTATTTTGTTGTGTTTTCATTATGTTAGTGTGTGTGTGTTGCACAAATACTTTACACATCACCTCTTTAGATACGCCTGACTGCTCTGTGCTAAGCTACCAGAGGGTGAGCACAGGTTATCTTTTTAGTGTGTACCTAACTTACCCTGACTAGGATTGTGGTCCCTACTTGGGCAGGGTGCATACCTCTGCCAACTAGAGACCCCATTTCTAACAATATTGAAATGGGGAGGTTCAGAACGTAGATGGCTAGCAGTTTGATGCAATAAGGAAAAAGCTGCTCCAAATTTTCAGATTCAATTGCAGAAAGTTGCATTACAAGCACACTAATCAGAAAACAACAAGCAATGTGATAGTTTGAATCAAATATGTACAATTGGTCAATTGAGAAGTTTTATCTGCTACTGTGAAATGCCAGAGGTCGATGAGAAGGTCAAATCAGGGACTTAAATAGAGCCTGAACCCAGTGGCAGCTCACTGAGGGAGTGCTGCGGGGCGGTGGGGCGGGGTGGGGGAGGGGCAGGGTGGGGGGGTTTTGGAGTCCGACATACGACGGACAGGAGTAAGGTAAGTAATGAAATAAATAAAACAATTTACCTTGCGCGCGCTGCATCACCAACTCGGCGATGCAGCGCACGCAAGGTAAATTGTTTTATTTATTTCATTACTTACCTTACTCCTGTGCGTCGTATGTCGGACTCCACTACCCTCCCACCCTGCTCCTCCCCCACTCCGCCCCACCACCCCGCAGCACTCCCTCGGCGAGCCGCCACTGCCTCAACCCCATCACAGGCGCCCAGGCTGGAATGGTGTCTCAAACGCCGTTCTCCGGGCTGTGAAGTAAGATTTTACACCTGTTGTTTGTAAAGTACATTGAGCCGAAAAACATCCTGCCTTTATGGAAACGCAGTATAGAGGTTCTTATGTATTAAAATTCTGAAACATAATCACACAAGTTACATTTTTTATTTATTATATTCATTTACAGTTATGTAATATAGCCAGGGACGTTTTAAGGCATGGGCAAAGTGGTCTCTGGCCCAAGGCCCCGACTTTCAGAGGCCCCCCTGGGCTCTGGCCCGGGGCCCCAGACTTTCAGGGGGGCCCTGATACAGCCAGCTCTGTTCTGCAGAGTCTTGCCTTGATAACCTTGAATCATTCTTAAACAGATTGTTTTAAACATCTTTTCCTTTAATGTCATTTTAATGTGGGTGATGTGTGGAAGTCTATTACAGACATTTTGCGGTGAAATGTTTTTGGTTTTCAACACTATGCAACATTCATTAAAAAAAGTTTCTTTTAGATATAACCAGGATGTCACAAATGAGAAATTGATGGGGTTACAAAGATTATGTGCAATAATAATGAGCTGCTGCTGTATATTCTAATATTGAAAACACGTCACTATTATTGAATATTACATGTAAAAACATGTAGAATATGGACCGGTGAGCCTGTGCACTATCAGTGACCTGGCCGAAGAGGGCATGAAAGAGCTGAAACTGGATCATTGAATCCAAATGTGTTCTGAACTGGGATGCAGATGTACCTGTATATAGCACAGAGAATCTGAAGAGTTTTTGGAGAGCTGTACGTAGATGTTGCTGCACACTCAGACTCGAGATTCACTGTACAATGGTCCTTCGAAGAATCAGCAACAGCAGATATGATGCATAAAGTGCGTGGATTACAGTCTTAAATTTACTGTTTAGACCATTTCCCCATTTACACAATGCACATTGACAAAGTATATATAGTTTGTAGATAACATAATTCATGTGACAAGTTTGTATTTTTCAATATCTTTACTCCATAATGGATTAGATTTGAAAGTGCAATTTACATCAGCACGTTGCTATTTTCTAGACAAGGTCCATTCCCAGTAAGCGCAAATACATCATCTTTCTTTCTTATTATGACCTGCAGGAGGTAGTTCTGGTTAATGTTTAAGTATCGAGCATCACTTTAGTGTACATGTATATCAAAATATACTTGAGAAATGTATGGAGTCAATTGACATCATGGATTTAGAAATGTGCTTTTGAGGAGGTGTTTAAGTCATTTTTTACATGAGGAAGGAGGGTGTGTTTCTGGTTTAAACGTAGATGGCATTCCAGATTCTGGGAGCATGACCTGCTTTTAAATCATCTGGATCCCCCTGAGACTTTAAGTTTTTGTTTGAATAACTTGCTGTGTTGAGGTGGAGTGCTGTGTAAGTAATGCAGGCTGTTTTAAAATTGCACCGCTTCAAAAGGTAAGCAAGTCAGGTTTGTTGGGGAACCGTGATCTGCTCAGTGTTTTTTTGCATTTGCTGGCAACTGAGCAAGGCAACTGTTTTGAAGGCCAGTGAGTAGAGCACAACTGAGGCTGAACGAAAGCAAACTAAGCCTTTAACAGCTGTTTTTAGATCTTGTTGAGAGAGAATGTGGAGTTCTTCATAGAGTAAAAATCCCTGTTACTTTGCATTGATATTTGCAACTTTCAAAGTTTGGGTCTACGTACGGATGGCGATTAGATTTTGGCTGGGGGTAGGTTGAGATCCAAAGATCCCTTGCTCTGGAGAGCCTGCACGTTTACCTTGAATTTATGATATTGAGTTTCACCTAGTTTTTAATCTTGAATCTTAGGGCACAGGACAATAATGTGTTTGCACTGAGGGTTAATGATAACAAAGAATAAGACTCAATGTTGGGCACTGAGGCCTATAGGGGCATACCAAGTGTGCCTTCCTTTTCTGAGCATCTCAACTGTAAGTTCACAAGGCTGAGGAAGACTGACAGTGGTGGCAGCAACAGGTTGTAGTGGCAGGGCAGGTTTTGTGCCCATTGCCTGCCAGGGAGCGATGTCTACTGGCCTCTCCCATGTTTTAAATTACAACTGGGTCTTTCACCCGATCCATGTGGGACATGGATGACAGTCTGTGTAATGAACCTGTAAAGGAGAGTATGTGTGGAGCTAGTGTACTGCATGTAGCTGTGGCAATCCAGGAATCCATTTTGATTTCCTGAGCAAAAGTGGTAAAGAAGATGTGGGCTGTTCAGAGATCCAGACAGCAATGCGAATTTAAAGGCTCTTAAAAGCATTGCTGAGGTCCTTCGTGGTGGACCAGAATCTAGGATGGGGAAGACAGGAGACAGAGAGCCGTTTTGAAGTGCATAGACAATTCCCCTGCCCTTTCCCTGCTCCATTGTTCCTCAGCACTGCTACTTCCAATAGGTTGAGTCATAAATAAGGGGGGAAGCCTCTATCGCTTTTCCGCCTTTGTTTTGGCTCTCCTTCCACCCCACCATCCTGCTGATACTGTGAGAGACAAATACTGTGGCGAGACCAATTTAATATAAAAATGTACATAAAAAAGTCAGGAACTGCCTGACACCCATCCCAGAGTGGGCATATGGAGTACTGATTGTTACAGTTCAGCCCATTACTCCCTGACTGCGCTTGGACTCCTGAAAAAGTTCTTAAAGGGCAAAGAGTAGACACTCGGTCTTGAATTTGAGACGTCTTTCTCCATCCGTTGCTCAATGTGGATGAATTGAGATTTTAGATTTGAGAGGGATTCAGGCAAGCTAATTTTTAGATACAAGTGTGTATCATGTGCATACTGGTGAAAGGAGCTCTTTGGAACATTAAGGGCCTTATTTAGAATTTGGCGGACTGGATACCCCATCACACGTGGCGGATGCCTGTCTATATTATTACAACTGCATTATACCCTATGGCACTAGTAATATGGGAGACGGAATATCCCCCATGTTTAGGTAGAGAAACTGTCCCTTATACTCTAATAAGGCCCTAAATCCCCTGTGGTTCAGCATATTGGCTAAAAAGTATAGATGTAAAAGTATAGGAATGTATGCTTTTTGCGCTCTTTGCACCCCAAAAATAATTTTGCTCATAACCAATTTTTTTATATTGTTGAGGATGTAGCAGCTTCCCCAGAAATAAAGTTCAACAAAAACATAATAAAACTGCCACTGACAAAGAGAAAAGGGAAGTATGGTAGTTTAAAATTGCTTTTTATTTGTGTGTGTGTCTGTGTGTGTGTGTAGATTTATTTACTACATTTGACTTAGTTGACGAGATCTGTTGTTGCTGAAGATGTAAACTGGGATATCTTTGGTGGACTCTTTAATGGAGTTACTGTATTCTGTAATACTATTGTTAGTTCGGGCGGGTTCAGAAAACGTGATCCCAGCAAAAAGTTGCTCTTGTACAGGATAAATACAGGATGCATCTAGGAACCCTTTCTTTCTTTACCTTGTATCGCAGATTTATCATAGCAGGTAGTTCTTTAAGGACTTTTCCGCCATAATTAAGCCAAGCACACATGCTGTTTTTGTTCTCTGAAAACACCAATTTGCCTCCAAAGATGGATTTATACTCTTACACAACATTGTAAAATTAGCAAGCTGATGGTGAAATATCAAAAAATTGAAGCATGGACTTTTACGCTAAATAGTATATTTGAAACTTTTATTTTTGAAAGATCAATTCTTGAACACTAATTCCAATATTTGCTATGGTTCTCTTGTAAGATGTCTTAGAAAAGTCCATAATGAACGATTTGGCCGCATTCTACTGCAAGAATGTCAGGAAATAAGCAATTTGATCAAGACTGTGGGTCATGCATGCTGAATTAGGGCTTTACTAGTGCATGATGTGAGCCTAACAGCCCAGAAGTATGCATTTCGACTAATGTTGCCTTATAGTTCATCAAGAAATCTGACAACTGAAAAATCAGTTTAATTTGCGTACACCCACAAGCCTACAAGCTAGTCGTATAGAATTAGATTCAACTGGAATTCCCTGTATAGCGCTGGCAGTACATTTAAGCAAACACGAAAGGCTGAGTCACAGTAAATAGATATTCTAAAAAATTTGTTATGCCAGGAGTACTGCCAGGACATCGACAAAAGAGTCGATTTTGTAAGAAGGTTGAATCAGGAGAAAAAGCGCTGAAATGTAAGGGTTACTCAACTGTACACCGGACTTCATTTATAGAAGTTAGCACAGTTCATAACCTAGTCCTGAAGCTTTCAGCTTTGCCAAGCATTGGTTTATTGCAATTGGAAAAATTCACTAGAAAGTATGAGTCTAACTAACAAATGTATTTCTGGCAATAAGCATATGTTTATTAACAAAAATACCTCCATTTACACCTGCCAAATGATCCAGCTTAGAAACTGGTTATCCTTTGCATGACAGAAACCAAATATGAGAATGAAGATATACATATAAACTGCATGTGCATAGGCACCTTTTATGTGTGCTGCAGAATAGGAGATATAAAGATGTTTCTCCTTGTTACGCCTCTCCTGGAGAGGCGTATCTTTTGGGCGCATTCCCAGGTTTACCTATTTCTGTAAATCTGGTAATGCATCAAAATGTATGGATGTTGCGTAGGAACACCCACTCAGCACCCATGAAAACGCCTACCTGGCACAGAGTAATGCTATACAGCGATTTGCGCTGTGTTACATTACTCGAGATTTATGAAGCTAAGCAGGGCCATGCTAGGTGGTCTTGCGTGGCTTCATAAATCTAATTTTTCATTTGCGTCATTCTTGCACCAGGACCTCCTCCAAAGGCACCCTCCTCGCCAGACTCAGGAACTCGATCCATCTCGGGACCCGCCCTGAGATGGATCACCTTCTTCCTCTCCAACAGAACTCAGTGAGTGAGACCCCTCGTACACCTTTGAACACAAGAAGCTCACCTGCGAAGTCCCCCAGGGTTCCTCCCTCAGCCCAACACTGTTAAACTTGTACATGGCACTCCTCGCTCGCCTCATAGGAGCCTACAGCATTAATATTGTCTCCTAAACCGACAACACTCAGCTCGTCCTCTCCCTCACCGACACGAACAACACCACCAGGACTAACTTCACCTCCTGCATGACCATTGTGGCCAACTGGATGAGAGAGAACTGCCATAAACTCAACATGGTCAAAACAGATCTTTGGAAACAAGAGCATCCCATGGAACTCCTCCTGGTGGCCATCCAAACTAGATCCCATGCCCACCCCTGCAGACCATGCTAGAAACCTTGCAATCATTCTAGGCGACAAACTAATAATAAATAAACAGGTCAGCGCTGTGACTGCATTCTGCTGCCTCATTCTCAGAAACTTAGCAAGATTTTCAAAAGGCTCCCTAAGCACACAAGACGCACGGTCACCCAGGCTCTCATAACCAGTGGACTGGACTATGGCAACGCGCTCTAGTTCGTCATCTCCAACCAGCTCACGCAAAGACACCATACCATCCAAAACATCACCGCCAGACTCATCCTAGATGTCCCCGGAAGCGGTTACGTCACTCCCTACCTCACTGAACTACAGTCGCTGCCAGTCCAGAAACGTTGTTAATTTAAGCTAGTCATCCACTCCTACAAAACCTTCCACAACACCGACCAGCATACCTCAACTACCGACTTCAACTGTACCAACCTTCTAGACAGCTACGCTCTCCCTCTCTCACCCTCACACGGGTCCCCCACATTCACAGAAGCAAGTCAAGAGGGCGCACCTTCGCCTTAATTGCCACCAAGAACTGGAATGAACTTCCTCAACACATCAGGACAGCTCCTTAACGTGTCAACTTCTGCAAGAAACTGAAGGCCTGGCTATTAAACTAGGAGCTCTGCCCAGCCTACGTTCCTGCTCCAGTGCCTGGATACCTTCACAAATGATAAGCTGCACCATACAAATTGACATAACATAACATGCATGTATGCGGAGCAAATGCATTCACCAACATGGCTGTTGTATAATACAGTTAATGCATGATTTTCAAATTGTGGTGAGATGAATGAAACACATTTTGATGCTCCCAGTCCATATCATAATTTAGAATCGTTCGTTTTTCCACTTTATATTTACATGCATCATAAATATTTCACCAGATTTTGCAAATGGAAAAAAGGATTATCTTTCTTTTTAGGTACGGAGTAAGTGATAGATCCTACATCTCTGGTTCAACATTTTTAAGCTAGTGCCAGCATTTGAAGATTAAAGCAGGTTGTTTGAGTGATTAGAAGCAAGCTACACTCTTTCTACCGCACAACAGTGGCAATTCCTGAGCTTTTTATTCACAACAACTAGGCTGTTGAAATAAGCATTGGCAAAGTCAATAGGTTTCGCCTTTGGGACCCTTTGGCTTTGCCAAAACCTTTTACATATGGTGAACGGAATTCTCATTGCTGTGCAGCATGGCTAATTAATATAAAAAAGCCTAATGCATAATTTTCTGGGTGTGCTCACCACTCATGTGTGCACCTACAAAACAATGCAGACGTTTTTTTCCTTTTCTATTTGCTGATCCAGTTCAGATCAGATGAGAGAGAGAGAGAGAGAGAGAGAGCAAGGTGAAGCTGGAAGAAGCTAGAAACACATGGGCAGAAAGCAACATGGATGGAGGGAGCACACCGAGGAGTGTTGGGGAGAACCACACATGCGAAAGAGAGCACTGTGGAGAGAGGAAGAAAAGAACATTAGTGAGACAACTGGAAAACACATGCACTTGTGTGGAGTGCTTAAACAAAAAGAAAAAAGCAGTGCCTGAAAAAGTGAACAGTGTAAGGGCAAAGTATTGCATCTGTGCTCCAGAAGAGGGACAAACACAAAAAGAGGAAAGAAAGCCCATTCACATTAACATATAAGAAGCAAACAAATGTGAGTAACCATGAAGCCACCCGATGTTAAGCAAGGGCAGGCGCTAAGCCCACTGTAATCTAACAATATGCCTGTCTAATAGGCGAGACCTAACAATTAACTCAGGTGCTGCCCAACTTGGGGTCTGGCAATATTGGTAGCCAAAGTCACTCTGTTCTGTACAGCACAGTAGACAACTCGGCATATTTTAAGGGCATCTCACTCTTTTCAACCACATATTGCTCTTTGACAGCACATTTACTCACCTTATCCTTCCAAAGGTATCCCTCAGTCCTAATTTATTTTTTAATGTCACTGCCGAGTTTTCTGCCACCCTCACTCTGTGCCTAAGAGTCTCCTATAAAGGGTCGCACTTACAGACAATTATTTTAATAGTGTGCGTGTGACAAGCATGTGCTCTGAAGTCGGCCCAAGACATCATAACTGCTATGCTAGAATGCTAGAAAAAGACATGATGTAATATCAGACTTTCTGCTTTCATCATGCTTTTAGATTTCTACAGTCTCTTATACTCCTCTATTCATTGTAATTCCCACACCGTCCATCTTATGCTCCTCAAGGTGGTTTGAAGCAACCTTTAAAGGAAATAGCTATACAAACAGCCAAGTTGACATAATATACCTGTATAAATCCTCACACAGCCCAGTATAAAACCTCTCAAACAGCTGTCATCACGCCGCCACTGAGTTCATATGATTCACTGCCCATCAAGGTTCATGTAGTCACAAAAAGACTCTCACATAGCCCAGCACATCTCTCACATAGCTTACAACACACCCTCTTTTAAAGGGTACCAGTTCAACCCTCCTACATAGAGTTCATGGAAAAAGTCAGAAAACCCTTTACAAGCAATACTAAAATAACATTTAATTTTTAAATAAAATAAAGATGTACACATTGAATAATATAAAATCAGCATTTACTGGGAACATCGAAAAAGAAAGAAATAGTTATAGAGTTTTTCTTGTAATAAATTAAAATAGTGTAACAAAATTCGATACATTTTCAAGTAACGCATAATTAAAATTATTTTCAACATAATAATAGTAATATTAGGAAAAGTAATATATTTTTCTTAATAGCAAAATAATTAAAAATAAAATTATGCTGAGTAATTGTAAATACTTGTAATAAGATATTGCATAAATAATACATTTTAAAATAAAATTGCATTTAATTCTATGTGTGTAATAGTTTTTACAAATATTTTAGTACTTCAAAAATGATATACATTTTCCAGAAATGTTAATAATTTTTATCACAGTTTTTAAAATTGTAAAAATTATGATATCATATTTACATTGCAATATATGTGTAGTCTCTTTTTCATTCATTTTTATTAGGGCACCATTTTTCGAATTTCTCATTTGTAAATATTTTTCTTTATGTCATTGCCCAATGGGGTACACCTGTAAGTTCCTGTTTTGTTGTATCAAGTAAGAAAAATGCAATTATATATATATATATATATATATATATATATATATATATATATATATATATATATATATATATATTCACTGAAAAAACCATAGGTTTTAGGGACAGTTATAGTTAGTTGGACATTTCACTCGTACAAAACCATAGAAATTCCCCCGTTATAGTTAGTTCAGCTAACTATAACTCACGCTCCGCAATGCACTGCTGATGACGTCACATATTACATCACTCATGACATGGTCAGTGACATCACTGATGACATCACTGATGACATCATCCAGTGACTGTGTGTTTCTGTAAAGTTTAAATATGTTTAATATATATTGGGAAAGGCGTATTGAAGAATGAGTGGGTGTATAAGTGTCTGAATGGATGATTTAGTACGTGAGTGACTGACTCTACAAGTGAGTGATTAAATGTATCTTACTGAATGCATGGGTTAGTGACTAAACTGTGTGAATGTCTGTATCCGTCTGTCTGTTGGTTTGTAAGCGGCTGCATGGCTTTCTGAATAGCTACATGAGTGTCTACATGGGTTATTGATTGATTGTCTGAGTATCTGTATGGGTGCCTGAGTGTTTGTGTGGGTGGGGTGTGTGTGACTCTGTGCATAGATGTGTGAGTTGGTGATTCACTGGGTGCATGGTTTCAAGAGTGCATCTGTGATGGACTGTATGGGTGGGTGAGTGTGTGTATGGGTGTGTTAGTGATTGAATGTATATCTCAGTGGTACATGTGTGAGTAACTACATATGTGAAAGGCAGTATATATGTGTGTTGGAGTATATAAATGGCTATAAGTGAGAGTGTGTGATTGTGAGAGTGGCTGTATGGATGAGTGTGTACTTGTATCAGTGATTGTATAAGAGTGTAAGAATGTGCTAGTATTTGTATGAGTAAGTGAGCTGGTGTGTGTATAACTGTATAGGTGAGTAAATGGGTGTGTGATTAAGTTTTTGCATGACTGACTAGGTGTGTGAGTACCTCTATGGATGAGTGGCGGTGTGTGAGTGTTTATATAGGTGTATGAGTGCATATGATAGTCCTGTACTGAGTGACTAAGTATGAGTGACTGTACGGGTGAGTGAGTGGATGTGTGTGTAGACCTAAGAATCAGTGAGTCGGTATGTAGTTTTTGGTGTTGGAGTGTCTATGGTTTTGAGAATGGCAGTCTGTAATTTAGAGTGGGTGTATCAAAAGTTATATTAGGGTGTGAGAAGATGCATGAAATTATCACATGGATGATGTCATCAGTGATGTCATTTGAGATGTCATCAGTGATGTCATCAGTGATGTCACTGACCATGTCATGAGTGATGTAATATGTGACGTCATCAGCAGTGCATTGCGGGGGCGCGAGTTATAGTTAGCTGAACTAACTATAACGGGGAATTTCTATGGTTTTGTACGAGTGAAATGTCCAACTAACTATAACTGTCCCTAAAACCTATGGTTTTTTCAGTGAATTTCAAAGGTTTTTAAATGCTAATTTCTAACTATAACGTGTCTGAAACCTATGGTTTTTCAGTGAATTTCAAAGGTTTTTTAAATGCTAATTTCTAACTATAACGTGCCTGAAACCTATGATTTTTAAGTGAATTTCAAAGGTTTTTTTAAATGCTAGTTTCTAACTATGCCTACAGAGGTAGGACATGTGAAGAAAGAAGAAAAAACGCACAGAAAGAAGCAAAAGATGTGCAGAAAGAACCAACAGAGGAGCAGAAAGAGGCCTTGTTGCAAAATCATCCTGTGCCCACAACTTTTTCAGACGGGTACTGGTGGTAACTGACTCTGACTAACCAGAGCCAGTGCTATGCTAAAAGACACTTAGAATACAGTGAAAACACCTACATACACTAGGGAACACTATGCGTTGGGGTACCCCTGTGATTAGCATGACCTCCTCTGCAAGTCCCTAGTACATAATAGGGCAGGGGATTAAAACTACCTCTTAAAACGCGCTACAGGGCGCGTTTGCACAGTGGTGAAGGGAGGGGGGCCTGAGGTGACATGTGTGCAAACGCACCCCGTGGCGCGTTTTAAGTTGCGAGATTAAGTCCCCTTGAATTCTGAGGGTCCCTGGGGCCCAACTAGCCCCCAGGTACCTACAGTTAGGACCACAGAGCTGAGTTGCAGAGAGGCGTTCCGAGGCCACGCACCTTTTTCACCTCTCTGCAACGCAACTCTGTTGTGCTTACTGAAGGTACCTGGTGGGCTAGTTGGCCCCCAGTGTCCCTCAGGATTCAAAGGAATTAATTCCCCAACTTAAAACGCACCACAGGGCGTGTTTGCGCACATGTCACCTGAGGCCCCGCCCCTCCCTTCACCACTGTGCAAACGCGCCCCGTGGTGCGTTTTAAGATGGGGGATTAGGTCACTTTGAATCCTGAGGGTCCCTGGGGCCCAACTAGCCCACTAGGTACTTCCAGTAAGCACCACAGGCCTGCGTTGCAACGCCTGTAACAAATTGTGCAGTTGTGTTTAGGTAGTGAAGAGGGTTGTGCTGGGGGTAGTGTTTTAGGGTTTAGGGTAGTGCAGTGGTGTTTGTGTAGTGTAGGGGTCATGCTGGGGGTAGATTTAGGGTTTAGGGTAGTGCAGTGGTGTTTGGGTAGTGTAGGGAGTCGTGCTGGGGGAGTGTTTTAGGGTTTAGGGTAGTGCAGTGGTGTTTGGGTAGTGTAGGGGGTCGTGCTGGGGGTAGTGTTTTAGGGTTTAGGGTAGTGCAGTGGTGTTTGGGTAGTGTAGGGGTCGTGCTGGGGGTAGTGATTTAGGGTAGTGCAGTGGTGTTTGGGTAGTGTAGGGGGTACTGCTGGGGGTAGTGTTTTAGGGTTTAGGTTAGTGCAGTGGTGTTTGGGTAGTGTTGGGGTACTGCTGGGGGTAGTGTTTTAGGGTTTAGGGTAGTGCAGTGGTGTTTGTGTAGTGTAGGGGTAGTGTTTTAGGGTTTAGGGTAGTGCAGTGGTGTTTGTGTAGTGTAGGAGGTCGTGTTTTAGGGTTTAGGGTAGTGCAGTGGTCTTTGGGTAGTGTAGGGAGTCATGCGGGGTAGTGTTTTAGGGTTTAGGGTAGTGTAGGGGGTCATGCGGGGGTAGTGTTTTAGGGATTAGGGTAGTGCATTGGTGTTTGGGTAGTGTAGGGGTCATGCGGGGGTAGTGTTTTAGGGTTTAGGGCAGTGCAGTGGTGTTTGGGTAGTGTAGGGGGTCGTGCTGGGGGAGTGTTTTAGGGTTTAGGGCAGTGCAGTGGTGTTCGGGTAGTGTAGGGGGTCATGCTGGGGGGAGTGTTTTAGGGTTTAGGGCAGTGCAGTGGTGTTCGGGTAGTGTAGGGGGTCGTGCTGGGGGAGTGTTTGAGGGTTTAGGGCAGTGCAGTCGTGTTCGGGTAGTGTAGGGGGTTGTGCTGGGGGTAGTATTTTAGGGTTTAGGGTAGTGCAGTGGTGTTCGGGTAGTGTAGGGGGTCGTGCTGGGGGTAGTGTTCTAGGGTTTAGGGCAGTACAGTGGTGTTTGGGCAGTGTAGGGGGTAATGCTGGGGGTGGTGTTTTAGGGTTTAGGGCAGTGCAGTGGTGTTCGGGCAGTGTAGGGGGTCGTGCTGGGGGTGGTGTTTCAGGGTTTAGGGCAGTGCAGTGGTGTTCGGGCAGTGTAGGGGGTGGTGTTTCAGGGTTTAGGGCAGTGCAGTGGTGTTCGGGCAGTGTAGGGGGTCGTGCAGGGGGTGGTGTTTCAGGGTTTAGGGCAGTGGTGTTCGGGCAGTGTAGGGGGTCGTGCTGGGGGTGGTGTTTCAGGGTTTGGGGCAGTGCAGTGGTGTTCGAGCAGTAAAGGGGGTCGTGCTGGGGGTGTTGTTTCAGGGTTTAGGGCAGTGCAGTGGTGTTCGGGCAGTGTAGGGGGCGGTGCAGGGGTGGTGTTTCAGGGTTTAGGGCAGTGCAGTGGTGTTCGGGCAGTGTAGGGGGTGCTGCAGGGGGTGGTGTTTCAGGGTTTAGGGCAGTGCAGTGGTGTTCGGGCAGTGTAGGGGGTCATGCAGGGGTGGTATTTCAGGGTTTAGGGTAGTGCAGTGGTGTTCGGGCAGTGTAGGGGGTTGTGCTGGGGCTGGTGTTTCAGGGTTTAGGGCAGTACAGTGGTGTTCGGGCAGTGTAGGGGGTCGTGCCGGGGCTGGTGTTTCAGGGTTTAGGGCAGTGCAGTGGTGTTCGGGCAGTGTAGGGGGTTGTGCTGTGGCTGGTGTTTCAGGGTTTAGGGCAGTGCAGTGGTGTTCGGGCAGTGTAGGTGGTCGTGCTGGGGCTGGTTTTTCAGGGTTTAGGGCAGTGCAGTGGTGTTCAGGCAGTGTAGGGGGTCATGCTGGGGCTGGTGTTTCAGGGTTTAGGGCAGTGCAGTGCTGTTAGGGCAGTGTAGGGGGTCTTGCTGGGGCTGGTGTTTCAGGGTTTAGGGCAGTGCAGTGGTGTTCGGGCAGTGTAGGGGGTCGTGCTGGGGGTAGTGTTTCAGGGTTTAGGGCAGTGCAGTGGTGTTTGGGCAGTGTAGGGGGTCATGCTGGGGCTAGTGTTTCAGGGTTTAGGGCAGTGCAGTGGTGTTCGGGCAGTGTAGGGTGTCGTGCTGAGGGGTGGTGGTTCAGGGTTTAAGGCAGTGCAGTGGTGTTCGGGCAGTGTAGGGGGTCGTGCAGGGGCTGGTGTTTCAGGGTTTAGGGCAGTGCAGTGGTGTTTGGGCAGTGTAGGGGGTCGTGCAGGGGGTGGTGTTTCAGGGTTTAGGGCAGTGCAGTGGTGTTCGGCCAGTGTAGGTGGTCTTGCTGGGGGTGGTGTTTCAGGCTTTAGTGCAGTGGTGTTCGGGCAGTGTAGGGGGTCGTGCAGGGGGTGGTGTTTCAGGGTTTAGGGCAGTGCAGTGGTGTTCGGCCAGTGTAGGGGGTCTTGCTGGGGGTGGTGTTTCAGGGTTTAGGGCAGTGCAGTGGTGTTCGGGCAGTGTAGGGGGTCTTGCTGGGGCTGGTGTTTCAGGGTTCAGGGCAGTGCAGTGGTTTTCGGGCAGTGTAGGCGGTCGTGCTGGGGCTGGTGTTTCAGGGTTTAGGGCAGTGCAGTGGTGTTCGGGCAGTGTATGGGGTTGTGCTGGGGCTGGTGTTTCAGGGTTTAGGGCAGTGCAGTGGTGTTCGGGCAGTGTAGGGGGTCGTGCTGGGGGTGGTGTTTCAGGGTTTAGGGCAGTGCAGTGGTGTTCGGGCAGTGTAGGGGGTCGTGCTGGGGCTGGTGTTTCATGGTTTAGGGCAGTGCAGTGGTGTTCGAGCAGTGTTGGGGGTCGTGCTGGGGGTGGTGTTTCAGGGTTTAGGGCAGTGCAGTGGTGTTCGGGCAGTGTAGGGGGTCATGCTGGGGGTGGTGTTTCAGGGTTTAGGGCAGTGCAGTGGTGTACGGGCAGTGTAGGGGGTCTTGCTGGGGGTGGTGTTTCAGGGTTTAGGGCAGTGGTGTTCGGGCAGTGTAGGGGGTCTTGCTGGGGGTAGTGTTTCGGGGTTTAGGGCAGTGCAGTGGTGTTCGTGCAGTGTAGGGGGTCGTGCTGGGGTGGTGTTTCAGGGTTTAGGGCAGTGCAGTAGTGTTCGGGCAGTGTAGGGGATCGTGCAGGGGGTGGTGTTTCAGGGTTTAGGGCAGTGCAGTGGTGTTCGGGCAGTGTAGGGGTCGTGCTGGGGGTGGTGTTTCAGGGTTTAGGGCAGTGCAATGGTGTTCGGGCAGTGTAGGGGGTCGTGCAGGGGGTGGTGTTTCAGGGTTTAGGGCAGTGCAGTGGTGTTCGGGCAGTGTAGGGGTCGTGCTGGGGCTGGTGTTTCAGGGTTTAGGGCAGTGCAGTGGTGTTCGGGCAGTGTATGCGGTCGTGCTGGGGCTGGTGTTTCAGGGTTTAGGGCAGTGCAGTGGTGTTCGGGCAGTGTATGGGGTTGTGCTGGGGCTGGTGTTTCAGGGTTTAGGGCAGTGCAGTGGTGTTCGGGCAGTGTAGGGGGTCGTGCTGGGGGTGGTGTTTCAGGGTTTAGGGCAGTGCAGTGGTGTTCGGGCAGTGTAGGGGGTCGTGCTGGGGCTGGTGTTTCATGGTTTAGGGCAGTGCAGTGGTGTTCGGGCAGTTTTGGGGGTCATGCTGGGGGTGGTGTTTCAGGGTTTAGGGCAGTGCAGTGGTGTTCGGGCAGTGTAGGGGGTCATGCTGGGGGTGGTGTTTCAGGGTTTAGGGCAGTGCAGTGGTGTACGGGCAGTGTAGGGGGTCTTGCTGGGGGTGGTGTTTCAGGGTTTAGGGCAGTGGTGTTCGGGCAGTGTAGGGGGTCTTGCTGGGGGTAGTGTTTCGGGGTTTAGGGCAGTGCAGTGGTGTTCGTGCAGTGTAGGGGGTCGTGCTGGGGGTGGTGTTTCAGGGTTTAGGGCAGTGCAGTAGTGTTCGGGCAGTGTAGGGGATCGTGCAGGGGGTGGTGTTTCAGGGTTTAGGGCAGTGCAGTGGTGTTCGGGCAGTGTAGGGGTCGTGCTGGGGGTGGTGTTTCAGGGTTTAGGGCAGTGCAATGGTGTTCGGGCAGTGTAGGGGGTCGTGCAGGGGGTGGTGTTTCAGGGTTTAGGGCAGTGCAGTGGTGTTCGGGCAGTGTAGGGGTCGTGCTGGGGCTGGTGTTTCAGGGTTTAGGGCAGTGCAGTGGTGTTCGGGCAGTGTAGGGGGTCTTGCTGGGGGTGGTGTTTCAGGGTTTAGGGCAGTGGTGTTCGGGCAGTGTAGGGGGTCTTGCTGGGGGTGGTGTTTCAGGGTTTAGGGCAGTGCAGTGGTGTTCGGGCAGTGTAGGGGGTCTTGCTGGGGGTAGTGTTTCAGGGTTTAGGGCAGTGCAGTGGTGTTCGTGCAGTGTAGGGGGTCGTGCTGGGGATGGTGTTTCAGGGTTTAGGGCAGTGCAGTGGTGTTCGGGCAGTGTAGGGGGTCGTGCAGGGGGTGGTGTTTCAGGGTTTAGGGCAGTGCAGTGGTGTTCGGGCAGTGTAGGGGGTCGTGCTGGGGGTGGTGTTTCAGGGTTTAGGGCAGTGCAGTGGTGTTCGGGCAGTGTAGGGGGTCGTGCTGGGGGTGGTGTTTCAGGGTTTAGGGCAGTGGTGTTCGGGCAGTGTAGGGGGTCTTGCTGGGGGTGATGTTTCAGGGTTTAGGGCAGTGCAGTGGTGTTCAGGCAGTGTAGGAGGTCTTGCTGGGGGTAGTGTTTCAGGGTTTAGGGCAGTGCAGTGGTGTTCGGGCAGTGTAGGGGTCATGCTGGGGGTGGTGTTTCAGGGTTTAGGGCAGTGCAGTGGTGTTCGGGCAGTGTAGGGGGTCGTGAAGGGGTGGTGTTTCAGGGTTTAGGGCAGTGCAGTGGTGTTCGGGCAGTGTAGGGGGTCGTGCTAGGGTATGTGTTTCAGGGTTTAGGGCAGTGCAGTGGTGTTCGGGCAGTGTAGGGGGTCGTGCTGGGGGTAGTATTTTAGGGTTTAAGTTTGTGCAGTGGTGTTTGTGTAGTGTAGGGGGTCGTGCTGGGGGCAGTGTTTTAGGGTTTAGGGTAGTGCAGTGGTGCTTGTGTAGTGTAGGGGGTCGTGCTGGGGGTAGTGTTTTAGGGTTTAGGGTAGTGCAGTGGTGTTTGTGTAGTGTAGGGGGTCATGTTTTAGGGTAGTGCAGTGGTGTTTGGGTAGTGTAGGGGGTCGTGCTGGGGGTAGTGTTTTAGGATTTAGGTTAGTGCAGTGGTGTTGGGGTAGTGTTTTAGGGTTTAGGGTAGTGCAGTGGTGTTTGTGTAGTGTAGGGGGTCATGCTGGGGGTAGTGTTTTAGGGTTTAGGATAGTGCAGTGGTGCTTGTGTAGTGTAGGGGGTCGTGCTGGGGTAGTGTTTTAGGGTTTAGGGTAGTGCAGTGGTGTTTTTGTAGTGTAGGGGGTCATGTTTTAAGATGCAACGCTCCAATACCTGACCAGTCTGCACTACATAAAACTGCAAAAAACTAAAAATAAAAAGTGTTTTGCACACTTTTGTCATTGGGCTATATGTGGGCTACATCTGGGTAATATTTGTGCTACATTTGGGCTCTTTTTTCACTGGTGGCCATCTTGGAAGACTTCTTTGTTATGAAGTTTCCTAATTTCCTCATTTACTGCAGTCTTCTCAGTAGGAAATACTTTCAGTTTTTTACTTTGATTCCATCAAGAAGGCATTCAGATGTGTCACACATTTGCCATAAATTCAGAATGTTATTACTCTAGTTGTTCATTAGATCACTGTAGTAAAGCTACTGCTCACCAAGGAGTTAACTGGAAGTCTACTGCTGGTATTGAAAGTGATTGTTTCAGTCTGCATGTCAGAATTTTCTAATGAAATAGAAGAGGATTTGAGATCTCACTTAAAACATGCACTAAATTTTCTTTTTGCAGCACTAACCATAATTTCTATGGCAAAATGAACCCCCTCATTTTGTTCCTTTTTAAATTAAATGTTTTAAGTGTTACCAGTTTATTCCAATCAAGATGGCTTCAGGTGTGCCATACTTTTGTCATAAGTAAGGCTGTTAGCACTCTAGTTGTTCTTTAGAACACTCTGGGAAGCTGCAGTAGAACACAAAGGCATCAACTGACAGGCTGCTCCTGTTGAAATATAACAGGAAGATATTTGAGATCTCACTTAAAACATGTCCTAATTTTTCTTTCTACAGCACTAACCATAATTTCTATGGCAAAATGAACCCCCTCATTTTGTTCCTTTTTAAATTAAATGTTTTAAGTGTTACCAGTTTATTCCAATCAAGATGGCTTCAGGTGTGCCATACTTTTGTCATAAGTAAGACTGTTAGCGCTCTAGTTCTTCTTTAGAACACTCTGGGAAGCTGCAGTAGAACACAAAGGCATCAACTGACAGGCTGCTCCTGTTGAAATATAACAGGAAGATATTTGAGATCACACTTGAAACATGTCCAAATTTTTCTTTCTACAGCACTAACCATAATTTCTATGACAAAATGAACCCCATCATTTTGTTCCTTTTTAAATTAAATGTTTTAAGTGTTACCAGTTTATTCCAATCAAGATGGCTTCAGGTGTGCCATACTTTTGTCATAAGTAAGACAGTTAGCGCTCTAGTTGTTCTTTAGAACACTCTGGGAAGCTGCAGTAGAACACAAAGGCATCAACTGACAGGCTGCTCCTGTTGAAATATAACAGGAAGATATTTGAGATCACACTTGAAACATGTCCTAATTTTTCTTTCCAGAGCACTAACCATAATTTCTATAACAAGATGAACCCCATCATTTTGTTCCTTTTTAAATTAAATGTTTTAAGTGTTACCAGTTTATTCCAATCAAGATGGCTTCAGGTGTGCCATACTTTTGTCATAAGTAAGGCTGTTAGCACTCTAGTTGTTCTTTAGAACACTCTGGGAAGCTGCAGTAGAACACAAAGGAATCAACTGACAGTCTCTGCCCTTGTTGGATGTACATGTTTTACTGAGAATGTCAGACTTCATTCTCACATGACTGAGAAAGATAATGTGAATTTACAGAAAATATGCTCTCATTTTAGCTTCTGGGGCACCTTCCAAAACTGTATGGGACAAGCATGTGAAAATAGTTTTCTCTCAAACATGATTCATGATATCCCAGCAGAAGGTTTTTCACAGGGTAAAATCACCTTAGAACACACCACAATTCCTGAAATTAGTATGGTACCATCAACAAATGAATTCTAATGTAACTAAAGTCTGTTATCACCCTTTATAGTTCTCCTTTTGGTAACCCTCAAAATCTTCGATTCACTACAATGCATTTCAATGGGGTACTATCATTTATATTGGTCCCAAGATGGCTGCCAGCAATTCCAGGATGAAGTGCTGACAGCCAATCAGATCTCACGATGACATGTGTGGTTAGGCTCCGCCCAGATATATATGTGTTTTTACTTTTGATTTTCTCAGCAACTACTGAACGGATTTACACCATTTAACAAAAAGGGTTCTTTTTGAACCAAGAACTACCTCTTTGCCAAATTTGGTGTAATTCCGTTCAGCAGTTCGGGCTGTAGCCTTGCATAAAGTTTCCTATGGGAAATTGATTTTTTTACTCTTATTTTTTTAATTTCTCCGCAACTACTGAACCGATTTACACCATTTAACAAAAAGGGTTCTTTCTGAACCAAGAACTACCTCTTTGCCAAATTTGGTGTAATTCCGTTCAGCAGTTCGGGCTGTAGCCGTGTCTAAAGTTTCCTATGGGAAAATGAATGGGGAAAACACGTTTTGGGACCCCCCTTTTTTCTCGGCCCCCGCTTGACGAATCACCCTGAGACTTTCAGGGTAGGAGCGGACCGGAGCGGGCCATAAAGTTTGAAAATTTCACGAAGATTCGTCAACCGACGCAAGAGTTATTTCAAATAGAATGTCGCGGATTTCCTATGGAAAATAGGTCCTAACTATAACTATCTACTGGCGACCGCCAGTAGATAATATATATATATATATATCCCACGCTCGTTACTTGTGTGTTACCCGCCGCTGTTCCTGAACAGAGGGCGCGTCGTCTTTTGCGGACCACCCAAGCACGATCCGAATTAAAACACCAAAATGCCCTCGTATGAAAAGGATGACGACACCTTGTCTTGAACCAGTATTGATTTATTTGTCAGCTGTCGGACGCGTTTCGCCTGTCCTGCAGTGAAGCATACAAGCAACTTAATAACCGATCAAATTATGTTAGGGTTTCTGAAGATGCTATGATCACCAGTCACTGCCTTTATAATGCACAATTACAGGAATGGCATACTCAATGTTTGATTACGTATGAAGAATTAATGTTTTTAAAAATCAGTAATCCTGTAATACCAGTTATGTACCTGATTCCTAAGGTGCATAAAGATCCTGAAAATCCCCCAGGACGCCCTATAATTTCAGCTATAGGTAGCACCCTGGAGAACACATCTAAGTTTGTTGATTCATTCCTCTGTCCCTTGGTTAAGATGCTTCCATCATACATACAGGACACAGGGGATTTTCTAAAGCGGGTGTACGATCTCCCATGGGAAAAAGATTTTTTATTGGCAACAATTGATGTAACCACATTATATACCAGCATCAGACATGATGATGGTCTGAATGCCATCAAACATTTTTTGGGAGGTAGACCTGTAAAATTCTGGTCCCATACACAAATACTTATTGCAATGATATCCACCTGCCTGAAAAACGACTATTTCCTTTTCAATGGTGACTTGTTTCATCAAATATGCGGCACAGCGATGGGCACCTGCTTCGCCCCCAGCTATGCGAATCTGCATATGGGCTGGTGGGAGGAGCAGGTGGTCCAGATGCTGTACCCAAAAGAGTGGCAATGTAACATCATGCATTGGAGTCGATTCATCGACGATTTGTTCGTCGTGTGGAAAGGCTCAGAAAAGTCACTAAATGATTTTATAAAAAACCTTCAAATTAACAATCTAAACCTGAAATTCACTAGCACTATTAGTGCAACTAGTGTAAATTTTCTTGATTTAACAGTATATATAAATGAAGGAAAATTGGAAACAATGCTGTACAGTAAACCAACAGCGGGAAATACATTGCTCCATGCAACGAGTTTCTACCCCAAGAATCTAATCAGTAGTATCCCCTATGGGGAATGTCTGCGCACTATGCGTAATTGCAGTGACCAAGAGGGGCTAAATAAAGAACTGGAAGTCTTAAAAGTACGTTTAAAGTCAAGAGGCTATTCAGAAGATTGCATAAAATCACCCATCTATAAAGCAAAGAGAAAGACAAGGGAAGAAATCCTTTTCAATAAAAGTAAAGGGCAAAAGAAGCTGGTAAGTGATAGTAAAAATCAATGTCGGATGGTCACCACATATAACAAACAACATAAAAATGTGAGAGATATTCTGTCCAAGCATTGGCACTTGATACGCAATGATCCTATTTTAGGAAAATTAGTGCAGAGAAGTCCTCAAATAACTTTCAGACGTGCCAAATCCTTTAAACAAATGTTAGTGAGTAACATGGCACCAGTATCTAAACCTAAGACGCCAGCCTCCATGTGGTTGGGCAGAAGAGAAGGGTTTATAAAATGCATGAAATGCAAAGCTTGTGTCCATGGCAAAAACACCACCACCTACAAATCAGGACTCTCCCAAAGAGAAAAGAAAATTAAGGGGCAATATACATGCAAGACGGATTTTGCTGTCTACGTGCTTCAGTGCCTGTGTGGCCTGAAGTACGTGGGCAGCACTATTTTGCCGGTACATAAGCGAGTGCTTCAGCACCTCCGAGATATAAAAAATGGGGATAGAACCTATCCGGTGGCGCGACATTTTGAGCAACACCATTGTAAAAGTGCACAAGGACTATCATATTTTGTAATTGATGCGATCAAACCGAGTATAAGAGGTGGAGACCGGGAGAAAAAGCTGAGAAGGCTTGAATCATGCTATATAATAGAGTTAAACACAAAAATCCCGGAAGGTTTGAATATGAAGGAAGACCTCCATACGCATCTGTAATCAGTGACAGTGATGAGTCAGTCTCCTTTCAATCTTTAGGTTTTTAACTGTTCATGAATATGAATTATTCTTTGGTTTTCACTTTTATATAATTTTTGTTTTAGCACTATGCACTTTAGAAGATAATGACATGACTATAAATTATTTCTGCTTCCAATGTAGCCCACTTGGGCTGAATTATGAACAGTGTTTCGTGGCGTTTTGACATATGCATTTCAATTATATTATGCAGTGATGGTACAATGCCCACTTGGGCTTGATTTTGATACATTTGCAAATATTGTGTATGTGAAAATATCAACAGATGTTAAAATGCCGAGAGCAAGTTATAATTGCACTTATGACGTGAAAATCAAACTGGTTCGTTTTAATAAGTTGAATCAGGTCAAGCAGAGTTATATGAAATATTAACCACTGTGTTTTGAATTATAAAAAACTACGAGTCTTTCTTCTAAAACACTTAGTGAGTAGTTTCACATGTGACACGGCACGTAATTGCATTTAAATGGTTGAAAACTTTATTGATTTTGTTGGTGAGCAAGCCTGCAGGACAGGCGAAACGCGTCCGACAGCTGACAAATAAATCAATACTGGTTCAAGACAAGGCGTCGTCATCCTTTTCATACGAGGGCATTTTGATATATATATATATTCACTGAAAAAACCATAGGTTTTAGGGACAGTTATAGTTAGTTGGACATTGCACTCGTACAAAACCCGTGAAATTCCCCGTTATAGTTAGTCCAGCTAACTATAACTCACGCCCGCAATGCACTGCTGATGACGTCACATATTACATCACTCATGACATGGTCAGTGACATCACTGATGACATCACTGATGACATCTCAAATGACATCACTGATGACATCACTGATGACATCATCCAGTGACTGTGTGTTTCTGTAAAGTTTAAATATTTTTAATATATATAGGAAAAGACGTATTGAAGAATGAGTGGGTGTGTAAGTGTCTATATGGATGATTTAGTAGGTGCGTGACTGACTGTATAAGTGAGTGATTTAACGTATCTTACTGAATGCATGGGTTAGTGACTAAACTGGGTGAATGTCTGTATCCGTCTGTCTGTTGCTTTGTAAGTGGCTGCATGTGTTTGAGAATAGCTACATGAGTGTCTATATGAGTTATTGAATGCTTGTGTGAGTATCTGTATGGGTGCCTGAGTGTTTGTGTGGGAGGGGTGTGTGCGACTCTGTGCATAGATGTGTGAGTGGGTGATTCACTGGGTGGATGGTTTCAAGAGTGCATCTGTGATAGACTGTATGGGTGGGTAAGTGTGTGTAAGAGTGTGTTAGTGAGTGAATGTATGTCCCAGTGGTACATGTGTGAGTAACTACATATGTGAAAGGCAGTATATATGTGTGTTGGAGTATATAAATAGCTATAAGCAAGAGTGACTGATTGTGATAGTGGCTGTATGGATGAGTGTGTGCTTGTATCAGTGATTGTATAAGAGCGTAAGAATGTGCTAGTATTTGTATGAGTAAGTGAGCTGGTGTGTGTATAACTGTATAGGTGAGTAAATGGTAGTGTGTTTAATTATTTGCATGACTGACTAGGTGTGTGAGTACCTCTATGGATGAGTGGCGGTGCTTGAGTGTCTATATAGGAGTATGAGTGCATATGATAGTCCTGTACTGAGTGACCGTAAATATGAGTGACTGTTCGGGTGAGTGAGTGGATGTGTGTGTGTAGACCTAAGAATCAGTGAGTGGGTATGTAGTTATTGGTGTTGGAGTGTCTATGGTTTTGCGAATGGCAGTCTGTACTTTAGAGTGGGTGTATCAAAGGTTATATTAGGGTGTGAGAAGATGCATGAAATTATCACATGGATGATGTCATCAGTGATGTCATCAGTGATGTCATTTGAGATGTCATCAGTGATGTCATCAGTGATGTCACTGACCATGTCATGAGTGATGTAATATGTGACGTCATCAGCAGTGCATTGCGGGCGTGAGTTATAGTTAGCTGGACTAACTATAACGGGGGAATTTCACGGGTTTTGTACGAGTGCAATGTCCAACTAACTATAACTGTCCCTAAAACCTATGGTTTTTTCAGTGAATTTCAAAGGTTTTTTAAATGCTAATTTGTAACTATAACGTCCCTGAAACCTATGGTTTTTTCAGTGAATTTCAAAGGTTTTTTAAATGCTAATTTGTAACTATAACATGTCTGAAACCTACGGTTTTTTCAGTGAATTTCAAAGGTTTTGTAAATGACAATTTTTAAATGTATTAATTGTTATATAAATTTTTAAAATACTGATTTACTACATTTTTAGAAACAATTTTTTTTACATATTTTATTATTTAAATTACATTGTAATTACATTATACATTACATTACAAAAAATACTTTCTCAGAATGAATTACTTTAGTTTAAATACTTTGCACATAGGCAATAGACTTTTAAGTACAGTAGTTACAGTTGTTGCAATGTGCAACACATTTTCAAACACAATGCAACATTCAGCTCAATGTGAATTTCTAGTTAAATGCAATTAGTTACTTTATGGATTACTTTTCTAACCACAGGACTGGATCCTAGATACAGTCCTGGCACATCTCCTGTAAACAGTTGAGTAAAAGCGTTTTGGTTACAGTCGTGATTTTTAAGGAATATTATTGTACTTTAAAAGTTGACACTTAGAAACTTTTTCTCATAGAATCACCAATGTTATCCTATGGAAGGAAATTCACTTAGCAGGTAAAAACTGTTATCGTTACTTTTTTTTACTCAGTGTTGGATCCTGGATCCAGCACTGGTGCATCTCCTGTAAACAGTTGAATGAATGCGTTTAAGTCATACAGGCGATTTTTAAGGAATATTTGTAGTTTGTGAAAATCGACACTTTGAAAGTTTTCTGCTGAAAACCAGACAATGGATTCCTATGTTAGAAAATATAAGTTACTGGTAAGTACGGTTAAAATTACTTTTCAGGGTCAGTGCTGGGCTAAAAGATGCAGCACTGGGTTCTCTCCTGATAACAGGTGAGTAAATTGGAATTCGTACTTTGGTTGATTTTAGAGGAATATTATAAAGTTCCAAAACTCCACACTTAGAAACTTTTTCAGCAAAAAGCAGGCAATGATATCCTATGCAAGGAAATTCAAGTTACTGGTAAGTACGGCTAAAATTACTTTTGAGGATTAGTACTGGGCTGAAAGATGCAGCACTGAGGTCTCTCCTGATAACAGGTGAGTAAATCAGAATTCGGATTTCGGCTGATTTTAGAGGAATATTTTAAAGTTCCAAAAATCAACACTTAGAAACTTTTTCAGCAAAAAGCAGGCAATGATATCCTATGCAAGGAAATTCAAGTTACTGGTAAGTACGGCTAAAATTACTTTTGAGGATTAGTACTGGGCTGAAAGATGCAGCACTGAGGTCTCTCCTGATAACAGGTGAGTAAATCGGAATTCGTATGTCGGCTGATTTTAGAGGAATATTTTAAAGTTCCAAAACTCCACACTTAGAAGAATTTCCAAGTGAAACCAGTCAATGTTAGCCTATGAAGGAAATTCAAGTTACCGGTAAGTACGGTTAAAATTACTTTTCAGGACCAGTACTGGGCTGAAAGATGCAGCACTGAGGTCTCTCCTGATAACAGGTGAGTAAATCGGAATTCGTATTTCGGCTGATTTTAGAGGAATATTTGCACAATGGTGAAGGGAGGGGCGGGCCTCAGGTGACATCTGTGCAAACGCGCCCGCTGCGCGTTTTAAGTTGGGGGATTAAGTCCCTTTGAATCCTGAGGGTCCCTAGGGGCCAACTAGCCCACCAGGAACCTCCAATATGTGCCAGGGGCTGCGTTGCAGAGACGTGTAGAGAGGCCACACCCTTTTACACCTCTCTGCAACGCAGCTCTGTGGCGCTTTCTGGATGTACCTGTTGGGCTAGTTGGCCCCCAGGGACCCTCAGGATTGAAGGGATTTAATTCCCCATCTTAAAACGCGCCACGGGGCCTGTTTGCACACATGTCACCTGGAAGCCCCGCCCCTCCCTTCACCACTGTGCAAACGCGCCCCGTGGCGCGTTTTAAGTTGGGGGATTAAGTCCCCTTGAATCCTGAGGGTCCCCGGAGTCCAACTAGCCCACCATATACCTCCAAAAGCACCACAGAGCTGCATTGCAGAGAGGTGTAAAAGGGGCGTGGCCTCTATACACCTCTCTGCAAGGCAGCCCCTGGCGCATACTGGAGGTACCTGGTGGGCTAGTTGGCCTCAGGACCCCCAGTATTCAAGGGGAATTGTTCCCCTCTGCAAACGCGCCAGGGGCGCGTTTGCAGAGTGGTTAAGGAAGGGGCGGGGCCTGCGGGCCCGATCGTTTTAAATTTTTTTTTTTTTCTCCCCTGAAGGGGGCTGTGTGGCCCCCTTCCTTTTTCTTTTTTTGGGCCCTGGGGACCCCATCCCCCAGGGCCTTACCCCTTTTTAAAATTACCTTTAAAAAAACGGGAAGGGGGCTGCGTGGCCCCCTTCCCTTGGCCTGTATTGGCCCCGGGGACCCCATCCCCCGGGGCATGGCCTCTATATTTTTTTTTTGAGGGGGGCAGCGTGGCCCCCTCCTCTGGCCATTTTAAGGCCCCGGGGACCCCATCCCCCGGGGCCGGCCTTTCCTTTTTTTAAAAATTTTTTTGCTCTTTTTTGGGGAGGGGGCCGCGTGGCCCCCTCCCGGGCCACTACTTGCCCCGGGGACCCCATCCCCGGGGCTGGCTCCTCTCCGTTGGGGGACTGTGGGGGTCCCCAATCCCCCACAGTCCCGCCGGCTCCCCACGTCCCTTGGGAGCCGGCATTGCTAGTTCCACATGGGGAGCAGCTGACATGCTGCTCCCCATGTGGAAAGCAATCGCTTTGGATATTGGAAGAGAGAGCAGGTTTCCCTGCTCTCTCTTCCAATATCCAAAGCAGCTTGCTATGGCAGGACGGGAGCCGCGAGGCTCCCGTCCTGCCATAGCAAACTACAGTGTCCCGGGGTAGGCACCCCGGGACACTGCAGGAGCCGGCCCTGGGGGTGGTGGTCCCCAGGGCCATCAAGGGCTCCAGGAGGGGGCCGCGCGGCCCCCTCCCTACATCAGCACAGCCCCGGGAGGTGGTGGTCCTCGGGCTTCGGGGGTCCAAAACGGACCCCCATTTTAATTTGTTAGTGCCCCGGGAGGTGGCGGTCCTCGGGCGTGTGGGGGCTGGAGCCCCCACACAGGTTGTTTAATTTTTAAAATAAAAGCCCCGGGAGGTGGTGGTCCCCGGGGCTGCGGGAGGGCTCAGAGCCCTCCCGCACCATTTTAAAAGAAAGCCCCGGGGGTGGCGGTCCTCGGGCTTGGGGGCCCTTTGAGGCCCCCATACATAAAATAAACCCCCCCCAGCATGCCCCCGGGACTTGGGCCACCCGGGGGCAAAATACAATCGAGCGCGGGAGACCGCGCTTCGATTTTTCGGCAGGATTCGCGCACCCTGAGCGCATCCTGCCGATTTTTAAAAAAAAAATGCTTTTTGCCCAGGGGGTCCTTGTGGGACCCCCTGAGCAGGCCTAGGGGTTAGGGTGTTTCTACCCTGCCCCCTTTGTGCGTTTTGCACACTTGTTTCTTTTTTTTTCTCGGCGGGATACGCGCACCCTAAGCGCATCCCGCCGATTTAAAAAAAAAATCTTTTTCTGCCCAGGGGTCCTTGTGGGACCCCCTGAGCAGACCTAGGGGTCAGGGTGTTTCTACCCTGCCCCCTTTTGCGCTTTGCGCACTTGTTTCTGTCCCTCGGTTCTACCGAGGACAAAATGGCTGCCAACACTTCCTGAATCGGAATGTTGACAGCCAGCTGACAGCCAATTAGCATGCAGCTCGTGATCGGGACGGTGCGCGCAGGGTGCGCTGAGGGTACGCGTATCCGACGCGCCCATAGATATATATGTACTTTTACTTTTGATTTTCTCAGGAACTACTGAACGGATTTACACCATTTAAGCAAAAGGCACCAGTCTGAACCAAGGACTACCTCTTTGCCAAATTTGGTGTAATTCCGTTCAGCAGTTCGGGCTGTAGCTGCGACTAAAGGTTCCTATGGAAAAATGAATGGGGAAAACGCGTTTTGGGACCCCCTTTTTCTCGGCCCCCGCTTCACGTATCACCCCGAGACTTTCAGGGTAGGAGCGGAGCGGAGCGCCCCAACAAGTTGAAACTTTCACGAAGATTCGTCAACCGGCGCCAACGTTATTTCAAATAGAATGTCGCGGATTTCCTATGGATAATAGGTTGTAACTATAACTATCTACTGGCGACCGCCAGTAGATAATATATATATATATATATATATATATATATATATATATATAAGAGCGCAATTTCTTCTTGGTACAAGAAAATTCCAGGACACTCAGGGCTACTTCATAAGTTTATTGGCAAGGTTTGCTCAATACCAACCCGTTTCACCTTTCGGCTTTTTCATGGTATGATTGATGCCACCATCATGCCGTTTTACATACACAGAATCAGTAAAAGTAAGAAAGGACAATCATAATACTTCATTACTGATCTTATGATACCCTGAGCGCCATCTTTGAACGTTACATATTTCACATATTGAGTCTTTTATAACTAATAAATTCAATTTTACATGGCGAATTTCCATGGTACATTTCCAAGTTCATTAGTGAAAATAACAGATATTTATATTCATGTTTGCAAAAATAATCAATCTTCTGTTAACAGGTATAATACTTTTGTAGGATAACCCCGTCCTCCGAGGCATCCCCACAATTTGCCACTCCTGCCAGGATATATATGTGCTGCCTACTTATGTTGGCGATACATATGCCAATATCAAAAATTATGCCCAAGTGGGCAATTTAACCACACATCACTATCATTATGTACGGACGCCTGATTAATTGATAATAGCATTACTATTTTGACACAAACATGGTGCAAATTGACAGATAGTGACATCAAAGGAAAGGAAAGAAAAGTCTAGCCCAAGTGGGCATTGCTATTAATCTATTCCTTTGTATCTTCTACCCTTGGACTTAATCCTGAATTCCTAAGGCCAATGGTTATTCTCTTAGAACTTCATGATTCTTCATCCTGACACTGATGTTTCAAACTTCTGCCCTTGCAGTTACGATTCCTGCCTGTGTATGTAACGGAAAAGAAACAAAACCAAAAATTATAAAAGACAATATTACTAAAAAGGTTCATACCTACAAAATGTCATTAAAATACTCTACTGTATCCACTCTATATCTACAAATATCTCTCAGAAAGGAATTGGCCAACCAACCTCTTGTATCTGCTTGTTACATAAATTCCTCGTTCTTACAGATGTATCGCCAATTCTTCACTGGAGTTTAAGCCTACCGGAGCCAAAGTTTCAAAATCTATAATGAATCTAGATTCCCTTATCCTTAACTGACGTTCTCGATCTCCTCCTCTTTCCTGTAGTTTAACCGAATCTAATACTACAAAAGTCAGCAACATGTCATCTTGATTATGCATTTCTTTAAAATGTCGAGCTACCGGATATTGTTCATTATTGCGTCTGATGGCTCGCTGATGTTCTAATATCCTTTTCTTTGCCCGGTGGATAGTACTTGCAATATAATATTTACCACACGGGCAAATCAAACAATAAATACAGAAATCCGTATTACAGCTGAAATTACCCTTGATATGAAATTCTCTCCTGCTATTTGGTACTTTCACCTTTGTACAATTCACACTGTTGGCACACGCTTTGCTATGCTTGCAGCATCTGAAACCTCGTACTGTACTCGTGATCCTGCTCACATCCTGCGCAGTTATTGCATAACTGCTCAGCTCATCTTTCAAGGATCTACCTCTTCTAAATGTTATTTGAGGGGTTTCATTGACATATTTGTTAATAATGCTGTCAGTTTTAAGGATGTGCCAATTTCGATTAAGCATTTTCCTGATTTTGTAAGCTTGATTGGAGAAAGTTGTTATGAATCTCACTATATCATCCTTTCCCGCAATTTGCGGTCTGGGATGTAATAACTCTGGTCTATCCAAGGCATCCGCCTTGATCATAGCCTGTTTTATCGTTTTCTTATTGTAACCACGTTGTTCAAATCTTTTGCTCATTATCTGCGTCTCTGCCAAGTATTCCTTCTGTGTGCTGCAATTGCGTTTCGCCCTAATCAGCTCTCCATAGGGGATGCTTTGTATCAAATTAAACGGATGAGCACTGGTGGCATTTAAGAGACTATTCCCAGCCGTCTCCTTCCTATGTAATTTAGTCACCAGTGAATTCCCTTGTACTGTAATCTCAACATCCAAGAACACACTCTTCTCTTTGCTAATATTAGAGGTGAAATGCAAATTCATCTCATTGTTGTTCAAAGATGACACAAACCTATTAGCTGACTCTTCATCTCCCTTCCAAATCAAAAAAATGTCATCAATAAACCGAGTCCACATTACAATGTTCTCTCCATATGACACCCAGCTATCGGACATCTGCTCCTCCCACCAGCCCATGAATAAATTTGCATAGCTGGTGAAGCAGGTGCCCATCGCTGTCCCTTGTGTCTGTTTATATACATTCCGATCAAAGAAGAAAAAATTATTAGTTAGACAATAATAGACCATATCAATCAGTATTTCTGTATGTAATAACAAGGATATTGACCTCGCACGTAAGAAGTGCCGTATGGCCTGGATCCCCAGGTCATGCCTGATACAAGTATAGAGACTGGTTACGTCTAATGTGATCAACCAATAATCACTTTCCCAGAGTAAACCATCAATCAATGTCAAAAAATGTGTTGTGTCTTTCAAATATGCAGGTAAGGCTACCACAAAAGGTCGCAAAAAGTAATCAATGAATTTTGAAGTTATTTCTAACTGGGATCCCATGGACAACACTACAGGTCTGCCTGGCGGCTTCTCTGCATATTTATGCAATTTGGGGAGTAAATACATTATTGGAATGCGAGGATGCCTGCAATATAAACTGCAAAATTCCTCCCACTCAAGTAAACCTTGATCTTTCCAATCAACTAGCATCTCACTGTATTTAGAGAATGATGCTAGTACTTCCGTTTTTGTACTTAAAGTATAGCAAGATGGATCGTTAAGTTGTCGTAAGCCCTCAAATTAATAATCTTCCTTGGCCCAGACAACAACATTTCCCCCCTTGTCTGATTGCCGAATTACAATTGAGGTGTCATTCTTCAGGGCCTCTACTGCCTTTAGTTGTTCCACAGTTAAATTCCTCTTAGCTAGCCCCTCGGTCTTATATCTCATTCGTTTCAAGTCCTGAATAACACTTTTCTCAAACACCTCTAGGGCATCACAGTGTATATTAGGAGTAAACGTGGACTTAGATTTAAAATTACTTGAACATGCTAAATCCACTGTAACCTCTATGGTGTCCAAGTTCAACAAGGGATCCTCATCATGCATTATGTCATCATTCAATTGTGCCATAGTATGCAATAGTTCTATATCCGAAATATACAATGCACTATTTGCTGACTCTAATCTTGGGTTCCTCGTTTTGGGTGTATGCATGTGAAACCATTTTTTTAATTTCAACTTCCTTAAAAAACAGAAAATATCAATCCTTGTTTGCACGTAATCTAAATGTCTGGAAGGACAGAATGATAAACCCAATCAATCAATCAATCAGGGAATTGTAAGTGCGCTACTCACCCGTGAGGGTCTCAAGGCGCTGAGGGGGGGGGGGTCCGCAGATCTGTTTAGCTGAAGAGCCAGGTCTTGAGGGTCTTCCTGAAGGTGTTCAGAGAGGGGGCGCGTCTGATGTCTGCCGGTAGCTCGTTCCAGGTCTTGGCTGCAATGTGAGAGAAGGATCTTCCGCCTGCTCTGGCTCTGTGGATGCGCGGGGTTTCGGCCAGTGCGAGGTTGGAAGATCGGAGGTTTCTTTTGGGTATGTGGAAGTTGATTCTGTCGTTGAGGTATTTGGGTCCGTTGTTGTGTAGGCATTTGTAGGCGTGAGTGAGGATTTTGAAAGTGACTCTTTTCTCCACGGGGAGCCAGTGGAGACTTCGCAGGTGTTGGCTGATGTGTTCGTGTCGGGGGATGCCGAGGACGAGTCTGGCGGCGGTGTTTTGTACTGTCTGGAGTTTGCGGAGTAGGGACTTGTTGATGCCGGCGTAGAGTGTGTTTCCATAGTCCAGTCTGCTGGTGAGAAGTGCGTGGGTGACTGTCTTCCTTGACTCAGGGGGGATCCACTTGAAGGTCTTGCGGAGGATGCGGAGGGTGTTGAAGCAGCTGGAGGTGACGGCGTTGACCTGTCGGTTCATGGAGAGTGATGAGTCGAGTACGATGCCGAGGTTGTTGGCGTGGTCTGAGGGGGTAGGTGGGCTTCCGAGGGAGGTCGGCCACCAGGTGCTGTCCCATGCAGAACCCAATGAGAGTAATTTAATGTCTGCGGGTGACAACTCACGTTTAGATAAGTTCACCACCGTCATTTCATTCCTCTCTTCGCCCTTGTAGCCATTGCCATGGGCTTGCTGGTTTCTCCTTTTTCTCCTTGCTTTGTGGTTCCTCTGGTTCCTCTTGTCCCTCTTGTTCTTCCTCTCGTCCCATGTCCTCTGCCACGACGAAAATCCTGCTCCTCATTTTGTTGATCTTGTTTTGCCCTAGTCAGCATTTGAAACTGTTTGAGGAAGTTTTTACTCCCCGCAATGCTGGTTGATGCATTCCTTGCCAAGGTTTCTGTTGAAACATCCGACGCATTGCTATCTGAGACATCGCTCTCTTCCGTGACGTCATCTTTCTCTTTAGAGTTACAGCCCTTTGTGATGTAATCTCCACTCTCAGCAAACAAATGGTCGTACTTTCTGTGAAACGTAAGAGTTCTTCCCGACTGGTAGTCTTTAAAGTCACGTATAAATTTCCTCTGCTTCTTACTCGTGATTTCCTCTTCCAGTTTCTCCAGCCGAACTTGTAATTTGCTAATGAACTCTTCCAATATTTCTTTGGAGATAAGTTTCAATAGTTCTTCAGTAGTTTTATTAATTTCATCAAAAATCTTGGTTCGGTCTTTAAGGGCATATTTAATTAAAATTCTCATCATCACTGTGGAACACTCTTTGGAATTTCCAGCCCACTCTTCCAACATATCTGGATCCACATTCTCATAGGTGGGGACTGTATAAATTCGAAGTCCTCTGGGAACCCTTCCCACATCAATGTATTTTTGCAAGGACACTGCCTCCCACCATTTATTCATTTCTTTTTTATGAAGTTTCTCAAGTTTCACATATAGTTCCTGTATCTGTACCTCATTGTTGATGAACAAGTGCTCTCTGCCAGGTTGGCTGCTCCCGGCACTGCCCTCTGCCATCTGTGTGAAGAACAAGCGATTAGAGACTTCCTTTCTCTTTGCTTCCAACAAGGAGGCCATTCTAATTAAAGCGTGCTTGCCCCAAACAATTCCCTGTTGCAACCCTGTGCGAGGCATCAAGCTTCCTCGTACTCAAAACAACCTCGCTCCGCGTCTCCCACATTCAACCACTGCTCACGGGTTCCTCCTCTCGTCAGTATGCATACCACGGACCCGGGATATACTTCGTACCCCCGTATGTACCGCAAATGCAGCTGACTGTAAAAATACGGAAACCTCCGTTCGCCGTTTTCTAGATTTACGGCATGTTACAGCAACGAATGTCCGCTTCTAATCCCCGCTCCCAGGAATCTCTCAGGCAGAAGCCTTTACTGCCGTAAATCGGCATAAAGTTGAAGTCTCGGGTAGCTCCGAACTTGACAAAACAATCTCGCTCACCACACCCATCCAGAAGTTAGGAGCTTCTGCTTGCGGCGGTCCTGGATGGGGCCCGGAACCCCTTCATATAAGAGCGCAATTTCTTCTTGGTACAAGAAAATTCCAGGACACTCAGGGCTGCTTCATAAGTTTATTGGCAAGGTTTGCTCAATACCAACGCGTTTCACCTTTCGGCTTTTTCACGGTATGATTGATGCCGCCATCATGCCGTTTTACATACACAGAATCAGTAAAAGTAAGAAAGGACAATCATAATACTTCATTACTGATCTTATGTTACCCTGAGTGCCGTCTTTGAACGTTATATATTTCACATATTGAGTCTTTTACAACTAATAAATTCAATTTTACATGGCAAATTTCCATGGTACATTTCCAGGTTCATTAGTGAGAATAACAGATATTTATATTCATGTTTGCAAAAATAATCAATCTTCTGTTAACATGTATAATACTTTTGTAGGATAACCCCGTCCTCCGAGGCATCCCCACAATTTGCCACTCCTGCCAGGATATATATATATAGATTGGTTGTCTTCATTTTACTAGTTTGTAGTGAAAGTTCTGTATCTGTTTATGTATATTAATAGAAGGTTCATGCTTTTTGGGTTGCAGGGGTAGGATGTTCATTGTGAGCTTACTTAAAACTTTTTTGGTGTGGTGGTGCTAACCAAGTATTGTTTTTATGTTACAGGTACTGAAGATCTTTCTGCTGGAGTTGTGTTTATCACTATTTCCTATAGGTTGCTTTTTTGGGAAAATGTGTTGAAAATGTGTGCTTTCTAAGTATTTTTGTGCATTTTTCTTCTATTTTCAGTTTACTGGACCTTTATCTTTTTAATCTAAAAATAGGGGTGTGCAGTTCCTCTAGGAGAAAAGAAGGGGGATTGGGAAGGGGGAAGGGGGAGGAAAGAATATCCAGTGTTCTGGGTCAAAGGAGTAGGCTCCAAAAGGAGCAAGTGCCCTCACACACCCGAGAGGTGTCATGCTTCATCATCCCCTTTCTTTTCTCCTAGAGGAACTGCACACCCCTAATTTTAGATTATTATTGCAAGGAGCAAGTGTGCTGGACCTTCTCAAGCTCCTGGGTCCTCTTTTTTGAAGATCCTTTAATTTTTTAAAGCATTTTTTGGCTCTTAAATGGTATTGATGTGTTTCCTATGCAATCTTAGTTTTGGATACACATATTGGATTATCTTCTCTGGAAGAATAACCTGCTTGGATTATTTGCAGTATCAAACTTGCCAGTACTTTCATTTACAATCTCTATGTTGTAGTAACATTTGGGTACTTAATAATATAATGAAATATTACAAAAGTGATTTAGTGTACATGCTCAGTATTTTTTGTTGTTTATGTTAAAATAGTCTGGGCCTCATTATGACGTCGGTCGGAGTTACCTTCGACTGACATATCTGTGGTTGCGGAACCGACCTACCTCCGATCGGCAGTTCTGCACACAAGCTCCCATAGCTGGCCACAGCACAAGCTACCATAGAGAAATAAGAGTTTCTGTAAATCCCTGCACCATGTGGCAGCATACGGTGCAGGGATGTACAGGGAGCACCATAGGTGCCCCGAGAACCCCAACCAGAGGCCGCAGAGGGATGAGGGCCCTGCTAGGGGCCCTCAAAGTCACTTTCTGACAGCCTTTCCACATAGGAAAGGCCGGCATGGAAAGGCTGTCGGAAATCGACATCATAATCCTGGCGGCGGAAACGCCGTCCTAAAGGGATTATGTGTGGTTTCCGACTAGCCGACGGGCTCCTTGAGCCCCTCAGAAGCCAGTTGCATTGACCGGCCGTATTTCAATGACGGTGGTCGGAGTTCAAACCAAGGATGTCGGCTGGTAAGCCTCCGATGAGCGGTCGGAGGCTTACCGACCAACATTCAAATCAAGCCCTAAGTATTTTGTGTAATGTTTTATTTATTTTGTCGGTATTGTGTTTAATTTTTTAAATAAGTTTATCAAATGTTTATAGTTATGCTTATTTATTTGTGCTATGTTCAGTTAAATACAAAAGGTATGTTTTAATATATTGTTTTTAACTTTTGATGTAAAAATGCTTATTTATGAATTAATGTATGATTTAAAGATTTATATTTAACTTGATGAAGAAAGGTGTATAATTTTGGGTTATATAGGTATATAGTTTTTTAGTCCATCTTTTTCAATATTTTTGATGACTATGACTTTGATGTCCATATTTAGGTAACTTTTGTTAACTTTTGTTATTTCCAATATTGTTCTCAACATTTTAATTTCAATATTGTTGTTTTGCTTATTTTTTTCATCAATTTTTGTCTCACCCATATTATTTTGTTTTAAATAGTATGTCTGGAAAGTTTACATTTTTATAGTTAATATTTATTAAAGTTTATTTTGATATTCCTGTTTCTGATCTTGTGGCAAAGAACCCCATCAAATATATTAGTATGTCCAAATCCCTATCTATATTGACTTGCTGATAAGTTGACCTCTTGTGATGCACTTATCTCAGGAGATGTTCAATTTTTCTGCCAGGTGGAGTAGTGAGGCTGTACTTTATGATTCTGCATCGCATGAGCCCTTGATCCCTGGTCTTGTGCACTGCTCACCCTGGCCACTGCCTAGCTTCTTAAGTACGATGACGACACCTCAGCTCCAGCCCTCAAGGCCCTTCTGGTTCACTCCCGCCTGCCACTGGTCCTTTTCATAGCATTTCTCAGTTCGGTCAGTAACGCATTTTTAGTACCATTGCCTTCTTAGCTTTATTTGTATTATTGTTTTTTATCAGTTGGGGCTCAGGCCACTTTGGTCCTTTCTGTTAGGTTTGAGTTTTGTTTTGTTTGTTTTTGTTAAGACTATCCGCCCTGCCCGCTCCCTCCATTTTTCCCGCTCCCCCACTGGTTCCCAACCTCCCACCTCTCTGCTAGCCCCTACCAGGACTACTTATGGAAGCTGCTGCACGGCCGTGCTGCTGGCGCGCCAATGGCAAGTCCATCTGTGTCTGTCCGCGCCTGGACCTTGCACAGCGCCAGGACCCCTGGCCCTTCCACCATCTGCCGCTACACTGCCAAGGAGCTCTTGTACCTGGACCCTGGACATCGGAACAACAGCTGCTGCATGTCCTCCCTGCGAACGACCAATGGACCATTAACATGCCGCCACTGCCACTTTTCCTGTGACACAGGACCACCAGCCCACACCGTATCCCGCACTGCTCCTGCCCAAAAGACCACAGACAACCTGGAACCATTCCAATGCATCCTGCTCAATGCCGCTCCCTCTGCAAACATGCCACGGAAATCTGGGACACCATCACCACTCTCTCCCCTGACATTGCCTTCATCACCGGAATGTGGCTCAACCCCTCCTCGAACCCCGACATCGCCACCGCCACCACCGACGGCTACAAGCTGATGCACCGAGACTGCACCAGCAAACAAGGCAGGGGCATTCGCATCATCTACAAGGAAGCCATCCGATGCACCTTCACCAACGACGACCCTACACCTCTCATGGAACACCTCAACTCCAACTACAGACACTAAGATCATGGTAAGAGGCACCCTCGCTGTTAGACCCTCGGGACCCTTACCTGCCTTCTGCAATGCCATCTCTAACCTCATCGCCCCCCTAACCATCGACTCCCACCACTACGTCCTACTCGGTAATCTTAATTTCCACATTGACAACCCCGAAAACACCAACTTCATTGCCCTCTTAGAGAACCTAAACAACATTGGCCTCAACCAACTGGTCTCTGAACCCACGCACAAAGCTGGACACACACTCAACTCCATTTTCATCTCCAGCGACAGAATCAAATTCAGCCAGGTCACAGAACTCACCTGAACCGACCCTGCCATCATTCACTTCACCATCCCTGATGCCCAGCATACCACCCCCAAGCACCACAGCTCCTCCCACCACAGCTGGGGCAAGGTGACCGAGATTCAGTGGACACAGGCCCTCAGCACCTCCCTACCCGAAGCTTCGACAGATCTTGAACAGGCTGTCCAAAACTTCTCTGCCTGGATCACCAAATGCACCAACAGAGTCTCCCCGCTGAAACAAGCATAAGACAACAAAACCTCAAAACAAGCCAGCTGGTACACCCCAGAGCTCAGAACCAAGTACAACTGCTCCTGACTCGAGAAGCAATGTTGCGTCACTAAGAACCACTCCGACAGAGTCGTTCACAAAGCACCCCCCAGCAAATACCACCTGCGCATCAAGGAAGCCAAGAGACACCATCGACACCACGGCCAACCACACAAAGGAACTCTTCAAAATAGTCAAGGAATTGTGCATTCCAACAGCCACAAGAACTCTGCGACACCCTCTCGGAATACTTCCACAGCAAGATTGGCACCATCTACAACAACTTCGACCCTCAACCCACCACCCTCACCCATGACAACCTCAGCCTACCAGCGAACACCAGCTGAACGATCACCACCTTGTCTCCCCTCACCTCTCAGACCACCGCAACCATCATGTCGCCCATCCACACTGGGGCGCCCACCGACCCCTGCCCCACCACTTCTTCAACCTAGGGACCAACCCGATCAGTACAGAATGCCTCAACATCCTCAACACCTCCATCTCCACAGCAACCTTTCCAGACAGATGAAAACAGATCAGACCCCTCCTAAAGAAACCCTCCGCCGACCCCAGTTATCTAAAAAATTACCGACTGATCACCTTGCTCCCCTACCCAGCCAAAGTACTCAAGAAAGCAATCAACCAAAAGCGCACCATATAACTGGAATAAAGCCACCTACTCGATGCCTCACAATCAAGATTCGGGGCCAACCACAGCACTGAGACCACGCAGACTGCTGCCACAGACAAAATCAGAACTCTCCTCGACCACTGAGAAACTGTGGTCCTGATCCTCTTTGACCTCTCTGCTGCGTTCGAACCATCTCCCACCACACACTCATCGACAGACTCCACAACATCGGAGTACAGCAAAATGCCCTCTCTCATTACAGCGATACAAAAGGGGATGATGGACGGAACGTTTGAGCCAATCAAACACTCACCCCCAGTCAACTGATCTGGGTTTAATCCATCATCATTCTTTAGCTCACTCCACCACCCCAGTTCAGACATGGCCATATGCAAATCAGTCTGACCCTGTGCCTCATGGGAACAGTCCAGCCCGAACTGCCAAGCCATGTCTTCCCTGGACCGGAAACAAGCATCCTAGGACCGGTTTCTGGCATTTCAGCCGTCATCAGCCAGGCTTGCTTGAATCCAGTGGCAAAGTGAGCAAGGGACCCACGTCTGGGCATACCCCCGCCAACTTAGGGCGACCAAAGCGATACAAAAGGGGATGATGGACGGAACGTTTGAGCCAATCAAACACTCACCCCCAGTCAACTGATCTGGGTTTAATCCATCATCATTCTTTAGCTCACTCCACCACCCCAGTTCAGACATGGCCATATGCAAATCAGTCTGACCCTGTGCCTCATGGGAACAGTCCAGCCCGAACTGCCAAGCCATGTCTTCCCCTTTTGTATCGCTCTCTCATTACAGGGCGCACACAGAGCATCCGACTTCCTCGCTTCACCTCCGCACCCAAGGACATCATATGCAGCATGCCCCAAGGATCCCACCCCAGCCCCACCCTGTTCAACATCTACATGACCCCCCTTCGCAGACGTCATCAGATCCCATGGACTCAACATAATCTCCTACGTAGATGACACTCAGCTAATCCTCTTGCTCACAGAGGGCCCCTCCAACTCCTGCAACGCCATAACCAGCGTAGCCAGTTGGATGAGAGACAACTGCCTCAAACTCAACTCCGACAAAACAGAAATACTGATCTTCAGGAAGAACACTTCAATATGGGGCTACAGCTGTTAGCCAGCAGAACTCAGAGCGACACCCACTCCAACAGACCATGCACGCAACCTTGGCATCATCCTCGACAGCCAATTAACCATGAAACGACAAGTCAACGCAGTCTCCTCATTCGCATGCTCTGCAGAATCTTCAGATGGACCCCAATCAACACCAGAAAGATCGTCATGCAGGCCCTCATCACCAGCCGTTTCAACTACAGCAATGCTCTCTATGCCAGAATTTCCACCCAGCTCCTCAGAAGACTCCAGACCATACAGAACACTGCAACCAGACTCATCCTGGTCCTCCCCAAACATATCCACATCAGCCCCTACTTAAGAAACCTCAACTGACTCCCCATCCAGAAAAGATGTCAGTCCAAGATCCTCACGCATGCCTGCAACTCTCTACACAATCCAGGACTGTCCTACATCAACCATCGACTGAATTTCCATCTGCCCATAAGACACCTTCGCTCCTCCTCACTCGCCCTCACACACACCCCCAGCATCTGTTGCAGCTGCAGCGGGGCAGCTCCTTTGCCTATATCACCGCCAAGACCTGGAACGGCCTTCCCTCCATCTCCGAACAGCACCCTCCCTGGCAGACGTCAGGAAGAAACTCATGACCGGGCTTTTCGATGGAGACACAGCACCCTCAGCGCCCAGATACCCCTAGGGGTGACTGTGCTGTGCTATACAAATGCTGATTGATTAATTGATTGATGCATCTTGTCTTGAAGGTGATACATGAGACATAGAGTTCCATCACCACAGGGAAGACTCTTCAGGGGAGTCAAAGTGGAGAAATACATATCCATGAATAGTGCACTGTGAGTATTTAAATGCATTAGACTATCATGGCCTAGTGTTGGTAATATTCTATATGTGTTTTTCTGACAATGTGTTGAGTGACGAATCTCCGTCAAAGCCAAGCAACCTTTCATTCAACTGTGGTGGTAATCCACAAAATGGATATTATTGATCCAATCATGAACCTGGGCACGTTTTCTAGGGTTTGCATTGAAGATGATTTCATTCTTGGCAGGGTTTATTTTTAGATAAGCACTTGCTGTCAGTGAATGAATGATTCTGAGGTAGTCCCTGCTTGCGAAGATTCTGAGCTGCAGTTTAATTTTGTCTGCATAGTGGTTGATTTTGATGCCATTGGTATTTAGGAACATTTGGAATGTTTCTATGTCCAGATTGACGGTCACTTTGGGAGTGGATGGACACTTCAAGCACTTTGCCTGTGCTCATTTGGAACAGGATGGGCTTACTTGAAGCGGAACTGAGCAATAAAGCAGAAAGGAAATCATAGGATTATGTTTTGGTGAAAGTGTTATTGGCATAGTGGTGGACAATGTTGAAGACTGCATAGAGAGCAAACAAAACAAAGAGGTAGGGGTTGACTTTATTTGCAGTGATGAGTGCAACATCAACAACTTGAATGGTGGCCGTTGGTGTGTTTTGTGTGGTTCAAAGCCACAATTGATAGCAGTACAGGATGTGGTTGATGTTCATGTGTTCTTCTAGTTGCATGGCCTACTGATTTCTCTTGTTTTCTTATATCTGGTGGGTATTGAGTTGGTCATTGGCTAGGTTGTCAGGGGTCTATGTTCTCAATTTGTAACACTGGGGAGAATCTGTACTGTCATATTAGAAGCTTTTATGAAAGTGAATGTCTAGGAATTGTCTTTGGATGGGGAGGTGTTTTTAGCTTAAGGTTTTCTTATCTTATTAGTTCAGTCTGGTCAGTCTGGAAGTGGGTTGTGCACTATTTGACTTTTATTTAGAGATGTGCATTTGCTGTCTGAGTGTTCTTTGGTTTTTTTGGGATGAAAAGGTTTTGTGTTCATTGAGGGGGTGAAAGTATTGATTTCACATTTTGTGGAGTTGTTGAGGGCAACCAGGAATGTCTTCACATTTTCAGGGGTTGGAAAATGCCTCCCCGGGTACAAGGATGTTCAGAGCCAAAGGCAAAATCATAGTTCAGCTCATAATGCCATTTTAGGCCATTTTTTGCATTATGGTGCAACAACATGTCAATTTGTAGGGCCTTATGGCAGCTGCGTTATAATGGCCTTACTGTAGCCCCATCCCTGGGAGTAGATGGGGAAGGTGAGCAAGTGTGCATGAATTAGTTGCAGGGGAAGTCCATGAAGAAGGTATAATGTTGATTGTCTGGCTTAGATTGACTGTTGCAGGTGAATGAAGAGTGAATGGTGAGAAACAGGACTAGGTAGAGATCTGTATAGTTCAGCTGGGTTGAGGTGGCATTTGAGGTTGGAAATGTAGTTGATGCTACATAGAAGAGTGTTGATTAGATAATCTAGTGGTTCTTTGATATGCTGTGTGACGGTACATAAAAGACATTTTCTTTTTCCTGGTGGTGGAGGTAGACTGTGCTGGTGTGACTGATGGTTGTGTTAGTAATTTGAGGGCCGATTTAGAGTTTGGCAGACAGGGGTTTACTACGTCTGGGAGACGGAGTACACTATTGCCAAATTTTGAGATATCCACTGGCCCTGTGGAAATCTCTAGCACTGACAGGAATCTCAGTCAAGGCGGTTCCTGTCAATGCATTGTAAGTTTGACAGATGGCTCCGTCAACATGGCAGGGCTGCATGCCACACTTATACATTTTGTTTTCCAAAAGAAAAACTCATAGTGAGATTTTTATTTTTTTATTTTTTTTAAATGCCCAACTCGCCATAGGGCTTTTCTCCCATAATTGGCTGAGCGGACACATTGCCATATCTCCAACGGCCCTTACTTGATCGGGCTGGCAGAGGTTTATGTCGGAGACAGAGTGATCTCCGCCATTGATACGGATTTCCCTCTCTGCCAATCTCTAAATCGGCCTCTTGGTCAGTAATGTCTTCAATAATGTTTTTTTTGTCTTGGTGGTATGGAAATTGATCACTGAAGAATAGGTAAGGAAGTGGAAAGTGTGCCACTTCATGAATTTTTTATTTGAGGATTTGAAGCCTAGCATTGTGAACTGTTACTTTGCAAGAATTAACATGAATGACAGGTGCACCTCTGATTAGGGTGCACCAACTTAGAACGTTTCAGAAACAACAATTGTACAAGGCAACAAGGTTTTATCTCTGCATTCAGGGCCTAGGCAGAATAAGCCCAAAATTTCTCAGCCGTTTTGATCTAGGCACAGGATGGTAAGAAAAAGAAAAGTGTTGGGACAGAAAAGTCCTTTGCATGGTAATGGATTGCACCCCTACCCTGAGTGCTCAACTGCATCCCTAATGCTGATTTCTGTTGTCATAGGCAAACACGAATCATGCATGTTCTCCATGGCATAGGCCTGTCTCATGGATTGCGGTCTTGTTAGACTGGGAGAGGTGCCCAAAGCGCTACCCTCATAGTAGTAGAAGGTTACAGCCTTCACCAGGAGTTAAGCAGCATGAGCGCGGAGGGGACAGCACAGGGTGTAGTGATCAATAGTAGTGAAAAGGTCCTTATTAACCTGTGTCACTGGTGTAAGGCCTACAGGCTCACTCTCTTTAAAGTTCAGCTGCAGTGTGCTTAACTCATTTCTTGTCCTACATCGGGTTGATGTGAAGTGCTCCACAGCGCAGGAGTGATGTCTCTGTGCTGGGTTTATGTGTTTCTGCGAAGGGTACAGTACAAAGATCATGCAGTACTATGCAGTGTGTGCATGTTAAATGCATATGCTGGGCGTATGTGTGCTTGTAAATGGTACAATGCATAAAGGATGCATTGCTGTTCAGCGTGTGCATGTTAAATGCATATGCTGGGAGGCTGGGTTTTGAGTGCCTTTGAATGATACAATACATGAAGGATGTAGTGCTGTGCAGTGTGTGCAGGCTGTGTGCATATGCAGGGTGTATGTGTACCTGGGAGTGGTACAATACACAAGTGATACAGTGCTAGGCAGTGTGTGCATGTTTAATGCATATGCTGGATGCATATATGCTCATGATTGTCACAATACATGAAGGATACAGTGCTTCGTAGTGCATGTATGGTAAATGTATGTGCTGGATGTATTTGTGTCCATGAGTGGTACAATACATGGGAGATACAGTGCTGTGCAGTGTGTAGGATGTATACATGCACTGGGTGTAAGTGTGCCTGTGAATGGTAGCATGGAAAATTCTGGGTTCCATTTTGGGATGCCAGGCCTGCATGGTGAAGACATGAGAAGGTGGAGTAATCCCCCCCAGACAGATTTGTGTATTGCTGCATTCCTGTAAGCTGGGTGAGACCCACACTAGGGAGGGAAGACCCAGTTTCCCCCATACACTTAGTGCTCTTTGATTCAGTGAGAGGGCTGATAAGAGAATCATCAAGAATAGGGCTGGGGGCCCTGGACTAAACTTTTGATGCACATAACACTGTGGCTGACATCCAGATGTGAACTTTAGTCTCTCCCATGACCTGTGTTGTGGGACTATCAGCTTCGGAGTCTCTCCTACTGTGACAGACTGCTTTTCAAGAGAAAGAGAGAGCAGAAGAGTGGAGTGGACACTTCAAAAGAAGCAGAACCCCAACATAAAACTTCAAAGACTCAGTCCCTAAATCATATTTGGTGTCTGGAATGGACTACGAGAAGGGGAGTCTAGCCCCCAAAATGTGTCATCTCCCAAGCAGACAGATTAGCTGTGTGAGGAAGGGAAGCTTTGCAAGACTTCTGCCTGTGACCAGTATTGGAGGCCAAAGTTTGCTAGTCTCCCTGCTGGGTGAGGGGACATTACCCATGGAAACCAAGACAACATGCCCTGGTACCTGGCGCATCAGCACCTGACTGCTTGCACAGACCAGTGTGCTCTGTGAGGAAGATGAGGGCTTTGGAGGGAGTGAGGTCCAATCAGAGACCTGTCAAGTGGACTTCCTTTGCAAGGTGTGAGGAAACAGCTGTTGTATCGATCAAGTCATTGCCCGTGTGCAAAGCAGAGTCGGCGACCACCATATGCCAGGAGGTCCACAGTGAATTGAGCCATGTGCGACACTGCGCCGATTGGGTCGGAGCTTGTAAGTAGTGCTGAATTCGACATATGGCAGGCGTGGCCACAGATATGAAAACTGCTGTGTGGTAAGGACCGTAGCCTTGAGCGGTAGCAGTAGGCAACTTGTATGCCAGGACGGGCTGCTGTGAAAGAATTCACTGTGCTGATCAAGCCGAAGCCTGTGCATCATGGGATACGGTGACCCTGTATGCCAGAGGGGGTCTTCGGGAGCACCAAGAACTGCAATCTAATCTGCAACCCGGCTGAAGAAGTGGACATGTCATTGGAGCATCTGCATTTTACCACCCAGGCGTGGGACTTAAGACAGGATTGTTGCAACCCTACACCGGGAGATGATCCAGACACTTAACCCACAGGAGGAGCTAAAGAGAGTCTCCGGTTGCTTCTGGAATGCGGGTAAAAGACTCTGCCCTCTCTAACTGCAGCCGCAAGGGCAATGTGCAGCTGAACCACTTAGACTTTACTGCAACTGCTGCAAGTGCCCGCGGACAGGGCTCATACGGAATACCAGACGCTTTACCCTGCCGGAACGGGTAAGACTGATTTTGGCCATCTTCGCCCCTGGGGAACTTGCTGCAAAATTAGCATTGTAGCGCTGGAACACTATTGACTTTAAGTTAGAATCAAATTAAGAAAGGGTATTGGCCCAGTTGCTCAGAGTCTTTAGTAGGTCATGCCCTGCGACATCAGGAGTAAAAGGTCCCAACCTCTATGTGTGGGGAAAGTAGCTCCAGTGTGACCCATGGCCCTCTGAAAGGGGTTCTTATAAAAGGTATTTGATTCAGACATCAGAAGCAAACACTAATTAAAGTAGAGATAAACTTAAACATTAATATTTTTGATACTGATTAATCATACTCAAAGAGATAACTTTACAAAAAGGCACTAGCTATAAATCAACATTTCAACATCATTATTTGAATACAATATAGTGCTAGTCAAATTCACAAGAAAAATGTGTGTTTGTCAATTAACAAATGAGAGGGTGGTTAATGAGCATCAAGAATTCAAACTAAAAACACAGTCCATCCCACCAATAACTATTAAAATTTTCCATTTGTTTGAGGCCATGGTTTTTAAATGAGTTTGTAAAACGCCAGTACACAACAAGGACAACTGAGCAAAATATGACAAAAAAGAGTTCAATGATTTATACTAGCTTTGGAACAATCCTGAAAATACTAAAATTAGCTAAAAAGTTGAGAAGAATTGTTCACTGGTCACGATAAACACTTTTATGTCTGAGGCCAACATTCATGAACATTGAGTGATAAGAGCACATAATTAATATAACTAATCTAGCTGCCAAATGTAGCACAGTAATTAAACATGTTTAGAGGAATCTGAAGAGGAAGAGAAAAGGATGGATTACTGACAAGATAAACTGTTTTTACCCACCAAAACCCAACTATATATGTACTTCCAGAAATACACAAAGCCCCTGTTAAACCACCAGGCAGATCAACATTTAGCCGTATTCAATCTATTTTACAGCAATTGTGCATAAATATGAATACAATTTTACAACCACCCAGAGGCAGTATCTGAAACTGTTACATTGCTTTGTGAGGAAGTGATGTGCATATTGAAATCACATTGCCTGCAAACCTAAGGTTTCCATTTAAAATGGAACACATTCGCATTAATAAGGAATGAGCAAAAGACCTCGACCTATATCTTTATCAGTGACACATTAATATTTAGGAAAGATCCTCATCAAACACTGGAAGAAATTTTTCATAATTGAACAGGGTTCTTTGCTGGATTCATTTCATGGCAACAATCAGTGAAAATTCTAATCAGTATTTGGAAGTTCAGATAGACATTGTGATTGGCACTTGGAAAACATCTTTATTTAACAAACCTACAGATTTTAATAACGCTCTACACCAAGTGAGCTTCAATTGCCTTTCCTTAATAAAACTTCTACCTTGTTCCCAGGTGACAGGAGCAAAGCACATTTCCTCTGATAACAGGATTATGAGATTAGTAAAAACATTATTACCGAGACATTTCTAATGGGGGATACCCAAAAGAAATGATTTAAATATAATAGAGGGGACTGAATAATTCATTCTGAAGTACTAAAAGAAAAAAACATAAAAAACACAGGACCATACTTTTTCATTTTTACATATGCTAAACAATCTACAGCCATCAAGAACCCCATTTTAAAGCATTGGTCCATTATCAAATGTGGTGAGGATAAAAGCTTCCTATTTAAAGAATGACCACAGTTTTGCTATTCAAGCTCTGTAGACATGTATTACACTTCCTGACATATGTAAAAAATATTTTTTCATCTGGCACTTACAATGTCACAATTGGCACCATCATGTGCCTCAACTGAGTAGACTAAAATAATGTAAATAAACCTCACAAAAACTATTTTCTCCTTTCAGAAAAAGAGAGAAAATTAAATTCCACTCCGCATATGTATTTTTATAATTAAGTTCCCAACCGGGCTTTTTTATGTGGAGAAAACATCCGGAACATTACAAATTTGTGGGTGAGCATAAAAGTGACAGGTACATATTGAAGTATTAAAATATTGTAAGTTCTGTTTAAAATGATTTGAAAAACCCTGGTAAGCATTGCGGTCAGTTGGAGACGTAGAGAATTTAGCAAAACGAAACAGCACCCTTCATAATTCTCATACACACTTTTTAAATAAGGGTTTTAACAAACATATTTGTGCAAAATGTAAAGCTGTCCAAAAGCAAATTTTATAAGTCAGGATTGCCTCAAACAACCCAGGGTGAAGAAATTTCGAGTATATCTAACTCCATGGATCTCAATTTCACAAAACTGATAACAAAAACGATTTAGCATGGTGACCCTCAGATATTTCTGCAGTGCCAATTTTGGATAGATTGTAATAGATTTGCAGAATGTTTCACCTTGAAAGTTCCTCCGCATCTTGAAGATAGATGCTGCTTAACAACGTACTTAAAAGTAGCAGATGTCCCCTGGCTATCCCAGTAAGGAGAAAGTTCCAAATCCAGGCTAGCTGAACACTAATATTTAACCTACATGTGGTTGCTGCACTTCTTCTGACAACAATGACAAAGGTAGAGCCATATAACTTTTTTAACTGTGCCAGGACTAGCACATCTTCCTCCAGTGCAGTATTTTATAAAGTTTGTTTATGAGACCAGCTGTTTGTTTACATAATGCAATTAAAAATATTGATTTGTACAACTTGATTTGCACATTGCCCAGCCAGAGGGCTAAACTAAAAAAAGATATCCCTTGCACGTAAATCAATGAGGGTAGAAATTGTATCTTCTAATACAAGAAGCAGAGAAGGACTGTGCAGTTTTTAAAGAGGCTCCACAATGTTAAAGAAAGAATATTACTGGGGGTTTTAGCATGGCTCAATGACATCTATTTCTACTAAGTTCTTCTAACCAAATGCTGAGGCAATAAGATGTCACGCGTTCAATATTGCAGTATCCAAACTTCAAAAATAATTTTTTTACTTTCTTTTCCCCAAAAGGTTTTAGTTTAATTGATTTCTAACTCATGATCGTCACAAAACATTTTCAGGGAATTCATAGACCTCTGTAATGCGAGCCTTGTGTTAGAGAGAAAGAACAACCAAATAGTCCACATGTTGGAGAAACAAACTTCTGTGTGTGGCAAGGGCAGGAAAAGGCAGGGAAGCCGGTGGTTACATGTGCAAGATAAGATGGTAGATCAGCAGTACATAGGCTGAAAGGCGAAGCCGCAACCTCACTTAAGCCAAGGGTAGTTGGTATTTTTCTAGAGACAAGTGCCCTGATGCACACAAGTAAAGTAAATATACAAGTGTATATTTAATCATGTGTGTATTTATCCTTCACCCAGGTGTAACCCTCCAAATGTTTTCTATTCACCACCATTTCCTAGTGAAGGTTTATGCCTAGGTGTAGACATAGATGTCTCCACTCCCTCAAGTGAAGGGGTGGAGCGTCCTACAACAAAATGTGCAAGTGTAAAGTTGCTACTAGTAACTTTTCACCTGTTAGAGGAGAGCTGCAACAAGGGGGTAGATACCTCCCTATGGGCATGTCCGGAAAAATTATGAAAGATTATTATTTACGAAAGACTATTTTAATGTAGAATATAAATGTAAATCAATTTAAAATATTTTTTTATTAATGTGCAAATAATAAATTCACATTTTACAGCACATTAAGGGCCCGATTTTCAAAGGGCCTCTGCACTTGTGGTGGAGGCCCCTCAGTCGTGGAGGGGAGCGTACTCAGGGTGGGACCTCTGCAATAAGAGGCTGAAGTGTGGAGGTCTCGCCACGAGTGTGGGTCTGCCACCACAACTGCGGTGCCTCCGCCATGAGTACGGTGGCGCTTTGTGAATCAGGCCCTAAACATTCAAATCAAAGGTGTATTAAATAACTATATTAAGTTACTTTATACATTATAATTTTAAATAATGATAAAAAATACTCACTCTCACTATTTTTTTTAATTTGTATCTAATATTTAGTGCACAAGGTTAATTGTGATACATTTAAGTAATTCCTTTCTTTTATAAAGTTAAATCTATTTTGCAATTAACATTATTAGTAGTAGTAGTATTATTAGTATTATTATTATTATAAATCAATAATTATATACACATTTTAATTTATACAGAAAGATATATCTAGATATATATATCTATATACCTATATATATGATCAGCTCACACTCCAAAGAATTGAAGGAACCGCACTCACGGATGGTGATAAAGACCCGGTATTTATTTAACCCGGTCCAACAAAAACAGGACGCGTTTCGGCTTGCGCCTTTTACAACTGTAAATTCATTCGACATCAGCGCCATTTTAAACACAATGCGCATGTGTAATTCATTCATCAACATAAAAAGCAGACTTGACGACAACATTAATCCATTTGTCCCCGCCATCTTGGAATGGCTAAATATCTCTCTGTGTATCGGAGTCCACATGACCACAGGTTGATACATTGTTTCAATGATATTAAAAACCATATTATCATTAAACATATATATCGAAAATAATTATTAACAGTATTCACTCTATCGATTTTTTACATAGAACAATTATATATTCATTCTCCATTCCGTAAACCGGTGGTCAGTTTTATTAGGCGGGTAAATGTCTGTAATAATACACTCAGAAAATTAAATCAACCAATCACGCTCTATATGAGCATTGCTGTTTCATGTTACAAATTCAAGTGCAATAACTGGCAGTGATTAATATAATTCAAATTATATGCAGTTAATCTCATGGCAAAAAATTGATACATGGCAAATTATCCTGCTCTGAATGAGCAAAAACTCTGTTACTTGATACCATATTTTAGCAGAATGAACCAAATATTTCAAATTACATGGACACACTAAACAGTAAACGCAGAAGGGGGTGTTACATGTCAAGAATTTATTTATCTCTCTGGGATTCCTACAACCTGGTATATCATATGTTAAGGTCTTAGGACTATTTTTACATGCCTTGCATCTAGTGCAAGGAAAAAATCCCGTGAGATCACTTATTCTGGGATTTCTGGGATTGAGTTCAAAATGGCTCTGTACTAGATTGTCCCTTAGTGAGCGACTTCTGCAGTAGGTGATTTTAGGATAGTTGGGTAACTTATTCCCAATAACCGAATCAGTCTTTAAGATATGGCAATTTCGCTTAAAGATATTATGAACAGAGCGTGCTTCGCTGGAAAAGGTCGTGATTAGTCTGAGTTCTGAATCAATCTCTAGACTCACATCCTCATTACTTTTTCTATCTTTGGAATACAAAATTACAGAATTACAAAAGAAGAATATAATCGGAGCATCAATGAATATAAATGCATGATACAGAGGTGGTACCAGCAGGGAATGTTAAATCAGGACGAAATACGGTTTCTAAATTGCCCTCATCCTGTAACACCAACATTCTATCATCTCCCAAAAATTCATAAGGATGCAAGGACACCACCAGGTCGCCCTATTATTTCTTCGAAAGGCAGTCTTACAGAACATCTGTCACAATTTATTGATTGCTTCCTAACACAATTTGTTAAGACTCTGCCTTCCTTTGTACGTGATACAAAAGACTTTATTCGAATAAATTCCAATATCAGCTGGGAACCTGATATGCTGATGGTGGTGTTGGACATCACGAGTCTTTATACTTGTATAGATCACACGCAAGGCATAGAGGCAATTAGATTCTTTCTGAAAAGCAGATCGTTGAAACTGGTTGAGCACAATGTAATGTTAATTGAATTCCTCACATTCTGTCTAAACAATAACATTTTTCTTTTTCAGAAACAACTATACCTACAGTTGAAAGGCACAGCCATGGGCACCTGCTTCTCCCCCAGCTATACGAATTTATTCGTAGGCTGGTGGGAGAAGCAGGTGGCATGGGCTGATCACAATCACAGATGGGTCTCTTGTATTGTAGGCTGGTACCGCTATATAGACGACTTGTTTATATTATGGAAGGGACCTAGGGATGAGGTGGAGCAGTACATTGATGTATTAAATGACAATACATTTAATCTTCAATTTAGTGGAGAGATCAGTGCCACTGAAGTGAGTTATTTGGACCTCAGAGTATTTATCGTAGATGGTCAAATCTGCACTTTCCTATTTCGTAAGTCCACGGCGGGCAATTCGATACTAGAAGCACACAGCAGCCACCCCATTTCGTTGAAAAAGAGTATTCCTTATGGGGAATTACTACGCATGAAGAGAAATTGTACCAGACAAGAAGACTTTGTGCAGGCAGCTAGTGAGGCCCTAGAGAGATTTAAAAGTCGAGGATATTCTGACACTCTACTGAAAAAGACATTGGACAGAGTCGAGAGGATCCCCAGAAAAAATCTACTCAAAGATAGAAAAAGTAATGAGGATGTGAGTCTAGATATTGATTCAGAACTCAGACTAATCATGACCTTTTCCAGCGAAGCACGCTCTGTTCATAATATCTTTAAGCGAAATTGGCATATGTTAAAGACTGATTCGGTTATTGGGAATAAGCTACCCAACTCTCCTAAAATCACTTACCGAAGAAGTCGCTTGCTAAGGGACAATCTAGTACAGAGCCATTTTGAACTCAATCCCAGAAATCCCAGAATAAGTTATCTCACTGGATTTTTCCTTGCACTAGATGCAAGGCATGTAAAAATAGTCCTAAGACCTTAACATATGATATACCAGGTTGTAGGAATCCCAGAGAGATAAATAAATTCTTGACATGTAACACCCCCTTCTGCGTTTACTGTTTAGTGTGTCCATGTAATTTGAAATATATTGGCAGCACCATCCATCCGACCAAAAAAAGAATTTTGGAACATGCAAGGGCCATTGAAAAGAACGACCCGGCCTATCCGGTTGCGAGGCATTTTTCAGTATTTCATCAAAGTGATCGGAAATTATTACGATTTTTTTGCCTCGATCATGTTCCATTATACGAAAGAGGGGGTAATAGGGAACTTAAACTCCGTAGACTGGAGTCTAGATTCATCATTGCCCTTCAGACACGTGCTCCCATGGGATTGAACATAGGAGAGGAACTGGCAATCCATTTGGGTTAAGTTCTCGATAATATCCTGAGAGTTATTGTGCCCGTCTAATATCATGAAAGTCATCGAACATAAGATTTGGTTCATTCTGCTAAAATATGGTATCAAGTAACAGAGTTTTTGCTCATTCAGAGCAGGATAATTTGCCATGTAACAATTTTTTGCCATGAGATTAACTGCATATAATTTGAATTATATTAATCACTGCCAGGTATTGCACCTGAATTTGTAACATGAAACAGCAATGCTCATATAGAACGTGATTGGTTGATTTAATTTTCTGAGTGTATTATTACAGACATTTACCCGCCTTATAAAACTGACCACCGGTTTACGGAATGGAGAATGAATATATAATTGTTCTATGCAAAAAATCGATAGAGTGAATACTGTTAATAATTATTTTCGATATATATGTTTAATGATAATTTGGTTTTTAATATAATTGAAACAATGTATCAACCTGTGGTCATGTCGACTCCGATACATGGAGATATATTTAGCCGTTCCAAGATGGCGGGGACAAATGGATTAATGTTGTCGTCAAGTCTGCTTTTTATGTTGATGAATGAATTACACATGCGCATTGTGTTTAAAATGGTGCTGATGTCGAATGAATTTACAGTTGTAAAAGGCGCGAGCCGAAACACGTCCTGTTTTTGTTGGGCCGGGTTAAATAAATACAGGGAATTTATCACCATCCGTGAGTGCGGTTCCTTCAATGCTTTGGAGTGTGAGCTGATCATATTTTCGTGGACCACCACCACGCAAAGACCGCACCCGCACCGGAGTGCTCACCGCGCTTTTTTTGGTGGTTTGGAGCTTCATACATATATATATATATATATCTATACCTATATATATATATATATATATATTTCCTGCAATGTGGTTCTTGCCGGAGCATGCAGCAGCGGGTGCAGGCGTTGGGCCGAACCAAGCCAAAATCAATTTTTGAACAAAGGACGCCGCACTCTGGAATCTTGCAAAGTGTGATTTATTACAGAGCCAGTCTGTCACACGACGCGTTTCGGCCAGTACGGCCTATCTCACGGTAGGGGGCACTACTTTTACATCTGTTTTTATATCATTTCCTGTGAGTATACATTCCCATGGAATTCTGGGAATTGTAGTTTTAATTCTAAAAAATACAGATTACCTCGTGACAGAGTCATATTTTACAGTTAATGAACACATTGTTTTACTAAACACCTATCAATGATTGACCAGTGTATATTTTGTACAATATGCCTTTGCATAGATATGGCAATAATGAATTATTGTCCAATTTTATCACATTGCAGACATTTATTGTGTAAATAGTGTATTGATTGCATTGATATGGGAAGTACATTCAAGGTAATAATAGTCTATGCATCTTGGTTTTATATGGCATATTGTTCATGGCGTGGGGGGTATAGTACCCTCTTTTTCATGAGATCCAGTATTGAGTTGGTCTAAGTTCAACAATTTTCGGGTCACAGTTTTTCGGTTGGTTTTATAGCATTGATGGTATTTTGCATTTTGTAGCTAGTTCCTATGGTTTGAAGCGATGTATTTACAGGTGAACATAAAATTCTTCATCAATGTTCATCCCCTTCGGATTTTTGGTGCGAAGTCTGATTATATATTTCGACTCTAGTTGCCTGAGTCTCCTTTTTCTGTCGCCCATTCTTTCGTTGATTTCCACAGTGTCTATACCAAAGAAAGCCATGTTTCGCCAGTCTCCATTTTGGCACATGAGTAGATGTTTGGCAGTTGCATAGGTTTGATCTTTGTTTTTTACTGCCCAGATGTGTTCCAGAATCCGTTTTTTAAGCATACAGGTGGTACTACCTATGTACATAAGGCCACAATTGCATTGGATGGCATAAACTACATATTGAGTTGTGCAAGTTATTTATTTTTTTTTTTTTATATGGATGATCCTTCCTTCAGGATCTCTTATATCTTTTTTATTAGTTCCAATTTTGCACGCTTTGCAGTTGTTACACTTTTTAAAGCCAGTTTGTTGTTGTTCAAGCCAATTTTTTTCTTTTGATTTTGATTGGAAGTGACTTTGTACTAATGTGTCTTTAAGTGAGGATGCCTTTCTATAGGTGATTTGTGGTCTTTCACCGATGATTTTAGCAATATCTTGGTCTTGTTGAAATAGAGGCCAATATTTTTGAATGCTTTGTCTGATTTTATGTGCCTCTTTACTGAAAGTTAGTATAAGCCTTGGGGCTGTTTGCTTGTCACATTGATTTTGATTTCTCTTTTTCTTATCATATTTTTTTAACAGAATTTCTGTTCGTGTGATCTTTTCAATTTTCTCCCTGTTTTTATTAAGATCTCTTTCTTTGTATCCTCTCTTTTTAAGTCTCTCCTCACTTTTGATGATTTCTTTTTCCGCTTCTTCATCTTTGGAGCAATTACGTCGCATCCTGATGAATTCCCCGAATGGGATACTTTTCAATAACGGTTTGGGGTGGAAACTGTCTGCATGGAGAATGCTGTTTGTTGAAGTTTTCTTTCTATAGAGGGTGGTCTGTATTTGCCCATTCTCAATGTAGACTGTGATGTCCAGAAAGTCTATCTTGTGACGGCTAACAGAGCATGTGAAGGAGAGTCCAATGTTGTTGTCATTTAAGGATTTAAAGTATTCCATGAACTCCTCCTTGTTTCCGTTCCAAATTAGAAACAGATTGTCAATGTAGCGTGTCCATAATACGATCTTCTCCAGGGCCTTATTGTTGTTAGGGCCCCAGGCTAATTCCTTCTCCCACCATCCCATAGTTAGATTTGCATAATTTGGGGAGAAGGAAATGCCCATGGCACAGCCACATAGTTGGTGGTATATCTCGTGGTCAAAGAAAAAGATATTATTTAGGCACATTTTTATCATTGTCAGGAGCATTGCTGAGTGTTCTAATTCGCCAATATTCCGCTGTTTTAGAAAGTACGCACAGGCATTTACTCCCACTGAGTGTTCGATTGATGTATATAAAGACATTACGTCAATCGTTATCATGATGTATGATGGATTCCATGCTATGTTTGACAGTACAAGTAAGAAATCCCCTGTGTCTTGAATGTAGGAGCTTAAGTTTTGGACCATAGGAGTGAGGTAGTGGTCTACATAGGATGAAATATTTTCATATAATGAATCGCATGATGATACAATTGGTCTGCCGGGAGGGTTAATCAAGGTTTTGTGAATTTTCGGTAGAAAATATACCGTGGGAATTGTTGGATTTTCTTTGAGAAGATATTGTCGTTCTTCAACATTGATTAGATTCTGATCGTGCCACTCATCCAAACTGCTTTTTACATCCTGAATCATTTTGTGAATGGGATTGTGTGTTAGTTTCTGATATTTGTTGGGATCATGTAATTGGTGATATGCTTCTTTTTTGTAATCGCTTGTATTTTGAATCACAATGTTACCGCCCTTATCTGCGGGCTTGATAATTATGTTGGAATTGTTCGCCAATGATTGGATAGCTTGGTTTTCTCTTGTTGACACATTTTCCCTTTGTTTGTTGTTTCTTAATTTATCCATTTTATCAATATCATTCATCACAGCTTCAGAGAAAGAGTCAATCTTGTTGCCCGGTGATAGTTGTGGGCAGTATCTTGATTTATTTTTAAAGCCACTGCTTTTATGTTGTTTGGTGTTGATTTCAAGGTCTTGAAGCATTTGAATCTCAGTAATCTCATCATCTTGAAATTCATTGGCTAGATCATATTAGTTTTTTAAAAACGGAATTTCTTCTATAGTTAGTTCTTGGTCATTATCTGTGTCTCTGATCTCTATTTGTTCGCTATTGGCCTCTTGAGTGATCGAAATTTGATTGATTTGAGGTTGTTTTCCAGCATGTACTTTGGTAAGTTTAAGTTTGCGAACATATTTATATATGTCGATTTTAGTGTTGGTATAGTTAAGATGTTTTTGCGGACAGAAAGAGAGACCTTTGTTGAGTATTTGGCATTCCATTTTTGTTGGTGTATAGTCTGATAAGTTGATGATTAAATTGTCTCCATTTAATTCTTCTTGGTTCGATTCCTCAACGGATATTGCCTTTTTCTGTTTAGATCGTCGGGTTTTCCTGGAGCTTCTAAAGACTTTGTATTGCCTCTTCCAAACCCTCTGCCTCTTCCTCTGCCTTGTACTTGGTTCCGTGATAGATTTTGATCCAGGTTGACAAGGCGCATTTCCTCTAAAAAAGTGATTTTATTTGGTACATTCCTACTAGTGGTTGCTTCAATTTCACTACCACTAATGTCCGATTTGCTGCCTGTTTCCCCTCCTGCTTTTGATAGCTTTGTGGCGTAATTGATCTTCAATGCATCGAAGCGTCTTGCGAATATTAGTATCTGTCCTTGTTTGTAATCTGTTTCATCCCTGGTATATTTTCTCTGTTTGCGTTGTTGGATTTCCTCCTCGTATTTTTCTAGCCGGTCCTCCATTTTTTTGCGTAATTTATTCATCTCTTCTTTATCATGTTGGTTAATTTTGGTCTCTAGATCTTTGATTGCTGTATGTACTTCATTTAAATCCATTTCGGCATATTTAATGAGAATCCTCATCATATTTTTGCTACATTCCATATTATTGGCACCCCACTCTTCCAACATATCCGTCCGTGTGTCCGGATGCGTGGGCACAGTAAAGATCCTTAATGCGCGCGCGTGTCTACTTCAAGATATTTTTGTAATGCCAGTATTTCCTAGCTTTTACTTATTTCTTTTTTGTATTGTTTCTCGATTTGGAGAAATAGTTGTTTCAATGTGGGATTAGATTCATTTGGAGTTGTCGATCTTATGGACACTGCCGCTCCTTCCTGGCTGCCTGGTTGAAACATTGTTGCTACTTTCTGCGCTCGTTTGGCTTTACGTGCTTCCATTGTTGCTTATAGATCAATTCCTACGTTGCTCTGTTAAGGTGAATAGCAATGTTGTTCGTTTTATTGTTAGTTGTTCTTACGTATTCTGGCTGTGTCTGTTAGAATACATTAATACAAGATTCCCCCTTTAATGTGGTTAGAGCGCGGCGTGTTGCTATGACCGATTCTAGCTATGCCGATCTCCGTGTATTCCTATAATCAAGTCGCTTCGATTTCGAGTTTCAGTGCCAGTTTTATCGCCTTATAGCTTAAACACTCACCCTGTGGGGAGACTCATGTGCGGTCGGGGCTCTCTGCTCCGTCCTCCAGCGCTCAACCCGGCGAGCTTGGCGTCTTCACGGCTTCCTCTCGATCGGTCGCTTCCGACGTAGATTAGATTTCCTGCAATGTGGTTCTTCCCGGAGCGCGCAGCAGCGGGTGCAGGCGTTGGGCCGAACCAAGCCAAAATCAATTTTTGAACAAAGGACGCCGCAATCTGGAATCTTGCAAAGTGTGATTTATTACAGAGCCAGTCTGTCACACCGACGCGCTTCGGCCAGCACGGCCTATCTCACGGTAGGGGGCACTACTTTTACATCTGTTTTTATATCATTTCCTGTGAGTATACATTCCCATGGAATTCTGGGAATTGTAGTTTTAATTCTAAAAAATACAGATTACCTCGTGACAGAGTCGTATTTTACAGTTAATAAACACATTATTTTACTAAACACCTATCAATGATTGACCAGTGTATATTTTGTACAATATGCCTTTGCATAGATATGGCAATAATGAATTATTGTCCAATTTTATCACATTGCAGACACTTATTGTGTAAATAGTGTATTGATTGCATTGATATGTGAAGTACATTCAAGGTAATAAAAGTCTATGCATCTTGGTTTTATATGGCATATTGTTCATGGCGTGGGGGGTATAGTACCCTCTTTTTCATGAGATCCAGTATTGAGTTGGTCTAAGTTCAACAATTTTCGGGTCACATTTTTCGGTTGGTTTTATAGCATTGATGGTATTTTGCATTTTGTAGCTAGTTCCTACGGTTTGAAGCTATGTATTTACAGGTGAACATAAAATTCTTCATCAATGTTCATCCCCTTCGGATTTTTGGTGCGAAGTCTGATTATATATTTCGACTCTAGTTGCCTGAGTCTCCTTTTTCTGTCGCCCATTCTTTCGTTGATTTTCACAGTGTCTATACCAAAGAAAGCCATGTTTCGCCAGTCTCCATTTTGGCACATGAGTAGATGTTTGGCAGTTGCATAGGTTTGATCTTTGTTTTTTACTGCCCGGATGTGTTCCAGAATCCGTTTTTTAAGCATACAGGTGGTACTACCTTTGTACATAAGGCCACAATTGCATTGGATGGCATAAACTACATATTGAGTTGTGCAAGTTATTTTTTTGTTGATATGGATGATTCTTCCTTCAGGATCTCTTATATCTTTTTTATTAGTTCCCATTTTGCACGCTTTGCAGTTGTTACACTTTTTAAAGCCAGTTTGTTGTTGTTCAAGCCAATTTTTTTCTTTTGATTTTGATTGGAAGTGACTTTGTACTAATGTGTCTTTAAGTGAGGATGCCTTTCTATAGGTGATTTGTGGTCTTTCACCGATGATTTTAGCAATATCTTGGTCTTGTTGTAATAGAGGCCAATATTTTTGAATGCTTTGTCTGATTTTATGTGCCTCTTTACTGAACGTTAGTATAAGCCTTGGGGCTGTTTGCTTGTCACATTGATTTTGATTTTGATTTCTCTTTTTCTTATCATATTTTTTTACCAGAATTTCTGTTTGTGTGATCTTTTCAATTTTCTCCCTGTTTTTATTAAGATCTCTTTCTTTGTATCCTCTCTTTTTAAGTCTCTCCACACTTTTGATGATTTCTTTTTCCGCTTCTTCATCTTTGGAGCAATTACGTCGCATCCTGATGAATTCCCCGAATGGGATACTTTTCAATAACGGTTTGGGGTGGAAACTGTCTGCATGGAGAATGCTGTTTGTTGAAGTTTTCTTTCTATGGAGGGTGGTCTGTATTTGCCCATTCTCAATGTAGACTGTGATGTCCAGAAAGTCTATCTTGTGACGGCTAACAGAACATGTGAAGGAGAGTCCAATGTTGTTGTCATTTAAGGATTTAAAGTATTCCATGAACTCCTCCTTGTTTTCGTTCCAAATTAGAAACAGATCGTCAATGTAGCGTGTCCATAATACGATCTTCTCCAGGGCCTTATTGTTGTTAGGGCCCCAGGCTATTTCCTTCTCCCACCATCCCATAGTTAGATTTGCATAATTTGGGGAGAAGGAAATGCCCATGGCACAGCCACATAGTTGGTGGTATATCTCGTGGTCAAAGAAAAAGATGTTATTATTTAGGCACATTTTTATCATTGTCAGGAGCATTGCTGAGTGTTCTAATTCGCTAATATTCCGCTGTTTTAGAAAGTACGTACAGGCATTTACTCCCACTGAGTGTTCGATTGATGTATATAAAGACATTACGTCAATCGTTATCATGATGTATGATGGATTCCATGCTATGTTTGACAGTACACGTAAGAAATCCCCTGTGTCTTGAATGTAGGAGCTTAAGTTTTGGACCATAGGAGCGAGGTAGTGGTCTACGTAGGATGAAATATTTTCATATAATGAATCGCATGTCCTTTATTCACCTGAGGACAATTATGTCTGTTATAACGAGGGAGAAGTCGGTAGGGAAGTTTGCTGCGTGCCGCTTGTGTTGCCTTTGAAAAAGGAATGGGAATTCTGAAACGCATCAAGCATGAGAAACTCACTGTCATGTGTTTGCGACTCACCATATGCAGCTCGTTGTGAATAAAAGCCTGTTGATGTGAGCGCTTCGCCTGGGGACACACTTTTCTTGTACCCAGGACCACCAGAGTGACTCCAATGGTTGTTGTGCTTCAGATCCTCTGTGACCATAAGCAAAAGATTGCCTTAGTTAAAAAATAGTTAGAGCACAATGCTCCAGTACAATTACTAACTTAATCTACTTGCACAAGAGATTACAACAGAGTGGTGTAATATTATGTGGGAACAGATCTGCTACCAGCTGGAGAGAGTGGAAATTCCAGTGAATGAATGTGAAGGAAATACAGTGGACACCCACAAACCTGTGACTTCATAGCTGTTCACTAACTTTTCCAAGATAAATTCCCACCATGAATACAATATGAGGTTTACTCCTGTCAAATGTAAGCGTACATCACTCGCCATGGAGGGAATGAGGAGCGAACACCTCTAAAATTGATGAGTCTGTAAGGGAGAGTGTAGATATGTACAAACGCACTTTTTCCAAACATTTGCACATGCATGAATTGCTTATGTAAATGATCAGCTATGTGAATAATACTGAAAAGCTGTGACTGCCACAGCTTCCCAGGAGTACTGCTGGACACTACTATAAAGTAGGTGTAAACCTACAGGTGTAGATTTACAAATGTCTTCGTGTATTCAACATTGCATTCCTATGTGCTTATGTAATTCTGAATGTGATTTATCCTTATTGTGTTTATTTGGATATATGAAAGAAATCAAAACAGTACTGACATCAGACTTCTTGTATCTATTTGTGTAAAAATGTAAACAAATATATTTTCCATTGCTGTTGCCCATGCTACAGGGCATGATGGAAGGTCCGGGAGAAAAATACTATTCACAAGAGGCACATATGGTTCGCATTGCAGTTTATCCTCACATCCCCTTATAGTTGTCAAATTCAGCCTTGTGGCCAAAAAAAGAAGCATTTATAACCAGAACGGACTGCGCCCGGTGAGGCATTATAAGCATATTTGATACATGTATTTCACAACATTTCTAGCAGTATTTTTTCTAAATGAGCAGTTAATTGGGAATATAACTCTTGTTCTGTTTTGTTCTGAAGATCTGTGGGTTATTAACTGTATTTGTAATTCTAAATTGTTTTTATATAGAACTTACTAACCCTGACGTGGCGTTGAAGTACTTTCTAGCAAGTAGCACGCTTCTCCACCACCCCAGGTTAGAGGTAAGTAGCTAGTAAATTAGTAAAAAGTGTTTTATGGTTTTTATTTTTTATTTATTGGGCTTTTTTTTGTTTTCTTGCTGATTAATTGTGGTAAGTGTGTTATGTTAGTGCTAATTGAGAACGCATACTTTTACTGTATTGTTTTGGAAAGAATGTAGTACTTGCTACCTGGCCAGGGCCCCAGAGAGAGGACTGTATTATTGTTAAAGGCACAGGTAAGTGCTGGAGCTAGTCAGCTACCGTTTTCTATGGAAGGTGTGAATAAAGGTGCACCTAACCTCTCCCCCTCTAGCTGCGACACAGCTGGGTCTAAGAAGAAGTTCCGCCTGAGAAACATGAAGGTGCAGATCTGCAATTGTGTTGCTCATACTAGGTTAGTTCCCCCTCTGTGAGCTCTCAAACAACTCAAATGGAAGCCTAATATGCTTGTAGAAATGGAAATCTGGAGACCAATTCCATTATTCCTGGGCTGGGTTGTAAGAGTACTGCATGTTACCTGTAACAACTTGCCTGGGCTTTCAATTAATTACGCACCAACTGCAGTTGGGGACTTTGAGGGTCCTTAGGTAAGCTTTTGTAAATCCTGTCACATTGCTTGCAATCCTGTCTCCATTTGCCAGAACAATGGTGGTTCAGGTTAGATCTGGCTAGCTTCAAATTAAAATAATGTTACATAACACTGATGGTTTGGCTTCTTGCCAGGCCTAAAACTTCCTTTTTAACACATATAAGTCACGTCTAGGGTAGGCCCTAAACAGCCCACAGGACAAGTTGTAGTGTATTAAAAAGTTGGACATGTACTTTTAACTTTTACATGTCCTTGTAGTGAAAAACTTTTAAATTCATTCTTTACTACTGCAAGGCCTACCTTTCCGATAGGATAGCATTGGGTTAACTTATTACATTTAATAAGTGATAACTTTCAATTGGGAGCAGGTAAGAATGCCGAGTTTGCTGTCTAAAGAATTACAATTTAAAACCATCTATGACTTGATGAGGGGGAGGAGCTGTCACCTATCACACTTGCATATCACAAAGGCTCTGCCTGAGCACACTCACAAAGGATTTGATGCTAGTCTACTATGACTCCAGGCAAGCTGGGGCCAGGGCAGAGAGGCAGGACATCCCAAACACCTCTGGGGTTGGAAACCTCCAGAACCTTCTCCTACTTCAAAGTGGGCACATGTATAAATATTGGAGCCTCAGACCCAACTCTTCAGTACACCTTTGTGGAAGACTCAAAAGGACTACTATGCTGCTCTGCAAAAAGGGCTGCTACTCTGTTGCCCTATTGCCCTGCTACCTGAGTGAAAAGGATTGGACCTGCATCTTGAACCCAGGACCGTCAGAGTGACTCCAAGGGCTAGTTGGCTGGCCTCCTGATCAGAGTCCCAGGGACAGAAATGGCTCCAACACCCTTGAGCCCAGCACCTGGAATCGGTCTGATGTGAGTCCTACCGCCTAAGTGGTGCCACCCTAGTCTTGGACCCTTGAAAGTGGCCCTGAAGGTGCTCTGCCAGCCCAGCTGTGGTCCTGTGAGCAGAACTGATGGAGAATGATGCATCTCCTTACCGCCCCATCTGAACCACCACCACGCATCCCTGAAGCTGGACCTCACATCACAGCCTGCAGTCACCTCAGAACCGCCCCTTTGCAATGCATACTCAACGTGGGCCTGCGCATCGCAAGCCCCTCATCAACGGCATCCTCGACAATGATGCAGAGCTCCACATCACAGCCCCGCAGCTTCTTCAGAACCACTGGCACACGGTGCATCTTTGATGCAGAACTTCGCAGTGCAAGCCCCTCATTGACGACATCCTCACTGACGAAGCAAGGCTCTGCATTACAGCCCCACAGCTTCCTCGGAGTCGCCGCTGTACGATGCATCCTCAATGCGGGATCTCGCAACACTCCGCAAACCAGAATTTGAGGTACTTTTTTCAGCAGGCCTCACTTGGTCCCTGTATCCGGCCCATGCTCCATCATGGTAGGCCTTAACTTGTGACTTTGTCCCAGCCCGGAGCGACCAGAAAACAACAGTTGGGGCTCGGTGCTTTTAGGCACCATTTTCACTTAAATATTTGCATATCCCCAGTTATACTGATTGGATTTTTAAAAAAAATTGGCCTCAAATGCATTATTCAATTTTATTCTATTTTTCTAAATTGGTGTGGGATTTTTCTTGAATTGTCTTTTCACTTTATTACTGTTTGTAGTACTGCATAAATACTTTACACATTGCCTCTAACTTAAGCCTGACTGCTTTGTGCCAAGCTACCAAAGGGTTAAGCACAGCTTAATTTGGGGTTCGCTTGTGATTTCACTGTGACAGACATTGTGGCTGCTGCTTGAGTAGTGCTTCACCCCCTTCATCCAGTAAGTCAATTTAAAATAGCAATAGTATACCTTTTGCTTACTTTTGTCCCTGTAATCCATGGATAGAACATGATCACTGACAAACATAAATCACCGAATGTCATTCAGCCAATCTACAATAAATGCTACATTATGGAGAAAGCTTTGTAGTTCTGAACAGTCCAAATAAAGAAATAGTAATTATGTTATCTGTGCAAGTTGCTGGCTATTCTATCATCATGAAAACTCAGCCAGCAAGAACACCCATTTTCAGACCTTGCTGACAAAGGTCAGAATGAAATAATGAATAATAAATTAGACCTATTGACCAAATCTAGAAGGATCAGTAACTGCTTTTTCAGAAGATGCTAAAAGGGAGATACATACAGTTGGCTAACCTAATGAGCTTCTGTATAGTAATAAAGAATTTGAGAAGCTGTGGTATTTCCAAATTACTTACAGTAGTTCCGCGTGCACAATGTGTGCTTTGCTGTGAAGTGTTGTGTTTGTTATGGGGCACAATAACTGTTCAACTTTGTATCTGTAGACTAGACAGTTAATAGATTAATTACACTGTGGGCCAGATTTATCAGGGTTTTGAGTCACCCTTGCTCCACGCAAGGGTGCACAAGGGCAATGCAAAACCTAAGTGAGATTTTTCAAGCCATGCAATGCCACCTTGCGTGGCCCTGCTTGGCTTGAAAAATCTAGAGTACCGTAAGGCAGCGCAAATCGCTGCCTTGCGTTACCCTGCCCCAGGGAGGCTTTCCACGGGCAGAGTGTGTGTGTTACCATGCATCCACCCATGTAGTTTGGTGCATTCCTAGATTAACCATTAGCGGTATACCTGGGAATGCATCAAAATGCTACGCCTCCCCAGGTAAGGTGTAACAAGGAGAAATATCTTTATTTCTCCTCGATTTTTCCTTTTTCTACGTGTGCTGCATTCTGCAGCACACATAGAAAGAGTAAATGCCTCTGAAGATTGCTTTTGTGCAGGTAGTTGTCCCTTCCTGCACAAAAACAATCCTGCCTGCAACCCAGGCACCCTTGTACCATGACACAAGGGTTCCTGCGTTGGCGCTAGGCTGCCAAAAGTGCACCAGCGATAGGATAGGACAGGAATGTGCCGTATAATGGTAAATATAGCGCATTCCTGCTCTTTCCCTTTCACGCAGCACAGCAAGGTGGCTTGCTGCATTGCACTGCATGAAAAAATGTTAAATTCTGGCCTGTGTTTTTATGTAGCACTTTAACCCTTTCCGTGCTCATGACGAGCTCAGCTCGTCATGCTGCGCGGTAGCGCTGTGCGCATGACGAGCTGAGCTCGTCACGACCCCACCCGCGATCGGAATGTCCAGCATACGAGCGGAATTCCGATCGCGGTCAAGGGGTTAAACTACACTTCAGCCGTTTATAAGATGTGTTACAATTACCCGACTGTGCCCCAAATTTAGAAATGTGGAAGGATGAGTTTGACCTACGGGGATTCGAGATCGTGGCCTACAAATCAGATTCGATATCAATGTATCACTCAGCTGAGTCATCTTGCTTATGTTTCTACACAGTCAAATCACGTTTGTACAATTCAGTAAGCATTATTGTTTTGGGTCTTTGCTTGAGGCAGGGTTCTTTTGTGACTAACTGAGACTCCTAGGTTATGCAATGTCAAATCCTGTGATGTCATTAGGGAGTCTCTAGGTTATATGATTTCACTTCCTGTGATGTCACCAGGTCAATAAGATGTCACTTCCTGCGACATCATCTGTGCTCAAAGGGCATGTGAAGTACCCCTGGCATGTTAGTGAATCGTCCATGTAACTAGGTTTAATAAAATGGTGTATCAATAAGTTAGATTCATATACAGCCCCATCTTCCCCGCATGTGTGCATGTTCCTCATCTCTGTGCTTTCAAAGACATAATTTGAGCCACAACATTGCTGTCATACTTTAGTACTGGTGTTTTAAGCAGTTTGTTGTTTAGTTCACTTGTTCGTGGTTTTCATGTGCTGGTCCTACTCTTCTGCTAAAATGAATAAAATGTTAATGGCTGTACTTCCCGATTTTCTTGGTTCCCTTCAACTGGACCAATCAGATTAAGTGACCAGGTTACTATGATTTGTAAATTTGAAGGCCTGGTTTGGAACTCAGTGCCCGTACAAAGCCTCATGTAGTAATCTTGAAGATAGTGCATTTACAGTTAGGACCCACCTCATTCATCAGAAACTGAGGAGAGGAGCTGATCTCATTGATGTTACGTGGGGAAAACTCAAATCAGTATTGTTTGGAACGCAAAGTGCCTCCATATATAATAGAGTAAATGAATATACAGAAACTCAGTACTGGGATAGTAGACCAAACCAGTCTCAAGAAATTTCACAAAATAGTATGTGCTGCTACACCACATATAGCCCTTCTGCAATGGTTCTGAACTTTTGAAACCTGGCACTTTTGAATCCTGGCACTTTTGTAGCCTGGCATCTTTGAAGCCTGGCACTTTTGAAACCTAGCACTTTTAAAACCTGGCACTTTAGAAACCTGGCACTTTTGAAACCTAGCAGAGGCCTCCACTTGCACTGTCTACATACTGCGAGGTAAGATGAAACACATCAGTACTGTGAGGGGAAACATGGCCTCCCCTCTCCAATCCTCAATGCCATCTTTAAACCCATTTCACAGGGAAACATTATGTGGAATGATCAGCGTACATTTGATTATGATGAAGCTGAGTTTACTGAGCAATGATACACATTAACAACCTCGCCACAGGGAGAATAATCAGCCCAGGAAATGCCACACGGCTGCACCTGGGAGTGATCTACCACAAACTGAATATGAATAATGTCCATTCCCTGTTCAGAGAGATGCACAACAACCTTACAAAACAGGGTTTGTTCTTTGAGTAGCCAATGAAGAACTTTCCTAGTCCGTTGCCAAGGATGAATGCCTTCCTCGTGGAAATGTTTAAGTCCTGTGGCCCCATCCGTCTCCACTGACTCGAAAAACTCTGTTGTTCAGGCCAAATTGTAAATAAGCAGGCTCATTACACATTTCCAGAGCAGCCATACTAGTCCCATCATCAGACATTTTTATCTAATCTGCCGATCAAAGCGTGCCACACCACAGGTAAGCAAGGAAGATGATAAATGGAACAGATGGGATAAAACGCAACCCAGCTCAAGAGTATATGTCCTGCCTCCTGTTATCATGTAGTTTTTACCACAAATTGGAAAACCCCACTTCAGAAATAAATGGCTTAGAATCCAGACCTGGCAAAGACATGTCTTGAGTAGACTTAGATTTTAAGTCCATTACTACAAGACAAGTACATCAATCAAGAAGGTGTGCACCTATTCATACTCATTGGACTTCCATTGCAGCAAGATGATCAGCACACACGTTATTTTCAGACACGAATCAATTTACTGAAATCATTATTCTCATTAAGTCAAATACAAGAGATTTCAAGGAGACGTATTACATTTTTTGATAATCCTTTATTCTTTTTATTGTTCACAGTGTAGCCAACGCGTTTCGTTCCTTCACGGGACTTCTTCAGGGCTCAGTCATGTGATACTTTCATATAATGGCGTATTGTCTCCGATGTTTGAGGACATAGAATTCTTATTCTGCTTAATTAGTAGATGACTAACGAGTCCAGAACTTCCAAGTAAAACTATTTCTTATTTCAGTATTTCAGGCCAATGTTGGCCACCGCATCAGTAATGTGCGGTGAAGGCGACCGACCGCCCCCCTCGAATGGTCTCTGGAAATGGTATCAAATTATACCATTAACATGTGTGCTGATCATCTCGCTGCAATTGTGCATGTGAATTTATTCACTATTTGGTAATTAGGAGGTCTTTATCCCGTGACTTCCATTGGCCTTTACGCAGGGATACTGGAAATATGCAGCACCGAGCACCAAATTATGCGGCAGGGTTGACTAAATTATGCAGCAACAAAAGGCCTAATCGGACCATTTTCTGGTAGTATTGTTTCATTATTTTGCCATTTTTACACAAGGTAATACTGTCTGGGGAAAGATTTCACCTCTTTAGTATCAGTTTAACAAAGAAAATCTGAAATAAGCAACTGAAAGATGACCAGTTAATCTTGGCGGGCCTTTCATTGTGAGGGAACACATGTTGCAACATTTTTAGTAACTTTTGAACTATTTGAGCTAGGAACAATTTTTTTGTTAAATTCTGCAGCTTATGCAGCAGATGATGGATTATGTGGCTAACGCGGCAAATCCCTAATTATGTGAAAAACTGCAGAATCGCATAATTCCAGTGTCTCAATCTATACGCTTGTACATTCTTGAAGGAATGACAGAAACACATTGAGTTTTTATTCCAAATGGTCACACAATTTACAGAACACAAAAAGTAACACAGAGGTTTATTCCGATGCCGTGGCAGCTACATTTGGCTGAGATTCAGACAGACTAATAGGATTTCTGATAACACAAAATAGTGTGCAACAGCTAACAATGGATTACTGTCCACCCTTTACCTTTCCAATCTGAGGGCAAACTAACAACTATTTGCCTGGACCACAGAGCTGTAGTAGTTCAACCAACTTTGCCTTGGGCTCAAGTATGGGCTAAACAACATGGAATGGATGCCATAATTACAATAAGCAAACCTCTTTAGATGCCAAAAATAGTCAAAACAACTTTGCAATAATGTAATGGCTGGCAGATCTCTGCGTGTATAGGCTTGTGAGGAAGCTTAACTCCTTTAATGTGCTATGAAACGGCCAATTATTTAAGAGAAAACAACATCAAATCCATTTGAGCTGGAGTACATCAAGAAAGCTCTTACAGCAGGCTTGATTTAGAGTGTGTCGGAAGATGAAATCAGCTCTGAAAAGACCTTTGGGGCTGATTATGCATAGGCCAAGTCCGATGTGATAATCATCATGTCCATTAACACTCCAACTCCTAGGTGTTCCGAATTTATCGGATGTGATAATTATCACATATTCTGAGTTTTTAGAGAATAACATGGATTTTGGTGCTTACCACTAAACTCTGCATGTCCCAGTGAATACCAGGCCCTTTCCTCTTGTTAAAGTCTTGCAAATTTGACCTGCCAAAATTTAATGAAGGGTGCTATCTTTATCTCACCTGGTAACTATGGGGTTTGATACACATTACACCAGTTGTAATTAAGATCTCCGCACAGATACAAGGTAGTGCCAGCATAGCAATTTAATGGTACACTTGTAATCAGGCCCTTGAGACGCAGCTTACATCGATCATTAGGGCAATCAGTCTACTCTGCTCTGCTGTACACTGGCAAACGCTGAATTCCAGAATCTTGAAATGCAGTGGTTTAAATGGAAATGTACAGGTGCTCACTATTTAGAGTCCCTCTTTGCTCATGAGAGGTGCCAGAACTCTTGCATTAAATGTATTGCAGGACTGCCTAGATTTGCAGGTACTCTTCCTTTCAAGTTAAAGAAGTGCCGGGCATTACTCAGTACCGGACAGAGTCTGCCCATTTAAAGCACTGTTGAAATTAGATGTATCTTCAGCAGTTTAAATGATTCTACCGGGGTTTTACTTGGTTTAGAAGAGAACGTTGCTATTTAAGTACAGCCCTCTGCGTGTTGTTATGCGGTTATGTTATCTGTATTTGTAAAGCACACTATCACCTTGAGGGTATTCTGGCACTTGTTAGACCTGTCAGCCTTAGGGTGGTCTTTACCCAAACCTTTTCCTTTCCGCCTCCATTTTTGCTGCCCTCATTTTTGCAGGCCTTAGGACTCTGTGCACTTCACCACTACTAACCAGTGCTAAAGTGCTTGTGCTCACTCCTTAAAATATGGTACCATTGGCTTATCCCCAATTGGCATATTTAATTCACTTGTACTTACCTAGTAAAGTAGTACCACATATACCCAGACATGTCAATTAAATGCTACCAGTGGTTCTGCAGCACTTGAGTAGCCCTTTAAACCTGTCTGAGGCCTTCATTGCAGTCTATGTGTGCAGTTTTAAACTGCTATTTCGACCTGGCAAAATAATCCTTTTGCCAAGCCCAAACCTTCTCATTTAATGCATATAAGTCACCTCTAGGGTAGGACCCAGACAGCCTAAAGGGCAGGGTGCAGTGTATTTAAAAAGTTGGACATGTGCTTTTATGTTTTACTTGTCCTGGTAGTGAAAATCTTTTAAATTCGTTTTTCACTACAGCAAGGCCTATCTCTCCCATAGGATAACATTGGAGTTACCTTATTACATTTAATAAGCTGTAGCGTCCAAATGGGGACAGGTAACCAGTTCATGTTTGTTTCATTTGTAATTGTAATGACAAATCCCCTCTTATAGTAAGTTACAATTTTGAAAATGCCACTTTTAATACCTACAGCCAGTCTCTGGGTCATATCACTGGGTGGATCTGACAGTTGGGCTTTGTGTATTTCTCCTAGACAACCACACACAACAGAAAGCTAAGGTGTGTCTGGATGGGCCATCACTGAAAGGATAGGAAGGTGGAGGCTGGGCACAGCCCTACTTACACTTGAATAGGTTGTGTCTTGCCTCCACACAAATGGCTGCATATCCCCTACAGTTGCTCTGGATCCAGGGCAAGGAAGGCAGGAAACCGGTACACTTCAAAGGAAAACCTCTACAAGCTTATCCCACTTCAAAGGAGGCACCTGGTATCAATATTGGACCTCAGACATCAAGTCGTAAATACACTTATGGACCTGTGGATACTCTGCTAGGAAGTAGGGCTGCTGTGGTGCTGAAAGAACTACCACTCTGCTGGACTGCTGCCTTGCTGGATTGCTGCCCTGCTGCCCTCCTGCCTGAGTCAGAGAAACTGACCTGCACCTGATCCCAGGACTCCCAAAGTGGCTGCAAAGGCATGTCTGCTGGCCAACTGTTCAGAGACACAGGGAAATAACAGGCTCCCAACCACCTGAACCAGCACACAAATCCACCTGGAGCCAGCCCCTCACCCCCAAGTGGTGCCCCAAAGGTGCTGGACCGTTGGTGTGGCGTCAGTGGGGCTGAATTGAAGTTTTTGGGCTCTTCTTGACTGCGAACGGGCCCATTGGCGACAAAACCTTGTTGATGACACTGCCCACCAATGCAAAATTCCATCAACCCGACTCTTCGCCCTACAGCATTGACCGCTCACAGGGAGCACCACCGCGAAACTTCGACCCAACCGTTTGCAATGACAACAGGATATTTGCGCTACAGCGGTGACCATCCATGAGGCCAGGCATCCTCTTCGCGCTACATTCACGACCCTCCGCGACGCTTCTCTGTTCCTCACAGCCCCCTCCACCCCCAACGGGACTCTTTGCGCTGGACTGAGAAGGTAACTTTTCAGCGGGGCTAACCTGGTCTCAGTATCCAACCCGCGCTCCATAGCTGTTGGCTTGAACTTGTGACTTTCTCCTGGTCTCGCACGACCAGATAGCCGCGAGTGGTGCTGTAGACTTCAATTCAATTCAATATTTGATAAGAATTTGGCTCTCCAATGAGGTCTACATAAAATATATACACAATTATTACAAATAAACACATTAAAATACAAACTCAGTTCATTGTTATCGTAGATAGAGTGGAATATTAAAACAAAATAAATTCCAGTGGAGTCGCTTCAAAATTCACTGAAACACAGAGTTTAAAATTATATAACAACGGCAGTTTTAGATTCGAATTAGCCCATCCTAAGAATATCATGACCCTTCATAGGCAGTTTTAAGATCTCCCTAACGCAACCAAATAGAATATCCACCAACAAATTAATGCAATCAATGGCACCGAATGAGCAAAATGAGTGGTGCTGTGGACTTTTTGGCATTATTTTAACTTGAATCTTTAAAACTTAATTTCTCTGGAACTTCTAATTGGATTTTTGTAGCTTTGGTCTTGATTTATTTATTAAATTCTCCTTCAGAATTTGAGGTACTTTTTTCAGCAGGCCTCACTTGGTCCCTGTGTCCATCATGGTCAGCCTGAACTTGTGACTTTGTCCCAGCCCGGAGCGACCAGAAAACCACAGTTAGGGCTTGGTACTTTTAGCCACTATTTTCACTTAAATATTTGTCTATCCCCAGTTATACTGATTAGATTTTTTAAAGTTTTGGCCTCAAATGCATTATTCAATTGTATTCTATTTTTCTAAATTGGTGTGGGATTTTTCTTTTGTTGTGTTCTCACTTTATTACTGTTGGAAGTGCTGCATAAGTACTTTACACATTGCCTCTACATTAAGCCTGACTGCTCTGTGCCAAGCTACCAGAAGGATGAGCACAGGTTAATTTGGGGTTTGCTTGTGCCTCACCATGACAAGGATTGGGGTTGCTGCTTGAATAGGGTTTCAATTCCCTCAACCAGTAACCCAGTTTCTTACAGCGCTGAACAGGGGTGTATGTCCAGCACTGACTATCGTAGGTTGGTTAATTGAAAGGCCAGGTCTTCTGCTTCTTGTGGAATTCAAGAAGGGAGGAGGAGGCTCTGATGTGGAGTGGGAGGCTGTTCCATCCTTTAGGAGTGATGTAAGAGAATGTCCGTCCTCCTGATCTGGTTCTGTGTATGTGTGGGATGTGCACGAGTAGGAGTCCTGTGGAGGTCTCTGGGTGGTTGGTGACTGTTCAGTTAGGGGGAGCCTGAGTTGTGTAGTGCCTTGAATGTGTGTGTGAGGAGTTTGACTTGAGCGCAATTGTGTATTGGAAGCCAGTGGATTGCCTTAGGTGTGGTGGTGATGTCAGTTCTGTGTGGGAAGTTGAGGATGAGTCTGGCGTCTGAGTTCTGGATGGTTTGTAGTCTTCCAGTGAGTTGCTGGGTGATCCAGCATAGAGGGTGTTCCCATAGACCAACTTGCTGTTGACCAATGAGTGAGTGACAGTTTTTCAAGCAACGTTTGGGAGCAATTTGAAGATCTTCCTCAGGACCTTAAGGGTGTAGAAGCAGGATTCAGTGACGGCGTTAACTTCTGCAGTCATGTCCAGTTTGCTGTTGATGATTATTCTGAGGTTCCTGGCATGGGTTCTGGGTGTGAGTCTGAGTTCGGCTGGCCAACAGTTAGAGTCCCATGGTGACATGGTCCCATTACCGAAGATCATTAATTCTGTCTTGTCAGTGTTGAGCTTCAGACAGTTGGCTTTCACCCAGTTAGTGACTTTGCTCATGCAGGCTATGCACTTGTTTCTTGTGTTGGGGGTTTGGTACTAGAGGGAAGGTATGTGTTGCGTGCCGTCACAATAGATGATGTTGATGTTGTGTGGGTGGATGACATTAGCCAGAGGGATGATGTATGCAATGATGATGGTGGGGCTGAGCGATGAACGTTGAGGCACACTGCAGATGAATTTACGTGCTTCTGAGGAGTAAGGTGCCAGGCTGACAGCTTGTGGCATATCCATTAAAAAGAAGCAGTTCCAGCAGGCAGTAGGTCCTTGAATGCTAATCTCAATAAAGCACCTGATTAAGATGTGGTATGAGACCATGTCAAATGTTGAAGAGAGATCGAGGAGAATGAGGGCTGCCATGCCTGCTCTGTCAAGGATTATGCAGATGAGGTCAGTGGTGACAATGAGTGCTGTTTCTTCTGTGGTTGGGCCTGAAGTCGGATTGTGTGGCATCGAGGAGTTGGTGGTTGGTGAGATGGTCAGTGAGGTCTCAGATGATTAGTTTCTCTAGTGTCTCTAGTGACTCCAGCACTGATATGATATCAGACCACAACAACACAGTCTTGGCCATGTTCTTCCCCTTGGTACCCCTGACACAACCCTTGCTACCAGTGGCCTCAGAAGTCATGAAAACAGCACAAGGCTCTTGGAGCTCTGTTCAATTTCTTTGTTTTCCTTTCATTGACACCCCACAAAGCCATTCAACAGCATATGGGAGGCTGGTGAAGGGCAATAGATGGGACAAGAGTTTGACCGAATTATGTATTTTGGAGTTAAAGGGTGCATGAAATGTCTATCCTTACCACTGCCATTTTAGTGAGTCAGAGTCAATGCTCTTCACACATAATTGTGTTGACTAAATCTATACCACAACCATAATGGGAAACAGCTCTAGGACTGTCACATTTCTTCTAACCTGACCCATCGTTGACACTTTTAAGCAACCTTTGCATGCATTACTTTTCATCCATTTTTGCTCCAAACTCCACACTGCTGGTGGCATCAATGAACAATATTAACTCTATGCTCACTACTGTCAGGGCAGGACAAATCAAAATACTATTGAATTAATTTTGGAAGTAATCCCAAATATGCGAATCGTCCTTCACCTCAGATGGTAGGAGATGGCTAAATGACAGTTGAGCTGGTAACATTTTAATTGTGGAACAGGGTAGCCTTTCGGCACAAATGTAGATGATACATTGGCTGAAGTGAGCAAGAATGTATAAAATATAGGTTGTGAAATCTTGTTTATAAGAATGGACATAAGATTCTTTCTGAGAGACTCTAGGAGAGCATTATACAAACAGGGCTGTTTTGCCTTTCAAAATCGTCAGCTTAGTTGTGAAGTTTGAGGTTGAGGGGAACAACAAACTCTTTCACAACATAGACTAAGCACCCTAAGAGATTTTTGCAAACTGTGGTCCCTAAATCCGAAGCAGGAAATCATCAAAGTAGAGGAAAATGTATTTGACACTCCACTGTTTCATCACCCACTCAAGTAACTAGCTGCATTAGCTTGAAATAATTGCACATGACGCACATCCATTGGCAAGCATACATAAACAATTCTCACTGAAATCAGTTGAGTGAAATTGGAGAAAATTAAGAGCTTAATATCATGAGTATCTATTTGTGTCTCTTTGGGCACACTTCTCAGTCAGTTTGCTAACTCACTGGTGAAGTGATATGCAATTAATAGTGGTCAAAGAACCATTTTGAGACCTCATTAAGGGTTAGGAAGGAGCTACACAAATGTTGCAATACAATGCCATACAAGTTAAGAAGAATAAGTTATAAATAAAACGAAAGTGTTCCTGTTCATTTTATGAATATTCCCAGTGGGGCCTAAGCAACCACCCTAGCTAAGGGCTAATAAATAGACACCTGTCTTAAGAGGTGCTCCATCTTCATTAGATCTCACCTACCACACAGATTTTAGTTGTCTATAGGCGAAAGCCTCTTGTGAGCTATACCACAAACTTTCAGTGGGAATAGAGCTCACCTATTGCTTTCTATTGGCTAATTTTATAATCAGTGGGCCCGATTCACAAAGGTAAACTTAGACATTTGGTCTAAACCAAGCGTCTACGTTTATGGCTTTGGGAATTCACAAAAGGCATTTACGAGTACTATCTTTATGTCCGGCATAGATCCTGCACGGGTGCGGACAGATAGTACTCATAAATGCCCTTTGTGCCTGGATCATATTCTCTTTTCCATCGTTTTTATTGGCTTACTTGCACCTTTCCAATGCTTAGATTTAGGTAACTACTTTTTTTCTTTTTTGTTAAGCACTCCATGAGAGTGCATGTATTTTCTTACTCCCTCTCTCGTGTGTTGCTTACCCTCTTCAAATACCCACCCCCTCATTGCTTCCCTTTCATTTGCTCCTCCATTCCTCCCTTTTTTTAATTCATGAATTTACTTTTTATTGAGGCCTGGCAGCTGCCATTTGCTGCCAGGCCCTAACAATTGCATTTGTGTGTCTCTGATGCTCCCTCAACCCCACCCACAGCAATTTGCTTTGCCACCCCTCGCCTTCCATTACCTCCGCGTTTTTTTTTTATTTCATTTTTTTGGAGCCACTGCAAGCTGTCATTTGCTGCCAGGCCTTCCGCTTGATGAAAAGCACTTTTGTGCACTTAAAATGTTGTTTTTATTCGCCAATCTAAGTGGGGCCACCATCTTAGATCTGTAAATTAAAAAAAATGAACTGATGCCTGAATCAATCAGTAGACGCATGATTGCATGGTGCATACACCAAAATGCATGCACATACTTACAAACTATGGAGTGTGAAATAGGGTTTGGCCATCAGAAAAAAACATTGGTATAGCCAATAGGTCTACAAACCGAGACTTATTTGCTTTGCCAGTACTTTTTATTTTTATTTTTTTACAGTGGCAGCACTCTGGTTGGAGACCACCTGGTTGTGGTGCCCCAGCCACATAATAGGCCACGGAAAACATCCTTTAAGTTAGAAAAAAAAACATTGCATCGCTCCCCCGTCCTGAGAACACAGTAGCTAAGGTATAAGAGAAGCAAATGCCACAGGATGAGCTTTTAAAAATTCCTACTCGGATAAGCCTATAAAATATCTAACAGACGTAAATGGTATAGTGCAGCTAAGTGTCCTGACACCCATTTTCTTAACTTTGGATGCTATTTTCCAAGGGCTCATGAAGACACCTTAGTGCCAAACCCCATTTCACACACCAGAGTGTACCATTAGCAATCTCTTTGCCATCAAGACAAGTCACAATGACATTGCTGTAGTCTAGGTTAGACCTCGCCAACCATAAGCATTGCTTTGCATCAAGGTATAGTGTTGTGTTGGGTGGGATTTAGCTCTTAAGAGACTTTAAACAAACCACAACTCATGATATTCCCAGTACTTGGGCCAGAAGAGGTAAATCGCAACCCTATGGGTGTTGACAGAGGTGTCCTGCAGAGAGTGGATCTGGAAAGAGAAACACAGATTCGCCATACAGAAAGTGCAATGGTTGTGTAATAATGTTGGATCACTCTCAAACATTCACCACCATTGTCTCATATCCAAATGGATTCAGTATTGTGTATCTGAAGAGGGAGATTATCACGTAGGCTTAACGAGCTGACGGGAAAATTGAGCAGGCGTCAGACAGTGACCTAAAAGTTACCCCAGCTATTTGGGACAAGGACCTAAAAGGTCAATGCATCCACCCAAAGCTCTTTTAACCTTTATTTAAAGACATCACACTGGAAGTCCAGAGTTATGGCACTATGAACACCAGGTCAGAGCTATTGAAACCTGAGTGCTTGCAAGCTCTAATAATCTTACCAAAGGCCCCAGTCGGAGCAGCCGTGAGCCACTCCCAAGGCCCGCCAGAGATGTTTGTTTTAAATCTGAGGCCCTCGTGCTCTTGAGTGCTTCGTTATTCCTGCCACTGCCTGTATCGAACTGTCAACAAGGGGGAGTTAGACGACAGACAGAGCAACAAGCCTTATACTTGAGCTTAAGGGCTGTGTTTTCAGCTTTCCAAGTACAATTACATATTGTGCACATTTTCCACTAGCATGGCTCCTCCGGGGACATGTTTGGCTTGGCACACAGTGGAGAGAGACAACCTCATATGAAGCTCCTGATAGAACAATTGATACTGCCTATTGCAGAACATGAATACCTGCCAACTGACACGGTGTCACCATGTGACACACGATATCGGCTCCGTTCACACAGTCTCCTGTGAGGAGCCAATATCACACGATGGCAGGGAAAACGAGCTGAAAACCACTGTAAATAGTGGTTCTCCATTTCGTTTCCGAGGCTTTAAATAACCGACGTCCATTAAGGGGTGTGAAAACACCCCAGAACATCGGCACCAGTCCCAGCAAGCTGTTTTTTTTGGGGGGGGGATGGGGGCTGGGGGCAGGGTGGGATCCAAAAGTGCCTCATAGGTACTTCTCGGCACGAGGCCCTGCCCCCTTCAAGGCCCCTCCCCCTCCTCACACGGTGAGATTGTTCTTCACGTTGGCAGGTATGTACATGTGTCTGTGCGTGTTTCGGTCCAGTAGAAACCAAGCAAAACATGCTGCTGGGGTCGGGACTGGGAACAAAAAGCAGCCCTGGGAAAAATGTTCAAACCAGCCTGCTCCCTGCCTCCTCTCTCATCCCTCTCTCTCCATTTGTCTTTCCTCTGTCTGTCCTAAAGTACCCAGTGTGCCAGCTGCCGTTAATCTCCGGGAGCTGGAGAAAGTGGCAGAGGCACCAGGGCTGGCCTCAATGGCTCCAGGCCACTGTGGAAATGCCCAAAGGGAATAAATAGGCAGTCCAGCCCTGAGTGCTGCAGTTTACGTTGTTCACTACTGATCTGAAATCATTTGAACTTAACTGTGGAGCTTGTCCAGCTAAAGTGCTTAGACTCAGCCACAGAGCAATTACGACCTACACCTTGCTGAACACTATTATCACTTGTGAAATGTTTAATAATAATATGAATATTGGCACTCAGCAAAGCCCATTACATCAAGAGTGAGTTGTAGCATTGGCAGTAATCGGCCAATCTTAGCTAGCCTCTTGCTCTAGTTTGTTTCCCTTTAGTGATGAGAGCCTCCTTGTGCAAGGTGCTGTATCACTGAAGTCCTATCAATGCACCCCAATCCACACCTGAAGTCCTCCGACATACAGAGCTTTAATAATTACTGCCACGGTACCAACTTAAACGCACGCCGAAAAAATTGAAAAAAAAGACAATGAAACTACACAGTCGGACTGTCTGGAAGACTGTGACAGGTTGACCAACACAAGAATACGTGGATCCGACAGCGTGAGGTAGACACAGTGGCCCAGAATTACTAAAGCTTTGCACCAGGTTTACATCACAAAAGTGAAGCAAACTCAGCTCAAAGTGCTGAGGTAGGATTTACTATCCACTGCAAAGCAGGATTTGTTTTCGAAAAATCCCCAAAGTAACTAAAAGTTGCACTATGCACTACTTTGCGTCAAGGGGGTGTTGCATGGTTGGTACATGGGTTTTCCATCCAACTACCCATGGGTTTTGTTGCAAATCCCCATGTACTAACATACGTAGACAGGGATTTGCGCCAAAAACGTATGCCCCTTAAAGGCAAGTGTAACAACGAGAAAGGTTTTCATTTCGCCTTATTTTTCCAACTTTTTACGTATGCTGCAAAGTATAGCACACATGCACAGCGGGAAAAGTCTTAAAGGATAGTTTTTGTGCTGAAATGGGCTCCTTCCAGTTTCAAAACCTATTCTGTGGAGAACACACACACCCTTGCACTATGGCACAAGAGTGTGTTTTGTGGCACATGGCAACCAAAAGTGGAACAGCGCTGGGGGAGAGAAAAAGTGGACCATATCTTAGTAGATAAGATGCGCTCGTCTCTCTCCCTTTGATGCAAAGCAATACAGCAACTTTAGTTGCTGCTTCGCATTTCAGCAAATAATATTAAATGTGGGCCATTATGCTTGTTATGCGATTTTTCCCAAATTATGCCATTTTGCCTCATCACCTAATTTAAAGTGCATTAGAGTAAAAATTCTATCACGGGAAAACAGAACAATGCACACGAATAGAATGTGCTGCTTTCTGTGCCACTTGTGTTTTCTTGCGCTTATTTTTATGCAAAATGTACCCTTCCATCCAAAATTAATGTGAGGACTCATTTTACACTAAAATATAGTGCTAAATGCCAAATTAGCTTTTTGTATAATTTTGTATAATATTCCTAACTTTCAGGCAGGACACAGGCCTGTCAGACAACTGCATCCAGGCTTCCGAGAACAATGGGCTAGCAGTCCTCCAAGACTGCCGCACGCAGGAGGAACAGACTGTTGTGGTCCTCCAGATAGGCGCCGGTGGGGTCCATTGGCATGCACAGCACCCAACCTTTCCCCATATAGGACCTTGGCCATTTACAATTAACACGCTTTCATCCACTCACCTAAGGAGAAAGAACTAGAGCGCTAACTTACTCCTTGGACTTTACTAGCACTTGAGCCAGGCTCATGGACAAGCTTGCTTTACAATCCTTTACCCTCTCATTCAGCAGACTGAATTCGTAGGTAAAAGCAGTTCTTTTCTGTTCTACTCCGAGCCGTTGTAAATTTTAATAGGGAAAGCAGCAAAAACAATCGACAATCAATTACAGATTAGTCATACATTTTAAGTGCTTTCAGTGTGTTAACCTTTTATCCATATTTTCAGTGTATTCGAGTTTTCGTGATATTTCAGTATAACTTCCAAATTGTAGTGCAGTGCACATCTGCACGGTTGGTATTGAATACAAAAATATTCACCTGCAATAGCACAGACTCCTTTCACAATATTGTCGATATTGTTGCACTACAACATGAAAAAGTTATTAGTGTGGTACCACACTGCACGGCCCTATTGCATCAAGCACTGCTCACAGAAGGTTGTGGTTTTAAGAAAACAGTTATGTATTGTCTGTGTCATAAATACAATTTCCCTCAGCTTGTCGAAACGATCTACAAATGGTAAAAGTGAAGGTGAAACAACTGAAACAATGGACAATGTTATCAAACTAGAAATGACATTAGTACATGCCAAATCAAGGGCATTCTTGATTCTTTATTGCCCATCTGAGGGCAGCTGTGCATGCTCTCACTGTTGTACTATGAGTACACAACAGTGCCATTTTCATTACTTGAAGATAAGAGATTTTGGGGCATATGTACAAGCCCCTATCGCCACCACAACATCACTTATATCGACGTTGTGGTGGCGATAGGGACTGCGCCTTATTTACAAGGCAGCGTTAAGCCACTTAACGTGGCTTAACGCTGCCTTGTAAATAAGGCCCCCTTTCACGCTATGGTTAGCGTGAAAGGGGTGGGCAGTGGGTGTTGCGGTGGGCATTCCACCGCAACACCCATTCATTTTGACGCTGCCCCCTATGTACATAGGAGGTAGGGCCAAAATTAAGACCAGGTAAAACATGGTCTTAAGTTGGCGTAACAAGGAGAAATGCATTATTTCTCCTCGTTTTTGCTTTTTCCATGTGTGCTGCTTGTGCAGCACACCAGGAAAAAGCAAAATGCCATGGATTGTTTATGTACAGGAAGGTGTCCCTTCCTGTACATAAACAATCCTTTTAAAAAAATGCAATTTTGACACTCTCATGTGTGCTGCATGAAGCAGCACACATGACAGTGACAGAATGGCATTTTCGGATTGTTTATGTGCAGGAAGGGACACCTTCCTACACATAAACAATCCTCCCCTGCACGCAGACACCCTTGCACTCTGGTGCAAGGGTGCCTGCGTTGGCGCTAAGTTGCTAAACTTAACACCATCGCAGGGGGAAACGTAAGGCTGCACCACATTCTTGTAAATATGGTGCAGCCTAGCGTTTCAGAAGTGGCTGAAAGAGGCGTTAAGCCATGACGGCTAACGCCTCTCTCCGCCACTTCCTTGTACATATCCCCCTTTGTTTTTGCACATGGAACATAGTATTTTTATTTGAAAGTATTAAATTGTTATTCTGTGAAGTTTTACCCTGTACAAAGCGAAACAAGATATGCTGCATTGATTTATTATCTTTTAATCCTTTTGACCTTTACACCTGTGGTTATGTTGTAATAGCATGATAATAATTGATATACGTTTATGCAAATGTAATGGCTTTAATTAACTATGCATGAATAAATGTACATACTCGAAGATCTGCTTATTGTTTCCTTGACAAACAGAGCAAGGAATTGTGTTGCACGGTCAAAGGATTCTGTTTGACCAAGGAATTAACTTTGAAAGCAGTCATGACAAGGCACCTAAGAAAACATTTTTTTAGCAGTTTACTTTTTTCAGACAGAAATTGGCATGGAAATGTGGGTTACTCACTTGTAATGCAGCAATGTATCTGACCTGATGGACATCTCTGTTGTTGGAGGCCTGAATCTGGGAGGTCGATAACCTCAGGGTAATCCCTAACTTGCAACAGCTGGCATGTTGAAAAGCAGTCTCCTGTCCTCAGCAGACATAGTCTAATTAAGCACCATCACTCGTGTAGGCCTTGTTACACAAATGTAGATTCCTTCTACATATTACTCACCAGTGATCAAAACCCCTTCCCCTCCTTAATTTTACAGCGGAAACTTATTCATATATACGTCACTGCTAATTAGTTCAATTTCATCTGTTCAGCTACCCGCCTATCTACATTCCTGAAAGACCTTGCTTCTGACCACAATTTTAGATTCTAAGATTTTTTTCAGGCCTTTAATCTCTGTCATCAAAGCTGCGATTCGACTGCATCCGGGTATTTCCTGAGCCTTTATCGGGATTGTTTCAATTTCATCACAACAAAGCCTTTTTAATTGGATGAACTCCTATAACCATACAAACATCTAGATTCAAGCATATATCTTTAATAGCAGATAATAAATGTATATTAAAATCTGGAACGGTTGTATCCCCCTTCTAAACACATTTAATTTTGCTTCATTTTCGTCAAATATTCTGTCCAGTGGACAAGTGTATAGTAACCAAAACAGATCAGCCAGCTGTGGTGGAAACCACCATATTTACCGAAACCGACAAAATGGTAACGGCTGGTTAGATTGCATGCAGGTAATTACACAACTAGTCCAGACTCTGTCTCACCCGGTCCCACGGATGCATATTGTGTGTTTCCTTATTCATTACGGGCATTACCGGACTCTATAAACCATGGTCCCTTATTTCATGGTCCAACTACAAAACAAAGCTAAGCCCGTTTGCTGATACCCATCTCGAATACTATGACTTGCTGGAAAATGTCTCTATACTTGATGACAAACTGGCATGCCGAGCATCACGTTCTTAGCAATAATTTGGAATATTTAAGCGGTGTCTTAATAACATTGGTATCCGTCAATCCATCCGTCAATCCATCCGTCTATCTATCTATCTATCTATCTATCTATCTATCTATTCATCCATTTATCTATGAATTGTCATCCTTACCATGACATTTACTGGCATCAGTTCTTGTATATTTCATTTTCTGGCACACAATTTTTAAGCTGTTAAATGTCACAGGACGAATGATGGCGCTGTATCCCCTAACGAAAAGGCCTGATTCACAAAGGTTTTTGGGCATTCAAGGGGAGGTGAGGTGCAAAATAGAGGCATCTATAAGGCTTCAATCCCACTCATGGTTGACAGATTCAGGAATGACCGGATTTTGTCACTGTAAATGAGATTCACTCACACAGCAATTCTACCCTTATTGTGGAATTTCTCTGCTACAAAACTTGAACACAGAGGTGAGTTTGGGGCCTTCCAGAGTGAGTTCATCTGCAAAAGTTGGAAAATACCTACGCATTTTATAAGGGTTTGGGTATTCATAAAATCCTTGGAGGTAGTTTCGCACTGGTAAATGGTTTGTAAATGTACTCCTGCCAAGAGCAAGAGTTAGTTAGGGGGCTAGCACCAAAATGTATTTGGTGAAGGTGGTTTCCCACTTGGGAAAATGTATTTACTTTAAAAAAAAACATTGTAAAATGCAAATTCACATTGCTGTTGCATTCTAACGGTGGGAATATACACCTGTACATCTAAAAGCCTCATTGCGATGTCGGTCGGAAAGCATTCTGACCGACTCCTTGTCAGAATCGTTTCCGACCGACCGATTACGATGTTTCTGAATACTGTTCAGTTGGACTCCCATTGACTTCAATGGGAGCCTGTGTTCCGACCAACAATACAGGCTCCCATTGAAAAAAGGGGTGGTTGCGGAATACCTAGCACCCTGTTGCGGGCACCCCATGGTGCATGCCACACTGTGCATGGCTGGAAAGAGGGGACCCATGGGTACCCCCTTGGGCCCCAACCAGAGGCCTTCGGGTGAAGGGGGCCTGTTACGGGCCCCCAAAGTCAGATTCCGACAGCCGATTCGTGCCGGACAGACCGATTCGGAAAGGCTGTCGGAATCCGACATCGTAGTTGGTCGGAAACGCAGTCCATAGAGCTGTACGTTTTAGTTCCGACCGAATCGGACTCTCCGAATGCCGGTCGGAACCGATTCAGAATGACCGACCGGTTACCTTGTATCGTAATCGGTCGGTCGGAAATGTTTCTGAGTTGGTCGAATACATGGGTTCCGACACGGGTTCAGACAAACCGAATGCCTTTCGGAGCCTTTTCCGACTGCATCGACCCCTTAATGTCTATGAAGCTAAAGTATCCACATGTGAGTTCCACACAGAATTCCCCACATTTCTTTGTGAATATCTGAAGAGTAGGAAATGAGATTAAATTGTAGGTTTAAGACTACCTGTGTGCATTTTCAACTTTTTCCTCTATAAATTGAGCCCATAGTATTTTCACATTAGAATTATTTCTTCTGGCACATGACTTATGATTGGTATTTTTACCAGTGCGGAACACTTTCAACATAGGCACTGCTTCATTTGTGCCACAAAACCTGTCTTCGGTGTATTAAATTTTGGTGTTTCAGGAGCAAATACACAATACTATTATAGCACATACATAATTTATTTCTACGGAAATAATGCCTCTAAGTATAGTGGAAGGAGAAAATGTTGGAATATTTAATGAGATTTTAGCCCACTTTTAGCCCAATTTCCTGGAAAACTGTGTTGTAAAATGAAGTGGTGGCAGCATTTCTTTCCAAAATATTCTTAGAAGAAGGCCTCCCAGACTTTACTGTGTGAGATGTCAAGATCAAGGGCCATATTTATCAAGGTGTTGCGTCGCTTTTATACTACGCAAAGGGGTGCAAAAGCAATGCAACTCTTAAGATGAGATTTATCAGGCCACCCAAGGACCCTTTGCGTGGCTCTGAGTGGCTTGATAAATCCAGAGCAACGCAGCACAAATCGATGCCCTGCGTTAGTCTGCCCCAAGGAGACATTCCCTGGGCTTTGCATGGGTGTTCCCATACAAAACCCATGGATTTTGATGAATTCTCAGATTCACTATAAGTGGTAGATCTGGGAATGTGCCAGGTGAGGCGTAATGAGGAGAAATGTTCTCCTCATTTTCCACTTTTTATTTGCATGCTGCATTTTGCAGCACACGTAACAAGAGGGAAATGCTTCTCAAGTTTATGCCCCCAACTTTCTAAAGTCATGACTTACCTTCACATAGGAGAACTCACATTCTCTGACTTAAACTTCCAGGCCACCTAGAGCTTTTGCCTCTCCTCCAAGACTGAACTGTTTTTTCATCCAAAAAGCCAACTATGAAACACATTTCCCGAGTACCCCCACCAAACCACCGGTTTCCAGCTTTTCCATTTGCTATTCCCCCCAACATACCCATAGCACCTAAAGACTGTACTGCATTAAAGTGTACTTTGTAATTGTAGTCACTCTCACACTGACAAACAACATGTAAGAAAACAAAAAAGCTAACAAACATTTCCGCCTATTGCCCAAGGAATACTTGTTTGGCACACTCTCTCTCTAAGCTAGTGCCTGGTTCTCAATAGTAGTAAATTCACTTTTCTGAGATTTCGAATTTTTAATGAATCTTTAATTTGCCAAAATATACGTTTCACTACGTGAACGTGTGACACTAGCGATTATCCAAATTTAGTGGCTTTCAATATCTTTCCGGTTATTGTCAAAGATGGTGTTGGTAATCAACATGTATTGTTCATTGGACTCTACATGGCGAGGCAGCTAGGTATCTAGGAATGTAACTATATCTAGAGGCGTACGATAACTCAGATGCATAGACTCACTCCACCTAGACTCTGCCCCTTTCAAAAAATCTAGGGGCAGATTTATCGTTCTTTCACATAGCGCAATGCAGCAGGCCACCTTGCTGTGCTTCGCTGCATAAAAGGGAAGGGGGAGGACTGTGCCATATTTACCATTATAAGGCTCATTCCTGTCCTTTCCTAGCACTGGTGGATTTTTGGCTACCAGGCTCCAGTGCAGGCACAGTTGCGTCATGTTGCAAGGGTGCCTGCCTTGTGCAGAAAGAGACATCTTTCTGCACAACAACAATACTGAGAGGCATTTTCTTCTTTCTCTGTGTGCTGCATAGAAAGAGGAAATAATGGGGAGAAACAAAGATATTTCTCCTTGTTACATCTTACTTGAGGAGGTGTAGCATTTTGACTCATTCCTATGTCTACCTCTAATGGTAAATTTGGGAATGCGCCAAAATCCATAGGTGGACGAGGGGAAACACCCACGCTCCATCCATGGAACGCCTACCTGGGGCAGAGTAACGCAAGGCAGCGATTTGCACTGCCTTGCGCTACTTTAGAATTTATCAAGCCATGCAGGACCTCACCATCTCACTTAAGTTTTGCATCGCCCTAGTGTTCCCTTGTGTGGCGCAAGGGCGACTCAAAACCTTGATAAATAGGGGCCTTAGAACTCTGAAGCACGCTTTCTCAGGAACTGCTTCTAAGATCTAGAACACCATTACACTGGTAAGAATGAGAAAGCTATCCTGTGACATTTTCAAGAAACAGCTTAAATCGCTACTCTTCACGGGACAGTACGAATTATGACAAACTGCAAGCCTACTTTTAAAGTTAGCCAAAGAGCTGTGAGGATCACAATACATTCAGAGCTTGGACTATTTCAGTGTACCTTAGGGTGCCATTCAGCCACTGGGCAATTTGACCGCATTGTACATATCTATTGTTTGTACAGGTGGCCTTTGTTCTCTTTCTTATTTGTTATTCCCATTGAGTTTTGTACACAGATTTCTAATGCTGATGTGTTTCGATATTGTACTATGTCCTTTGTATACCTCCGTCTCCTATACAAAGCCCTTTGATGTCCTGGAAGGTCTTGTTCCTCCTATAAATAATTAAATAAATAAATAAGAACTGAAAACATCAAGTGCGCCTAAGCAACAGCAATACATTTTGCAAGACCTACAACACCTACAGTAATGTCCTTTGCCATAAGAAACCAAGGGTCTGATTTAGTGTACAGTGCATAGGATACTCTGTACTGTAAGCATTAAAGCGATGGAGGCTCCATTGCCTCGGCTGACAGAAAGCTTCCGCACCCCAATGGAGAAGGGCCCGTCAGAGGAAGAGCACTACACCATTCTCCCTGTTTAGGGTGGATGGCATACAATCATTTTTTTTTGTCCTCACTGTCAGGTAAACCCTGGCAGCGAGGGACAGAAAAATATAACGCCCTCCCCTCCCACCCAGGGAGAAAGCTCAGTGAGTGTGGGGATCATTAGGTTTTTTTTCAGAAACAGGCTCCTACTTTGGGAGCCAAGCATTGTCTTCCATTCCCTAACCTTTGACATACTTACTGACACATTTTTTTAATATATTCACATTCACTGGTCTTGCTTTTAATTACAAGTACAGTTTTGGAAACATTACATTGCCTCTCGAGTATTCTCCAAAAATATCCATGAGGTCTGAGCTGTAAATGTGTCAGTTCCACGTTAATTCACATAACATTCATCCAATGCTCATTCCCCATATATTAACGTTCCAATGTCATATTCACAGTTTAGTGAAGATTACAGAAATATTGTTATGTTGTTGTGTTATATGTTGTGTTGTGTAATTGTGTAATGATATCATGGTTACTTGAAATGCATAGACTATGAACTGAATCATCCACGGCTGCTTAACATACTTTTATTGTTGAGTTATTTGTATGTAACAAAGTCATATCCCACTGCTTAAGAGAAGCCACATTGTTAGCTCTTTATTCACATTCTAAGATAGGGACATCATACCAAAGAGTGTGCAAATCATACGGTGAGTACACATAGACAGCTGATCAGAAATATCATTGGACTCACACAACAGGGTAGCTGCATACTGTCAAACGTGTTTAGAAATCAGAAAAGCTACCACGGTCCCTATTCATCTAATAAACCATGCAGATATCTACAGGCTCCACAGGTTTAGGAATCCTTATAGAAATTGAGGGCCAGATTTTTACTAACAAAAGAGGACTTCAAACTTGAGGCCTTTTTTCCTTCCCTACTCAAAACAGTGTTTTATCCATGTTGTATAATTGTTATTTGTGTCGAGATGTAATGATTTTAATTAATCGAACATCAATAAACTTCAAGCTTTACTAACAGTTCACGCAGCAAGGCAATTTGCTGCTCTGTGTTGTGTGAACAGTATCAAACTGAACTGAATCATATTAATAAAGATATGGTGCTGTTCAGCTCTTTCCTTGCACTGGCGCACTTATGGCTGCTGCGCACCAATACAGGCACCCTTGTGCCATGGTGCAAAGGTGCCTGCGTTGTGGGCAGGATAGTTTTTGTGCAGTTATTGTCACTGAGGATTCCCAACATGGCAAAAATGAGAAGTGGGATATTATGCTATGCCCAGTCGGGCTATTCATACCTGAATTAGGAACAAGAATGCCCAAAGTGACTTTTCCTATACTGACCCACTAATTCCATGGCCGTGCAACCTTTAAACAGACCCTCAGTAATTCACACTTTTTCTTTGCAGGATATCAATACAATTAGAGTCTAAAGAAAATTTGTTCTTGAAAGGATGAAACATAAACTACAATGGGAAAATACATTAAGATTTAACATGCAGGGACAGGAGGGATGATATTCACCTCTATGTCTATATTAGATTCTAAACCTTCACATTAGTTGGGGGATTTCACATTCTGTAATCATTCCGAAGTCTCAAGCATAACAAGTGAAAACCTTGTCAATCACATGGCAAGACACGATTAGCGATGGCTTATAGTAATATGCTCTAAAAGTAGACTCCAAGGCCAATTCACTGATTTCATAATGTTCTTCAATAGTCCAGAAGACACCGTGGACACCATAGCCCCCCTGGCAGAATGTGACCCGAAAACTGACATATCAGTGCCAGCCTCAGCCATATTTTGTATTCATTTGATCCACCTTGCCTACAAGGAAGAGGATACAGGATTAAGAGGATTCCTAAAAGAAATCAAAGGCTTTGAACCCAAATTCGGTGTACGGATGACAGGTATGCCCAGACTTGGGTCCCGTGCTCACTGTGTCTCTAGAACCAAGCTGCATGTGACTGAAGAGGTTAAAACTGCCTAAAATCAGTCTTGGGTTGCTTGTGTTTTGGTTCAGAGAGGGCCTTGCTTGGCAATTTGGGCTGGGCTGTTCCTATCGGAACAGGACGAAGTCTGAATTGCAGATAGCTGAGGCTAATCTAACGTGGCATGGTGGGCAGAAAATGGTGGACTGCGAGGAAGTCCTGAGTAATTACCAGTGACTGAGACTAATTCAAGCATTCCATCCATCACTTTTTCTATTTTCCATCATATTTACCTCAATTAACAAAAATACTTTCTTGCAGGCTAGAAAATATAAGTATACAATGTCTTCGTATGTTACACAGCTTACAGAAAAAATTATTTTATGTTTTCCTTTCTTTCAAGAGTTGGACGTGAAGATGGATTAGTCATAATCCTAGCCTTTGTGTCTTTAATAGAATCCAAACCTCTAGTAACAATACTGTGGGAGTTTTACATTGTTTTTGATATCTGTTAGTATTTGATTGTGGGAGATTAGTTGAGGTTCTGTTCAATGTTTAGAAGCGGCGCCTGTATTTTAGCGTGAGGATAAATTGCATTCAGTCTTGAGAGACCTATGTAGAGTTTTATGTCTATGGTTGGGTGTACTAAAGAGCTCTAATTTTTCTCCCTTTGAGTGGTTACCTCTACCATATAGAATGGCCTCACCTGCTCCTTCTGGTGCAGTATTTCACTGAATTGCAGATGATTTGTGCATTTATAACAACATAGCAAAACAAATACGGAATTCTGCCTTAATCGTTTTATCTCTGCTTTGGAAGTATGTGCCCATGCAGTTCCATCACATTTTTCTGCAACACAAGTACATTTTTGATACAGCTGTTCGTTGTATATTTTGGCTCGATGATACCATAATGGTAAAGTGGGATAAGACAAATCTGAACTTCTTTTGTTTAATGCCACAGAGGTCCGGACTAAGAACAAATGAGAAGGTTTGACCCTCTGCAGAGGTGTTGGGCAAGATCAGACTGGCCTATAGGGAAATCTGAAAAAGAAACAATTGATGGACGGAATGCTGGACAATGCAAACATTCACCCCCAGTCACAAGGATCTGGGTTAAATTCATCATTCTTTTGCTCACCACACCACCCCAGTTTGGACCCAGCCTTGACCCTGTTCCTTGTGGGAACACTCCAGCCCGAACTGCCAAGCCAGGTCCTCCCTGGACCGGAAACAGGCATCCTGGGACCGGTTTCAGGGCATCACCCTTCATCAGCCAGGCTAGCTTGAATCCAGTGGTGTAGTGAGCACGGGACCCACGTCTGGGCATACCCTTCCCACTTAGGGCGAAATATGCAAAAGAAACAATTTGATGGACGGGAAATCTGGCAGTGCCCGAAGGGCCAGTCTTCCTGAACATTGTGCGGGCCAGTTTTGTGGCCGTGTGTGTCAGTTTTGTGGCTGGTACTTTGCCCACAGAATGGTCAAACACATGCGGTTTCCCACCCCTCGCCGACCATCCAGACAGCATGCCTTAAAAAGCTCAGAGCTGCTCGATTTACAAATATGGGCCACTTTTTTTACTACCCAGCTCAGAAATGTTGGCCACTTTTATTTTGGTGCCTGGGCATCTTTTCTGCCCCCATCCGACTCCGTTGTTGGGGTTGTTTTACTTTAGAGTGGGCCATTTTACCCATATGTATTATTCTGCTGCATCCGCAAAGCGTTGATGTACTAACAAAGTTTGTCATTGATGTTACATAAACACATGGAAAGAAAATCTTCAGCTGGACCCACTGTCTAAGTTTAGCAATACGTATAGGTGATCAGTTAAATAAATGATACATTGGAAGGCATAAGGGGCAACCTGCCTCTTGTGAAACGTAAATGTTGCTTCATATCATGGACTGAAAGACCAGGGGTCATATTACAGAAGAGGGTTTGAGCCCACATTATGCACCTCCGTTGCACTTTGGTATTACAGAAGGGGCCACAGACGCGTGTGCGGCCTCTTCTGTAATGCAGTTAGCGCTGGTGCACAAGTAGCGCCAGTGGTACCTCAAGAAGACGTCCCCTCATTTGCATGGGGAGTAGCCCCATGCAAATGAAGGAATCACTTTGTTTCTGCACCCACGCCGTAATATCACGTGGACGCAGAGGCAAACATGCCCTTAGGAGGCGCTCTGAAAGTGCACCACAAAAACATGGCGCACTGTAAGTGTGCCCCCCTGAGGGCAGCCCTCTCGAGGGATGAAAGAGGGTCCAATGGACCCCCCAGACATCCCCTTGCAGGCGGGTGCAGTCACTGACTGCACGCGCCTGCAAGGGGATCTCTAATCCCTTTTGAAACTGCAGGCGGGTTGCCACCCGCACAGAGAAACACGGAGCAGCTTTCAAACTGCTGCTCAGTATTTCTGTTCGCAGCTGCCCTGGGAGCAGTGCATTCAACATATGGCCTGGTATTGCCGAGTCCCCTCCCAGGTATTGGTCAGTTACCCCCCACATATGATCCCTCTCCCTCCCGAGGTATCGATAGTAAAACATCCAACACAATTCAATTCGTTTTGGATTAGGGGTCTTAAACCCCGGCCGTATTTTATTAAAAATAATAAAACATAATGAAACATAATTCAAAATTCAAATCATTTTTAAAAAACTTTTTACGCAGAAAACATCAACATATTCACTCATGTTTGTCTTACAGTTTTTGACATGATTTATGGCTATCCTTAACATGAATCTGATACATAACCATACCTAACTTAAACTGGAACATGTACATTTGTTTTCTGCGTATCCTGGATGAGCCTACGTGCAAGGTCATGATTGTTCCCCAGTAATTGACAGGTCCCCCTTTACCGGAGTGACCTTGCGCAGGAGGCCCATGTGCCCAGCAGACTCTTTTGCGGGCACCCCTACACCCTTCCAACCTAACTCCCAGGGGCTGATGTTATGCATGTTATGCCATGTTGGCGCCCAATGCGCCTGCGCAGGGGTTGGCCCAAGCTGCCTACCGGAAGCGGAAACTCCCTACCCCCTGGCTGATGTTATGCATGTTATGTCATGTTGGCGCCCAATGCGCCTGCGCAGGGGTTGGCCCAAGCTGCCACCGGAAGCGGAACTCCCTACCCCCTGCACCCTTCAGCTGCGCGCGCCCCCTGGAGTGTGATGAGGAACCACTGTTCCCCCCCAGGCATCCCCGCTAACCAATGGGATGTCTAATAAGAGATGTAAAATTAGACCTATCAATCATGACCTTACCGCAGACCAAGGATACTCAGACATATAATACGACAATTGTTAATTGACTTTACCTGAAAAAGAAAACATAATCCCACACTTTTTGTTCACTAATATGCAACCATTAAAAGACCTACAAAGACTTTTTTGGGCAACTCAACTATGAAGTATCTGCCTAACTAAATAATTCATAACAAACTCGCTACTTTTAGGGGATGGTGGGTGGGGAAAGAAAAACGGAGGCTACAGCAGCCAGCCATGTGCGCCGGCGAGGTGCTGTGAGGGCAGAGCGGCGAAGAAGAGACTCTTTTGCCGCTCCGTTGTTCTTTTTAAAGAGCGCTCCCTCATCCGGATAAAACAGGTCCCGGCTAGTTCCGGGACCCGTTTCCTCGCGTTGCCCCGGAAGCGCAAACAACTGCTTCCGGGGCACGCCCCCCTCTTCTAACCCATGGGGTCCAAAAAGGCGGGGAGGGGGAGACCCCTGCGCATCATCGGCGCTGGCCCCGCCCCCTCCCCGCCGGAAAATCCCACCGGAGACCGGCACCACCGCCATATCGGTGGCGTGACCAAGTTCCTGGTTCCGCCTTGGTTATATGGCCTGGTATTGCCGAGTCCCCTCCCAGGTATTGGTCAGTTACCCCCCACATATGATCCCTCTCCCTCCCGAGGTATCGATAGTAAAACATCCAACACAATTCAATTCGTTTTGGATTAGGGGTCGAAAACCCCGGCCGTATTTTATTAAAAATAATAAAACATAATGAAACATAATTCAAAATTCAAATCATTTTTAAAAAACTTTTTACGCAGAAAACATCAACATATTCACTCACGTTTGTCTTACAGTTTTTGACATGATTTATGGCTATCCTTAACATGAATCTGATACATAACCATACCTAACTTAAACTGGAACATGTACATTTGTTTTCTGCGTATCCTGGATGAGCCTACGTGCAAGGTCATGATTGTTCCCCAGTAATTGACAGGTCCCCCTTTACCGGAGTGACCTTGCGCAGGAGGCCCATGTGCCCAGCAGACTCTTTTTGCGGGCACCCCCTACACCCTTCCAACCTAACTCCCAGGGGCTGATGTTATGCATGTTATGCCATGTTGGCGCCCAATGCGCCTGCGCAGGGGTTGGCCCAAGCTGCCTACCGGAAGCGGAAACTCCCTACCCCCTGCACCCTTCAGCTACGCGCGCCCCCTGGAGTGTGATGAGGAACCGCTGTTCCCCCCCAGGCGTCCCCGTTAACCAATGGGATGCCTAATAAGAGATGTAAAATTAGACCTATCAATCATGACCTTACCGCCACAGGCCAGTATAGTTGACCAACTATCTGGCCCCCCCAAAGCTGCTAAAAACAGTTCATACCCTGCGTTTTGCCTCTACCATCCCGGCTAGCATATTCCCCAGGAACCAGTCATTCCCCAAATTGGAGAGGTGGACCCCGTCTTGAAAAAAGTAAACGTTCCCCCCAGGATGCACCTGTGTGGAATAGTCCGCAAGTTAGGAGTCCTGAACAGCCTGTCAATTCTGTTATTAATCTTGTTCACAGAATGATTCAGGGCCCAGACAGATTCCCCCTCCCCTCCCTTTGAACCTTGGGATCATGTGTGACCATACTATAATAGACTACGAACATTGCTTAGCTAACCATCCCACCTGCGTGATTACAGCCTCCCCCACTCTTTTCCTACCCAGGTGTAGCAGATCGTTGCCCCCCAGATGAATTAACACAGCCGTAGGTGCCGCTGGGGATTCAAGCAACAAATGACCAACAAATCTCTGGAATTGATCCAACTTCAAACCACTTTGACCAAGGATTGATACTAAATCATTGCTGACCGGGTGTACCATAGTACTCCCTAGGGGAGAACCCCCAGGGCCAGAGTCTGCCCAATGCAGTCCTCAACTGGGCCAATGCAGACCCCCCCCCCCCCGGACACCAAACAGGTCAGCTGGCAGTCTGCATTTCCCGCCCGGCTGCGTATCCACCTGTGGAATAGACAAACCTCAGCAATGCCTCATGTGTGAGCGGCCATATACCATATATACGAGCACCTCTGTAACCCCTTCCACATCCGCCGAAGCTGATGAGGTTACCACTTGCTGATTCAACTCCTCACACCTTTCACCTGCATCAACCGAAGAATACAAAAGAGAGAACAGGAGTTAAAAGCAGGCTCTTACAACAAGCATAATCTCACCTTGCACCCGTAGAAATAGGGTCCCACCCGGCCAGACTGTGCATCCGTTGGCATGCATATTGGTGGCTGCCCCAATCCAGGAAGAATGGGTAGGATCTACCCTTTTCAAATGAAATGAAATAATGAAATACCAGCATTTGTAAAGCGCACAGCTACCTCTGGAGAGGTGTCCCGGCGCTGGGGGCCCTCTGGAAGATTAAGCGAGCTATTGCCCAGAGTCACATGGTGCTGGGCTAACCTGCCGCCGGCACCGGGGATCGAACCGTGAACCCGTGGTCCGGAGTCAGGCACCCTGGCCGCTGCGCCACACCTAGTACCGTTGACAATATGGCAATGCTGATTGGGCGCCTAGCGTCCCCTTGGGGCCTTGTAACTGCTGCTACCCCCTCAGAGCTCTTTGCCCTGTGCAAGTGTGATCGCAATTTATCACTGAAATAACATCACCTAAAAGATCTCCACTCCTTCTTGTTACCAATCATTGCTCACAGGTGTGTTAGTCTAACAGGCTGACAGCTCCTATAGTGTACAACTTTTTTAAATGAAGTCTTATGCACAGAAAATTGCTGTGGCTGTATGCCATGGCCCACCCTATACCCCTAAGTTGGCCTTCATCACTAACTGAAAAACTGGTGGGTCTAACTGAAAGGGCTATGCACCATTCCACCGAGGTGCACACCATGTGCATCATGTTGCTGCCTTTTTGGTTATGTTCCCGCTATAGGGATACCATACCAATGCATATATCCACATGATCTTGGAGAGAAACTCAGAATCCAGCAACATTCCCTGTATGTACACAGAAGTCCTTGTTGTATTACCCTATCCCAACAGTGTACTACCAGTGATATTTTTCGCCTAAATCTCCCAAACTTTCTCTCTCATATTTTTTTAGAGTACTAGTCTCTGCGCCAAAATAGTTCATGCAGGCCATATGCTGTCAACTTCCTCTAAGTGGTCGATTCCAGTGCACCAACATGATTCCCACGACATCGAAGCACACCTGCTTCTTACAACAGTCTGATTGTGTCCGAAAAAATCTCTATGGAAGAGTAATGAATGAATGTGTTTCTCAATACACTCCACAACTTAGTGCGAGCAAGGCCGTGAGCAATGGTGCACCGTACACCCAGAGGGTTATGCTAATGAGAAGGCTAAACTGATCATGGATACCGCAGGGCAAGACGATTGATATACGTTGGGGAAAGGGTGTAGTACAGGTGAAGAGGGGTATCAGCATCCTTCACTATTGCACAGTGAGGGATGTGGTGGTATGAAATGAAATCTGGCGGAGGATTCCACAGCCAGTCTCCAAGCCACCCAACCTATTATTTATTTGCGCCCACCATGCAGCTTGGTTCGTCTAGCCCATCAACCCTATTATGCCACCCCCTTTGTGGCAATAAGTACTCCTACAATATCGTTGCTAGATACGTATATGTCTCCCTGCGGCACAGATCTGAGATTGGTAAGAAATGTTTCAAAACCACAGTTAGGACCCTGCATCAATTATTTCTACAAACATGCTTATGGAGCTTCGCCCATTGACAGGTTGAAAATGTTTTGATTTTTAAAAGAAGTTGCCTAATAAGCTGAGCATTTACTTGGTGGACCCATCACCATTCATTTAACCAGAAATCCCTAATTAACTCTTTTCGTTTCTGCCTGGCATTTCGTACAGATTCCCCACAGCAGGCACCAGGGGCGGTGCGTCCACTGGGGTGCTGGGGCGTTGCCCCACTAATGCACAGGGCCCCAAAGTGTCGCGTATAATTAATAAGCAGCAGACGTACAGTATTACTTGAATTCCGTGCCGGTCACTGACGATCACCGGTCGACGCCCGAGCAATCATCAGGACAAGGGGGTGGTGGTGACGTCGGGTCTAGCGCACTTAGTGCGCATGTTCAGTTCTGGGCTGGTCATTTTTCTGACCAGCCCAAACATGCGCATTAGCCTGCACATTAGAAGGACGGGGGTTGCTTCATGGCACAGCCCCCGGTCTCCTAATGGGCGGGGGTGTACCCCTGCCCAAGCCAATCCTGGCGCTGCTGGAGCAGCGTCTGGATTGGCTTAGTCAGAGCGAGGCACGGGATTTGGGAAGCGTTCACTGTAGTACGACTGCTGCGCCACACACACGACGATGAGACAACGACGAACCACCTCGTGTTCTGGTGCGAGGGCCGAGGCTGCTATTACTGCTCGTCGTGGGTGGCTCGAGTCGTGCAGTGCTCCGGTAAAGAAGAGACTGGACGAGACTTCACGACGTAAAGTAGAGTAAGTATTTAAAGTTACTCAAAGTTTGAAGATGCTGAGCTGATGACCATAAATATACTATTTTCCTTTCACCCGCGCCACCAAGCTGATTGTTGTAAGTAATAGTACATTTTAAATTACTTACAGCAATCAGCTTGGTGGCACGGGTGAAAGGAAAATAGTATATTAATGGCCGGCGCTTTGATTGTGCACTTTAGAGAGTGCAGAGCAACGTTAACATTAGCAATTCAATATTTATCTATCTATATACCTCCGAGTTTGAACAGCGGCGCCCGTGTGCCCGTGTGCCCCTAGTAAAATTGCCTCACTAAAATTTAACATTATGCAAAAACGGCACTTCAACATTCTCCAGAAAATAGCCACAATTCAAATGTACTGCGGAATGTGCGCACTCGTTTTTGCATAATGTTAAATTTTAGTGAGGCAATTTTACTAGGGACACACGGGCGCCGCTGGTCAAACTCGGAGGTATATAGATAGATAAATATTGAATTGCTAATGTTAACGTTGCTCTGCGCTCTCTAAAGTGCACAATCAAAGCTTGGGCATCTACCTTTCCGGTGTGTGCGTTTTATGTGAAGACGCTTCACTTTGGTTATGCAGCCATTGCTAACACACATTGGCAGCTCCTTTTGAGAGACCCCCCCGTTTTTTCATCCCACTTAAAGCCCTGAGTAAGTTGCACATTATGCAAAAGGTGATGGCATGCATGATGTTTATGTACGATAACGTGACGTCTTGCAACTCACACTCCCTCAAGGAACAATGGGATTCCGACTCTGTGTGTTGTAGCAGCAAACCTAGCAGTTCACGTGTTCATCCTTTGCAATTCCATTTTAACATTGACCTTGCCCAGCACATGCTGCACAGGCGGTTTGGAAAACTGTGGCCCCATGCAAAATATGTTGCGTGAATCCTCACATCTCTGCGGCTCACTGTATAACTGACCAACCATTAGCGTGCAACCTCTTTAAAAATCAACAGTTACAGTGGCATCTATCCTGTAGCTTACTATCGGGGTCACAGGTCTTTTAGTTTTTATGACCCTGTTCCTTTGACCTGCTGTATGTGCTTCTGTTTTATGGATTATGCTTATTTTCCGATTTTCTGGTCCAGGGCAATAGCGACTCGACTGTACCTAAAGGGAGCAGGGTCAAATCACTGATTTGCTTATGGCTGGGTCCAAACTGGAGTGACATGAGGACCAAAAACTAACACGATGGGTTTAACCCTGATCTGTGACTGGGGGTGAATGTTTCACAATGTTCATCATTCTGTCCATAATTTTTTTGTGTTGCTGTATGTGCAGTTAACATCACATGAATTAATTTTTTTTCATTCCGTATTGCTGGTCTGCAGTCGCACTAATTAAAATGTGCCAAGTCACTTTCCAGGAATGTAGCACATACCTCTGTAGCCTCAGCAGAGCAGGAGGTCTACACCCAGGGGCGGTGCGTCCATTGGGGCGCTGGGGCATTGCCCCACTAATGCACATGGCCCCAAAGTGTCAATGAGTCACTGCTTTTGTCAGAGAGATCCTTTTGTTATTTGCAGTTTGTAAGTTAAAATGCTAACATAGAACAGTGAGCTATTAACTGTCATCTAAGAGCTGCATGCAAACAGCAAGGTAAAAATTAGAGCGTTATGTTTTTGTACCCCAGTCTTTGCTTGATTATCCTAATGTTTCAAAAATAATTTGTAATATTTTAATTTGCAGCACCTGGCAAAGCCTGACAACAGCATTACCTAATTTTTGGCCCATTTTTGGGCTAAGAACAAGAGGCCCCAACCTCCTTTGCTGCTCTTTCACCCCGGCTACAACCCAGCAAACACCGGTGTTAAAGGTAAGGAAACTGATGCTATATTTTTTTACACTGGAGTTAGGGCTATGTATGTGGTCACTCTACATGGTGGTTGGGGTGGGGGCACATTTTGAACATTGTACCCTCAGTGGATGGAATTTACTAATAGCCTTAGCCCTGTGCTTTGGGCAATAACGGTTGTTAAAGGCACTATCTATCCATTGTTTAACCACAAAGATCCCAGATAAGACCTAGGGAAGGGAACTAGAGGCACGGGGCACTAGGAGCAGGCAGCCTCCAATGAATAATGTTTAACACAAAAAGAGCCGCTCCCAGTATGGTGACCTGAGTGCTACAGTGGTATTTTAGTGAGTGCGGCTAATTAATTCAAGCCCTATCAAATGGGACTTACTAGCCCCATAGGAGGACCCCTTTGGTCAAGCGTGTTTGAGGGAAATCTCCTGCCTCTGCACCAACGTCTGCCTCACTGGAGGAGGTGAGGAACACGGACGTAGGTGCAGAGGTAGGAGATTTCCTCAAACACGCTTGACCAAAGGGGTCCTCCTATGGGGCTAGTAGGTCCCATTTGATAGGGCTTGAATTAATTAGCCGTACAACGGTGGAGTGTGATAGTGATCACCCCACTCAGTGGAACCCTGCCAACATAGCACGGTAAGGGTGGAGCACGATTGAGTAACATAGGCCCTGATGAATGCCACGGACCCTTCTGGGCCAATAGGCAGAAACATGTCGACCACTTACATCACGGTGGGGGACAATAGAATCCCCAACACACCGATCATTCATTTTATCCACCATACAGATGCCAGTTACATTAAAAAAGTTTGACATCTGTAATGGCTTTTAAACCTCACACTTTTTTTTTTTAATGGCCCCCACTTAGCTTTAGAAGTGCATCCCTGTCATCAGGTGTATGCCCGCCCTCTATCAAACCAAGTTTTTAGAGGGCGAGGACTGGCCAATGATGAAGCATGACACCAGGTGGTGTGTGAGACCAGTCTTTTACTTTTTGTGAGATGCCTGCACTCACAAAATAACACTGTAGCACTCAGGTCACCATACTGGGAGCGGCTCTTTTTGTGTTAAACACTATCTATCACTTCAAGCAGAGTCTGTTTCAGTGCCTTCAACAACCAGTATGGCACACAGAGGCAGCAGGAAGTAAGGATGTATTTTTAGCAGTCATGTTGTGCAAAGGAGAGCTGTTGGAGATCTATTGCGATAATGCACAAGATATATGTATTTATACTGAAATTTGATATAATTGCACCAAACCTTATACGTTGCACTTTGATTATTGACAGGTTTCTTTAATATTGGTAAGGCCAGCATCGGCATGAATACAGTAGAACAGCTACTTGCAAGGTCATTCTTTGGACGGACACGTGAAGAGAAACTACAGATAAAGCAATTAGGACCTGATCGGCCTAACCTGAAACTACAACAAACTACCCAGGACAGAGGAAAGACTTACACACGTACATTCTCAAACACCTGGTACACAAAAGCTGATTGGCTTACAGGGTGTGTGTCAAAAAATTCTCTATTCTGCTTCCCCTGCATGCTGTTTGGTGGTGAATTGCCTTGGACAAAACAAGGAGAAATAGACTTGAAGCATTTGTCTGACAAAATCAAGAAGCATGCACACACAAGAAGCCATATGGAAAACCTGACGAGACTGGGAATGTTGGGAGACACACCGATTGAACACCACATAAACGACGCATACCGGAAAACAATACAGAAACACAATGAAGCAGTTGATAGGAATAGACACATACTAGCAAAAATAGTTGATTGTATTTGTTTTTGTGGTGCTTTCGAACTGGCATTGCGAGGCCATGATGAATCGGAAAGTTCCTCAAAACCTGGAATATTCAGAGGCCTTGTGGATTTAATAGCAAGCATAGACCATGACATGGAAGCACATTTAGCAAGTGCTACAGTCTTTAAGGGCACCTCTAAAACAATACAAAATGAACTCCTTGAGTGTATGCTAGAAATATTGAGAAGCCATATTGTCCAAGAGGTGCAAAACACAGACTTTGTGGCTATTCAGACTGATGACACCACTGATGTGGCCACAAAAACACAGTCCGTATTAGTCTTTCGGTACCTTGACAATGACAGTCAAGTTGTGGAGAGGTTCTATGGTTTCACACATTTAAGAGACTCTAGTGCAGAAACCATTACTTCAGCTATACTGCGTCAACTTAACCTCATTTTTCCAGAGCTGCCTCAAAAAAAAAAACTTATTGCACAAAGCTATGATGGTGCGTCCGTAATGAGTGGAAGCCTTGGTGGAGTACAGAAAAGAATTAGAGATGTGTACCCTAATGCTCATTATGTGCACTGTTACGCCCACCAACTTAATCTTATTATGCAACAGGCAGTATCAAGGATCTCAGAGACACGAATTTTCTTTCAGGATGTAGGAGGCATGGCAGCATTCTTCTCACGTTCCCCCAAAAGAACGGAAGCACTTCAGGAGATTGTGGACAAAAGGCTTCCAAGGGGATCGTCAACTCGTTGGAACTTTAACATACGTACATTCAACCTAATATATAAACATAGGGAGGACCTTGAGAAATGTTTTGACGCCATTGAAGCCAATGAAGGCTTTGATTACAGAAGTCAGAATGAAGCCCGTGGCTTTGCTAGAACACTACAGAGAGTTTCAGTTCTTTCTGTTTTTATTTCATGACATAATGTTTTATGTCGAGATATTATACAACCAGTTGCAAACACGAGCCATAGATACTGTCTCTGTGCAAAGAGATACCAGTATGTTTGTCACCAACATCAGCAAAGTGAGAGATGGGGTTGACAATTTAGACAGCAGAATGCCAGAGGTTTCTACTTTTTCAAAACCGCAGGAAAAACATCAGCAGTCTGGTCCGAATTGCAAAGGAGATATGTGACATTGTAATTGTGCATGCACAAGAACGTTTTTCTTTCACAAAACATTTGGTGAGTGCCGCATTATTGCAAAGTGAACACTTTGCAACATATGACAATCCTTTCCTGAGCAAGCTCTGAATGAGGCTGGGGAAGCTTATCCTATGCTCAACAAAGAGGACCTGAAAACTGAGTTGACTGTACTGTACAGAATGAGTGTATACCGGAAGGCCAAAGGTGCCATTTCTTTGCTGGCTTTAATTCATAAACTTAATATGGAAAAGTCACTTACAGAGACAGTGGCTTTACTAAAATTGTCATTACCACTCCTATGACAACAGCAGAGTCTGAACGATGTTTTTCCACCTTAAAGAGGATTAAGACATTCCTGAGGAACACCATGCTTGAGGAAAGACTGAATGCTTTAGCAATGCTCTCTATAGAGAGCGACCTAGTTAAAAGAATCCCAGACTTTAACGTTCAAGTTATTGAAAAGTTTGCTGCTCTTAAATACAGACGTGCTGATTTTATCTACAAAAAGTGAACAATATATTGAATGCTGCTAGTTTGCGACCTGTTTAGTTGTTTGTTAAATAAAAAACATCTGTGAGGTACTCAGAAATGCATTGTATCTCGAAGTCTGTTATGAAGCTCTGTGGTTATACTGAATAAGCACCTACCTATGTTATATGACTTCTCTTTATTAATATAATAACTGCACTTTCACAATTGCTTTATTAACCTTCCTGCTTTCTCAAATTTGCTTGAAAATGCACTATTTGTCCACTCTTTTTTCAAAATTTTCTCGGGGGGAGAATCCCCCCGAGCCCCCCTTTGGTTGTTCGGGCTCGCTCACTACGCTCGCTCGCTACGGTGCTCTATGAAATTCATTTTCCACCCCACCACTTACAAATGTCACCAGCCACCACTGGCAGGCACTACCGGCAGACAACACCTGCTGAACTACCATGCAAATGAATTATCCAGCAAAACACTAAAGAATGGGCATATCACTCATCTCGAGGAGAGTTTCAAAAAGTTTAAAGAATGCTAACCGAAGGCTATTCTACAAGCATACCTGTCCTTCGCCTTGTTGACGTGCAGTTTCCATGGATAGACACATGGCGTCACTGATAATATATTTCTTTTGACTAAAGAGCAACGCATATCTAAGTTTTGTGAAGGCATTTTTCCGGCATCCTTATAAATACAGACGGTGGGTAACGGGTTGCCACCCGACAGACAATGTTTCAAAAACTGCACTGTCATTCTACCACATGGACGCTAATTTGAAGGCCCATTTCCGCTACCAGTCTCTGCGTATGAAACCCTGACACGAAAACCAGTGCTGATCCCACAGTAAGAAATGTAGCTGGCATTTAATTAAATAGTTCATGGTGTGTCGGAAGGATGAGGGAGCTGTACTGTAACAATGGCTCACATTGGCACCGGGGCAGAGAAGATGAATTTTAGATTGTGATTTGGGTCATGCATGAGACACATTCCATTACCTGAACAATTCAACACCGAATGGCGTCACCCATTTATTATGTATAGGGGTAGAAGACCTAATCAACTTCCAAACCGTGCACCTAATTTGATTTGATATTTTCATTAAATCATCTGAATGCATATTTGTTTTGTTATTACTGTATGCGGTACCGGATTACCAGCTCTAATTAACCATGTGTCTGCGAGTTATGGGTAGGTGATCCCCGTGCCGCTCGCCTGTAAACACGGCTCGGTACAAGGAAACTTTCCCTCCTTGAACTAAGGCCCCCTCCTTCAACGCCTTTTGGGGCCTCCGAAGAACTCGCTTTGAGCCTTATCTCATCCCAGGAGCAACTCTATTCCCCATTGTGCCCATTCCGCACTGTCACCAGTACCATCCCAGAGCAAACAAAACATGCTGCTGTGCATTGTGGGTAAAACAATTTATCGCAAGACCCCAAAAACTCTCTGGGATGCATCCTGAAGTAATACTGACATGTACATTACGATTTCCTGGCCACTTCTCTGACAATCTGCTCTGGTGGATATACCGATCCCCAAATATTCAAATTGCAGCCTACATTTACACGATTCACCTAGGACTAACATGCGTAACCTTCACAAACACACCACACTAAAGCGTCACATTACATGCGTTTTACTTTTGTGAATCAAGCGCGCCTAGGTTTCACACTTAAAAAACATTTTGTTAAATTGCACTAACGAGTGCAACAATAGGCCAATAAAATTATTCCCCTTCTGAAGGGTTGCTGTACATTTTTTCTTCTTCTCATATTAGTTGTTTAGCCCAACATTGACTATACGTTTGTTATTTGTTCCTTACAAACGCATTTATTTGGCATTAGCCCCTATAAATCACATATATATACCCGGTTTCGCACAGCTCTTCGCAGACACCGAACTGCTTTCCCCGGATGAAGGGGCTCCGCCGGACCCAGAGCTTACACCGGACGCAGGGTCTGGAGGTACCCGCAGTGCGGGGAGTAGGAATTTACTCTACCCCCCCTAGTGGTTATGAGCGCGGCGGCCTAGGGCATGTTCGTGTCCAGGATCTAATATATTGCCTTTGAATCGGAGCCCAGCGCTGCCGAACACCCAGACGAACATGACGGGCAAAAGGAGGATTGTACCATCCCGCCCCCAATTTCTGTGCATGGCGTAAAAGATTGGAGCGCGAACAATAGGCAAAGGGTAGTTTCAACTTTTTCCTGACGGACCACCCACCCCGGCCGCGAAAGTATACCACACACCCCGCAAGCTAGGAGTGTGCACAGCGGTAAATAAGTTGCCCCCCAGCGCATACTTTAAACCCTAAAACAACAGCAGACACTGCAATACCTCACCAAGACCACCCAGAGCCAGCCCCCCGTACCCCCTCACCTCCACAGCCCAGCGTGCCACCGGGGTCGCCACCGAGCAACGAGTGTAGTATGTAACTCTAGGTCCGCAAGACCCACTCCAAAAAACGGCGGCCCCGGAGGCAACCACTGGGTCGTGGCTGCGGCGAATCCTGAAGTTCCCTGGCGTGAGAGGCTGGCGAGGTTCTGACTTCTAAAGCGGAGCGGTAAGAAAAACGGAGGCTACAGCAGCCAGCCGTGTGCGCTGGCGAGGTGCTGTGAGGGCAGAGCGGTGAAGAAGAGACTCTTTTGCCGCTCCGTTGCTCTTTTTAAAGAGCGCTCCCTCATCCGGATAAAACAGGTCCCGGCTAGTTCCGGGACCCGTTTCCTTGCTTTGCCCCGGAAGCGCAAACAACTGCTTCCGGGGCACGCCCCCCTCTTCTAACCCATGGGGTCCAAAAAGGCGGGGAGGGGGAGACCCCTGCGCGTCATTGGCGCTGGCCCCGCCCCCTCCCCGCCGGAAAATCCCACCGGGGACCGGCACCACCGCCATATCGGCGGCGTGACCAAGTTCCTGGTTCCGCCTTGGTTATAATGGCATGCACTTTCTATGTTTGCATCCGGCGCACCTGCTTAAAGGTGCACTGTGGCACAAACAGGGAAAATGCACCCTATCAGCAACAGGGCCCCTGTAATACTGTACATGGCTGAGAGTCCATGGTTATCTCCTGGGTGGTTGCCCTAGTGCAGTGGGAGCAGTTTAGGGTGTGATTAGAGGCCTTGTCATAGCTGCTCGAGTGGGAGAAGGAACGGTAGGGTTTACAGTTACATTGCTTTTATTTTTCGTACTTCTGCTGGATTTTGTCTGAGAAAGGAATATGATAAAAATGTAGTGCTACAGCTTTGAGGCATCATTCCAGTCACCTCCAAGAATAACATTAATTGTTTTACTTTCAATGATGTTTATCAGAAACAGTCGTCTACAAGCGAGTTCACTTAGAGTTTAGTACCATGAAACTACTGCTACAAGCACTGCTTTCAACAAATATGACATGAGGGCTATTAATATCCATCTGTGCTTATTTCTGGTTCATTTCCTCTGTGATTCACTTCCTTCTTAATTGAATGTTCTGGTTTCCTGGGGTAAACTTGTCTCATCTTTGGGTTGTTTGTTGCTGACTTGTAAGACAGTATTAAAAGAGCTGTGGCAAATGGCTGCAGGGCAGAGCTTTTTAGGGGGTGTAATTAGTGTTCATTTAGGTATGGCTGAGTACAGGCTTAGATATTACTATAGCAATGAATGTACACCAAGTATTCCAATGGCACTAACCTAACACACTATGCTGTATACCAGGAGTCTCCATCATTTCTGTAATAAGAGTTACTGAAGCTCAATGAAAATCATCCCAAGCTACTAATATTATTAATGTTGTGATAGTGATGACATCAGGGAAAAATTATATCCGTGGCCATAATACGTAAGATTCCCAGCAGTCATCACCTCAGTTCTTCAGACTAGGCTGCCAGCAGCAATATAAATAAAAAAGGCTCAGTCACTGTGGGGTGCCTCTACATGGGTAATGCATAACAGCCATAGCCGCAGTGTCCTTTGTCCCAAGGCAATAATAATAATATTAAGTCTCCCCAGCGCTGCATAATTTATTTGTCACATATCAGCTTTAAACATATTTTGGAAATTCAACTACTGTTTTCCAAACATAAGCTAATGATTTCTACAAATACATACATGTTCCTCTCAAATACATGCTTTTCAATGTTGGTATGCGTTTTTTAATTTAACCAAGCAAAGCCTATAATTTAGTAGGCTGGGTTGGAGAGCTACCTATAGGTGGCTTGAGAGCTACCAGTAGCTCACAAACTACTCACTAGAGAAGCCAGCTGCATATTATGGACATTACAAACCACAGGGCACTACAACATTGGGACTGTAATGCACCAAACTCCACTGAACATAACATAACATGTGTATTTGTAAAGCGTATGTTCACCCGCGGGCATCTTGGGGCTGAATAACAGATGTTTATTGTTACCCAACTCAATGGTACTCATTTTATCGACCTCAGAAGGATGAAAGGCTGAGTGGACCCTCTAGGATTTGAACCTGTGACCATGAGGTCAAACACAGGCCCCTACAGTGAATGCATTAGTCCACTGAGTCACCAGACCCGGCTTAATGGATGGTAACCTAGTACACCAACTCTGGATTACACCCTACACCACTAACCAGCTACTCTGCACCACATCCTAGAACTCTAACCACTACACGGAAGTACATCTCGTTGACACTACCCCATTGAACTTCATCCACCCCTCACCAACCTGGGCTGTATTCTGGGGATACTCAACCATCACGCTGCAATACACCTTAGTGAGAGTCATCCATGATACTACACTTTATTCAAGGGACATTATCTTCTACACTGCATCTTGGGGCACTAACACTCAACACTGCACTATATCACAGACCATTAACTGATTGGACCGCTTATTGTGGAAACTAACCTACCCTACTTCATGATACCCTAGGAACACTATATTGCTTCCAATTGATGTTAACCTACAAGTTTACACTATAGGCATGGTAGCACAACAAATTGCAGCACATCGCTTGGTCATTAACCCATGTTGATGCAATACATGCTAAGAATAATAACCACTATTGTGGTTTCCATCCTAGGGACACTGCACACTACAATAGCAAATACAATAGCAAAAAAGGAAATGCACAGCACTGCATCTTCTGAACACTAGATCTTCGCGGATGGGATACTTTGTCACAAACGTCAGCCGTATAATAAGTGCCATAGGATATAATGCACTTGTAATATGGCGGACGGGATCCGTCATGTTTGAGATGGAGTATACCATCCGCCAAGATCTAAAACAAGCCCTTAGCTACTGCATTGCAGTTTGTCAAGGGGGGCTTAACGCACTATTTCATTGCGCCCAATGTACTACACTACACTGCATCCCAAGGGCCCTTTCCCACCATGCTGCATCATATGTACAGTGATCCACTGCTTTGCACTCCAGCCTAGTGACACTTACCATATGGAACAGCATTATCATACCACTGTACCAACACACTGCACACCAGTGGCACTAGCACACCACAATATACCATCAGGCCATTAATCCATCACATTGCACTGCACCCTGGCCACTAGCCAGCCACACTGCCCTAACTGTATGGATATTAACTCACCAACCCGCAAATTAGTGACACTAACCCACCCAACTAAACTCCTTTCAATGGACACTAATGCAGCACACTGGGCCGTATTAAAGGTACATACTGGCCACACTGCACTGCATCTTAGGGAAACTATCCCACTATGGGGCACTCACTCCAGCCTAGTAACACATGTGAATCCCATCCTGTTGCTTACAAGTGATCCTAAACAAACATGTAGTGTGATGGCTGATAAGAACCCTCAGACACAGTGCAGGATGCCTGCTTAACTGAGACACACAGGCTTGGCACGGTGATCCTCATCTTTACCCTTGCTTGATTACTACCTGCATGCAGTGCCTATCTCTAAATCTTTTGAATATGTGCCCCTATTCCAGACAACTGTTCAATATACAGAAACAAGAGCTGTGAAATAAAACTTTCTGCCTTTAGAAAATGTGAAAATAATTGAGGAACAGCTGTACAATCCGAAGGTTTCTATGCTCAGTGGAATATTACCCTTCCTTCCTTTCTAGACAGTCTTTAAGATTACTTTAACTTTGATGTTTACAAAGCTGTCTCTCATGTTTATGAAAGAAGAAATACAGCTTTTTAGAAAGTATCACATATTAGGGGTTGGTCTTTCTCATGGGTTTACCGCAGTGTCAGTTGTTTCCATGTTAGTTTCATTGGAGCTCCTCATTACACAGCTGCCCACCATTTGCCTACGACCCAAGGTCCTTAATCATTTACTACTAACACTGATTGCATTTGGTACATTATGATGATACAATATATTAAAATATTGCCCTATGTTTTCCAAATTTTGATAGTGTGCTTTTAGTGCACATATACATATAATCCACAGTGTTTTAGTTTACACTTAGGGGCCGATTCCGATCTCGGCCGGTAGGGCTCCGAATCGGATTCGGCTTTACCGGATCCGATTCGGAGCCCTGTTTCCCGACCGAATCGTACGCGGTCCGGCCGAGCGAGTACGATGCGAATTCGCCGACCGACTCGTCCGGGCGTCCCGACCGCTCCGACCGACTCGTTCCCGGCTCGAACCGCACCGACCGACTCGCTCGGACTCGACTCGCACCGCGCAATGGAGACGTTCCCCGGCCGGGTAAGTACGATGCGCGCCGCGAGCAGTCCGACCGAGCCGCGCACTCCGGCTCGAAAGAGCTGTCGGAGCCGTACTTTGGGGGTCCGTGTCGGACCCCCTGTACGCGTAGCCGCGCGAGTCGCACACAGGGGGGACCCATGGGTCCCCCCTACCTGTGCGTGAACGGCGCGAATCGCTTCGCCGCGTACCCGCTGTAGGGGGTGCCCTTGTCCGCATCGCACCCATTGAGTCAATGGGAGCCCGCGTACGCGTTGTACGACAGGCTCCCATTGACTTCAATGGGAGTCCGACCGACTCGGGTCCGATGGCATACGTGCGCATCGTACTCGTTCGGTCGGACTGCACGGGTCCGATTCGGTCGGAAATCTCTCCGGGTCCGGCTCGGTCGGAGAGATTTCCGGCCCGAATCGGAATCGACCCCTTAGTGGTTTCCTGAATGGATATTCAATGGTAGAGCTGTAAGAATTACCATGAGTTTCTTTCCCACATGGCATCAGTAGTCATGGGGATACTCTCTCTTGATGTGAAACAGTATGTAAACAATGTCTTACACCCTCTAAGACAGCAAGGTGCATCCTGAAATCCAGTGAGCTGTTGCTGCATCACCAAGTACACTGGCTGATAAGAAGTTAGGCTCTCACAGACACAGCCTGGCCTTACATGCACAGGGCAGGCTGTGTGTACCAAACAGGTATGATAACATACTGCACCGCTCTCAATGGCAAACTTTTAAGTGCTAATTCTAAATAGCAAAGACTCAGTCAGAAGGCAAATATTAGAAAATAACATGTTATCTGTTCATGTTATTTACTTTCTGTTCATTCCTTATTGCCACAGTAATTCTGAAATTTGCCTAAAATTCTGCATATGTTCTCTAGTAGCTTGGCTTTTCAAAAAGTCTCTAATAACTCTAGCCCAGTTTTCTTGTGTGTACTTGCTTTTGGGAAAGGATGAGGGAACCCAAGAGCATGTCACTAGTCTGTGGCAGGTACTATTTTTTCCCAATGTGGTTCCTTTCCATGTACATTTTGAAGAGGAAGAGGTTTGTTAGTCTCCTATCCCTTTTCACCCATCCAAATGGTAAGTCAATATATTTGCACTGCCTGTGGCTAAGGGAAATGTACCTGTTGTGATGAGGACTTACCTAATATGCAATAAAAAAAATCTAAATACACAGAAGACTTACAACCAATTATACCTAACTGGATAACACTTGCTGTGCTTTATTGTCCGATGTCTAATATTCCTGTATATGGCCACATGCATCAAATTTGTTCTGTTACGAAATTCTATCCATTCTTTGTTATTTTACATTATTTACTCAGATACATACCACAAACAGTTAATTCACCTCTTGCTACTGCCTTATAATATATATTAAATTGCTTCACTTAGCTTGGTGAGCCACATCTGTGCTTTTGTTTACTGTATTCTGTCCACGATAATAACAGATCTGCTACACCAGTCACCTTTACTGGGATTGTATATTTGCCAAATTACCAATATCATCAGACTCCTCATGTCAGAACGTCTTGCACACTGAGGGGCATATTTACAAGCCCCTGTCGCCGCAGGAACGTCACTTTAAGTGACTTTTCTGTGGCGATATGTGCTACGTCTTATTTACAAGGCAGCGTTAAGCCACTTAACGTGGCTTAATGCTCCCTTGTAAATAAGGCCCCCTTTCACACTATATTTAGCGTAAAAGGGGTGGGCAATGGGTGTTACAGTGGGCGTTCCATCGCAACACCCATTGATTTTGACGCTGCCCCATATTTACAAGGGTGGCGTAAATATGGGGCAGAGCCAAGATTAAGACCAGGGAAATTTTTAATTTCTCCTCGTTTTTGCTGTTTCCATGTGTGCTGTGTGGTGCAGCACACATAGAAAAAGCAAAAGGCCTTTGATTGTTATGTGCAGGAAGGTGTCCCTTCCTGCACATAAACAATCAATACAAAAAATGACGTTTTGCAACTTCTATGTGTGCTGCATTAAGCAGCACACATAGAAGTTTCAAAACACCATTTAAAGATTGTTTATGTGCAGGAAGGGACACCTTCCTGTACATAAACAATCTTCCCCTCAATGCAGACACCCTTGCACTTTGGTGCAAGGGTGCCTGCGTTGGCGCTAGGCTGCTAAATTTAGCGACAGCGTAGGGAGAAACACAGGGCTGCACCAAATTGTTGTAAATATGGTGCAGCCCTGTGTTTCAGAAGTGGTGGAGCGTGGTGTTAAGCCAAGGAGGCTAACGCCACTCTCCGCCGCTTCTCTAGTAAATATGCCCCTTAGATTTTTAAAAATCTTATACATGTTTTTGTTTCATTCCCGGAGCCATAGATATGGGGGGAAACTCACTAATATTTTGTGCTGGATTTGCATCACAAAAGAACATAAACCCAGAATAAAGTGTTGTGCTGGAATTTAGTTTTCAGTGTAAATCCTGATGTGCATTGGAAAGTTGCCTAAAGTAATGCAAAGTAGCGCTATGTGTTACTTCGGGTTATTTTGTACCAAGCGGGAGAGCCATTGGTGGTACTTGGGAGTTCCCATGCAATTACCCCTATGAGCTTTGATGCAAATCCCTATCTGCTAAAACAGGTAAACAAGTCTGGGGCATATTCTCAAGGACTTATCGCCGATTTATCGGCACTTTAGCGCCGCAAAAGTGGCGATAGATTTTCCGCCTTATTCTCAAGCTGGTGCAAACTGCTGAAATCGCCAGTTTTCCAGCGATAGCTGCCGCAAAAAACATCGCCACGGATGAGAGCGACAACTAACGCAAATGATATGCAGAGTAGGCGTTCCCGTGCAAAAACACACGAAAACACCACTTTGCGATATTCTCAACGACCAGCCAGATCGGCAATGCGATCCAAAAACAGGCGATAAGGCGCGTTAGCAGCAGGGATTTAACACCTGCCTTTTACTGGTGTTAAGCAGGATGACAACCTGCAGTATGAAAGGGAGCCCAGCCCAGAGCCACATCTGAAGACCAACACATGTCATGGAGCTACTGATCATGCAGCTCGGAGACCCAAGAGGGCCACAACACCCACCCCCACCACCCCCAGGCCCCTCCCCCCCCGGACCACCCCCCCAGGACTACCACAGAGGCAGCGCAAAACAAGACAGCGGACCTTCCGAAACGCGCCAGCCTCACAGACTTAACGCCAGAGGATGTCATTGCCCACTACAGGCTCAAAAGGACAACCATCCTCCGCATCCTGACCCACATTTCCCACAGGCTGACGGTACCAACACAGCGGACAACCAACATCCCTCCGCAGACAAACCTGCTGGCTGTGCTGCACCTGTTGGCCTCTGGTACCTTCCAACCAACAACTGCCAGAGTCAGAGGGGTCTCACAGCAGCCCTATCAAAGTTCCTCACACCTGTCTTGGATGCCATCATCAGCTTGGTACCACAGCACCTTCACTTCCCCCACACTGCGCAGGAACAGCTGGAGACCAAGCAAGGCTTCTACACCATAGCTGGCTTCCCGCACGTGTTGGGGGCAATTGACTGCACACATGTCCTACTTGTGCCCCCTGCCGACACTGCACACAATTACCGCAACAGAAAGCACACACATTCCATCAATGTGCAGGCAATAGTGGACCACCGGGGACTCTTCACCAACGTCGTCGCCAACTACCCAGGCAGTGTGCATGATTCCTACATCTTCCGACAGTCCATCATCAACCAGCGCTTCAAGGATGGCACCTATGGAAATGCACTGCTCGTTGGCAAGTACCAAATGAGCACACCACACACCTCAACTCCACAATCATGCAACTCACAACTGTGGGAATGCACACGTTACAAACTCACATACAACATGCCAAACAACATGCCCACCTACCAGACACGACAACACAAGTAACTGTGGCAACCGTGGCCAGCCATGTAGACAAACCATCCACGTCATGGCACCTCTGCCACACAATTGCAGAATGTGGGGAGAGGTGAGAACCAAGTCTGTGCGAAGGAGGCAAGTGACCCATGAATAACAATGTACACAATGCCAAGTGTGGCGGTGATGTGCTGGACAGACTTCAGTATGCAGAGCACAGACATTTCCATGTGGACACATACTGCTGGTGTTTGTCGTGTTGTGGACAGTGGACGCAACCATGTCACCTCAGGCAGTGGGGAAGACCTTGGACATGTAGCTATGTCATCCCCCCCTGTAAGCGTCAGCGGAGTGGGCTGGGCCGGCGTACGCCAGTCCAGCGTAGGAGTGGGAATAAATAGCCCGGGGCCCTGGGCGTGGTTCACTTCCGGGATAGCCACCAAAGTAAATACTGCGTGTGTCTCTGTGTCCGCCATATCCTGACCATAGGCCTACACACACGTGGCCGACCACCTTCAACGGCCAATATCACAGTGTCGTTGTCAGGCTTGTGGACATGCGCAGACAGTCATGACAATGGTGTGTCTTAGGAGTGCAAGTGATGCAACCGCGCAGCGCACACAAGTAAATAGGCTCGGGGGAGTGAGGAGCAGCAGTGAGGCAACGTAAAACACATGGATGCCGCTCATATGCCACAAGCAATACATGTCAACATGAATCCCAAAGTCGCACACATCACACACCACTAAACTAATAAGCCTGCCAACACAGAATTCAGAACCACCGATTGACATATATCTCTTTCCCCTGTCACAGGTGATCAAGGATATGCAATCTGCCCGTGGATGATGACACCCCTCCGAGACACGAACACCCAAGCCCAGAGGCAGTACAATGCGGCCCACAAACGCACCAGGGGCATTGTGGAGCGTTCATTTGGCGTGATAAAGTCACGTTTCAGGTGCCTGGACATCACAGGTGGAAGACTCCTGTACTGCCCGGAAATAGTGTGCAAGATGATCATTGCATGTTGTGTGTTGCACAACATATGTGTACGCACCAATGCCCCATGGATCCAAGTGCCAGATGCACCGGACGATGATGATGAAGATGAAGCATGTGGACCACACCCCAGTGCAGCTGCAGCAGGATTAGCCCGAAGGAACACAATCATTAACAATTTCTTCACATGAGTACGTCACATTGTGACTGTCCGTAGCAATCATGGGACAGGACAAAATGACCACAGGCACAGCATGTGCAAATACATTCATTCCAACACACATTCCCTGTGTGCATGTCACTCCTCTGCATAAGCACATCACTCTGACAAGTGTAAGTGCAACATTTAGTGCTAACAATCTCACAAATGGCAATTAGATGGTGGGTGTGTCACCTCTGTACAGAGAGGCTGTTTAGGGTGTCACGTATTCAAAATGCCATTTCAGGGTGTCAAAGATAGTACGTAATCCCACTCAGCAGCATATCACATGTGTACAAATTCATGACATGAAGGCTGTCATTTGTGACCAAGAATAGACAACAGGGCGTCTTTTGTGGTCAAATATGTACCACCATGGTGCAGAGAGTTGCACCCTGTGACTCAAGTCCCACAACATTAGCAACATGGACGTGAGGGGGAATCACTGCCCCTACATTCATCCATACATCCATACTCGATTGAACATAGACATGACACATCTGTGTGAATTAGAATGTTTTATTCACATTCGGTGGAGTGTTGGAGCTGAAGTAGTACAGGGCCATGCAAACCCCACCTTACATTGTTGCCCCGTGGAGGGCCAGCCAGAGTCCTTTAGGGATTGACAAGTTCATCGGTAGAGGAAGAGTTCAGTCCGCAGTCTGATTGCTGTGTCATTGGTAACCAAACAGAATATGGCAGTCCATGAGGAGGTCCAAGGTGAGTGTCGCAGAGTGTATCGGGGGACAGTGGAAGGTGATGATGCAGAGGGCAGAACCAAGCAGAAACAGGCCATATGGCGGAGATGAATGCTACCGCTTCCTTCTTACCAATAAGGCAGAATCATCCGCATCTTCGTCCTCTGATGTCTCATGTGCCTCACATGTGGGTGGTGAGGTTTTGTCTGCAGCACTGTGTGGCACTGACACATCAGAGGGCGGAAATGTGGATGGAGTAGTAGCAGCAGCATTCATCCGTGCAAGGCCTTGTGGCAGCAATGCCATGATGAGGGTCTGCAGGGCATGGAAGAACCCAGCTACATCTCGCTGGTGTGCAGCCGTGGCAGCCATTCTTTTCGCCTGCATCCGCTCCCTGTTCTCCATGATCCTCCGCATGTGTCCCAACTACCGGCTGACATCGCTGGAGCCACTCTGACTAGACAGTTGTCCTTGTCTCAGAGTCAGGACTCCAGCGATGTCAGCCATGGATCGTTGGAGAGCATGGAGCGGACTGTGGGTGTCCGTTAGGGACTGTAAGTGGTCCCTGATGGGACTTAGACACCCACGTATGGCATCTAGTTTGGCTGCCATGAGGACGAACCCCACCCGCACCTGATCAGCCATCTTCTCCTGGCACCCTAAAACACGCCCTTGGAAGGCCATGTGTTGTTCGTGGGGGTCCTGGGAGACAGTGGGTGCTTCCTGCTGTGTGGTCTGTGCAGGGGGTGAGGTCTCCTCGATGCAGCTGGGCTGCCCTGCTCCTGGAGGTGGGGTGCCGAAGCTGTCCATGGGCTCTTGGAGGGCGTCGGTGTCGATGTTGGGGAGGTCCTCTTCATCATCAGTGCTGGATTGTTGGGTCTGCTCTGCAGGAGGTGTTGGTTCTCCCTCTGCAATGTGAAGGGGAGATGCAGTTTAACATTGTGTTCACATGTATGTTGACGCATTGTACTAGTTTACATACAGACTGCATGACAATGTACATTGTGACTGTTTGGGAGGAGCTGCCTTATTGATACGGGACAGTGGACATTTCGACATCACGGATGTGTGTTTGTACTTGTACATTATCATCTCACATTTCCCTGCTATGCCAAATGTGATTGGCCAGTTTCTACACACAAGCGGCACCATTTGTGTCCTCTGTTCTGTTGTGAACGTGTTGCAGTTTGTACCACACTGTTGTCAATGTTGATGTGCTCTGAATGTTATGTGTGTGTGCTGCATTTTGGGAGAGTCGCCCCTGAAGCTCTGATTTTGCTGCCCCTTATCCCTTTCAGGAGGTGTGCCTTTGACTTCTGTGCATATACAGAGCTGAGATGTTGCATACCTGGGTAAATTGGGCTCTTGGTGGGAGTTGGGACTCTGGGGCATGGTTTGTCCGCAGATGTGTTGTTGACGTCAGGGGTTGTATGTGCACCTGGATGTGTCAGAGTGTGACCTGCTCCTTTACGGATGTGGTCCACACTCAGCCACCTCAGTGTTGTGGCGTGCAACATGGAGAAAGGCGGGGACGGCATCGGCCACGCCGAAGGTATGGCGGTCGTGCCGGCCCCGAATGACCAAAGAGGCGGGCCCTGTCGCGCCAGGAGTGACGCGACGGGCCCGCCTCGCCAGCAATTGGTCAAGGGTCAAGGGGTGACCCGGAAGTGATTATAATCACTTCCGAGTCACGCCTTGGGCAGGGGCCAAGCCGGTCAGAACCGGCTTGGCCCAAAGAAGGGTTAAAAGGCTGGGGAGCGGGGGAGTCAGCCTCTGTTGCCCCCCGCTCCTCCAGCTTCCCACACCAGCCTCGCTAGGAGGCTGTTAATCTGTTTTTCTTTCTATTTCAGCGCCACGTTGCGGAAGGACCCAACGGCGGTGTAGGCAGTCCAGAGGAGGGGCGCTTCCAATCGTCGAGAGACCAGGATTGCGGAGCCCGGAAGAGCGGGGGCGGCGACCGGAGGCGTGTGGAGTGCGACCCGGCAGGTTTGGTTGGCCGCTGCGGTCAGTGATTGCTCGCCTCTGCCAAATTTGATCGCCTGCAGAAGTAGCAGCAAAGCGCGTGTGTGCTTGAGGGCAAAGGCAGCGCGACCCAGTGCGAGCTTAGTGCACGGGTGGTTTGCTGGTGGGACAGGCTGCCGGAGTGACTTTGGGCTTGTTTTGTGGGTCCTGAGCTCCAGTGGTGCAATCGGTTAGCGCGCGGTACTTATACAGCAGTACCTACACTGAGTCACGCCGAGGTTATGATTGCGGGCCTCACCGGGAGCAGCTGAGTTATTTTGAGCCACCGATAGTTCAGTTTGGTAGAGCGGGGGACGGTGGTGGGGAAGCTGACATCCTAGGTCGCTGGTTCAGATCCGGCTGGAAGGATTTTGGGCCGCTTTTGAGGATTTGCAGGCTCCTGCTTGCAGCTGAATCAATTTGAAGAGTTACCAGAGCCCTTCCTCATCGTAACGCAGCGCGAGAGGTTCCTGTGCCCCCCGGGTGCTCATCAGAGGGCGGGGCAGATTTGTGTTACATAGGAAGGTTGGGCATTGCTGCCGCTCTGTCAGTAGCCCAGCAGGGGGGCTGTAGCAGGAATCGGGCGCCCTAGGCCTTCACTATTAGGCTGCTTGGAGGATTTGCGGCGCTAATTTTAAAGAGGCAAACACAGGAGGCATAAGGCAAAGAAGGTGTTTGGTTTCCCTTGATCTTTTTTGTATTACAGTCTGGGAGCACTCCGGGATAACAACCAAGAGATCCTGAGTCCGGTTCCGGTGCCTTGGAGGATCATTGGGGACACAGACGGGCCTGCATTACAGCGCCACCGGGAGCCACGCGCGTTGAGCGAATCTCACGTGCCCCACTAGACTAGCTGGTGTGGGGTGGCTCTGGTGGTGTGTGTGCTCGCGAGCCGGTCTGTGTGCCTCCAGCGTGAGGTAAGGGCTTGGACTGTGTGTGCCGAGTCGTGCAGGTAGCAATGGCCAGTAAGGCAAAAAGGGGCGACCAGCGCTCCCGTATGGAGAAACTCATGGAAGCCATGATGAAGAAGGTTGACGAATTGGGGCATGGCCTGGCTGACCTCAAGGAAAAAGTGGAGGGGCAGGAAGGGCCAGAGGAGAGGGCTAGGCGAAGCATGGTGCCGCCTAGGGCGGCATTTCCCCCTCTCCCCAAACGGATTAGATCCAAAAGGGGGGAGCCAAATGAACCGGCGACACCGGTGCCGCCTGCGCCGGTCCCGCAGCCCAGGGAGGAGCCAGGGCCTAGGGGGGGTGACCTACCGGTTCCTAGTGACCCTTGCCCTCAGCCACACCCGGTTCCTGTGGGGGGGCTCCGTTAGGTGAATGCCCCCAACTTCCAGTGATCCCTGCGGGAGGTAACCCGGTCCCTCAGGATCTAGCCGCACAGCTAGCGGTGGTCTTGCCTTGGTTGGGAAAGGTAGGGATTTTGTCCCCAGCAGTAGGGGCCACGGGCATCGGGGAGGATGTACTTGCAGAGGCAAAACGGATAGTAGCCCGGTTCGAGGGGACGCCAGGGGATAAGCCACTTGGGGGTCCGGGGACACCTCCCCCAGCCATTCCAGCGGGTGGAGTGCCCCCAGGGGAGCCCACAAAAGGAGCAGCCGCGCCCGGCGCGGAAAAGGAGAAGCTGACGGAAACGACGGGGCAGCCCCAGCACGTAAGCCGCAGACATTGCCAGTGTTAGGAGTGGGAGAATCTCACTCAGAAAGGGAACATGTGGCGAGACATGTCACAAAGGAGGTCAAAGAAAAAATATGGTCTGCGAGTTATTTCAGCATGTTCTCATTGCTTCTTGATGAGAGTGAAAGGGAGGAAGCTAAGAAAAAGAAAGACTGGATGCTGCCAAGAGAATGGGCAAGTGAGTTACAGAAGTTCAGGATTGATGAGAGTTTGAATAACTGGATCAGGGGTTTTTCGATCTTTATGGCAGTAATGGCTGAACGCTTCCCTAATATGCAGGCAGAGATGGCGTGTTATCAAAGCAGGATCACTGCGGTGCACGACAAATATGGTGGTTTCGGATGGAAGGAGTATGATAAGAGTTTCAGAAGAGCTAAGGCATCTGACCCATCCCTCTCGTGGGATCGCATTGACACAATAGCATGGTTAGATCATTTTGGTGGGACACCTCAGGACAACACGAAAAGCCAGTCTTATCAGTCCTTTTAGTCCTTTCGGCCACACTCATCCACGGGCCCTTTCAGCAACACGGGTAACGGGGGGACAAGGAAGGGAACATGTTGGGACTTTAATAGGCGCACCTGCTCCAGGCCTCCAGGCACGTGCAAGTTTAAGCACGCTTGCTCTATATGTGCCAACACCTCCCATCCGGAGTCTAAATGCTTCAAAAAATCCAAGGATAGAGGGAAAAAGAAGCAGGATTGAGGCCATCACACAACACAAGGCTTGGTCACCCATTGATGTAACGGCTATGACACCCTGGTTAAACAAATACCATAGACACGCTGCCGCTAGGACATTGCTTGATGGTTTCAGGTTTGGCTTCAGGATCCCAGCACCTGACTATGTAGGGGCGGCGGAATGCAGCAATCAACTCTCTGTTAGGGCTAATCCGGGGGTGGCGGCAGCAAAAATTGAAAAGGAACTACGCTTAGGCAGAATAGCGGGGCCATTTGACTCCATCCCGGTTACAAATTTTGTCTGTTCCCCACTGGGGGTAGTCCCAAAGAAGGAGGTGGGAGAATTCAGGTTGATACATAACCTGTCAGCACCCAGGGGCAACTCATTAAATGATGCCATCAGTGATGAAATTTGCAGTGTGAAGTATGCCTCTTTCGACCTGGCAGTGGAGATGCTCAGGGAATTGGGCACGGGAGTCTTGTTGGCTAAATCTGACATAGAGTCCGCCTTTCGTTTGCTGCCGGTCCACCCATCTGATTTTCATCTCCTGGGTTTCCAATTCCAGGGCAAGTTCTACATGGATAGGTGTATGCCTATGGGCTGCTCGGTCTCCTGTGCCTATTTTGAACAATTCAGTTCATTCTTGGAATGGGTCTTTAGACAGGTGACAGGGCACCGGTTTGTCATGCATTACCTTGATGACTTCCTAGTGTTGGGGTCAGCGGGCACCCGGGAGTGTGAGTGGGTGCTGCAAGAGTTTTGCACGCTCATGCAGTCTTTTGGGGTTCCGCTGGCACCGGGGAAGACAGTCGGGCCAGCAACAACGATTGAATTCTTGGGGATTGAGCTAGACTCAGTGCAGGGGTGCTTCCGTTTGCCCACAGATAAGATCGCCAACTTCAAGAGATCTTTGCAGGAATGCTTGGCAAAAAGGAGGGTCACCCTACACCAGCTGCAGCAGACGGTAGGGCAGTTGAATTTTGCCCTAAGGGTCATCCCTATGGCGAGACCATTTTCCAGGTCCATCGCACAAGCCATGTCCGGTCTCAAGGAGAAGCACCATCATACCAGACTGTCGGCTGAGGTTAGGCAGGACATGCTGATTTGGATGGCATTCCTGCGTGACTTCAACGGCAGGGTAGTGTGGCCCAGTCCACCCACTGCATCTGCAGAGTTAGGTTTAATGACTGACGCTGCGGGGAGTGAGGGATTTGGTGCCATACTCGGTACTGAGTGGGTGGCGCAGCGGTGGCCGGCTTGGTGGGTGGAATCTGGGCTGATGAGTAACATAGGTTTTTTGGAGTTGTTCCCCATTTGGGTGGCACTAACAGTGTGGCCAGATTTATTGCGTAATCAGTCAGTGGTGTTCTGGTCTGATAACATGACGTTTGTTGAATGCATTAATAATCAAACTGCACGGTGTAAGATGATTCTCCGGTTGTTGAAGGAGATAGTGTTATTATGCATGAGATTGAGCATGCAATTCAAAGCTAAACACGTGCCAGGGGTCTTGAATCATGCGGCTGATGCTCTTTCTCGCTTCAAGATGCAGGTGTTCAGGGCACATCTTCCGGCTGCAGCGGCGACTCCCACACCCTTCCCAGACTGGCTTTGGCAGATTGGTGCCCCCAACTACCGGACCTCGTGGCAGCTAGCCTAGCTCCCAGGACCAGGAAAGCATACGAAGGGGCGTTTTGGGCATACTGTACCTTTTTGGGGAGTGACTGGTCTGAGAAGTGGCCGGACACGGGGGCACTGCTGGCCTACCTAGGGGCTCTAAAAAAGGAGGGACGGTCAGCAGCAGCGGCTAGGCGGCATGTAGCGGCAATCTCATTCTTTGCGCAAACAAGAGACAGGGGGGATCCAACCAACAGTTTCACAGTCAAAAAGGCGTTGAAGGGGTGGCAGCGTATGCAAGGGTCAGCACCAGACACAAGGCGTCCGATAGGGGTCGAGCTACTAACGTCATTGCTGGGGTTCCTCCACATCATCTGCAACACCACAGAAGAAGCCTTGCTGTTCAGCGCTGCATTTTCACTGGCCTTTTACGGGGCGTTTAGGGTAGGGGAGCTGGTGGCGCAGAGCAAGCAGGACAAAGAGGGTGGTCTACAGTGGGACCGCGTGAACGTTCAGGGGGACGCGTTATTGATATCACTCCGGAAGTCCAAAACCGACCAGGAGGCTCGTGGGGTAGGAATAGTATTGCACCGGGCGCAGGGTAATCCCTGCTGCCCCGTCGCTCATCTAGAATCTTTCCTGCTGCACCGACCTAGTAAGGAGGGGGGGCCATTATTGATCCATGCTGATGGTACTCCACTGACAAGGTTCCAGTTTAAGAGAGTCATGGATAGGACAATACTGAAAGCAGGCTTGGATCCGGGTTGCTTCGGGACCCATTCCTTCAGAATAGGGGCAGCCACTGAGGCAACAGCAAGAGGTTTTCACACTGGCAATGTTCAAAGGATTGGGAGATGGTCCTCCAATTGTTATAGACGTTATGTGCGGCTGCATATGTTGTGAGTGGGTCAGTCACCCGGTACTGATGCATGTTCCTTTCTCTGTTTACCTTGCAGTTTCTCAAACCTGTCACGCAGGGGGGAAACTGGAGATGACACGACAGCGGCATCAAGCAACGCAAGGACAAGCACCCGCACAGAAATCTGGACTCCATATCGTTTGGGTTATGGGTCATTCGTATGTACAGCGGTTAAATAACTTTTTTCTTACAGGCAATTACAGGTGTAGAGCGGCGCAGGCAGGTTTTCAGGTTTCATTTCATGGAAAAGGGGGTCTCCGTTTTAGCCAGTTCAGGGTCTTTGTAGAGGAAATGTTGAAGCGGGGGGACGCCTTCCCCAGTATTATCATACTGCACCTGGGAGGGAACGACTTGGCAAATCTGGGTAGACGGGGACTGGTGGAAACTATAATCACTGAAGTGGGGTGGTTATCCCGGATATGCAAGGGGTGCATCATCGCATGGTCGCAGATGGTGCCCAGGCTCCAATGGAGGGGGGGGAGTCAGTGAAAGCGCTGAACCACTCGGTAAGGAGGGTCAATAACAAGATAGAGAGGCTGTTCAGGGCTCCACAGTTGCAAACGATCGCCCATGGATGTATTAGGGGGGAGTCGTGCTACGTGAGGGACGGGGTCCATTTGTCAAAGGTAGGGAACGAAATCCTCCTGGAGAATCTGCTGGCATGGTTGGGTGGTTTTAGAAACAGGATATGACCTACTAGTGAGCAAGTGGGGGGGGGCCAGATAGTCGGTCAACTATGCTGGCCTGTGGCGGTAAGGTCATGATTGGTGAGCAGTAAATTTAAGGTCCTTCGAGGGCGGCGCCATTCTTGAATGGGCTCACCCAAGGGGGAGGGGCAAGTGGTCTCTCTTAGAACTCCAGGGGCAGTTACAGCCGGTGGCTGGATGGGTGCGGGGGTGGGGGGAGTAACGCTTTCCCTAGGCTAGTGGGCCACCCCGCATGTGGACAATGGCGCCAGTAAACGGCGCAGAACTGCAAGGGCCCCTTATGGAGATATTATACAGAACGTACGAGGGTAACCGGGGGGGGGAGTACCCTCACGGTGAACGGGCCCTCTGCGCATGCGCACTCCGGTAGGAGGGCGTGGCATGATTTGATAAGGATCTGACACCAGTTATTGACCTTGCCGTAGGCTCAAATTTTTTGTTACGCAGAAAATGTAATTGTATGATATTTATTGATGTTGAGATAACTTAGATTCGGATAGGAATACCTTTGTATTAGAGATATGTTAAGGTTAGGCATCTGATATCTGTAAGTATCAATGTAATCAATGTCATGAAGTATTTTCTGCGTAAATTTTGTAAATATGTATATTAACTATGTGGTAATTTTATGTTAATAAATACGGCCGGGGGTTTACGACCCCTCATCCAAAACTCTTCTCAGCTATCTATCTGTCGGGTAAGATAAGGGAGGAGGGGGTATAGGCAGTACCTGGCCATAGAGAAAGGCGGGGCCGGCAACGGCCACGCCGAAGGTATGGCGGTCGTGCCGGCCCCGAATGACCAAAGAGGCGGGCCCTGTCGCGCCAGGAGTGACGCGACGGGCCCGCCTCGCCAGCAATTGGTCAAGGGTCAAGGGGTGACCCGGAAGTGATTATAATCACTTCCGGGTCACGCTTTGGGCAGGGGCCAAGCCGGTCAGAACCGGCTTGGCCCAAAGAAGGGTTAAAAGGCTGGGGAGCGGGGGAGTCAGCCTCTGTTGCCCCCCGCTCCTCCAGCTTCCCACACCAGCCTCGCTAGGAGGCTGTTAATCTGTTTTCCCCACCCACCATCCCCTGAAGCTAAGGAGTCTTGAGTGTTTAAGGAAGTTTTATTGGTTTTATTCACAGGTTCAAATAAGTACTGTATAAAGTGTGGTATGTATTGTTTTCTCTTTCGTGGGCTCAAAAGACATCTGTTTACTTTTCAGGTCATCTAACGTCGTATTTAGTGCTATTACTTGGTCAGGCGGTAAGGTCATGATTGGTGAGCAGTAAATTTAAGGTCCTTCGAGGGTGGCGCCATTCTTGAATGGGCTCGCCCAAGGGGGAGGGACAAGTGGTCTCTCTTAGAACTCCAGGGGCAGTTACAGCTGGTGGCTGGATGGGTGCGGGGGAGGGGGGAGTGACGCTTTCCCTAGGCTAGTGGGCCACCCCGCACGTGGACAATGGCGCCAGTAAACGGCGCAGAACTGCAAGGGCCCCTTATGGAGATATTATACAGAACGTACGAGGGTAACCGGGGGGTAAGTACCCTCACGGTGAACGGGCCCTCTGCGCATGCGCACTCCGGTAGGAGGGCGTGGCATGATTTGATAAGGATCTAACACCAGTTATTGACCTTGCCGTAGGCTCAAATTTTTTGTTACGCAGAAAATTTAATTGTATGATATTTATTGATGTTGAGATAACTTAGATTCGGATAGGAATACCTTTGTATTAGAGATATGTTAAGGTTAGGCATCTGATATCTGTAAGTATCAATGTAATCAATGTCATGAAGTATTTTCTGCGTAAATTTTGTAAATATGTATATTAACTATGTGGTAATTTTATGTTAATAAATACGGCCAGGGGTTTACGACCCCTCATCCAAAACTCTTCTCAGCTATCTATCTGTCGGGTAAGATAAGGGAGGAGGGGGTATAGGCAGTACCTGGCCATATCATGAGATATTGACTGCAGCCATGCTATTCGTCATGCGGTGTCACTTGCATTATCAGTGTGGATCACAGACACGCCGCTTTGCTGGGTTTGGCACATGTGCATGGGTTGGTTGTGAGATTGGTGATGTGTGGGAAGGGCCCCCTCTGGGCACATAGTCTACGGGGGCCTACTTGCTGTTTCTAGGTGTGCTGCAGTGTGCCAATGGATCAGGGACATGATTAGGCCTGGGTGGAAAACTACGCTACGCTCGCGTAGTTTGCGTAATTTGCGCAACTACGCGCTACGCGAATTGCACGTAGCACAATGCAAAAACGCGTAGCGTAGCGGGCATTTTTTGCTTGCTCGCGGTCCTCAACGTCAAGTTGGCGACCGCGAGCAAGCAAAATGACATCCCGGCGAGACTTTTTCCTCGTTCGCGATCAGCAACATCAAGTTGCCGATCGCGAGCGTGGAAAATAAACCTCCCGGCGAGATTCTCAACGCGGGGAGGTCAGGTTTCTCATTGCGAGTGGTCGCGTATGCTCGCGACCGCTCGCGATGAGAAACTACCAGTCCCGTTGAGAAAACTGCTGCTCGAGTACAAATCTACTCGAGCGGCAGAAAACGACCGCTTGCACTGTGCAAGATGCCGTTTGCAATGACTGCACAGTGCGGACAAGCATCCGGCACTGTGCAATCGTTGCGAACAGCATTTCCTACCGCACTACGCAGTTCGCGTAGTGCTACGCGTAGCTCGCGTAGTGCGAAGTGCACTTCGCGTAGCTACGCGTAGCGCTACTACGCGAACTACGCCCAAGGTTAGACATGATCCAGAGTCATTGTGGGTGTGCACTGTGCTATACTTAATTGTGCATGTGTGTCATTGTGCCCATCTCCCCCCGTCCCCCCAGTCCCTGGTCGTTACTCACCCTGTTGCTGTTGTGTCAGGTCATGTTGAGCAGTGTCCGGTCCCCCAACTCCTGCCACCGTCTCCACACTGATGACTGTGGACACCATTTCCTCCATCTCATCCAGCTCCTCCTGTGGCACTGGACTCCCACCTCCAGTCTGCATTGCTGCCTTCTGGTTGTTGCCGAGTTTCTGCTTGGTTTTGCGCTTCACATCATTCCAGCGCCTCTTGAGCTCTTCCATTGTCCTCCTCGGCACTCCGACTGCATTCACCTTGTACAGGATGGACTGCCATATTGAATTTTTTGTTGCCAATGACACAGTGGAGGTGACGAACAGTTGTTGATGGTGTTCTATCACCTCCATTATCAGGATCCTGTTTTCCTGCGGACTGAATCGCGTCTTCCTCTTCTTCTTCTCCTTGCCCTTCCCTGACCCCGAGGTCCCAGGCTGGTCCTCCGTGGGGCTTGTGGGGTTCTGGTTGTCCTCTGTACTTGCTCCGGCTACCTCCATTGTGCTTCGCAGTTGTTTTGGTTTTGTTTGTGGTTTTTTTTTCTGCTTTTATAGTTATTTTTCCCGCATGACGTGTGTGAATTGCAGGCCTGGCGCAGCTTATCGCTGATTTTTTTTTCGCGGTTGGGCCCATCGCCACTTTTTTCACGTTCGGCTTTGGATTTTTATCGCCGTCCCGGTAATTTTGTCGCGGACATTTGACGCGTTATCGGGAAACTATCACATGTTACCGCCGTGTTGAGAATGTGACGTTAACACTGCGTTATTTTCCAGCGATAGCCGGCGATATAAAAAATTGCGTTGACCTATTTTGGCGATGATTATCGCACGTTCTTGAGAATATCCCCCTCTGTTTGCTAAAAATTTATGTATTCTTGAGGCAGGCATAAGGTTTGAGAAAAAACATTTGCAGTTCTCTACAGCACATATGTAAAGTTGGGAAAGTATTAAAGCCCGTCAAATTATAGTTTTTGTACTGAAAGGGTTGCCTTCCAGTAGAAAACCTTAGCTTGACATCACACACACACACAAACACTTATGGACTGTGGTGCAAGGGTGTGTGCATTAGCACAAGGCACCCAAAAGTGCACCAGCACGGGGGGAGAAAAAAAGGGCCATAGCTTAACGGGTGTGGCACAGGTTTTTCTCTCTTCCTTTGACACAACACAACACAGCACAGCAACTTTGGTTTCTACACTGTGTTACTTCAGATTTTAGTAAATTTACCCCATTATATTTGTTTCAATAAAACCAAAAGATAATATAGGGTTATAAAATGAGAACTGTTATATCAGTAGCATCTATTAGTAAGTGCCTAGAGATCATTCACTCTGTGGTATGCACTCTGTAAAGTGTTTTTTAATATTTGATGTTGCAAACACACATGCTAAGCACTGCCTGCAAGAGCTATGTGTAACCTACATGTAAAAATGGCCGGACTGGCTCAAACCATCATCCTTCCAAATTAGATTAGATGAACACCATTGAGTTGGGTGACCATTAACCCCTATCATTTACTATCAGGTGCTGCAGTTTATGGTGTAAGGTATGTATAGGTTGATAAAAGTGAGTATTATTATGAGTATTGTCAGTATTATCTCTTTGTTGTTATAACATGCAATATAAATGTCAATACCTTAGAAAATAAGGTTTGATGTCCTTATTTCTGTAATGGTATAGTAATGATAACACAGAATTATGGAGGGGTAACAGTGAATAGTTAGGAAGTTTTTCACCATGAAGTTCTGAATGACAACAAAACAACAATGTTCTTGTTGTCTATGATGTCACTCAGAATCTGAGATAATAAAAATTCCTGTTTTTCACTTTTTACCCATCTCTAATTTTACATTATGTATGGCCACCAAAATTATCTGTCCCACATTTTAACTGCTATACAGGGGCGTGGGAGTAATAGAGGAGCCACGCGTAATATAGCGTATCCCCGGCCACCTACACCACCACCCTTTGTGCCTTTATTCCACTCCCTCTTCATGCCTGAAACTGTGCTCTCTGCTCTCGATCACAGCAGAGAGTCTGTGCTGCACTAAGAGGCTATCTGAGAGACCCGTCAAAGAAGCCTGGAATTCTTTTATGGCATAACAACAGTCTTTTTGCTATATCATAGCAGTGAATAACCAGATTCAGAATCTGTTATTCACAGTAGAGGCTCTCAGTGACAGCTATGCATACAATAAAGAATTATAGATGAGTAACAGTGGATAATGGGGAGGTTTTTCACAGAGGGATTCATAAAGTGCGTTATTCACTTATGTGATGGGGATTCTTCATGGAAGCATCTGATGAGCAACAGAGCCCTGCATCTGGAGAGAGATGTTGCAGCCGTCTTTAAATCTTCAAAGAAGGTTGGGAACAAGTCTGTGCCTGAAATGCTGCAGATTTATTCCTCTAAAGCTACTTATGGGGTGGCAGTGTGGGGCATAGCAAACATAGATTCTTTACAATGCATAGAAGACGCCTTTGCTAAAAGGCTACTTTCCTTGCCTCAAGTTGTTCCAATTTTATATGCTATAATGAATCTGTTATTCACGCTAGGGGCTCTCAGTGACAGCTATGCATAAAATAAGAATTATAGATGACTAACAGTGGATAAAGGGGAAGTTTTTCACAGAGGGATTCATAAAGTGGACAACTTTCCCATTATTCGCTTTTTATCCATGTATAAATAGCCCACAAAATCATCTGCCCCGGCTTCAGAGTGCTGCTGAGAGGCAGAGGAGTAATGTGAAGCTTTGCATAACATGACCTTCCCCCTTGTCCCAAATGCAAATGTAAAAAAACAACTGTCCATAAGCCCTCAACCGAGCATCATCTGTGCCATCCCACAACCTCTCTTCCCGAAGCTGTGCCCTCTGCCCTCCATTTGAGCAGAAAGCCATTCCTGCACTGACAGACTCTCAGAGAGGCCTGCCAGAGCAGCCTGGGATTCCTTTGTGATGTAGCAACACCCACCGTTGCTACGTCACAGCAGTGAATAACCAGATGTAGAATCTGATGCTCACGCTTATTGTTCTCAGCGAGAGCCATATATCACATATAAAATTATAGATGGATAAAATGTATATTTCAGGGATGTTTTTCATCCAGGACTTCAGAGTGACATCAGATATACAACGAGAATGAAGCTTGAGTTGTCTGTAATGTCACTCAGAACCTATGGTGAACAACATCCCTGTAATATACATTTTACCCATTTACAAATTATTATTTTTTGGCCCTCAAAATGATTTGCTCCTGCTTTCAACTGCTAAGCAGGGGCAGAGACACAATGGGTGAGTGCAACATAACATAGCCTCTCCTCCCTTTCACAAATGAAAAAAAATACCTGGGGGCAGATTTACAAGGCCCTTGCGCCACTTTTGCGGCATTTTTAACATGGGAAAAGTGACGCAAAAGTGGCGCAAGGGCCTTGTAAATCTGCCCCCTGGTCTCCTGCCAACACTCCCCCCCCCCTCCCTCCGCCGCCCTATGTGCTTTCCACTCCTGTCCCTCCACTCAGCAAGCTTTGCTCTCTGCTCTCCAGTGCTGCACTGATAATGCCCGTTAGAGCAGACTGGAGTTCCTTTATGATGTAGCAACAGTGGGAAAGAACTTTGGTTTCCCACTGTTGCTACATCATAGCAGTGCATGATCAGATTTAGAATCTAGTTTTCATGAAAGTGGGGCTTAATGAGTGCCTTACATAACATATAGAATTATTGAATGGGTAACAGTCAATAATGGGGATGTTTTTCACAAGAGGGCTTCTGAGTGAATTTGAGAAATGTCATCAATTCTTTCAGTGCGTTATACCACAGCTGCATTTTGACTATGCTACAATCTAAAAGTGCCTTAACATGTACTGATACATTTCACTTTTGTATTTCAATTTTGTTTTAATATTGATTGAACATGTATATTAATCTTAACATGCTAGCTAAATTTCATGTATTGTAGAAGTGTAGAAGCCATTTTATTGTGTCATACATTTGCACATTTTTCTGCCTCTTGATTAAGCTCTGTATTACTTTAAAACTGGCCCAGCAAAGCTCGGATTTGAGACAACGGGTGAACTCAGCACTTGTTTGTATTTCTTTATCTGATCGCAAGGGCTTCTCACATTCTTTCTCACGAGTAGATCCTCCCATCTTCTCGTTAGTCGTTTTTGCATAAAGTAACAGTTTCAACCAGGTGGGTTACTTTCATTTGTATTGAAAAAAAGTTATAAAAACGAGCATGTAATGTTTAGATTTCAACATTATATGATGTAAAATGGTTTGAGCGGATCCTCCGGTCCATGGCAATTGCTAAACATAATTTTGCCCGCTTGATACCTATTTTTGCATGAAATCGATTGTTAGACTTTTAGACCTCCAAATTGTTGCGTTCTATTTTACAAAATTATATAGACAATGGGAGAGAAGCTTAAGCTGTCTATGATGTCACTCAGGACCCCGAGCTGGAAAACATTCGTTAGTCACTGTTTCCCATGTTTAATTATGCTATGTATGGCCCAACCAAATCATCAGCCCTTGCTTTCAACTGCTATTCAGGGACAGAGGGATAAAGGGGGAGTGTCTCCTCCCTCTTCCAAATGAAAAAGAAAATACCTGACTTCCTGCTGTCCATGCCCTCTACCCTTTGTGACTTCCCACCCCACCTCGTCCCCTCCTGAAGTTGTGCTTGAGCCAGTGCGGCACTGACAGGCTCCGTGAGAGCCCTGTCAGGGCACCCTGCAATTCCCTTATGACATAGTGGGAAACCTTTTTTTCCCATTGTTGCTAAATCGTTGCAGTGAAGATCCAGATTTGGAATCCAGTATTCACAATAGAGGTTTCCAATGGAAGCATTACATAATATACAGAATTATAGATGGGTATCAGTGAATATCGATGTTTTTCATCAAGGGGTTCTGAGCGACATCAAATAGAAAATGAGAGCAAATCTTGGGTTGTCTATGATGTGACTTAGAACCCAGAGGTGAAAAACATCTGGTATTTACTTATCTATAATTTTATGTCATGTATGGCCATCAAAATCATTTGCCTCAGATTTCAACTGATACACAGGAGCAGAGGAGTAAAGGGGGAGCCATACTTTACATGACCTCTCCTCCCTGGCACAAATGTAAGCACAAAATACCTGGCCTGCTGCCACCCACTCCCAACACTCTCTGTGTCTTCCCTTTTCTCCTCTCCAGAACTGCTCCGATAGGTTCTCAGAGAGCCCCGGGACAGCAGCCAGAAATCCCTTTATGAGGCGGCAACAGTGGGTAACAGTTCTGTTACCCACTGTTGCTATGTTCTAGCAGTGAATTACTGGACTTAGAAGCCAGTTATTCACACTGATGGCTCTCTATGAAAGCCATCCATAACAGCTTTAGTAGATTTGGTAGCTTTGGTATTGACTTTCCACTATCCAAACCTCTCCACTGTATTCACTAGCTCTTCACCTGCATTTCATTTATTCCCTTTCAGATAGTGGCAGCTGGCATCTATGGGGTGGGTGGGCGTGCAAATAATATAGAAAACAAAGGCTCGTGCAAATAATATAGTTAAAAAAGCCACTTACCTTACACAAGCACGACGTCCTCCGGTCTGGACATCTTATTTGCCAGGAACTGGAAACGGATGCAGAAACTTCCTTGGCCAATCCTGACACTGCTGTCACCAGCATGAGAGCGGCACTAGGATTGGTGCAGCAGCCTCACTCAGCGCTCCACAGCGCTCTGAAGGCTTTGGCTTGCTCTAACCCAGCTGCCTTAAGACAGCTGGGTTACAGCTGTTTAAAGTACGCATGTGTGGATGGCCGTCGCTACATGGCCGGCCAAAAAGACATGCACACTTTAAACAGTGCACAGCCAGCCCACCTTCCTTCCTGCTGAGTGACATGCTACTGTCGCTGAGCAGCAGCCCCGCCCAGTCCTGACGCTCTGTTCAGGATGGGGAATAAAAAATTTAATGGTAATAAACCGTGGTGTAGCTGGGGTGGGCCGTCCGCCCCAAGCGTCACTTTTTTTGGGTAAGTTTTATTATTTCTTTATTCTCCCTCGTCAGCGTTGCTAACCCCTCCTCCCACTCTTTGTTGTCTGTCGCCAGCACCCCCCACCCCAGGCATCAAAAGTTCTAACTATGCCACTGGTAATAAATTAGCATTTTATTTTTCATCTCTGGGGCTTTGGGGGGCGCTCCTCTGCTTCAACGGAGGAGCCGCCCCTGCTTTCAGACTAGGGTATGAGACTCACATATATTTTGATTTGGTGCTTGAAGGGCCCAATCCATAATATATTGAGACTTGTTTATATTGGTTGTAAATTTGTTATTGTGAGTCACCAAGGCATCATGGCAATAAATTCACTATGCAGCTGTTGGCGAAGTGCAAGGCCCTTTATAATTGTGTTTCTTATAGCACATGTGCACAAGTGGCTATTTCACACAGCATTTCTTCCGCAGTTGCAAGCCATGATGTCATTTGACACAATGGCCCAGATAACAAGTGGGCTGTTCAGTTTCGATATGTGCAAAAAATCACTTTGCCACTCATATCGGAATTCTGGGTTTTGCGGTCATTATCAACCCTCCCAATTACCTCCAGGAAAATTTCTGCAGATCTAATGAGGGGATATTAAGGCCTGCATTACAAATTAAGGGCTAAATTCCAACACCTTTGCACAAGGGTTTGGAATTACAAGTTGTGTGATAACCAGCCAAAATTTATTGGGCAAATGGCCTGGAAAAAAGGCAAAAAATGCGGAATTTGGTGTGTTAAGAATCGATTCCGCACATTATGCCCCATTTTTCTTTTAAAACCTCAGAATAGAAGGTATTTACTGCATCTGATAACTACCTCACTATGGAGTAATGGTATTTATCACTTGTGGTAAATGCCCCACCATATTCTGACAAACTTGTAATGAGGCCCTTACTGTTGGAAAATGGCCAGGAAATCGCAAAACATGCCCGATTCAATGTGGTAAGCACTGAACTCCGCATGCGTGTCCCCACTGACCGCATGTCAGCTGGGAATACGTGACATTTAGTGCACCCTGAGGGTCAGCATTTACCAGCTGAGACATATGCTGCGCGCCCACCCAGGACACTTTTAACCCTCTAGGCACAGTGCCCGTGTAACAAGTGCCTGCACACACTGTACAGCACCACTGGGAAGAAAAGGGAATCTAAGATAAGCAAGGAAATGGCTGCAGCCGTTCCAGTAACATGCCTCATTCTGGAAGCCTGCGAATTGCTCAGTGATAAATCAAATGTTCAAACTGCAGTGCAAGAGCTCTAGAATCGGCGAACAGATGTTGCCTTTAATAAAGATTTACAAACATAGACTATTTGAACTTTCCACTTGCAGCTTCAGGTATTTAAATCCACGCATTGCCAACCCTGCCTTCCTCCCCCGGCTGTAGAAAGCAGGTGCTGATCACCGTTTAGCCACCTAGATTGATTCCTTGTGCCCTCTAGCAAAAAAATAAAACAGTCAACAGAAAACAGGCTTGGTGCAGGGAAGAAACCCTGCAGGCGGTCTCCTAATGCCTAAGCTACACACCCAGTTGGCTTTCTTTCCTCCTCAATATCTGAACTCTATAAAGAAAGCACAGTGGAATAAAAATATTTTTTTTAAAGGAATCAGAGTGTTTGAACCATGAGCGCCCCTTTATTGAAACGTGGCCGAATTAAACACAGGAGCCTTATTCCTAGGGCCCCTGTAATCCAGGTATGGCGGTTAATAGATGTGCACAAATTTCATACCTGGCAGATTTTTCCCACTGTATGAAAGTAGTAGCTCGTCCACTTTCTATTTGGATTTCAATCCAGTTAGTTGGAGATGAGTTACACAGTGTTGGGTGGGACACACCATCCTCGCTTACGTGACCAATGGCATGCCACACCATCCTCGCTTACGTGACCAATGCCATGCCACCACAAATAAGACATACATATACATAGAGATAGATAAATATCCAATTCTTCAAGTGGAGGCCTACAAAAAGGACGGGTCTCCAACATTGCTCTACATACCTGGGGTCTTGTCCTTGTTCTGCGGTTCTCGGCGGATCCTGAACACCATGGCCGATGTCCGGTGGAGTTGCCTGGTGCAGCTAAAGAGGAGACCGGCTCCGGTTCACTGCCTCGGCCGTCCCCTACCCAGCCGGACATCGGGCACAGTGCTCGTCTTCGCCCCGCTGGTTTCTTTTCCGTTCCCTCACCTTCAGGCGAGCTCCTGTGGGTCTGCCGGTTGCCTGCCCGCCGTGTCGCTGCTGATGCCTGGCTTTGCTGGTGGCCCCAGCGATCGGCGCTTACTTCACGGAGCTTCGCTGCTACTTCCTGTCTGCCGGCGGCGCCTATTTGGTATGCATAGCAGCCCGCCTTCATCTCTGGTCCCGAGACGAGCTTGCCTGCCATCCCGCAGCTCTGTACGGAGGAACAGCGAGACTGCATCTGGGAGATCCTGCCTTCGCCGGCCTGCTGGTCCCTGGGCCGTTGCAGCCTTTTATACTGCTGGCATCTTTCCTGGGCTGTGTCGGCGACGCGTGGGTCTCATTTCCCCCAAAGGAGCCGGCTTCTAGAATGCCGCGACGCGGCTGCCCCGATCACCAAGTTTTTCTGCCTCGCCTGCACCAACACCCCCGCCACCTTTGCTACCGGTAAAACCTTTTCCAGGTATGGGGGTGCGGGTGCCATGACTGGCGGATTGCCATTTATTGATGCCACAGTGGTCCCGAGCCTGCTCGCCTCTTCTACCTTTCACCCGCTTTTGTTTTTCAGAACTGCGTCCCCCCCCTTTTGACTTTGACTTTTTGTTGCACTTTCATCCTGCACCTTGGCTTCACATGTGCAGACTGTTGGACTCTTTGAATTTTGCTCTGCCCGCCATTTTGTTGCTGGCCACCGTCGATTCCCAGGACCCGACCCACCATCTTGTTTCGTCCCCTTTCCTTTACCCCTGGCCTCCGTTCTCCCCCTGAGGATCCTCTATCGTTTTTCTCCTCGCCTTCTAGTAATTTTACGTTTTCTCATCTCGCCCGACTGCCTTTATTCACTCCCCCTCAGATTCCCTTCCCCCACCTAGTCTTTTCTCATATTCCTGTCCCCCTTTCCTTCTCTGCCTCTTTTGATTTGTCATCCTTTTTGTAATTTCTGTGAAAAATGCTTAATTTATTACTCGTGTAACTCGCTGCTGTTCTATTTTCATTGACATCTTTGGTGCTTTTTCCGTTTTTGTCTCCCTTTCTGTCCTTATCTGCTTCCCGTACCCTTTCCATTCTAAGCTCTCCCCTTTTTCTCCCCCTGCCCCTTAGGCTACTTCTTGCCGCCACTTAATCCTCCACTTTTACTGTTATTCATCTTGTTGTTTGTTGCCTCAACTTTAGTCTTCTCTTTGCCATCCTCGAGTATTATCTGATCTTTAACTCATGTTCTCTCTTTTTTTTTTCTATTGTATAACATTGTGCAATTGTTTTGTAATCTTCTGTTAATTGCTTCGTGCTGATACTCTGTAAAGCGCTCTGATACCTTCGGGTCTAGCCAGCGCTATATAAAACTCATAATAAAATACAGAAAAAATGGCTGAATGGAACTACAACGTGATTTGGTGTAAATGTGCTCCGACAAGTTTGAGAAATTAAGGCCAAATTTATCATACTTTCACATAACGCAGCAAGATACCTTGCTGTGCTATGCTGTGGTACGTGAAAAAAAGAGGGCAGGAATGCGCCATATTTAACATTATATAGCACATTCCTGTCCTCTCCTTGCACTGGTGCACAAAGTGCTGCCTTTCACCAGGGCAGGCACCCTTGTGCCGTGGTTCCAGGGTGCCTGCGTTGGAGGCGTGATTGTTTTTGTGCAGGAAGGGCCACTTTCTTGCACAAAAACAATCCTCAGAGACATGTTTCCTCATTCTATGTATGCTGCAGAATGCAGCACACTTAGAAATAGAAAACAACGAGGAGAAATACAAATATTTCTCCTAGTTGCGCCTCCCCTGGGAACGGGTAGCATTAGGACTCATTCCCAGGTTTACCAGTGTTTTTGCCAAATTAACAAAGTTAGCAACTTGACGAACCTGCAGAGTTTGTAACATTCTTGAAACTTTTCTGGTATTCCTCACACTGTATCACTCTGTCCATTATGCTGATGTTGCTGTTATGTGTACGAACTCTGATACAAACTCTCCACATCCCACTGACCGACATGAAATATATAAAGAAATCTATTTTGAAGTTGGCGCCCAAAGAGAGCGCTAAATGTTATTAATGATGTCCGGATACTTGCTGGAGAAAATATATACATTCTTCCAAAATAATCATTCATACTCATTGGTACATGAATGGGCTTGTCCCTTAGCAATTTGATTTTATCTAACATTGGAACATCTGCACAACTTCGCTAATGTCATTATCTAAATGACATTAATGTTTGTACCTTTCAGAGATTCGATTCTAGGAAGCTGTGCTAAATGTACAGTGTATATTAACTGTCATCAATATAGTTATTAAAATGGAGTGGAAATTATATTGAATTTGGCCCAGATATACAAAGGTTTTGCGTCAGGATTGCATTACTTTTTCAACACAGGCCTGACGCAAAACCTTTTTGGGGATTTACGCGGTGTGAAGTGCTTCTTTGTGTTACCCTGCATCAAGAGAGTGTTCCATGGGTGGTTCATGGGCCTTCCCGTGCTACCACCCATGGTTTTTAACGCAAAACCCGTTCTACTAACAATAGTAGACAATTTTGTCACCAAAAATGAATGTCACTCGAAAGTAGATGTGAAAAAGAGAAATCTTCTCATTTCTCATTCTTATCCCAACTTTGCATTTGTGCTACACTGCACTGTACATCACACATAAAAAAGTAGGAGAAATTGTAAAGTCAGTTTAAGCATAGTATTTTCAATGGGCAAGGTGCCCTTCCAGTACAAAACCTATGCTAGACTCAAGCAGACACGTTTGGACTATGGCACAAAGGTGTGTGCATGGCACTCAGCAGCGAAATTCTGCACCGGCACTAGGGAGGAAAGTGCCATATCTCTGTTAAAATGTAGGTCTCCTGCTCTCGCCCTCTCATGCAACGCAGCATAGCAATTTTGGGTGGGGTGGTGCGCTGCGTTGCATGAGAGTTTTGTAAATCTGGGCCCAAGTGTAGAAGCAATCTATTTTATTTTCAAATAAGTCTAAACCATGTTGATGTAAATGTAGAAGACTGAATTGCACTGTGTTACATCCCATTCCATAGTGATGCAGGCGAGCTAAAAAAAGATAGAGTACTGTGCTACGCAGAGGTGGGTTTTCGGCCTGCTTGTGAATAGAAAGATAGATTGAGAATTTTGATGACCCAAAGAGGGCTCATTCCAACATTTAACTCCCATATCTTGTATGATATTACCGCCCATATTCTTGTAATTAATTGTAAGGACCTCTAGCCATCCCTTTTTGACAACCTCAATTTATTGCTTGCGAACTAGGGATTAAAATCTTCTTTCCCATTGAGAAGGACTATACTGATAAATTTATGTAAATATCACATCATTGGAGTTTAGAATTTAATCTGATTAGATTTAGCCTACTATGTTTTACTGGGGTAAGCCTGATATGCTCACAACCTTTGAGTACATCCACAGCTCTCAATGCCATGGGCCTGGTTTATCAAGCATTTGCACCAGTGCACCGTCATACCTCAAGGGGTGCAAACTGGCACAAAGGCTTGAATTGGGATTTTATTTCCAGTGCAAATCTTGATTTGATCTGGAAAGTAGCCCTAAAGTAACGCAAAGTAGTGTTTTTTGCTATCGTCCATTACTTTGCATTAAGTGGGTGTCGATTGGTGGTACTTGGACATTCCCGTGTAACTTCCCAAGGTTTTTGATGCAGAGGCCTATCTACTAAAAATGTTAGACAGCGCTTTGCCCATAACATTGTCACCTCGAGGCAGGTGTCATGTTGAAGAAAAGTTTTCTTTTCTCAAAACGTTTCCAACTTTGCATCTGTGCTGTAAAGTGTAGCACACATGCAAACTTGGAAAAGTTTAAACTATCTCAAAGCATAGTATTTTGTACTTGAAGGATGTCCTTCCAGTACAAAGCCTATGCTAGGCATCACACACACACACTTGCACTATGGTGAAAGAGTATGTCTGTGACGCAAGGATGCCTTAAATGCGCCAGCGCACAGAGAGAGAGGAACAACACCACATCTTTGTAGGTATGGTGTTGTTCGTCTCTCTCTCATTCACGCAACACAGTGCAGCAACTTTGCTTGCTGTGCTCGGTGGCATCAAATACGTAAATCTGTCCAAAGTTTTCAATTCTTTGATGGCCCTCATTGGCCTTCTTAGATATTTCATTTAGATGGTACTACAATAATTTGGCCTAAATCGTTGCTGTATTCTCTGCTGTAACCCTAAACTGTAATCTGGAAAGAGGTGAGGTATAGTGTCCGGAGAATGTGGTTCATTGGTTTGCCTGTCCTTTCTTGTTTAATGTGGTGGCAAACCTGGCCCCCATGACCTGCTGGGTCAAACAGATAATTGAGTACACAAGAGGCAACGGGCTCCTTTAACTTCCTAATCCTATCCTGAGTTAGGGGACACATCAGCAGTACCTCCTTGTCCGTCTTCCTCATCCTAGTCCTTACTGGGAGAGATGTCATCTTTGGCAACAGAAATTGTTTACCTACCAAAGCAAAATCACAATAAACTACAAAGATGGCCAACTTCCTCTTTCTGCGCTAATCACATAAAGAGGAATTGGTCACACGTACTTCATATGTCTTAATTTCTGACAGTACTATGGATACCCTATGTATTGTGTCAATGTGATCAATCAATCAATCAAACAGTATTTGTAGAGCGCAGCACTATCATCCATACGGGTCCCTGGGCGCTGAGGATGCCTTGTCTTTGTCGAAAAGCCAGGTCTTGAGTCTTTTCCTGAAGTCCGCCAAGGAGGGTGTTGTATGAAGGTAAAGGGGTAGATGGTTTCAGGTCTTGGTGGCGATGTAGGAGAAGGAGCGGTGCCCACTGTGGCTGTGATGGATGCAGAGAGTGTGGGCAAGGGCTAGAGAGGAGGAACGCAGGAGTCTGGAGGGTTGTTGGAATTTCAGTCGGTGGTTGGTCCTTGATCATGGAGCGCTTTGTAGGCATGCCTGAGGATCTTGAACTGGCATCCTTCTGGATGGGGAGCCAGTGCAGATTACTGAGGTGGGGGTGATGTGTGACAATTTGGGAAGGTCCAGGATGAGTCTGGCTGTCGCATTCTGTATGGTCTAGAGCCTTCTGAGGAGCTGGGTGGAGATACCGGCATTGAGGGTGTTGCCGTAGTCAAGACGGCTCGTGACGAGGGCTTGAGTGATGGTCTTTCTGGTGTTCACTGGGATCCATCTGAAAATTCTGCGGAGCCTGATGAGAGTGTGGAAGCAGAAGGAGGCGACTGCGTTGACTTGTCGTTTCATGGTCAGTTGGCTGTTGAGGATGATCCCTAGGTTGCTTGCACGGTCTGTAGGTGTAGGGGTTGGTCAGAGTTCAGCTGGCTACCAGGTGGGGTCCCAGGCAGAGGTGTTGTTACAGAAGACCAGTACTTCAGTCTAGCCGGAGTTCAGTCTGAGGCAGTTGTTTCTCATCCAGTTGGCTATTTTAGTCAAGGTGCTGGAGAAGTTGTTTTTGGCATTGGTGGGGTCTTCAGTGAGCGAGATGATAAGTTGAGTGTTGTTTGCGTAGGAGATTATGTTGAGGCCATGGGACCTGATGACGTCTGCAAGGCGGGGCATGTAGGCATTGAATTAGGTCGGGCTGAGTGATGATCCTTGAGGAAGGCCGCATATGGTGTCCTAGGGTGTGGAGGTGAAGGGAGGCAGCCGGATACTTTGTGTGCGTCCTGTGAGGAAGGAGGCGATCCACTTGAGGGCGTCTTGCCTTATGTTGATGTTGAAGAGTCTGTTGATGAGGGTGTTGTGGGAGACTGTGTTGAACACCACCGAGGGGATTAGGAGGATCAGACCCACAGTTTCCCCACGGTCGATGAGAGTTCTGATGTCGTCAGTGCAGTCTCTGTGATGTGGTTGATTCAGAATCCTGATTGTGAGGTGTCCAGAAGGTGGTTTTGTTCCAGGAATTTGGTGAGTTGTTGGTTGATGGCTTTCTCAAGGTTAGGAGAGCAGGGAGATCGGTTGATTATTTTTTAGATCGCTGGGGTCAGCGGAGGGTTTCTAGAGGAGGGGTCTGACTTCCGCGTTTCCATTTGCCCAGAAAGGTTGCTGTGTTGATAGATGTGTTGAGGATGCTGGTGAGTTCCGTCCTGATAGTGTTCATTCTGAGGTTGAAAAAGTGGTGGGGCAGGGGTCGTGGGCGTCCTGGAGTGGATGGATGACATGATGGCTGTGGTGGTCTGGGTGGTGAGTGGAGACCAGGTGGAGATTGTTTGGTTGGTGTTTGCTGGTGGTTGAGGCTGTTGAAGTTGAGAGTGGTGGGTTGGGGGTCAAAATTGTTGTTGATGGTGGCAATCTGGCTGTGGAAGTAGTCTGAGAGGGTGTCGCAAAGTTCTTGGGAGGGGTGGATGGCGTTTTCTGTGGCTGTCGGGATGGAGAATTCCTTGACTATTCTGAAGAGTTCTTTGGTTTGGTTGGTCGCAGTGTCGATCAGGGTGGTGATGGCTGCTGTCTTGGCTTCCTTGATGTGCCAGTGATAGTTACTGAGGCTGTTTTATTAGCAGCTCTGTTGGTGGTGTTCTTCATGATGAGTCACAGATTCTCCAGTTGGTAGCAGATGCACTTCGTGGTCCTGAGCTCAGGGGTGTACCAGCTGGCTTGCTTCGAGGTCTGCTATAGTTCTGTTATAGTTGTCGAAGTAAGACAGATATATTTGAATGATTTGTATTTTATATGGAGAAGCTTCAAGTTAGCCAGTGTTGCGATATGTACTAGCCCCTATTAAAGCTGCTACAGAGTGGGAAGTTTGTTCAGGTACAGAACAGCCCAATGTAGCCAGCTCTAGTGGTCATGGCCATTGTGGAGTGCCTCATTTTATGACTCTAGCCATCTAACTTTGGTCGCACTAAGCTTCGAGGGTATCTACTGCCTCATTGATGCATGGTAAGCTTGCAAGATGTCTGGGAATGTGAAACCTGGTTGCTGGGCAATGCTTCAAGAGGGAAGTGCAGGTAACCAAATCTATTTAAATCACAGAAGTTTATAAACACTGGTGATCTATTTTTTTATTTTGTGGTTGCACTTTGCCTAAATCATGGAAGACAAGAGAAAATCCAAAAGAAGTTATTTTGAGTCTGATCCCGATGAGACTGTGGTTGAGCCTGTCTCTGGGGGGAGAATTATGATTAAGGCTCCCTGTTTTCCGTTTTTACAGATTTTTACAGATAAATACAGACAGAAACCCATTTATTTTCCTGTCAATATTTATTTTTAAATGTGGATAAAAACGGAAATTGGGTTGTTTTTTAATGATTCTGAATGCTGTCAATCATGCTTGCCAGGCCAAAAGCTGTGCAGATTGACAGACAAGGGATTAAACAAATAATGGAACTTTAGTAAAGAGCCTAAAACAGCAGTAAATTTGCACAACCTTGATACCAAAATGTGCAGGTTTTCTTATAAGTGCGTAATTTATCATCTGAGTGTGTATATATTATTAAGACCTGTCAGGCGTTCAGGCACAAGTGTACATTAACTGGTTAAATAAATGCAGAAATATACACATTTTGGCTTCATTTTTTCACAAAACCTAAAATAAATATGGATAAATACAGGTAAAATTGGCAAAAAATAAATATGGATAAATACAGACGGAAAAGACAACAATATAAATACCATAAAACCTGGAGCCCTAATTATGATGGATTCTATATAATTGATGATCCAGACTGCGGTGGAGGCTGCGACCACAGAAAACCTGGAGCCCTAATTATGATGGATTCTATATAATTGATGATCCAGACTGCGGTGGAGGCTGCGACCACAGAAGGGCCACTACCATCAAGGGCTCCCAGACAAATTCTTCCTCTTGTGGATTCTATGAAGGATGATGCTGAGGAGGTTCATGGCTGATTTGTTCAGAGTCCTGGCCTAGCTGAAGTCCTCCAGCACTTAAGGGACAATTTATCTATGCCCTTAACATCTGAACCATCTGATAAAAAGGACTTTTCAGTCAGTATCAGAAGTAGGAGCCTGAGAGCCTTCCCCTTCATTCTTCAGTCAGAAAGGTCATGATCTGTGAATGGAGTGATATGGAAAAGATTCCTTTAGAAGAAGTATCCTCTTAAGAAATTTGCTAACAAGTTAACTCCGGTGATGAAGGTAGATCCATTGATGACTGGATTATCCTCCGCGGGAGTGATCATTTTAGAGGAGGTGTCTCCACCTGATCCTGTAGATAAGAAGGTCAAGACAGCTGTACAGAGAGCAAATGCAGCATTGAATTTCTCAATTAGAGCCAGCACATAATCTGATTATGCAATTCAGTCTCTCCTTGAGGATTTTCAACCTCTGGCTGACCAAATCCATCAAGGCATTAACTTTGTGGATACTCTGTCTATTATGAAGGAGCAAGTGAGGTTCTTAATGGTTATATCAGAGCAGCAGCTGTGGCATCAGGAGCTTCCGTTGCCACTAAAAGACACCTTTAAATGCACTCCTAGAAAGTGTATCAGCTCATAAGAACATGCTGATGCATCTTCCTTTCTCAGGTTCCAAGAGTTTTGGGAATCAGTTGGAAGAAATGTTCAAGAAGTCGGCAAAGGATCAGAAATTTCTGACCTCTATTTGATCTGCAGTAAGGGGAATGTGTTTTGGCTACAGAAGAGCATTTGAATCTAGCAGCAACCTCCAAGCCTGCCAGCAGCCACTGCCCCTGCAGGTAAGAGCGGTGGACAGGGTGGGGGGGATTTCGACGGACGATGAACGAGGGAAAATTAAATAAATAATTATTTTTCCCTCGTTGTCGTCTGTCGATGTCCCCCCCCACCCAGCCCCACCGCTCTTACCTGCACGGGCCGCGGCTGCTTGCCAGCCTTTCCAAGGGTGGGGTCATACCCAGGCAGCCCCTGCAGGTGATATGTCCCAGGTTCAGCCTTCCTACACAGCTTCAATCCCCAGATTTCAGAGGAATGACTCTCCCTGTCCATCTCCCAGACAGGTGTGATTTCACTTGAAATATTTTCAAAGGTTTGGCAGCAGGATATTATGCATAATTGGGCTGTAAAAGTGGTTTGACAGGGTTTTTGGGTGAATTTTTCTGCTTCATCCCCAGACCAGACTTTTTTTTTATTGATCCCCTCTTTCCAGGGATCCAGGGCGCCATGCTGCTTTGCTAGAGGGCATCCAGGTTTACAGTCATCTTTGGGGATGGTTGTAACAGAGAATCACTTTGGCTTATAAGAAAGAAAATGAGTTCCTAACAGGTTCAGTACAAAGAAGGTCAACCAGTGAGAAGTCTCCCTCCTGGGCTTTGCTCAAAAGTGTTTGATGAATGATGTTATGTTATGCTATTTACATTTATATTGCGCGCAGATACTGATGATATGTGTATAGCAGCCCTATGGTCATTACCAAACACCTTCATGAAACACTATCATCTACAGATGGGAGGTGGAGTCTCTACTGTTTTTTTGGTAAAGGTTTTGGATGCTGTCCTGCATAATTCTTTACTTTCTGGATTTGCATTAAATACACCGCTTCAGCATAATTTAAAATACTGATGTTTTTTCTGGTTGCTTTTATTGGCTTTGGTATGATCTCACACAATAAGGACTGGGACAAGGAGATAAAGGCCATGTTACTTATTGGCAATCCTTCTTACTCCAAGTTCAGCTTTTCCTTGTCACAGTTCTACGTTCTCCCGGTGTTGGGAGCCAGCCACAAAATGGTTAATGTACGTTTTTTGAAGTAAGAGTTTTCTGCTTGATATTTACAGTACCTTGATTAAGACCACTTCCTTTAAATGTGATTAACACAGGCAGAGGAAGGCAGCCACCTTTGCAGTTTATTGTGGTTTTGCTTTGGTAGGTAAACCATATCACCCAGTAAGGGCGGTGACGAGGAAGACCGGAGCTCAAAGTACAAGTAACTGGGCCATCAACTCTGCTTTACTTGTGCTGAGGGCGAGCCCGCTCTTGCTCATCCACCCCTGGATCTCATCAACCAGACTCAGCGCCCCAGGACTCTGACTAATAATCCCTCTTCAGAGGAAAAAACTGTTATGTTTCATCTGCATAATTATGAAAAATTCCTACCCATCAGGTTTCCAGCAAGTTGTGCAATGGTCTAATTCATACATTAAAATTCCTGGGGGACCTCTGGGACTCCAAATATAGATTTGTTAAAATCCTTTCTCATTTCGCACTTCAAAATGTCATTTTATGTGCCCTTTTTGAATCGACAAGTTTATTGTATGCATATCCATTCCAGCCCCTCATCGCCTATGACAAATGTCCTCTCTTCTCAGAACACGCACATGAACAGGCTGCCTAGTGCCACGCACACACATTTGTACTAAAGTACAAAAGTGTATGCTTGATGTCCAGCATAGGTTTTCTACTGGAAGCTTACCCTTCCATTAAAAAACATACTGTGCCTAGGCAAACTTTTTAACTTTTCAAGAATTGGATGTGGGCAATTTGAATACTATGTGAGAAAAGTTAGGAGAAATTTAACAATTTCTCCTACTTAATGCCTGCCTGAGGGAGGCATTATTTTGGGGAATAAAGTCTACCTAGTAATTTTAGTTAATGGAACTTTGTGTCAATATCCATAGGTGTCTAGATGGGAACGCCAATATACCATTCAAGGGTATGCTCCCTTGATGTAAAGTAGCACGAAGCAGCGTGAAGCAGTGCAAAACATTTTTTGCATTACGTTACTTTCCAGCGCAAAAAAAGTTTTGAGCCAGAAAGTAAATACATTATCAACACTTTGTGCCACTTTGTATGCCAGTGTCTGAGGCAATATTTTTCATTTTTGAGTAGGTTCTTAAAAGTATACCAGGTGGGAGAGGAAAGAGAGGTGCTCCACCCTTAACCGATTTCGGTTTTAGTTTTTCGTAAATTCTCCGAATATAAATAAAAGTGTTTGAGATATTTTTCTAGACATGTTGGTGTTCTGCATACCTGTCTGCTGCTTCAGTCCCACACCGCGTTATAGTATCTCTTCCATTTCTATTTTATATAATACAGTTTAATCGTGTCTGGTCAGTTCCCGGCGTCACAACTCCGATAATGTCAGAGTACGATTCAGAAGCCTCAGATCAGAAACAAAGGCTGCCTTAATCCCCCACACCTTCCCCCACTAGCCCTCCCCCACCGTGTATTCTTATGCCTTCTTCACCTTCCAATGCAGAAGGAGATAGGGATCCCACTGCCTTTCTTGAGCGAGAAACAATAGTTTCTCGTTCTGGGAGTGGTATTGTCATGATAAATGGTGATTCAGTTAATTGGCTATGCTGCCGCCTCTCATTGTTTAGCCTAATGCATTTACTGTGCGCTGCATGAGAACGGGCCCCTAATGGAATGTAATAGGTACACATTAACTTAGAGGTAATTATTCCGACGTTGAGCTTTATCAACGAAGAAGATAAACTGGCGCATGCGCAAATAATTTAAGATGAACCATGCATTTTCACAATTATGATTACTAAGTTTTACAAAAGCGGTGTCACTCTCAAACTGGCCTTTGTGATTTGTTTGCTTTGTAACAGGATTCGAGCAAAAAAATATTTGCCGTAAACGCGTTTTTAGAAAGAAAATGTTTATTTTTTCAAAACATACATGTTTGTATTCAAATAAATTAAGCACCTAACTACCAAGATCAACTTTCACTGAAAGTACACTGAAAACCTATAAGGCTTTTGACATTTTTTTCAAGGTACAAGCTATCATATTTTTTTTTATATTTGTTAGCTGCTGGCTGCGCTTACCCTTATTGACTTTTCTCTACAAATTGCTGTGCCAGTACAACAGGAACAGACAGACGGCTTTCCCGAGGGCCTGGGAAACGCTGCTGACTGAAAGAAAAATCTGTATACATACATATATAGACGCTGAGTAGAATCCAAGATGGCTGACAGGGTTGGTTGCCCGCTGCACATTTAGATTTGAATCTCTTCGAAATATCGCAACATTCCATTGACAACCGAACCCCTGTCTACCCCCAATTAAATTGTCTTCGTAACACATTGAGCGCACAAGGTCAACTTGACATGAAGAATGTACCATCAGTGCCATACACGCTCATCCTCGTCTAACAGTTTACCGTATAGCAGTTTTTATGTTGGAACTAGTGAGCCCAGATTTGTAATCGGTAAAGTAAAATTAAGAACAAAAATACAAATGCACGTTGGATAAAAAGTCTAGTTTGGCTGCAGGTGTCACGTATGAGGTGGCAGCACAGACCATATAAAATGAAACACGTTGCCTGTTTAGACTTTCAGGTCATTTGCTGCGTGCATTATGGGATTAGTAGTTTCACTCTTATAAGTGCGGACCTATAAGTCCCAGCATACAAAGTGCATATGCTAAAACATAAACAGAGTAGCCAGAAGTCTCGCACATGATATGAATCAGCTATAAGTAAAAATAAAATGAACTCTGAAAATAGTCCTTCGTTTATAACACACCAAAAGCATTTTTCGCCAACACAAAATATGTTCCTCGGTCCATACAATCATTCCTTTAAGGGAAAAGACAGAATTTTGCTAGCATCTTTTGATGTGCTGTCGTTGAGTGTTCATGAAGTAAGAAAAGACAATCCTGTGGTTTTTCTGCTGCTGTGCAACGTCTTTGCTATGAGCCAAAAAGGCGGGAATGCTTGACTCAGCGTTTGCTAGCCTCTAAATCAAACTCCCGGGCAAGAACACTCCTTAGAGATGAAACTGCCTTCAAAGATCTTTCCAAGGGGTTCTTTTTTTCGTGTCCTGTCATCCTCTATAGCTTTTCCCTTAAATTCCAGGATCGTTTAACGTAGACCACAGAATTAACATCCGGTACCAGTTCAGTGAAAGTGCTTCGAAACGAGGCTAGGTGGCGGCCTGTAAAGGAAAGACAATACAACTTTAGAAGGTGTCACAATGACCCCAGATTACACGCACCCAACATGTAGACACAATCAATTAGAACGGTGGATTTAACGAGGCTCGTTTATACCCGAGGGGCTGACTGGTCTCCCTGAGATTTTAGATTATATTACTGACTCTCGCACAGCCCTATAAGAATGTCCGTGGGTGGGACTATAACACATTATCTCGATTTCCTTGAGAAGCAACTTTGCTCCCTCCATGCCAATGGAAAGGAAGAGGTTGCCCCTGCTAAAATATAAGATATCTAAAGAAACTGTGCCTCTACAGGAAGGAATATACATAATTAAACTACTGTTTTAAAAAAATATATATCCAAGCTGAACATTGACAGGTGAGCTGGATATTACAGATGGCGACCAGGAGATGTGCAATGGAAAACAGTTTTTCTATATTCCTATGCAAATATTGTACATGAGAAAGCCACTAAGCACACATTGAGCAATCATAAAATACAGCGCTGGTGTGCCATAGCTCTCTCCCTCCCCAGGGATTTATACGATGCACAACAGCCGGGGGAGAGGGTGGTCTCTTGGCAGCACTAGTTATCTACCAATGTGCGCACAATAGCATAAACCTCTAATCGTACATCACACATGCACCACCCAGAATTAATCATCAGGTAGAACATTGCACACACATCCAGCACAGCACAGATATTTTGGATATAGCGCCTCGCCTCACCGAGGCGTGGCATTAGGACCCAGGGGCACCAAGGGCCGGGCCCTCCCCGCTCACCCTGCGACTCTCTGGACATAGGGGGAAGGAGATGTGTGCTTGCTTCTAGGCTGGCTGGGGCTGCCTTCGCGGATTCGTGGTCGTGGGGGAATACAATGGAGGGTCAGCTGGGTCTATTTAGGGCGTGTCGGCCCTGGCCCCCTCCTTTTATTACAGCGGTATCAGAACGGTGGGACCGGATCGAGTGGTGCACCCACCCGTTCCCCATATGGCAGAAAAGTGAACCCCAAACTTGCTCTACAACAACGGGGGGAGTCCTCCAACTCACTTCCTGGGGCAGCTCTGAGGGGGGAGACAACAATCTGAATCCTGAAGAAGAATGTTCACACCGGCTTGGTGTAAGTGCGCACAGTTAAGACAGTGTAGGGCATGGGGGTGCAGCCCCTGGTCACACTCTATGAGCCCCACAGACAGCCTGGTGTCAGAGGGGCGGGCCCCTGGTGTTGCGGACAAGGAATAGGGGATTGGGGACCGCCCCTCAGGGATGCAGGCGAAGTACGTATGGTGACAGGACCTTAGCGTTGGATGACTAAAGAATGTAGGCTCCCTTATGATTGTATGACTTCAATGATTTTACCATGACAGTGTCAGATTGTAAAAGTTTGCTATCCTATTGACATACAATTGTAAATGTGTTTTTCCCTCAATTTTATTAGATGCGTACTGTTATAAATGTAAAGAAAAATGATATGAATGTTAAGATGTCATGTTTGTGTTTTTATGCAATAAACGGTCCTCTACCCAAAGCCCTTGGGGTCTGTCATTGACTCATTGGGTTTGGGAGGGGGTCTGGTTAGATTTGGGGGGCTCTGGGTCCTAATACCATAAGGGCATCCATTTGAGTTTGGAGGGATTCCAGATTTACCTAGCAACAAAGAGGGAATAAGATAGTGAATTTCTAATGGGAAACAATATGAAAATGGGGAATCCGACAGGAATTGGTGCAGTAATGTCAAACTCGTGCTGTAATTTCCCGTTTCCAAAGGTGCATCCAGTGTGGGAGTCAGAATATTGTGCCTGCATCAAGACTTACAGATATCCACGGTATCAGTACTTACAGCGGCGGGAATACCACATCATTATTACTGAACCACCCACAATGAGGGCCATAGTTGAGTATGGCAACTCTCTTCACCAGGACACACAATGCACTAGCGTACAACAGACCACCGTAGGACAAACCTCCTAAGACACCCAGAAAACCCCAAATATGTCCTTAGATGTTATTATGGCACAAAGAAGCACTCACTGGCACCAACTCTCTTACATATGTATACTTCTGCCAGGCAATGGGCATGCACACCATCCTAGAAGATGCTTAAGTGACTCAGTACAACCCACAGGTCTCACCCATCAAACACCAAAACTTTTACCAACATTTCAATAAGTGGACATATTCACCTAACACGGAAACATACCCTTTCACACTACGAGCAGCACATCTGTGATGGAAACCTGTGTATCATTTGGAAAGTTATCGCTGGAAAACTCTTAAAGTACTGCAATACCATACCAATAGCAGATTGGGGGCAATGGTAATGCCAATAATGTTATTTGACATAAAATAACACCAGACCCTCTTTCGGGAGCAAGACCTACAAACCCGCTCATTTAATTATGTTGATATCAATTTGTTCATCTTGAAAATTTGTTGTACCTATGATGTTTCAATGAAACAGTAGAACTTATAAAACTTCCTGATGCTGGCAGGTCTTGGAAAATTGAGGGCATATTTTAGCCCAGGGATGGGGTTAGGGTTTTCCCTGCAATTAGCTGGGGTTCCAAATTTGGGCTGCAGTTCAATTTATTGTGTTGTGTGAAGGTCAAAGTGGCAGACATTTTTGACTAAAGAGGTCTATAGAGAATGTGTGCAGTGGATGGTAGGCAGCTCAAGGACTGTGGTCCAAATGCTCATTGCCACCTTTGCCCTTTGTTATTTGAACTACTACCCCTTGCCATATTTCCCAGATGTCCATTGTCTTTGGGGATGGTGAACTCTCCTTGAGTCACCCTACTCTATAGGTCTTTGGGTTTGCTGGTCTTTTCCCAAACTGCAGAACTTCTTAGTTGTCTGTCTGATGCTCTGTCTTTTGTGACTTTGTACCTAACCACTCTGTCTGGTCCTAACTTCTTCCCTATGCCAACATGTTTATCCTAATCTGTAAAGGGGCTATGCATTTAAAAAGAACTATAAAATGTAATGTGACCGTTCTCTACGTGGAACTGTTAAGCAACTGGTTATAAATGATTAATTTTAAATCACATTGACTCAATAACGTCAACCAAAAAATAGTCAAAAGTAAATGGCAAGTAACCATTTCCAGTAGATTTTCACTATTTAAATGCCATGGCTTTGAATACTTAATTGAAAGGTCCATTAAGTGACAACAAATGTTTATGGTATGTACTCGTAGAGTGGTAACACTGGAGGACATTTCATAGAATGAACACTAAGTTCTAGTGCTTAGAGGAACACCTATAAAATAAAGCACCCTCAACCTGGTAGCAAATGAGTTGTCTTCTGTGCTAACACTAAATCTTAGCACAAACGTAAAGGGAATAAGGTGTTATAAGCAATGTAAAAAATAACATTGACTAAAGCAAAGTGTTTAAAATTGATCAATGCCCTATATTTTCCAAAAATCACTCTGGGGAAGAGGACATAAGAATCTCTTTCAAAAGTTGTTTTTAAAGTTTATTCATGATTAATGCAAATGGTAAAATGTGCTTTAAAATGGACAATTTGCTATTGACTGACCCAGAAACAGAGATACCAAATCTCACTTTTAACCAGCCTCGCTGACAGAATTTGTATTTAAAATGCAACATTGCCATTTAACCCACTTAAATGCTGTAAAGGGCATCCCTCTAAAATGTTATTTATTTCCAGGTGAGACCTTTGTTACATGCCCGGCGTGCTTTAACAAGCATTATTTATCACATTTCTTTTTTAAATTAACTTCCATTACATTATATTCTACCAGAACAGGAAGGTGGATCCCACAAGAATTTGTGACCCAGCCTCTGAAGATAGCCCTAGTTGAAGTTTAATGCCCTTTCTCCAAATTTTGGTTCAGTTAAGCCCATGGATTTAGTGGCTCTCTGGCCAACTCTGGAAGGAGAAAATGGCAAAGGCTCCCCCAGCTCATGGGAGTCGCTTGTATGGTGGTCTCGCCGGGCCTGGTAGGTGGGGTAGGTGGCATAATTGCGCCGCTGCCTCCCAGTAAGGTGGGCGGTGATTGATTCCCCTGGGAGTTTGCGGCACCGGAAGTACTCGGAGTGCTTCCGGAGCCGCGCACTTTGGATTGCGGCGGGCCCTGCCCATAAAAGGGGCCCAAAGCTGAGAGCGGGGCTCTGTTTCCTGCTCGCTGCCTCGCTGTAAGGATGCCGCCCGCTCCCGGGAGGAGCATACCCAGATGGATTTTTCTTTTCCCACCCACCATCCCTCTAGCAAGCAGCCCTCCCCCTTGTTTGGGTTGTATGGTTCAAGGCTGCAGAGGTTTTCTTTTGAAGCTTGTCTGCTGTGTCATATTTACTGTAATATTCTGTAGCCTTGCAGGGTGAGGTCATGATTGGTGGTACATTTCAGGTCCATATAAGGCATCCTTTTCCTTTCAGATAAAAATAAAAGCAGTGTCACAGGGCTCTCCAAGGGGTGCTTGCAGCGAGTCCAATAGAGGTTGCAGAGGTGCGGGGGTTGAGAGTAAATGTTGCCATCAGTTCCTTCTGGCCAACCACTGTGCAGGCGTAATGGGAGCCATGCTAGCACAAGCACTTGGGGGAGATAATGATGGGTGTAGGGGGTGCCCGAGGTAGGTATCCTGGCAGTCAGATAGGCCCCCTGTATAAGCGTACCCCAGGAGGGGATGCAGGTGGGTGGGATTCTCCCCTAAGGAGGAACCCATCTAGGTTCCTTTGGCGGGGAAGGGAGGTTTCAGAGCAAGGGACACCACTGGGACCAGTCATGATATCACTTGATGGGCCAATTCGGAAATATGCAGGAATAAGTTTAGATATGCGTAGGAAATTTAACGAATTAATGTCTCTGTTAAGGCTAGTCATCAAACAAATGTAAAGAAAGTTGTAAATTATGATGGGTTACTGTGTATAATCATGGAAGAGTTGTGTGTTTTTAACTGTAAATGGTAGTGTTTTTTAAATAAATATGGCCAGGAGTTCACGACCTCTAACCCAAAGAAGAATAGAGTTTGTAGTATCTACCTATGACGGGGTTAGGGACGGTCTGTTGTTAGGGGTGGATAATGTGTCTATGTATGGGGAAGCCTCAGCGATACCAGGCTCCCCAGCTCGGGGGAGCTGCACGTATGACAGTCTTGCCGGGCCTGGGAAGTGGGTTGGCAGCATAATTGCACCGCCGCCTCCCAGTAAGTCAAGCCGCGATTGGCTCCCTTGGGAGTTTGCGGCACCAGAAGTACTTGAAGTGCTTCCGGGGCCGCACAATCTGGATCGCAGCAGGCCCCGCCCATAAAAGATTTTAATCTGACAGTTTTAGATCAGAGCTAGGCAACTCAAAGAGCACATTAGGGAACTGAGTCACAGAGGAAAGTTCTCATTTCTGTTGAATCGTAGGATACAGCCAGGAAGGCAATCCAGGATTAAAACACAAACCTACAGTTTCACAGTATCCACCTTGTAAGAAATGGGATTTCTGGTTGGCTAGGGCAAGCGCCTAAGCCAGGCAGAAACCACCACTCTAGTCAGGGCAAGGGAGTTACACACCGAAGATAACCCCTGCTCACCCCCTTGGTAGCTTGGCAGAACAGTCAGGCTTATCCCAGAGGCAATGTGTAAAGCGTTTGCGCAACACACTCACACAGCAGTGACACACTAGGCACAACACAAAAGAAACTCCACAGAAGGTTATATAAAAAAAATAGCCTTTGTATTATGCATAAAACACACTAGAACGTAATCACATATATACACTGTGCCACCTGGCACTTAGCATGACTTTACAGGGATTATATACACTACAGGGTCAATCGGGCCACTGTAATTGCATCACAACTCACAGTTAGCCAAGACAACCAGTAACTACTGGTAAGAGTACACCTAGCACAACCACATTATGTATAAAACCATCAGTAGCAGTGCACATATCGTAATCACCATTATCACAGGATGACCTAGTCTGGCATATTAGGCACACATCCCCACAATGGCATAAAACATTACGCATACATATATTAGGCAAACCTCCTAATAGTCAGTGCACCCTAGTAAGAAGCATTAGGCGTAAACATCAGAAAATACCCTTATGGATCTTGTCCATACCACCGTAATCAGGGCACAACACTTGTGCATCAGGCAACTTCCAGTAACTGGCAATGTACCCTTACATCAGGGCACCACATAGAACACAGTCCCAGGAGTCCGTAATTACCATTAGGTATGACACCCACCTGGGGACTACTGTACTTTCTTGGCCAACACTTTGGGCCCAAGGTGCTGCGCGCCTATTCTATGGGAATTTCGCACTGCTAGGGTGCTCCGTATTCCATGTAGTGGGGCCTCCGTCTAGGTTTTCCCCCCGTGACGTCAGCCAAAAGAAAATGCCCCCACAACAGCAGGCACGAGTGCAGTTGGCGGCCACACTAGGGGTTGCGGCCCGAGCAGTCACGGCCGGTGGCGAGACCCCTCCTGGGTCTTGTGCAGCCTCTCGACCCGCTTACTTGCAAAGTTGCAGGCCTCCTTGTCATCGCGGGCTCGAGGCACGGCCTCCCCTGTCGTCACGGCAACCCGCCGAAGCTCGGCAAAGTTCCTGGTGTGGCCGGCAGAGTACGGAGCGAAGTCTCTGTCAGCTCTGCCCTCTTAGCCCCATCCTCAACCAGGCTCAGGCGCGCCTGGCTTCCAATTTGCATCTCTCTCTCCTTTCAGCAAGCCCCGCCCGCAATCAGGCTTCCTCGGGCAAAGCTCCGCCCACAACCAGGCAACACGGAGGAACCCCCCCTCACCGGGATTCCTTCTCAGCAGGACTCCGGGATGGAGCTGGCTTCCTTGCACAGCGTTTTTGAGCGCAAACCCCATGAAACGCTCCTCACGCTTCGGTCAGTGTGAGCCCACATCTGGGGCTCAGGTCACATAGGAGAGGGTGGCGCTACCCACGCTGTAGGGCACAAAGCGCTCCTCTCTAAATCAGCCCACTCTTTGGGCAACAGGATAAAAGAGCACTCACCCAGAGCAGAGCTGGGCCCAGGCAGGCTAGCTCACAGGGCCCTCTAGCCGGAGGAAAGTCCTTCGTGGCGGTTCCTCCTGGCGCCCAGCAGTCCTCTCTTCACAGCTCCAAGCAGGTACCACCTTCATGGGGTCACAGCCCCAATACTTATACTAGTCAGTGTCTTTGTTCTTCCCCTTGGCACAAGCCTAAGCCCAGTCCAAACCAGTTCTGGGGGGGAGGGGGCACTTAAACACATCTTTACAGTGCATAACATCCTCCTTTGTCAGTGTAGGCTTACAGGGGGGCGGAACCAGCATTGTGTAAGGCAGGCACAGTCCTATTCAGGTCCAGGTGCTACTCCTCCCACTACTCCAAATGCAGATCGGCCTTTTCAGCCTAGCACTGACTCACCCAGCCCCTCTGGAGCCACTGCACTTCCCCAGCCCCTGACATCCAGAGCCAGACATGCAATACACAACAGGCAGGCACAAAAACACATAGCACACAGAAATGCCCACTTCTAAAAGTGGCATTTCTAAAATAGTGATAATAAATCTGGGAACACCATTAAGCAGCATTTATTAACACTATTCCAAACATACCAAACTTGATCATACTACTCCTCTCATGTCAGGAACTACCACTGAAACACATATCAGGGAATCCCCAATGCATTCCTATGAGAAGGCAGCCTCACAGTAGTGAGAAAACAAAATGGCTGTTTGTCACTACCAGGACATGCCACACAGTTAAGGCACATGTCCTACCTTTTACCTACAGCGCACCCTGCCCATAGGGCTAGTTAGGGCCAACCTTAGGGGTGACTGATATGTAGTAAAAGGGGAGTCACAGACGTGGCAACCACTTTATGTGCCACGTCACAGCGGCAGTAAACTGCGCGCGCAGGTCCTGCAATGGCAGAGGCCTGAGACAGGTTTGAAAGGCTACTTTGGTGGGTGGCGCAAGCAGCGCTGCAAGCCCACCAGTAGCATTTAATTTACTGGCCCCCGGTATATGAGATACCACTTTTACAAGGGACTGATAGGTAAATGAAATACACCAAACAGGTGTAGACCAATCTTACCACATTTACCATAGAGAGCACATGCACTTTAACACTGAACAGCAGTGATAAAGTGCTCAGAGTCCTAAAACCACCAACACCAGGTCAGAAAAATACCAGGAGGAAGGCAAAACGTTCTGGGCTGACCCCTACAAAAAGGGCCAAGTCTAACACACCTTATCCATATACTCCTTTCGATTCACTGAATGACCACTGTAGGAATAAATCCCTGACATTTGCTTTAATAAAGAGAGCGTCATCTCACCTGTCCACGTTGTTGCCTCGCCGATAACGAAGCTCTGGCACTGCGGATGGGAGTTGCAGATGGCCCCTGCTTCCTCAGCATTGTGAATGGAGAGTAAACACCCGAGGTGGCTAAACGAAGGCCAGCATTTGTAATCCTGTGTCTCCTTGATTCGAAATCCCTTCAAAAGTTTATAATCTAAAAAATATCACAAACCAGGTGTTATTACATATGACTAACAGCAGGCACTGATCAGCAGTTGCAACCCGATCGCTGCCAAGGAGAATAACTCCTCATTCAGATAGAGCACTCTGTAGAAACTACATTATTAAGTTGAAATGTTGAGTCATGCTTTTATGGTTCGAACCTGCAATTTCCATGCCACACACAGTTCACTTTGCGAGGACTTAACTCCCTGTGATGTCTTCCTTGCTTACCCTATAATCTTATGATGAAGGGGAAGGCGAGTACATACATATAAGCTCCCCTCTAAACAAATCAATTTCCTTATTAGAATAATACATTCTATAAGTACAAAAATATTAATGTGACAAAAGAAGGTTCCCACAGATAATCAGGAAGCAGCAGCCATTTCCGAGATGGTTGTAGGTAAATTCCGATAGCATTGGATAAAAAAAAATCAAAGGATCCCCTACGTTCATTTCATTCGGCAATGTTGCGGGAGAGTTGCACTTGTGATGTATTGTATTGTATTGTAATTGTATTTAAATAGCGTTTACTACCCCTGACGAGGCGTCAAAGCACTTTTTCGGTGAGTAGCACGCTACTCCGGAAACCAATAAAGAATTAGTGTCGAATTAGTATAGTGAAATATGAAAGTAATTTGAGTGGTGGATAGGTTAATCAGTTATTTGGATTCAGAAGGATAGCGGAGGGATAGAAGAGGGAAAAAGTTTTGCATTTATATAGCGCTTGTTACCCCTGATGGGGTGTTGAAGCGCTTTTTTGGCAAGTAGTACGCTACTCCGGAACCCATAAAGGATTAGTGGTGAATTAGTATAGTGAAATATGAAAGTAATTTGAGTGGAGGATATTAGTCAGTTATTTGGATTCAGAAGGATGGTGGAGGGATAGAAGAGGGAAAAAGGTTTGCATTTATATAGCGCTTGTTACCCCTGTCACACTAATCTGGCCACATGCACTGCTACAATAAAACAAAGCTTTTTAGCTACACAGTTTACGGTCAGGTAGCTATTGCCTTAAATGGTTTGTTTGATATAAACACAAGGATTTATTTTAATATGCAAGTATATTTTTCCCACCAGCTTGAAAAAGGATGTTCTAATAGTGGGATGGCCTATATTTTGTAGGCATACATTTTGCTATTTATAAAAACAATATGTTAATCCCCAGATTCGAGTAATGGCATCTCAACCTTTGAAAGTGTTTGGTCGATCAAATTAGTACAAATTAGTTTCCAAACATTATTACTATTCAGTGGCCTATAGTTGAATGTAAAGGAACTGAATAACGGTGTCATGAATTCCAAAACTGCGCCGAGAATCTTCTAATATTGTATAAAAACACCCGTAATGGATAGAAGGGGTTACACAGACCGGGAAAACCTGATTCCTGGAGTTTTTCCACCAATCCCTTTTCATTCCCTTACAATAAAGATGGCTTCATGATTTGAGAAATGAAAACCGCTCAGTTTACAGCCCAGTGTGTTTCATGCTCTGAGAAATAGAACCCAAAATGTCCCTGTCGACCATTCTTCTCCTGCCTCAACCCACCTTTTGATGCACGTTACTCAGGACTGTTGAAATGATCTTTGCAACCTACACAACTCACAAAATATGCAGTGAAGGTTGTAGGACATGGCCACATTATGAACCCAAATCACCATAATGGAAAAGAGTGCATATTGTGCATGGACAAAGTCATAAAATGAATTTGCATGTGCACATAATGTGGTGTATGTGCTCACAACCACTTCTGCAGATAGTCTGGATAATCACAACACTGGAGTGTGGCACGAACAGACGGAGGCTCATCCCCCATCACATGTGCCAGTCTCTGTGCTCTTTCTCCCAAGGTGCCCCATTCACTCCGTTAGTCTTGATCTGCTACAGGATGCATGCAGGGCCAGGTGGAAAGCAGGCTGGGGACAAATCTGTCCCCTACCTACTTTCTAAGACTAGCGCACAATGTTCATGCATGTCGTGAGCGTTGGAGTGCTGGATTTCATTTCTAACCTTAAATCAGGGGGAGGAAGTATATCATTCACATTTCCCAGGAAGCACCGTTTTGAAAAGATTCCGCATAAGTAACCTTAGTATTCCAGAACAACCAAGCACATGACTATTTTACACATCTTGCCTATGTATATACACAGTATGGAATTAGCAAACACAGGCTATGGTGCAAAGGTGTGTGCTTAGTGCAAGGTAGCCAAATTGCGAGCCAGCACTTGGAAAAAGAACATCAGCACCGTATCCTAGCGGATATGTCGCTATCCTGCTCTCTCTCTTTCACGCAACGCAGTGCATACATTTTGGTTGCCGTGCTCGGTTGCATGAGATTTTAGTAAATCTGACTCATTGTGTATATAAAATAGTATTATAGTTCATAGCCGATGGTGATACCATCCGCTATCTGCAAGTCCATGAATTATAGGCCTGAGCTACAGGTGATGTTTAATGGCGCTCCGAACCTGCTAATGTCCTCATACTGTACATTAATCATTAATAAGCTCTCACCACAGAATTACTGTGTTCCTTAGCAGTTAACAAGAGGGGATATCATTCCATATATTAATAGTACTCCTTTCCTTGCCATCCGAAGGATAAAAGGCAGAGTCAGCAGTAAGCATTTATTCCCTGACCTGCAGGACCTGTAAACACAGCAGACCTGGTGACATGCCTCTCTGCAGTGACTGCTCAACCCATTGAGCTACCTCTTCGTATTGCATGTATCTTCTAACAACACTGCTCTGGGTGACGCTGGCAGCTGCAGGAGAGTGTGAGAATCTGAACAGTGCGGTTTTACACAATGGAGGTGGATTACACACACCATAATTACTCCTCCACTGCAAATGAACTGAACAGAAGTGAGATCAAGGAAACCTGGGAGGAATCTGCCTGGGGCTAAGTTGGGGGGCTGCCCCTCCCTGTTCTCATTTAATCTTAAAGTATCCACGTGGCTCCCGAAAATGACTAGTCTCAATGCATGCTCCCACTGCCTCCCTCCCACTGCCTCCCTCCCTCCCTCCCTCCCACCGCCTCCCTACCTCCCTCCCTCCCACTGCCTCCCTCCCTCCCTCCCTCCCTCTCTCCCTCCCTCTCTCCCTCCCTCCCACTGCCTCCCTCCCTCCCTCCCCCTGCCTCCCTCCCTCCCTCCCCCACTGCCTCCCTCCCTCCCTCCCCCCACTGCCTCCCTCCCTCCCTCCCACTGCCTCCCTCCCTCCCACTGCCTCCCTCCCTCCCACTCCCCCCTCCCTCCCTCTCGACAATGCATCTGGGGTATCAAATGGCATAAAGCACACTTAGTGGAGACACTTAATCAACACATGCAGTCAGGCAGCCAGAGTGTTAATTAAAATATATCCCAAAGCATGCTATCAACTATACCTTTCAAATAGCGAGGCCTTTTATGTAGATACAGTCCAGACTTGTACAGATGGAAAACGTTTTCAAAAGCTTCCAGGGTGTCGTTTATCCCATATCGTAAATCTCCTGAGCGGGAGGAAAGATGATATTGTTAAGTGAGCTGCCATGAAGACTTCTTTTTATACTGTAAAAAAAAACATATAGAAGGTGTGCTGGTACCTGTCGCGTTCATGATATCATAGAGGAGTGGCTGGAGAGCTGGTGGGGCCGAATGAGGCAGGAGGTATGTGAAAAAATATCTGCAAGAGGAAAAAAAACATTATTTATTTGCCAGTCTGTTTTAGGCTGCATCAAAATATATATTTTGTATTGAACATCTAATTGGTCATTCTCTATTGAGTTGAACTTCATCAAAGCCTGAATTCTGTATCGTGATCTCTCAAAATATCAATTCTATATAGACCTCTATCAACTATCCATTCTGTAATAATGTTTGATGCACCAAACTTTCCATTCCCTAATTAACTTCATGATTAAAACAATATATCCATTTTGTATCGATCATCGTCATAAATAGAGCTCTTGTATTAAGCTGCATGAAAATGTCCATTCTATGTTGAATTTCATCAAGTTATCAATTCTGAACTGCACTTTCACACATCCATTCTGTATTAAAGTTTTACATAACAAAATTCCCATTCTAATATTAACTTCATCATTAAAACAATATATTAGGAGCCTCATTACGATAGCGGTCGGACCGCAACTGATGGTTCGTCAGTTGCGGTCCGACTACCATTTCCTGCTGCGGTCCGACCAATGCATTACAATGCATGTGGTCGGAGAAACCGAGCAACTCTTTCGGTTGGAAACTCACCATAATCCCTTATGGAAGGCATTCCCGCCGTCAGGATTATGATGTCGGTTTCCGACAACCATTCCATGTCAGCCTTTCCGACATGGAAAGGCTGTCGGAAAGCCACATTGGGGGCCCCTAGCAGGGCCTCTGTCCCTCCTCAGCCTCTGCATTTGGTCCTGGGGGGCACGTATGGGGCCCCCTATATGCCCCTGCACAATGTGGCAGGCACCATGAGGTGCCTGCCACGCGGTGCAGGGATGTTTGGAAACATCCATTTTTCTGTGGGAGCTTATGCTGTGGGTGTTTTCTCCCCGCCGCACAAGCTCCCATGGGAAAATGGATGTTTCCAACCTCACTGTGTGCAGTTGCATCCAAATGATGCAGTCGGAACTGCCGACCTGAGGTCGGTCGCTTCCCAATCCGCAATGACGTACGCCTGACATCTTAATGAGGCCCTAAGTATTGAACTTCATCATAAAATTAGAACGTCTGTATTCTGTTGCATCAAAATACCCATTCTATTTTGAATTTCATCAAGATATCAATTCTGAATTGTACTTTTAAATTCTGCATTAAAGCTCATCATACCAAAATTCTCAATCTTTATTTACCTTCATCATCCTAATATAATGACAGTACTGGATTGGACTTCGTCATAAAAATGTAAAATGTGTATTAAGCTGGATAACCATACCCATTCTGTGTTGATATATTTATCGGAATATCAACACCGTTATTAACTACCACAATAAATCCCTTCAGTGTTGTCCTACATCAACAAGGCAATTCTTTCTAAACTGCACCATACTGGCTGCCAAAACCACTAGGGTATATTTTATTTTTCTGCTGTTTACAGTGTTTCTTCGAATTTTCAAGCAGTTGTTTTATGAGTGGCTAAAAGGAAGATAGGTAAATTATTTGTAACACTGGTTACCAGTGCATTTCTTTAACTCCAAAACTTGAAAAACGTGCAATTTCCATTTTGCTTGAAAATTTCAGAAGTCGTGTATGTTCACGCTTTTGTCTCTGTACCTCCATATATGTTGTTTAGAAAGATGAGCCAGCAAAAATATTAAAAGGTTTCAGTGTTGATGCCCTGGGGACACACGCCTACTTGAAAACAAGCTCCTCACTGTGTACGAACTTGCTCTTCAATGCCATCCTCCGCTTGGAGACCGAAACTTTGATTTTAAAGTTTACCTTGCAAAATATGGCAACAGGTTTGCTGATTTCAAAGCTCTGGCCTATAAAGAACTGAAAAAAAAACAGCGGTGTAATTGTTTCTTGAGTCACCCCTATTGTGATCCTTGAGTAGATTCCGGATACATTCTCCAAGATAATGTTTCATTTCTAGAATGCCTAAATTGTTTGTGCATAATAAATGTTGTTGAATCTTCATTTAAAATAAATCATTACAATTAAAATAGTCTCCCCCTGTTCAGCCAGCTTTGAAGGAGTTTGAAGAAGGTTTTCACACAACTATATAACCGCACACACACCCCTATGCACATACCCGGGGACAGACACTTCCCAAACACCAACCAGAGTTCTGAGATTAGTATTAGTATGAGACGGGGGCAATATAGCTAATTCTTCACACATATGCCACATGTGTTATTAACTCATTCTAAACCCTATTGAGGATCCCAAGCAAGCAGCTAGAGAAAAAAAGCACGAAAGCACCCGTCGCCCGGTCACAGTTTTGTCATTGCCCATTTCAGATAGCTGGCTGGCATCGACTTTGGCACACGATTTTGTTAGATCCAGAGGCTGAGGCCATGTCTTATCCACATTGAAATGATTCTTCAACCGCTATGGATGGTGCAGGCCAAGTCGTGATTGGATTGGTATGTCTAAATAACTGAAGAGACTTGGGTAGAAGAATAGGACGACTGGTGAGAAACCATTCACCGTAAAGAGACAGTAACAGCAAAGAAGGGTGATTCACACACTTTGGGATCTCACAGGGGTCCTTCACCCCTCTATGCTAAGCTATGGGGAAAACTGAAGAAACAGAGCATCAAAACCAGATGGTGAAAAAGATCCACACAGGTGCAGCTTTTATGGCTTTTCAAGGCTCATGTCATTCAATTGGAAATAAAACAATTGTGTTTCCCCTCACCCCAAGATTTTCCTTGTGTTTTTCTTGCTAATTTTAACATAAGCTCTCTTGCTTTGGATTGCTTGTGATCTTGCAGAAAAACGTTGTTAAAGGAATTTGTTTTGCTGAATCTTAAATAACAACCTTTCAAAATGAACGCTGTTCATCAGGTTGATGAACCCAACCAGATACGCCTTTCATCTTGTTAAAAATTACATTATTCATTGAGATCGTGTATAGCCTTTTCTTTCTTTTTATGAGTTGGATGAGGGTGTCTATAATTACTCCTTTTTAATGACTAGGTTTTGGCAGTACAGTTTTCAAATAAGAGTGGGCTTTGAGTCCATCCGTTTCAAGAATTGGCTTTTTTTAGACCAGCATCTTTCAGCCATTGGTTTGAGACTTTGTCTATCACATCTTGGCTCAGCCCAGAGGAATATTTCTCTCTCAGCTGATGATACTGGCTACTACGGTGTATCTTTCTGACTCCAAAAGAACATTTGCATCGAACTACATGAGGGGCTATTTTACAACTTTAGGTCTCTCTGTCGGCTTATCAATGCTTTTTCCCAACCCTTCAACTTTCCTCTCTTGTGCCCACTCTTGCTCACTCCTTCCTCAGTCTTCCGAAAGGGATATTTTGGAGAAATCACCAACACCTTTCATTCTTCTACCTGCCTCTTCCTCTTTCCCTTATGTCCACTAGAACCAACTTTGCCCTCACTTGCCGTCTACTTTTTCTTTTGTATTCTACAATGCTGTTTCTTCTATTTTTTTATTTTTCGACTGACCCCCTCATACCAACAGTATGCACCTTCTCCTTATCCATTCATGTTTTCCCCCCTTTTAAACTTTGTTTCTTACGTTTTCTTCGGGGTCCATGCTTGTGCGTTTGCCTTCTTGTCTTCCTTTAGCCCTGGCTCATACACAAATATAAGACTGACTACGACAACTTTTTTTAGCTTTATAAAGCTCTTTTGTCACCAATCTTTTTTTTTTATTACCGTTCTATCCCCAATATTTTAGGAATTGTGGTACATTTTTAGCTTTTTTTTTTTTTTTAAAGAAAAGAGCTATTTACTCTGAACCCCAGACGCAATGCCAGGTCTGTTATCTGTTTTGATCCTTTTCCCTGAAAATGGGGATTGGAAAGGCGTGGCTTTTTTTTCCAGAACTTAGCCTGGTTTCAGCAGCTTGAGATTTTCATCAGGGTTCACGAACTTGGCTTTGAGTATTTTTCCGGTATACATAGGTTTGCACATGTATGAAAGCCTGTTTGTTTTTAGTAAAGCTAATTATAGCTAACACATACTTAGATGAGTACAGGAATCAACCAGGCTGCAATGGCCAAAGTTTCACTTAAACCATCGACCTGGCAGAATTAAAAATATTTTGCTTTGTTCCCCCCTGATATCACAAGAATTGCCATTGCTCAATCTTTGATCCAATAAACCGGCCACTGTGTACTTGTTCAAACCAAATTGTAATGCAAACTCAATAGTCTGCTATCCTGATAAATGATGATGAATAAGAGACACAAACAACCAGCTGCTGAAACTATCAGAGGCTCTGTGAATTCTTACCTTTAAAAGATCAGTAGCAATATTGTGTATTTCATAGAGGCTACAAAACAAACAACATGGATTTGCAGGAAGCAATATATGTGTAACAATTGTTGCCGCCCCAAAAGCCTTTGTAAATTGGCAACATTGCCTTATCAGTGGCCAAATAAAACAGAGTGTTTACGAGAACAAAGAGCCCAATAAATTAAGTAGTGTTACCATTAATTATCTTTTATCACTTCTTGGCTTATATATTAAGATTTTTGAGAAAACAATGGTCGCATAAGGACAACACATTAACATAAAAGGGTAAATCAGGAACAACACAGTTAAACAATACGGAGTTGTCAACCTATGGTATAAGGTAGTGCTTAAGAAACAATTAGATGGAAGAATATTGCTACCATGTGGACTTGGGGATGGGTTGGGGACTTTAAATATGCATGAAATTTGTATAAGAAGCATTGATTGTGGCAGACACTCAAATCCTATCACCGGATTCATGTCGGTTTTTCGGTTCCAGAGTGTCAGCATTGTAAATTGATACAAAAGTAAAACAGTATCATAAAACTATATTAAATGGATGTAAATTAAGGGTAGACATGTATAGCAGCTACTGTCCCTGCATTGCTCTTTGATACCCCTGGCCTTACCCTTGCTGCCTCTGGTCTCAGGAAGGCAGAGGCAGGAACAGAAAGTAAACAGGGCTGCGTTCCATTCTCTTTCACTAGTTTCCACTCTGCGCTGCTACACTAACTTCTCAGCAACAAGAAGGAGGTTTTAAAGGTGAAGGGTGGAGCAAGGTCATAACCCTGTGATATCACGAGATGTGGTTTTTTTTCTAGTTTTTTTTACGGAGTTTTATATAGCGCGAACTTGACCCGAAGGTATTGGGTATCAGAGCGCTTTACACGAGCACCAGTTGCGTTACATGAGGACACATTAATTTTTGTTAGGTACGGGAGATTGAGTGATTTGCCCAGAATCACAGGATGTTGAGCATCCTTGCCGAGACTCGAACCCGGTTCCCCAGATTTGAGGTTGACCGCCCTTGCCGTTAGGCCAACTCCTCTCCCCATTTTTAGCGGCAAAGCTTGAGACTTTGGAATCTGGGCACCTAGGTTCAAATCCCAGCCTTAGCATTTGATTGAAAATTGTGTGAATCTGTTATCTCTGTGGGCCTAAAATGTAAATACATGAAATTTTATTGTGTAATTGAAATATGTAAATTTCTACTTGAGATACAAAATCTTGCATTGTCTGCCAGCACCTCCATAGTTGCTTCCCATTTAGGTTTGTGGTATAAAAATACCAAGATATACATGTGATGCCTCTTCGGCTCCCATTGTAAATCGAGACCCAAGGGAAAAGAGGGGGAGTGAAATGAAGGCCCAGAGCTGCATGGATATCTCTCTTTGGATGAAACAACGGTGCCACTCACCTGTATGCATTATATAAGTTCCTCTTCTCATTTAGCCTTTCACAAGTCCCAGAAGGTGAACAACTGAGGGCAAACGTTTTTGTTGGGAAGTCGAGGCGACAGTCATCGTCCTCTCTGCAAGGAAGCTCCTCGGTGATAGCATCGTCGAGGTCGGTCACTTTCAGCTCTCCATCGACCAGGACAAACTGCCGGGGCTGGAAGTCCAGAAGAGCTATCGAGCCCAACGGGGACTGCGCCAGGTAATGTAGAAGCTGCACAAGGTTCAGACAAATCTGGAGAAAATAAGAGCCACTGGCCTCGTCAATGTCACACTCTCATCAGCATTCTTCATATGATTTACTGTATAATGAAAAGTAAGTCTTCAATAATAGACATCACAATTGATCTCCAGAGAGCAAGATAATAGGAACAGCAAACATTAAGTGATTGAAAGTCTTAAATTGTGGTGCACCAAAGGATAAGAAATGAAAAACCTTAAGAATGGAAACACTTGGCACTGAACACCTTTAATAAAAAAATCTAACTAATCATAGTCTGCACAGATCATCATTAATGGGCTTAATATTGATGCCGCAACTACTGCTTCAGGTGATACCACAGAACTGGTGGAATGCCACCATTATAATGAAATGAAAGAAAAATATTCCTCAAATGTAAAACCTGAGTCTAACATAGTCTACAAAATTACTAGTGATCTTTCAATTGCTTGAGGCTCTGAGGGAAGGCAATCAAAGCATTACTTGTCATGCATGAGGACAAGGGATGTGAGAAGCTGTAAAGTTTTTCTCTTGTGAACTTTTATTAATTTTCATAAATTATACGATTAAGATCCATAAATGTTCTGCATGTAGCTGTTTATATTAAAACCAGGACTTTCATACCCCATTTAAGTAGCTGTGAGGAAAACAAGGATCTCCAACTGCCACTAGCTTTCAAAATTCACAAGGAATTTTTTTTGTATAGTTATCTTGTGAGAAAACGGCACAACCATTTTCCTCGCTTCCAAGCATACACAAGAAGATATTGCAAGTTGGCGTGCAAAATCTATGAAAGGGCATAAATGCTGTTAATCCAGACAACTCTGTGAACCACAGGTAGGTCAATAACAAGGATCTATGCAATACTTCACTTGCTTAATAAACACTTCACACTCCCCTAGTGAGTGGAGGCCCAGAATACGAAAACTAAAAACAGGGGCATTCGACAAACATAGAAGAAGGACTACAGTGTTAAATGGACCGAGAGGCTTAACTGACAGATCTCACCAACAAAGAAAACGAAGACAATGTTGTACCAATGTAAATTAAATGCAGCTTTTACACACAGTACCATCTGTGTTAAATACATTGCTTTCTGCTAGGGTAAGCTAACTAATTCTCCACTGGAACACATGAAAATGTGCCTGCCTCTGTGTTCAGTCGACCCTCTCTGAAAACCAGGACATGTGCTACATGTATTGATTTACTGAAAGTTGCTAGGGCAGATGGTGAAAAACTGGGACTGTTCCAGCATGTCCGGTCACCCTGCTAATGAGGACACTCAATAGCTGTTCTCTCCACAAACAAAGCTATCTCTTCTTTTCCCTTGGAGCATTAAAAAAAAGGATTAAATGTGAAACTCAGTGCTCTTCAGTTCACTTGCTGCTCTACAGCCCTAGAAACTAGCCAGATTTCACCTCCGCTTACAGTGGTTAAACTGGCCATGTTAACTAACCCCCACCACCCAGAGTGGTAGATGTATTAATAACACTGCTAGTTCAATCCCAATAGTGCTCTCCCACTGCAAAGTGAGGAAACGGGGGAGCACTGCATCACATCACATGGCACAGGAAAGAAACTCCAAACCCTCTAGACACCTTTAGGCCCAACAGCTGTAGGTCTGATGAGGCCCACTGGCCACCCGTAGGTCCCAGCGCCAAGCAGTTGTAAATGCCCAGGCTTTTATGCAGTATCTAATGCTGGAAGCTGGCCTCTATCTAAACGCTTCAAATTTAAGCAGATAATGGATCTGAGGATCAGAGATGTAATGTAATGTGTCCAGGATCGCACAATGCGGAAACATGAGGGAGTCTAAAGTATTTATTTATTTAATACACGGTTTTAACATAACATATATTTGTTAAGTGTGTGTTCACCCTTGTGCCTCATGGTGCTGAACTGCTAGAAGCTGTTACCCAATGGTACACTTATAGAGTGCTATGTGTCTCCTTTCTGTATATCTAAGTACTTGCAATTAAATTATACATCAAGACGTTGAAAGGGGTGCTTAGAGTCTAGTCAACTGGTGAGTAACCGTGTCTGAAATTCTCTGATTGAGACGTTTTGTGTTGGGTTCAGCTAAAGGGCAGTGTGAAGAGTTGAGCGTGAAATCAGATCGCAAGGTCAGAATGGCTCACGTCTCTTAATTCCCACTTGAGCGACTTACCAACAATGCCTTACTGACTCCCAGAGGCCTTCTACACCCGGCAGCGGTCCAGACAACGCCCACAAATGGTTTGCAGCCTCAGACAAACTCAGGGGTGGCTCCTCTATTGGAGCGGAGGAGCATTGCTCCACTTACTGCCCCCAAAGCCCCAGAGATAAAAGTAAATGGTAATTGATTACCATTTTATATTTTATCGTCCCGTCCTGAACCGAGAGTCAAGATGGGGGGGGGGGGCCTGCTGAGTGAGCAGGGAGGAATGGTGGGCAGAAGGCTACTTTTCACTTGTTTAAAGTGTGCATGCCTCTTTGTCCGGCCCTCTTGAGATGGCCAGCCTCACATGCGCACTTTAAACCTCTCGATCCAGCTGTCTTAAGACAGCTGGGTTGAGAGCAAGTTCAGGCATCCAGTACCCTCGGGAGCGGCAACAGAGGCCGCTCCCACCAATCAGGGCACTGCTCAAATGCTGGTTAACAGCACATGTGCAGGACTGGATTGGTCGAGGGAGTTTACTGGGGCCTGCATTGCAGTCCCAGCAGAAGAGGTCAGAGTGAGGAGGATGTTGGTTCTCACGATCGGTAAGTGTTTTTTTTTGGGTTTTTTTGCCCGTCCCACCACCCGGAGATGCCAGCCATCACTGGACAAACTGCTACTTTCCTCTTACTGGGGTAGTGCTGTGCTTAGCATCACATGTGTACTTCAATGCTGAGAATCGACACAGCCAGAGGCAACATGCTATTCCTGACAGCGGAAGTGTATGGATCTTCACACACTGATGTCCAGAGAGTCCTGGGCATGCTGAAGATCTCGGAGTGCAACGCCCTGAATCTGTTGAAGGCAGGCAGTCCACTCAGAGACTTTCAGACTCCAAGAACCTCCTTAAATCCTCAGTGGAATACATTCAGCTCAGCTTTAGGCCTAGCTTGTCCCAAACAACAGTATAAAAGTGCTCAGACAAGTATCAGAGGCCAAATGGGCGTTACTTTGCTTTACCTTAGGGGGTAACCTGGATCAGCACCTAAAAGTTTGTTTCCAACCCCACAAACATGGAACAATCTAACCCCATTGTCGATGTTGTCTAATTGATAAATTCTTGAGTTAAAAACAAGAAAACCACCTTCTGCACTGAGCCAAAAAATTGTGCGGTTCTGGTGAAATCACTTAGCTGTATGTGTAAAATTGTTAACTTGTACAATCTGCATACATTTAATACCGAAAAATTGACTGAACAGTGTGCTGTCTAATATTGTCCCCATCTACACCCCCCACATTAGATCATTTCCGGTTTCTGTAAGCTGGTTTGTTTCAATTAGACCCACCCAAACTAAATGTTCTATGTACAGCACATGATGTTCCAATCGCACACTGCAACGGTGTAGCGAGCTAGCCATGTGGGCAAATGCTTCAGCGAACCCCATAAAGGAGAAGTAAGCGCTATACAAATAGCATAATAACAATACAACTCAATGTTTGACATGCTCCTGTCACAATATAATGTTCTTTTTTAAAGCACTCCTGAGAGTTAGGTATGTCCATATCACTGAGTAATTAGTACTAATTGTAAGAAAATATGTGCATGTGTAAAAATAATGGCTACCTCTAATGACGTAAATGCTATTAAAACCACAACATTAGATGTTATTTTCACGCACCCCTTCAGGAAATAACTACCTCACAGTTTCATGTGCCCTTCATCTCCCTTGGCTGGAAAATACTAGTTGCAATATTATCATTTCATCCTGAAAGAAATGGCAGGAATGACACCATCCATCCAGTAAGTCTCCAGCTTGGAGTGACAAGCAAACAGCAGGTGAGACACAGAAGGTTTTAGTTTGAAATGCATTACAAGCAATAATGAGAAACAAACAACGTCATCACCGTGCAAGGGGTTATTATTAGTTCCAAGTGCCCAACCAACTAGCATTTGTTCTTGAAGGAGGCCTCTCCTGCAACAGCGCAATGGACATTGCCAGCTTGGCATGTGGCTGTGTAGTGTGTCGCTCAGCAGGGACAGGGGAGCAGTGCTCCCACGCCCCCCCCACACACACACACAAAAGGGTTGCACCTTTTAGGCCTCGTGGCAATACTGAGCTGCAGTATTTGTAGTCAGAAACAGAAAATGAGCGCAAAATGGCTGTGAAAGGCTGAGTATAGTTAGAGAACTGTGTATACGAGTGTAAAGCTGGAGACGCCTGCAATGTCTGGGAGCTAAATACATAGAGGCTAATACACAAAGGCCTGTGGGAAGATATGTGACCGGCAGTCCTTCTTGGTCATTAAATTCAATTTTTTCTATGGCTTGAAGTCAATAAGGACTGGCTAATGAGGACATCATGAGACATACCAAATGACTAGTAAATGAAAGCTCGTAGGGCTGGGCGACAGTTAGGCCTAGTAGCCTTTGAGAAGCACCGACATTTTAGATAATGGATTATTTTCCCTAGGCTGTTGGCCAGTCTACTCTGCTGTGATCAGGGTTGTCCAGCGTTGGTCCACGAGGGCCAGATCCATGCCCAATTTTCGCTATATCCCCAAAGAATCCCTCACAAAGTGCTCTGAAGCAGCTACATTGTGGCGATTTACATTTTAAAAATGGAAGACTCAATTGCTCGCTCTCCAAACAGCTTGCCATGCTGGCCCACGAGCAGCCGGGTTCTGTTTGCAGAAGATGGCATCCAGGGATCAGGCAAAATAAAAGGTGTCCACCTTTTATTCAACAACAACTTTGACACCTAACTCAGTAACAGAACAAACTGTCACCTAAAAAAATGGCTACCATTTCAGAGTAGGAGAATGCGGAATGTAACTCTTAACACTTGCAACAATATGTCAGGGAACGTTTTTAAGTGATAAGGCTTGCTTTCAACTCTACGTTCAAGGAGGAGTATATTCTGGATTCATTTGGCAGAAAGTGACGTGGCAGGACATCGGAAAGATGTGGATGTGGCTTTACCAGCTGCCAGCTCTCCTTTTAGAGGAGTTTTACAGAGATTGTAACACTTGTTCACCTCACTCTCACGAGGAGGGCTCCCGTGCTTATCTACGGGAGCAGCACATCCTCCCCCCGCCGCGCGCAGGCCTTCTGAGGCGTCTCTGTTTACAAGCGCCCGCCTTATCTCGTCAGGAAAACAAGCCCCCCACGCTGCTGAAAGAGGCTTGCGTCACAGGGCGGAGACAAGCCGCGGCACCCAGGCGATGCCCTACAATTGAGGATTATACATTACGCTGTTTGCAGTTCCAAATCTTTTTACCGGCGGGATTACCTGCAAAATGAACACAAACATGACGATGTTCGATGGAGAGAGAAGATGCGGTTATTAATAGGCGTGTAAACAAAGCTGTATCCGGAGGGTTTGTTCAGGCAAACGTGATATTCAGTGCCCAGGCGTAGGGGCCTCTCTGGCCTGCTCAGCTGGAGAGCTGCGAGTCCCTGGTACGTTTCCCTTTGCTTTGTTTTCTTACCTTAAATCTCTCCTCCCAGGGGGTCTGCAGCAGCTTAATCATCTCCAGAGGACAGCCCAGCTCCAGCATAGCTGTGACCCTGGTGTCACCATCCAGGCTGTTATCATAGCACTGACCCCGCAGCTGCAGAGGAGAGAGGCGCGTTAAGGCTACTGTGAGGAGCGAGGCAGGCCTGACAGAGAAACCCCGATTGAACTCCCAGAAAAAAGCTACTCATTAAAAACTGCAGATACTGGATCAATCTTCAGTCTCTCGCTTGACAAGAAACGGATGTCTGTCTGACTCTTCCTTTTGCTCTGTCTCTCTATTCCCCTCTAACTCCTACTCGCTGTCTTTCTCTCTCTTACCTCTGTCTCTCTTCTCTTTATCCTCCCCTCGTCCCCCTGTGTCTGTCTCTTCCTTTTGCTCTCTCTCTCTTCCCCTCTAACCCATTCTCTCTGTTTTTCTCTCTCTTACCTCTGTCTCTCTTCTCTTTATCCCCCCCGTGTATGTCTCTTCCTTTTGCTTTGTCTCTCTCTTCCCCTCTAACCCCTTCTCGCTCTCATTCTCTCTCTTACCTCTGTCTCTCTTCTCTTTATCCTCCCCTCCTCCCTCTGTGTCTGTCTCTTCCTTTTGCTCTCTCTCTCTCTTCCCCTCTACCCCTTCTCTCTGTCTTTCTTTCTCTCTCTTAACTCTGTCTCTCATCTCTTTATCCTCCCCTCCTCCCCCTGTTTGTCTCTCTCCCTTTCTGTTTTCTCTCTCTTCTTTCACGTCCCCAGTTATTTATCCTGTCGCCAAACATGAAGGCCTGTGGTAGGCCCTCTACCACAGGCCTTCATGTTTGGCGACAGGGGTTCATTTTTCATCACCAGAATTTGGCCAAGAAACGAAAAGGCAGACAAAGGGGAAAAAATGAGGAAGAGAAAGATAGGTAAACAGTGACAAAGAGAGAAACTAGGTATGAAAAAGAACATGTAAAAGTGACATAAATAGGACGTGTAGGGTGTTGAAAAAAGGCATGAGGTGGAACCATGACTAGGACACACTGGTAGCTGGCAACCCTGACATTCAGCAGCGGTGGCGGCCGGGCTACACTTATTTCTTTACCACAAATTAAGCACTGTGCCTATCTCTCTCTGTCTTCGATTTTCTGTCTCTCTCACGTTTTCGCTCTCTTTGGGGTGCAGCTGTGGAGCATAATATACGCCTATTAAGAATGGGGTCTCAATTATCATATATCCCTTTGGGCTTGGAATGAACTGACTGTGAACTGTTACTTACCCCCAAAAGAATTCAAAGATGGCGACTCTATATTCCAAAAAACTGCCACACGTGTTGTTTCTTTCATAGATAATGGGGCCGAAGTACCAATTGCTGAGCAGCAAGGCTCTGGAAACAGAGCTACACAGAAACAAAGCTGTAAAAAGCAGGGGGCATTCATAGACAGAGAGCAGTTGGAATCAAGGGTGACGTGGATCGAAAATGTTAATGTTATTGTTAGGTAAACTTGTATACGCACAGCTGCCCCAGCAAAGGGGCGTCCCGGCCAGTCGCGGTCCGTGTAGGAGTGCCGGCTGGGCGGTGACATGGGGCGGGGGAGGGGCAGGGTGGGGGTAGCAAAGTACGGATTACGGACCTATACAGGTAAGTAAACATTTAAATCAATGAAGCAATTTCGTTGCGCGCACTGCATCGCATTTGGCGATGCAGTGCGCGCAACGAAATTCGTTTTATTGATTTAAATGTTTACTTACCTGTATAGGTCCGTAATCCGTACTTTGCTACCCCCCACCCTGCCCCTCCCCCGCCCCACGTCACCGCCCGGCCGGCACTCCTACACGGACCGCGACTGGTCCCGGCGCTGATAGCAGTGTCGGTAGAGAACAGGGGCTAGACTGTAGGAAACAAGTAAGTTTTGATGGCCTTACGGAAGGGTAACAGGCAGTCTAAGCGGCGAATCTGAACAGGGAGAGAGTTCCACAATTTAGCGGCAAGACAGCGAAAGGACCGGCCCCCCGCTCTGATGCGCTTCACCCGGGGGACCATGACCAGAAATTGTCCAGCGGAGCGCAGCTGGCGTGCGGGAACATAGGGGATAGGGTTTGCACGAACAGGGAGCATAGACAGATAAGGGATTAATCGGGTGCGCCTAATAAGGAGGGTAATAATATCTTGTTTCTCATATAGAACGGCTGGTGCAGTTTCTAAGCGCTGTAAGCAACAGTCCTTACTATTGCTCAGCTCAATGTAATAATACTGAATTTATCAATCTGGAAGGATGGAAGGCTGAGTCGGCCATGCCACGACTGGGACTCGTGATCTGCAGCTCACAGTATATGTCAGCAGTGAGCACTAACTCAATTGATGGACAGGGGTGGGCCTAGCACTGCAGTGACTTGCGACAGAGAACTGATATATATATTGTGCAGAAAGGAGTTTCGGGGTTAGTGAATGGAATTCGCGATTTGTCTACGATCACATCATAGAGTCAAGCGGGAAGCCGGGATCTCAGATCAAGTACTCCAAAGTGCTACATCTTCCTTTTTAGTCAAAACGTCCTACCCTTCTGAGAGCCATCGGGCAACTGACTGACTTTTTCTTCATAAATCCCCGCATCATAAATCTTCATATCTACAAATCAATAGAAAAAAATGCATTATCATTGTCTGTTTATCCTGTGTGTTTCACTTCGTTTCCATTCTTAAATTTAGGAGGTGAAAAACATCTGTAAACGAGCGGGATTTTTGAAGTCAGGAACAGCAGAGCCCAGGAGAGAAGCGACCAAGCGGCGTTTGCTGCAGCCGTAATTGTAGAAAAGAGCACGAACATTCTCCTGGGCAGTGAAAACGCGCAGACCTTTAAAGATGTCAGAATGAATGTTACATTAACGCGGAGGCCAAGTGTACCTGGCTTTTCCAGGAGTGAGGATGCGACCCCGGCGAGGAGGTGAAGGCAGGACAGGCAGAGGCATCTAATTACAAGGTGACCTCTAATTGGCTACTTCATCCGAGGTGGTTTCTTTAATTGCCAGCCAAAGCCACCCAGTTTGTTGTGAGTGGGATTTCCGGGGTGGAAGAGTGCTTTCTGACTCGCCGAGACGCTGTTCGACCCCTAAAGGTGCTTTCCCTTAGACGGGCTGGGTGCAGCTATCCCGCTCCTGCGTTTCCCCGTCTGAAGCATCTTGAATGTGAGCCGAGGCCGCCTAGAAAGTGTGTCCCTGCAGTAAAGACTGGTAACTCGACACCTGCACAGCGAAAACGAAGGAAGATCAAGGCGCGCCGGGGCATCCCTGCCCGGAGACATCTTGTTTTTGCATACATAGCAGTCGCGGTCCGTGTAGGAGTGCCGGCCGGGCGGTGACGTGGGGCGGGGAGGGGCAGGGTGGGGGTAGCAAAGTACGGATTACGGACCTATACAGGTAAGTAAACATTTAAATCAATAAAACGAATTTCGTTGCGCGCACTGCATCGCCAAATGCGATGCAGTGCGCGCAACGAAATTCGTTTCATTGATTTAAATGTTTACTTACCTGTATAGGTCCGTAATCCGTACTTTGCTACCCCCCACCCTGCCCCTCCCCCGCCCCACGTCACCGCCCAGCCGGCACTCCTACACGGACCGCGACTGATACATAGCGCTTGCTGCCAGCGGCACGCCGCTTTGGAGAAGTGTTAATAAAAAGTAATTACCTTTTTTTATTGGCTCTAGTTTTTAGCAACCAAGAGGTCGGGCATTTCACTACTATTGATTACATGTGTTGTTATTCCCCAAGTCAGTGAAACTTGTTTTACTGACCTTAGGAGGAGAAAATGCTGAGCCAGTCTTTGTACTCCTATTAAGAGTAATCTGTTATTATACTGCTGGACATCACTACTCTCATTACTGCCTATAAAAGGGGGGCCTCGAAAGGATGAAAGGCAGAGTCAGTCCATATCAGAACCTGTGAAAGGCAGATTTCATATTTTTTCTGCAATGATGTAACTCGCTGAGATCTTTTATCCAAAACAGGCCCTAGTAACATTCGGAATGAGGATTTACTATATAATTAATTGTTAGAGCTCTGTAGACCACCACAGCGCTGCACACGTAACATGTGTCCACCCAGCAATGCGTCTAAGCACCACTGAAAGGTAAAGACGTACATTGACACAAATGCCAATGGTGTTGACGTCAGCTACGGAGGGATGACACGCTGAGGACCTGCCAGAATTCTAGCTGGTGAGTCTTGGATTCAGACACAAGTCTCAGCAGTAGGGGCATTAATCAACTGAGCTACCACACTCAAGGGTGGGGGAGACTAGGAGCAAACCTTACAATGCCAGTATGTGTGACTGGACCAGAAGATGCATATATCTATATAGCGTTTGGAACAATATCTTTAAACCAGCTACTATGTGCCTTATTTGTAGCTCTTGTATAGCGCTTGTTACCCCATATGGGGCGCTGAGACGCTTAATGATAGCTCACATCTCCACGCGCGCAGCCGCAAGTGTGCCCAGTAAAGATTACACGGAGCCCAAACCAGGCGCGCCCCAAAGAAAGCACGTGTCGCCTGGTGTGTAACATTTCAACCAAACGTGTTTTTAAGCACGGCGTGGGGAACCAGGCCAGTCACACCCTGAACACATTTGCACTGGGGGGTGAACCCCAGCGGTTTTCTGTAAACCCTGCTCTCATTGCATAAACATTCAAGGGGAGTATTCGGCAAGTGTGAAAAATAGCAGCTGCTTTAAGAAAACTCAGAGGGGGCAGCCACTGTCATCAGCAGCCTAGTGCCCGGGAGGATTCCCAGGCCGGAGCAGGCGGAACCCCTGCATTGTGATTGCATTTGTATAGCGCCTACTACCCCTGACGAGGCGTCGATCTATAGCATTGCTGCCAAGGGAGCCCTTCAAGGCAACCTTCTGTACAGAGAATAAAGAGGTGGCGGATGTCTGCAAGAAGGGAAAGCGTGTGCCGTGGCGGCTAAATGGCTGGCCCGTAACCTAGGCACTAATCCCGGCGTCGCCACATCATCTGGCAATTGTGTGATCCTGGGCGTATCATTCGCCGTCCTCTCCTTCAGAGTATGAAAGATAAAAAGTGAATATTAGTGGTCGTTTCCAGGCAATCGAAACGCTGGGAGTCACAGTTGCTCACTTCAGATGCACGTTTCACCTCTGTACAAAGGGAGTGTTGAACAATAAAAGGGAGTCTGTCTGTGTTTGCTTGAGTCAACTCCGGGCCAAAGAGGTCAGGACTTAAGCCGAAAACAAACACTTTCACGAAGAACTGGAATAAAACTAGAAAGAGAAGAGAGAATACTCGGTGCACAACCTGGAAAGAAATACCGACAGCGGCCTTTGGGAATTACAAATGTTAATTTAAGTAAAATATTGTCATTGCATTGATGCAATACGCACTAGAAGAATGACGTTGAAAGAGTAAAAGCTTAGCAAAAAGTCAGAGAGCTAAAACTCCAGCGCCATAAACGTCTAATATCCCGGGGAGACTGTTGTGCATAAAAGCGCCTAGAACCGATTGAATTCGCAAGGTTGAAACACACAAGAACCAAGTGTACTCAGCCACGCGCCGAGGAATAGGGCGTTAATTGGAGGGTAATAGGTGCATGCAGGGTTCAGGGGAAGGGTGAATAGAGGACAGTTGACAGGTTATATAAATACATAAGGAAGGGCTGGTGTGACGTAGATGAGCACTGACAAGGTACTGACAGGAATGAGGGAGGTATATATGGGGGTGAACAGGATACATGCGCGGGCACACAGTATGTACATGCCTGGATGATGCCCGGGTGTCGCAGCCCCCTCAGCAGGGTCACCTCCTTCAGCAGTTTGTAGGTAGCCAGCCTGTAGCAGCCCGCCGGGTCCCCGTAGAGCTGCATACAGCCAATCAGGTCGCTGCCCTCCCCGTGGACGGACTTGAGGGCCACGGCTCGCCCGTCGGCCAGCGTCGCTTTCAGCACCAACTTGGTGAAGCCGGCACCCAGGTAGTCCACCTGCTTCAAGGCGCTGAGTTCCTGGCAACCCAGGCCCTCTTGGGCCGACTCGGGCCTCCGGAGCATTGCCCAATCCAGATTGCGGAGGTCCAGTTTATAGTCGGGGGTCCGCAGCCCTCCTGACCTCTGACCTCTCTGTAATGCTCGGTGGTACAGTGCCAGGTCCGCGTGCCTTTTCTCGATCTCCTTTAGCAATCCCTGATGCATGGAGTCTAGGAAAGATCTGTGTTTCCCATTGTCAGTCCCATTGGAGGGTATGGAGAGTTTCACCAGTGCCAGGGCGGCCAGAGACAGAGCAATGCCCAGGAGTACACCAACACCCAGAGCTCCCATGCTGCAGCGCCGATGCACGAAAGATTGATTGCTGCTTTCTGGCTTCTGTTTCGAGCTATCACGGCCGGCTTGAATAGGCGGGGTCCAGGTTTTAGATCACGCCCAACGGGGCGGGTCTTCGATAAAAGCACTGAGGACCAGCATCAGTGTCCCCCTCTCAACCCCAGGCTGTTCTTCTATCTATGCATCAGTCTAACGAGGAATAGCACTGCCCTCTAGTGGCCAAACGAATACACAAGCGCCATGTGTATCCCACCTGTCATGACATGGAACTGCCGCGTTTAGTGTAGTAATGGGCCATTACAACTCTTTTAATTAAACAAAGAATGCCGGTGCCAAAAATGACCTTAAGTTGACACCTCTGTTTGTTAATAAAACATGACCCCTGCCATGTTTTAGGAGTCAAAGTGCACCTCCGATAAGTATAATCCAGTTGAAAATTCTAGTTTAAGCATGCATGATTAGTTGATTTATTTAATAGCTTTGAATATAATTAGTACCTATGTACTTTCAATATGTTGCACGAGTCTTTGTGGGAATTTAACCATGTCTTCAGTACGCGTAACCCTTTTATGAATTCTAATATACATCCTACACATCTTCGCTTTTGAAGAATTCCATTTTACTTCCAATTCATACACGTGTGCTCGTGTCAGAAATTCTGGTATACTTGCTACAGACGAAATTGATCTAGAGTTCTATAATACTTCCTACCTGTACCTAGTTTTGGGATTTGATGAATACTTCCAGGTTTAGACATGTACTTGTTTGGAAAATTTACACAACTTCAATTCCTGACTTGTACTTGTTTTGTACATTTTAGAGGTCTTCCGACTTATGCACTTGTTTAGGTTGTTCTAATATATTTCTACCTCTGACATTTGCACTTTGCTCTGGCCATTCGCACGCTTTTAGTACTTTTCTAACTCATATACGTGTTTTAAGGGTTTAAGCACACTTCTTACACGAACATTTGTTTGTTTATTTATTTATTTATTTAATGCGGTTTTATATAGCGCAGACTTTACCCAAAGGTGTCAGAGTGCTTTACATTAGAACCAAGACCGTTACATGAGGAAATTTACATACTTACAAGTTACAAAATACAACAAGGAAGAAGAAAAAGTAAAATAAAACAGTAGATGGCAGTCACACAAAAGTCAAAAGGCACACTAGGATTCGGAATGTACAGGCATAGATTACATATTTACAACATTGTAAGAACTTCCTTGAGGGGCATGAAAAGGGATGCATTAATTCTGGAAGTGTCTTTGGAAGAGAAGGGATTTGAGGTTGGCTTTGAAATCCGGATAGAGGTGGTGGTACGGAGTAGTGGAGGAAGCGAGTTCCAGATTCTGACCGCACTGCCTGAGAAGGATTGAGCCATCGATCTTTCCTTTTTGAAGGTGGGGGGCTCAAGCAGTAATTTTTCGGCATTACGAGAAGGTCTAGAGCCTCCAGAGAATTTAAGTTTATTTGCCAGGTATCGAGGGGAGGAAGTGTGCAGGGCTTTGTGGGGGATGCAGGCAAGTTTGTAGATTGATCTTGCTTCAATGGGAAGCCATCGAAGAGAAAAAAGGATGGGTGTGATGTGGTCACTTCTTTTGGCCCCAAAGACAAAACGAGCCGCTGAGTGGAGTACGGATTTGAGAGGGGAAAGTTGAGGTTTGGGGAGGCCAGTAAGCAGAGAGTTGCAATAGTCCAATCTAGAGAGGACCAGAGACTGACCCAAGGTTTTTAGGTCTTGTTCAGGAAGGAAACGTCGAATCCCCAGCATCAGGAGCGGTTTGACTGATATGGTCAGTATCAACAGGATGTTTACTGCTCAGTGCTGACAGTATGATCAGGGTGTGTTTGCTGCTCGTTGGTGACAGTACCAGCAGCATGGTTACTGCTCAGTTCCATCAAAAAAGTTCGTATTATGTTTGTTGCTCAGGGCCGACCGTATGGGCAGCGTGTTTACTGTCAGTGCAGGCAGTGTGCTTACTGCCCGATGCATGCAGTACTAGCAGTGTGTTTACGGCTTGGTGCTTTATCAGCAATACGTGTACTGCTCGGTGCTGGCAGTGTATCACTGGGGGTGTTACAGTTCGTTAATGTGTTTACTGAACAGACTTCGCAGTAGAAGTGTTATGCTTGCCGGTAGGCGCTGACAGTGTTGGGAGTCTGTTTTTATCTGCCAGTATTAGCAGTATATTTACCACTTAGAGCTAGTAGTATTAACAGTGTGCTTGTTGCTCGGCGCGCTACATTAGCAGTCTTCTGCAATTTTTGCTCACAGGGTTAACAGTGTATTTACGGCGCAAGGCTAGAAGTATTAGCAGTGTTGTTACTCCGTAGGGCAGGCTGTAATAGCAGTGTATTACGGCTCAGAGATAGCAGTGTCAGTAGTACCAGTAACCGCATTAGCGGTGTGTTTAGGGCTGGGGCGAGCAGTATTTGCACTGTAGTTAGTGTCCATTGGTGGCCATGTTCCATGCTGTTTACTGCTCATTTCTAGTGGTATTTGCAGTGTCGCAGTATGTATTTACTGCTCAGCACCGCCAGTATTATCAGCGTTTACTGCTGAAGGCGAGATTAGTATTAGCAGTGGGTTTATTGCTAGGGGCTAACAGAATTTTTCATGTTGATTAGCGGTGGTCATTTTTCTTCTCAGTACAGGCGAGGTTGACAGTATATTTACCGCTCATGGTAGCCTCGGCGTTAGCAGGGCCTACTAGGGTCAGGGGTAGCAGTTCGCAAGGTGCTCGGGTCTGGGTTGATTAGCACCATCTGCTGCATTACTCCCTCCAGGGTAGAGCGTTCACGTGCTAGGGGTGCGATGGGGGCCTTACACAGGTGTGCATGCTGGCATGGAGCATCCGTTCGATTAACCACATCTCTTCTGTTTCCTGTATTTTCTGTGCCTACCCCAGCTTACTCCAGGATCAGAATTTTCAGGGGTTCATTGCTTGATCCAACCCCGTGGCCTGGCTAAAATTCCTCCCTCTAGTTAACAGTGCGCTTAATACACTCTTGGGTAGCCCGTCCATCGTATGGTTTTAGTCTCTTTTCCCGCCAATAAGAGAGATTTGCGGTTGCTAGCCAGTTACAGGGCACAAGCCGATGGTGCACGCTGGTAGATGGCACCGACCCATGATGTTCGAAGGGGGGGAGGATGTCCACCCGGCCAAGAGGGGGGTCCCACAGGAATATGCTGAACGTACTTGTCTTGGGGTAAGTTTCGGACATTAGGACGCTTTCAGCTGTACCGGCAACGTTTTCTGTTCTTGTTCTGAGCAGCAATGTCAGCCGGGGGAGAGGCTTGGCTGGTTCCAGCTGCGCCCATAGCATAGGCGGAAATCAGAGGGCCATCAGCCCACCTTTCAAGCAGCGACTCAGATGGCTAGGTTCCCGACATCTCTTCAGCGGGGGGGAGTCCGGCCCTATCAAAGTTGGTAGGGGCCTCGCTTTATGAGCGCACTCAGAGGTTATGCCAAAAGGGCTGAGAGACCAAATGAGGCAATAACCTCCACTTAGTGGGCAGTTCTCCGATGAACCTACCTTAATTCCCGCAGCAGGTGTGTTGGCTTTTAGGGGGGCTGCAGAAGGATCAAATTGGTAGGGGCATCGCGACTCGGTGCACGGGAGAGGTCTGCAGTTCAGGGACACTGGGATATAGGCGGACAGGCTCACTCCCAGGGTGGGGCTCAAACCTGACCCTACTGGAAAGGGGACGGTTGTGGAGCGCGAATCGGCATAAAGGGATAGAGTAGGCCGGTCGAGGCTCATGGTGGAGTACACGCCCATCTGTCCTCAGGTTCAAACGCTGACATGGTGGTGCTTAGCATAGTTAGGACTACCTATCGCAGCTGGGGGATGGATCATGGCGGTTACTCAATACAGAATTGGGGCTGCGACATGAGCTGCGGGCCCGATATTTCTCTAGACGAGATTAAAATAGTATGTCTTTCAAAGTTGTGTGGGTCACTTGCCCGTGCGATGGGCCACTCATGGTTTGCAGCAGCAGCGTGGGTTGAAGCTAGGGGGCTCAGAGAGTGTCTCCCTTTCGTTTGATGGAGGAAGAGGGCCTTCAGATCACACACATTCGCCAGCGGGTGGAAGACTCCATATGCCATGGGGGACTGCAGTTCCCAGAGTTGGTTGTCCTACATTTAGGAGGTAATGATATGTTTGGGCTGGGACACAGGGCCCCAAGGTAGGCCCTGTCTGGATTCGCCCAATTGGGATCGGACATTTCCAGGATAAGCGTGATCTCACAGTGCCATGGTGAAATTGGGGGCCATGACTACGGTCAAGGGCCGTTTAATGTTTCGGCCAAGTGCCTTGAACGCCGGAATGCCCTAGCGGTCCCCGGGGCAGGGGCCTACTTGGTAATACACCCACAAATTAGGCATGGGGATCGTTTGGTCACTGCAATGGTGGGCACATGTCTACCGGGGATCCAGACTGGTGGATCCGGGCCAGGAGTGGTCTGGTGGTGGGGAGGGGGAAGGGCAATTGGCCCTGGTCGCCCTTGTGGCGGTAAGGAGGCCACATAAATTGCCTTACATTGTTAAGGCGAGTCCTCCTGCATACTCCCTAGGCCAGCACTGAGGGGGAGATATGGTAAGCTCACCCCAGAGAGAATGGAGACACCGGCTGGGGGCAAGGGCGCCAGTTTACAAACTAGGGCATGGGGCATCAGCCCCTGGTTATTCCCTACGAGCCTCGATGGGCAGCCTGGTGGTGGAGGGGTGGGCCCCTCAGATGGCGGACAAGGACCAGATGGCAGGGGCTCACATCTCAAGGACGCAGGTGGGTTGCGCCTTGCGTGGTTCTCAGTTGGGGGACGCGAGCCTGAAGGCCCCTTAGTGCTGGAGCGATAGAGAACATTCTTTGTCGATAAATTAAGTTCTGTCATTTCTGCTGATAGATTATGAAGTTATGGTCAACATAAATGAAAATATCGTTCAGTGATCAAAGTTGATAAATATATGTCGTATGAAATTTGAATCTTATTGATGATATATTGTCATGTTTATATGTGATGGTTTATAATAAACATGGCTTCTTTTTCCCACAGCTCTGGTCGTCAGGTCTTGATTTGTGGGTGCTGATGGGGGCGGGGCCGGGAACAACCTGGGGGGTCCGGGTCCTATGGAAAAGCGCGTACTATAAAGCAGCGCACCATTAGGACGCGGGCCCCCGGGATCCCGGCCACGCCCTTGTGGCTCCTGGCTGAGGGATTGGTCGCCGTGAACAGCGAGAAGTACTTCCGGGGCGAAACTGACGTCACTTCCTGCCGGGGCCGGTAATGGGGGGGGAGAGGGCGGGGTCCTATTTAGGGCATATTGCCCAGGCCCTCGTCCTCTCTTCCTTACAGCGCCGGCCCGTGTGCAGTGGACTTCGTGAATCTCCCACCCACCCATCCCTAGAGGTAGAGCTTGGGAAGGTGTTGGAAGTTGAATTAAGAGTGGCGGTAAGGAGACCACATAAATTGCCTTACATTGTTAAGGGAGTCCTCCTGCATACTCCCTAGGCCAGCACTGAGGGGGAGATACGGTAAGCTCACCCCAGAGAGAATGGAGACACCGGCTGGGGGCAAGGGCGCCAGTTTACAAACTAGGGCATGGGGCATCAGCCCCTGGTTATTCCCTACGAGCCCCAATGGGCAGCCTGGTGGTGGAGGGGTGGGCCCCTCAGGTGGCGGACAAGGACCAGATGGCAGGGGCTCACCTCTCAAGGACGCAGGTGGGTTGCGCCTCGCGTGGTTCTCAGTTGGGGGACGCGAGCCAGAAGGCCCCTTAGTGCTGGAGCGATAGAGAACATTGTTTGTCGATAAATTAAGTTCTGTCATTTCTGCTGATAGATTATGAAGTTATGGTCAACATAAATGAAAATATCGTTCAGTGATCAAAGTTGATAAATATATGTCGAATGAAATTTGAATCTTATTGATGATATATTGTCATGTTTATATGTGATGGTTTATAATAAAAATGGCCTCTTTTACCCACAGCTCTGGTCGTCAGGTCTTGATTTGTGGGTTCTGATGGGGGCGGGGCCGGGAACAACCTGGGGGGTCCGGGTCCTATGTGTTATCATGTACCTTCGAGATTGTGTAGAGTAGTGTTAGATGTAAGACGAGTCCTGTGTTTTTTTTTAAATAACTCATTAACAATTTACTTACTTTTAATTTTCTATGTATGTGCAACTGTTATGTTTACATTTTTATAATGAGAGTTGTATAAGCATCTGTAATTTGTTCACATTTTTATAATGTGATGTGTGGATGTATGCAATGCTGAAGTTTATGTGACCAATTTGACAATAATTTACATTGTTTTATTTATTTTTTATTTATTTTTCAAAATGTTATTTGTATAGGTATTTTCAATGTCTAAAATATATATGACAATTTCAATTTATTTATTTATGTTTTTTTCAGTCTTGTGCTTTTTGCTGGTATTATTATTCCCTACCTGCATTGATTTATGTGTGATTCCTATGCAGTACCAGGGAGTACCCATCTGAGGTGCATAACTTACTTCAGGGCTTCACTGTTGTAGATTTCAGCCTGTTTAGGATGCAGTACTTCTGAAGTAGATGTGGATGTAAATTTAGTTAACTGACTTACACATTTGTGTGGGGTATTTTTGTATTTGCATGTCTCTTCCTATGTCCATTTTCTTCCGCTTAACTTCTCTCACTATGTAATAGATATACCCATTTTCCCACCATTCCCACATTTACACCTAAAATGCAAGACTATGTATGTGGAGTTCTCTGTCTCCTCAGAGAACTCTGCCCTAAAGAGCTAGGACTGGCGTAGGTATCGATCCACACCTGTACCTGTGTGAATTGCATTTAGGTGTACATAATGTAGAAGTATGGGAGTTTTGAATACACATACACATAAATGTTTATTGCAATTAGATCCCATAAGTGAGGGATATTCTTCTCAAAGTAGTCAATCACTTTGAGTATTTGGGTATAAGGTTTGACAACACATTGACCTGGTTTCCGCACATTGAGAAAAGTAGAGCAATAATTCTCTATGGAGCTTCATCTATTGTAAAATTGTATAGATATACAATATCTAGATCATTATCCCCAGCACTAGAAATTGTTTATTTGCATGATTAATTAAAACCATTGCAATAATTAACATAAAAATAGAGAAAGATAAAATGTTAACAATTTCTAATACAAGTTTTCTTACAAATTAGTTACGTGACCAAGTTCCTGCAAAGTTAAAGTAGCAAAAGTTAGCATAGAGATAAATGTGGAAATGAATTGTACAACATTAAAATTTATGGTGTCATTAAGATCTTATGGTCCCTAATCCCAGTCAATGGACATAAAAGTGACGATGTGATGTATGTGCAAAAATGACACTAATAGGGTTTAGGGGTCCAGCTTGGGTAATTGAAGGGGCGATCTTGGAATTAACAGTGATTCAATTTGAATTGTGGCTGGATTGGATTATTTTCTGCCCTTTTAGTTGTTGCCCCCACCGCGTGTGATTTTTCTTAGAGACAGCTTAGTACTTCCACTATAGTGTTTGTTTTATTTTATTTTATCTTTTATCTTTGTTTCCAATATACTCAAGAATTTAACCAGGCGACAACTCAGCTGGACATCCTCTCCAGAAAAACTTGCTTTCACCGCTTGTCTGCATGTACGTATTTTTTTGCTATTAAAGAGTGGTCTGAGTAATGTTCGCCGAATCCCCAGCACTAGAGGTCTATAGATAAACAGCTCAATTGGCAGTCCTTTATGGGACAGGAATTTGGGGTACGGATAACACCAAAGAGCTCACTACTAGGGAAAATCACTTTGTTAGATCCCTACCTAATTTACTACAGAGTACTCCAGTCCTTCCACTCTATTTTGACATTTCTTTTAAAAGAGCAGACAATCTAGCAGCACTTAGGCGGTTATTATACTGGGCTAAGTTGTGGGCAACACCAGAATTGGAATCTTTTAGGAACGGACTAAAGGAGATCCTAAGGTTAGATAGGGATCACAAACTGCATTGGTTACGCCATATTAAGTATTGGCTTTGCACTCTGGGGCTGGAAAGAATGTGGTCTGACCCTATATGGCCTGGTATTGCCGAGTCCCCTCCCATGAAATGATCCAGTGACCCCACCCCTTCTCCCCCGAGGCATCGGTAATAAGACATCCAGGTACAACTCTTTGGATTAGGGGTAGTATAACCCCGGCCGTATTTTATTACAAATTAATAAAACATTAATAAAATTCATATCACAAGAATTGTTTCATATACGCAGAAAACACCAACATATTCAATCACATTTGAGATACAGATATTTTACAAATTTTTATGGCTAACCTTAACATGAGTCTAATACATAGCCATGCCTAACCTAAAACTGGAATATGTACAATTTGTTTTCTGCGTATCCTGGATGAGCCTACGTGCAAGGTCAAGACTGTTCCCCACTACTTGCCAGGTCACCCTTTACCGGAGTGACCTTGCACAGGAGGCCTGTGTGCCCACCAGATTCCTTTCCGCGGGCGCCCCCTACGCCCTTCCATCCTACCTCTCAGGGGCTGATGTTACTCCGTTGGCGCCCAATGCGCCTGCGCAGGGGTTGGCCCAAGCGGCCTACCGGAGGCGTAACCTCCTACCCCCGCGCCCTTCAGCCTACCAGCTGTAAGCGCCCCCTGGAGTGTGATGAGGGACCACTGCCCCCCCCCCCAGGCGTCCCCGTTAAACAATGGGATGCCTACTAAAAGATGTAAAATTTGACCTAGTAATCATGACCTTACCGCCACAGGCCAGTATAGTTGACCGACTATCTGGCCCCCCCCGTCCGTGACTGACACCAAGGTCATGCCCTGTGTGTCGCCCCGCCATCCAAGCTAGCATATTCTCCAGGAATAAGTCATTACCTAGTTTAGAGAGGTGAACCCCGTCCTGTAAAAAGAAACGTTCACCCCGTATACACCCATGTGGAATTGTCCCTAGTTTTGGAGTCCTGAAAAGACTATCGATCCTGTTATTGATCCTCTTTACGGAGTGATTCAAAGCCCAGACAGAGTCCCCCCCGCCATTGGAACCTCGGGATCATGTGAGACCATACTTAGATCGCCTGAGGGCACTGTTAGCCAACCAACCCACTTCAGTGATTAGAACCTCCACCACTCCCTTCCTACCCATGTGGACCAAATCATTGCCTCCCAGATGTATTATGATCACGGCGGGGGCCGCTGGGGACCTATTCAACAAAGAACCAACAAACTTACGTAATTGATTCAACCTCAAACCCCCTTGACCATGCATTAACACGTCCCAACCCGTCTGACGGGCCCTGTCCTCAAAATTGCCAGCGACAAATTGTTGCTTCAACCTGTTCACATAGGAATGGCCTATAATCCAGATTATTCTGAGGCCCGGCCCCCCGGCGGGAACCTGGAGTGGGCGAGGCGCAGGTGACCGGTGAGCGATGACATGTTCCCCTCCTGCGGGACAGGACGTGGAAACTTCAGAGAAATGAAACAGGGCCAAACGTTAGAAGCGATACCTAGAGCAAATGCAGCCGCACATAGCACTTGTAACAATCAGAAGACCAATGCCCTATTCTTTGAACATCCTGTCCAGTCAGTCCCAGAGCCGTGGCTTCAGTGGCTGCCCCAATCCTGATAGATTGGGTACCAAACTTGGATGCGTCTAGGCCTGCCGCCCTTAATGCCAATGCCAAAACCCTCCCAAATTGGAACCTCGTGATGGGGGTACGGTCCTGGTGAATCAATAGAGGCCCCCTTGCCCCCTGCCCCCTGCGGCCTGCAGGCCATATAAGCCTCTAGATTGCCCACCGGACAACATGAGCTCCCCAGCGCTCTTTGCAGGAGAACATGATCACCCCTCCCATTTTGATCCATTTTTGATCTGGGGATTGATAAGGATACTGAACTGGCCTGCAGCTGAACTTGGGCAAATTGCATGCCACCCTGCCAGTCCTTTTTGTTACGCGCCACCAATTCTCCGACCCTGAAAGCGCCATAGAAGGCGAGGGAAAAAGCGCACCTGAATAGCTGGACCTCACTGCTGGAACTACATACTTCCCCCAAAGCAACCATGACGGCTGACAGCCCTTCAATGCCAATCGGGTGTCTAATGTCAGGCTGGGCACCCTGTAAGCTTTTCAGAGCCCTCTGAACCAAGAATGTGCCCGTGGGATCCCTATGCCCCATCATCTTTGCAAAAATTGCTATTGCGGTCATGTGGCGCTTTGCGCATGCCACCGACCGCCCTCCATCCCTTAATTCCTTTACGAATGATATGACAGATGCTGGGTTGTGCCATGTCCTTTCCCAGTCCTGCCCCAATGATGCGCAGTATGCGGTGAATGCCCCCTCATAGGCTCGCCTAGTCCTGGGGGCTAAGCTAGCTGCCACGAGGTCTGGTAGGTTGGGGCACCAAGCTGCCACAGACGCTCCGGAAAAGGTGTGGGACACTCCGCTGCTTCCGGATGATGGGACCTGAAAACCTGCATCTTGAAACGAGACAATGCATCAGCCGCGTGGTTGAGTATCCCTGGGACATGCCTAGCTCTAAACAACACATTCAATCTCATACATTGCAAAACAATTTCTTTTAGCAAGGGAAGCATCATTTTACACTTGGCAGACTGCTGGTTGATGCACTCCACTACCGCCATATTGTCTGACCAAAAAACCACGGACTGATCACAAAATTGGTGTTGCCAGATTGTCACTGCCACCAGAATGGGGAATAATTCCAGAAATGAAATGTTATTGGTTACCCCCGTGTCAACCCACCAGGCGGGCCAGTGTGCTGCCGCCCATTGAGCACCCAGAATGGGACCAAACCCCTCACTCCCTGCAGCATCTATCATGAGACCAAGTTCCGGACTGGACCTGGCTGGGCTGGGCCATACTACTGCGCCATTGAAATCACGCAGGAACGCCATCCAAATCCGCATATCCTGCTTGACCTCGCTGGACAGCCGAGTGTGGTGATGCTTTTCCCTCAGCCCTGACATTGCCTGTGCTATGGAACGTGAGAAGGGGCGGGCCATCGGGATGATCCTTAAAGCAAATTTCAGCATGCCCACCACTTTTTGTAATTGATGCAAAGTAACTTTCTCTTTGCGCAAACAGTCTGCTAAAGCCAGCAAGAAACTTTCCACCTTGCTCAACGGTAAACGGGACACACGCTCAATGGAATCCCATTAAATTCCCAGGAATTCAATTTGTGTGGCCGTCCCAACAGTCTTTCCCTGTGCCAGGGGGACCCCTAGGTCCCACATGAGTGCACACAATGCTTCCAACACCCTGCCACATTCCTGTGACCATGGTGCCCCTAACAGCAAGAAGTCATCCAAGTAGTGCAATACCCAGTGGTGCCCAGAGACCTGCCTGAAAACCCACTCCAAAAAGGAGCTGAACTTCTCAAAATATGAGCAGGAGACCGAGCACCCCATTGGCATGCACTTGTCCATGTAGAACTTCCCCTCCAGCTGGAACCCTAGCAGATGGAAATCTTGTGGATGGACAGGTAATAGGCGGAACGCAGACTCTATATCAGATTTTGCTAATAAAGCGCCTGAGCCAAGCGACTGCAGCATTGCAAATGCCTGGTCTAATGATGCGTATCTCATGGAGCACAGTGCTCCATCAATGGCATCATTCAGAGACTGGCCCCTGGGAGCAGAGAGGTTATGTATCAAGCGGAACTCCCCCGGATCCTTTTTGGGTACCACCCCCAGCGGTGAGCAGACAAAATCATCTACAGGGATTGCATCAAAAGGTCCAGCCAGTCCACCCAAACGCAGTTCCTTCAATACTTTGACTCTTGCCACAGCCATGTTATCTCTCACTGACTGCTGATTGCGGCAGAACGAGACCCCCAAATAGCTTGGAGCTGGAATTCTGAAACCGTCCCTAAAACCTTCCAACAAAATCAGAGCTGTGTTTTGGCAGCCGTACTTATTTAACCAGGGTATCAACGCCATTGTGTCTATTGGTGAGTGTGCCTTACCAAATGGAGAGCCCTCATTCCTATTTTTTTACCACCCTTGTCCCTTGATTTTTTAAACATTTAGATTCTGGGTGGGAGGATAAGCCACAGAAAGAGCAGGAATGTCTGAATTTACATGTTCCATTGGGCCTAGTGCACGTCTTTCTGTTAAAGTCCCAACACGCTCCCTTCTTGTTGCCCCCCCGCCACTTGGGGGTGCCCCTGCCCGAAAGGACTGCCCTTTCGGCGCGTCCTTGTTTTGATAATTCATGTGTTTTAACCATAAAATCATATCCACCTGGTCCCATGTGAGTGCTGGGTCAGAGGCCTTCACCCGTCTGAAAGCCTTGTCATAATCCTTCCAACATGTTCCCCCATACTCATCATGTGCGCATGTGATCCTGTTTTGGTGGCACACCAACTCTGTGGTCAACCCTGGGAATTTCTCTACCACCACCGCGTGGAAGTTTGAAAATGCTTTTATCCAGTTGATTAATGTTTCTTCAACCCGTTTCCTAGTAGGCCAATTGGCCCAGTCCCTTGGGTGAGCCCATTCCCTTAGCTTTTTGGCCTCCTCCTTCTCATCCTTGTCTGTCAGTAAAGAAAAAATATTCACATATTCCCCCCTCCTGATTTATTCCTTTACGTCCTGCGCGATATGTCTCGCCAGACACTCCCTATTTGAGCGCAGTTCTCCCAACCCTAAACTTGGCAACACTTGAACCGTACCTGCCGACGTGCCTGCTTGCAGTTTAGCGTCTTCTGGTCCCGCCGCTGCTGCCTTCTTTGGGGGTATTGAGTCACCTGTGTTGCTCCCTGCGCTATTCTTGCCCCCCACTGGTGGCGGCACCACCTATTTTGCTCTCTCAACCTGTGCTACCAGGTTCCTGGCTCTCTCTACTGCATCCCCTTTCGCTGACAGTACCCCACTACCCGCAAATGGAATCACTGTCCCTGCCTTAGCTAGCCATGGAAGCACTGCTGCTAAGCTTGCCACTAAATCTGGCTGACCCGGAACCAAATTAGGGGTACTGCCCGGGGGTATCACTGGCTGCGCCGGGGCCGCATTCAAAACCGGATCCCATGCGCGCTAGGCTGCCCTGGCGGCAGAAACACTACTCCTGGTGTCACGCCTCCCGGTGGAACTGGGACTACAGGCACTGGGAGGGCTGGGAAAACCGGCATAGGGACCGATGGTCCTGGGATGGCTGGGACTACTGGTACCGGGCCTACTGGTACTGCCGGTATCACTGGGTTTGGAGAATCAACTGGCCCTGTCCCCCCTGGGACAGTCCCCCCACTCCCAAGCTTCTGTTTGGTTCTCTGGGCGCCATCCCGAACGCCTGGGCATGTCCTCGCTGTCCTCCTGCCCATCTACCTTCCTGCGCAGCTCCGCCACTGTCTGATTTAAATCGTTCATAGAGCACATCATTGTCGCCATCCAGTCCTCCATCCTAGAGGGGACCTGTCCCCTCTTCGCCTTAGGCGCCATCACTAGGTCTAAATCTGTATCAAATCCCTTATTAAAAAACAAGGAGTGGCCCAGCACTCAACTAGTGTATCATGTGAATAGAGCTTGTTTATACTCAACAAATTTTAAGACTCAACATAAAAAAACAGTATATTAAGATCTTCCCAAAAGTAAAAGAAACACAGATGAATTTTGATTGTAGTTGTAAAAATCTTTATTCTTTTCTTAAAATTCATAATCGCCAATCGCCAACGCGTTTCATCCTCATACGGACTTCTTCAGGGCTCCGATGTATTTTTAAGATCTTTATGTGGTTTAAGGAATTCTTATATGCGATCCGATTGAGTTTTATAAAAACAAGACAGTATGCTACGTAAACACAAATGCACTTGTGTTGTTCCTCTTGTTCCTGTGGAATCTAATTTCTATTCAGGTTTTTAGAGTTACGTCCGGTTCAGGATGCTGAACCGGACGTTACTTGTGCTGGAGGGGAGATACATATCCCAAATTACCTAACTCTAAAAACCTGAATAGAAATTAGATTCCCCAGGAACAAGAGGAACAACACAAGTGCATGCATTTGTGTTTACGTAGCATCACTGTCTTGTTTTTATAAAACTCAATCGGATCGCATATAAGAATTCCTTAAACCAAATAAAGATCTTAAAATACATCGGAGCCCTGAAGAAGTCACGTATGAGGCGAAGCAGCGTTGGCGATTAGCGATTAGGAATTTTAAGAAATTAAGAAAAGAATAAAGATTTTTACAACTACAATCAAAATTCATCTGTGTTTCTTTTAATTTTGGGAAGATCTTAATAGACTGTTTTTTTTTATGTTGAGTCTTAAAATTTGTTGAGTATCAACAAGCTCTATTCACATGATACACTAGTTGAGTGCTGGGCCACTCCTTGTTTAATCTGTTCTAGTGGCACTTGTGGCACTTTTTTTTGGAACATATGGAGGTCATGTTCCAGGCCCCTGTGCACCACAAAATGCATAAATATATTTAGCCTAGACAGGCTATTGTTGACTGGTGCGGGATCTTTAGCCTTGACTCTCCTCCTCTTTTGAATCCCTTATTAAAAAAACCTCTAACTCCTCACAAATGCAGTTGCCAATAGTAAGCCCAATACAGGGTACCCTTTTACCCGTCTGCCCTAGCTCCTACCTCTCATGAAGCTCTCTTTAACAACTGCACCACAATTCGCTGCCTGGTCTGGGACTGAGCCCAAACCCTTACCTTCTATGCACCTCCCCAGTTGACCACAAACACCCCCACAGCCTGAGCCACTCCCTCAGGCTACTCCGGTGGGTCGGGTGAGCAGTGCTCCAAAACCCGAGTGGCTCCCAACTGTGGCAGAGTGCCGGTCCACCAGGGGTGCAGGAAGGCCAGAAAAACATTAGAAATCCTCCGCAGGCACAGAAGTCCACCGAAAATCCCCAGTGGGCTTTCACAAGGGCCCCAGCTGCTTCCTGCCCAAAACGCTCCTGCACCTACTGGAAACCAAGACAAAACGAAGAGAATACAAAGGGAAAAAAGGCAACACGATCCCCTGCCAGCCACAAAGTCACGACCTCTGCCCCCAGCCGGCTGCTACACCGATTGTGCGCTACCTGCAGGGGAAACAAAAGAGAAAATGAAAAACGGGGGCTTCCTGGAGCCTCCGCATGTCTGGTGAGGTGTGCTGAACAAGGGGCAGAGCAGCGGTAAAATAGACCGGTCTGCCCCTCTGCTGCTCTTTTATAGAGCACGTACCAGCATAAACAGGTCCTGGCTAGATCCAGGACCCGTTTTCGTTGCGTTGCCTCGGAAGTGTTTCAACTGCTTCCGGGGCACGCCCTTACTGCCCAATGAGATTGTGAGGGGGGCAGGCGGATGCCATGCGTCACCTGCGCTGGCCCCGCCCTCCCGCCCCGCAGATCCCGGGGACCGGCACAACCACCATATTGGCGGCGTGCCCGAGTCCTCGGTGCACCTCTGGACTCCCATCAATCGGCAGCAAGGAGATTCTATAACAAGCATTGGCAAAGCCAATAGGTCTCGCCTATGTTAGAGCTATTGGCAATGTGTTTTAGCCATGTTGTACACCAGCATGGCTAAACATTAGTAGCGTGGTGAGGGGTGGGGTAAATTGGGATGGGATATATTGGAGTAGAATGGAATGGGTAGATTGGAGTAGCGTGGAGTGGGGTAGACTGGGGTAGCATGGAGTGGGGTAGGTTGGTTTAGAGTAGCCTGGAGTAGGGTAGATTGGGGTAGCATGGAGTGGGGTAGATTGATTTAGAGTGGAGTGGGGTAGATTGGAGTAGCTTGGAGTGGGGTAGATTGGTTTAGAGTTGAGTGGGGTAGATTGTAGTGGGGTATATTGGGGTAGAGTGAGGTAGACTGGAGTGGGGTAGATTGTAGTGGTGTAGAGTGCGGTAGATTGAGTGGAGAGGGGTAGATTCGGGTGGGGTGAGGCATATTGTAGTGTAATGGGGTAGATTGTAGTGGAGTGGGGTAGTGGAAAGTGGTGGGGTAGATTGGAGTGGGGTAGATTTGGGTGGATTGGGGTAGATAGAAGTATATTTGGGTGGCTTGCGGTAGATAGGAGTGCGGTAGATCGCGGGTAGATTGGGGTGAAGTGGAGTGAGGTATATTGGGGTAGATTGGATTGGGGTAGATTGGGGAAGAGCGTAGTGGGGTAGATTGGGGTAGATTGGAGTAGAGTGGGGTGGGGTGGAATGGGGCAGATTGGAGTGGAGTGGGGTACTTTCAGTGAGGTAGATTGGGTGGTTTAGAGTAGGGTAGATTAGAAAGGAGTGGGGTAGTCTGGTGTGGAATGGGTCAGATTGGAGTGGAGCGGGGTACTTGTAGTGTGGTAGATTGGGTGGATTACAGTAGGGTAGATTGGAATGGAGTGGGGTGGGGTGGATTGGGGCAGAGTGGAGTGGGGTAGACTGGAGTGGAGTAGGGTAGGTTGGAGTGGGGTAGAGTGGAGTAGATTGAAGTGAAGTAGATTGTAGTGTACTAGATTGGGCTAGACTGGAGTGAAGAAGGTTCGATTGGAGTGGAGTGTGGTAGATTAGAGTGGGATAGATTGGCGTGAAGTGGAGTGGGGTAGATAGGGGTAGAGTGGAGCATAGTAGATTGGGATAGAGTGGAGTGGGCTACATTGGAGTGGAGTAGAGAGGGGTAGATTTGGTGGACTGGAGTAGGGTAGAGTGGAGTGGGGTAGATTGGGCAGATTGGAGTAGGGTAGAGTGGACAGGGGGAGATTGGGGTGGAGTAGGGTAGATTGGAGTAGAGTGGGGTAGATTATGGTGAAGTGGGGCACATTGGAGCGGAGTAGATTGGGTAGATTAGAGTATGGTAGATTGGAGTGGAGTGGGGTAGACTGTAGCGAAGTGGAGTGGGGTATATTGGAGTGGGGTAGATTGGGTTGGGGTAGATTGGAGTGGAGAAGGGTAGAATGGAGGGGTGTGGAGTGGAGTGGCGTGCCGTGTCGTAGAGTGTCTTACAGTGGAGTGGAGTGGCATGGCGTGGAATGGCATGGCATAGATTGGAAGGGCATAAAGTGAAGCTGAGTGTTGTAGAGTGAAGTGGTGTAGAGTGTTGTAGAGAGGAGTACTGTAAAGTGGAGTGGCTTAGGGTGGAGTATGCATGGTGTGATAGTGCACTGCCATTACAGACAACACATTTCCAATTGAATGTCCATTACATGTGCACAGAAATACAGTTTTACTGTGCAGAAATGATAATGTGTGGAAATGTCATCACCAGGTGTATTGGTTTGTTTTGATCGTATTAAAATATTTGTTTCCACCACACTTCTGAATTACAAAAATGTGCTTCATTTCTACTGTTCTCATTCTGATATATTCTGAACTATCAGCACAGTTCATTTTTGTTTTTTGCTAGAAAAGATAACATCCTACAGCCTGTCCTCTCACATGGGTACTCAGCAGGATGGCATGTCACATAAATTCGCTCACTTTGAAGTCAGCAAAAGAAAAGTAAACACCAAGTTCCCTCATAATACAAAGCCTGACATTTGATCTCAGTCTTTGAATGCACAGCAAATGAGACAAGAACAAGATTTAAAAGTCTGTTTACAGATAGCGAGGATTCATTGGGGAGACAAAGTCAAGCTGGATAGTCTAAAACAACAAGCAAACAACAGAGCCAGCTAGGAAAGATGCACTCTGTAGAGTGGCTCAACAACAAAAAAAAAAAGCAGGAAGCAAGCAATTAAAAGTGGATTTGAAGCCCACCAATGGTAAGTAATAGGAGGGCTCCAAGCCCTCTAACAGTAAACAAAATGTCTTGAAGAGACAGTGCATGCGCTGTATATGCAAGACCTAAAAAAGACCTACTGGCTCCATGTTGTGGATTAATGGCAAATGAATATAAATATTGGCAGCCTCTTGGATAGTGTAGTTTGTGGCCTCATTGTCTACATTGCTAAGTTAGCTTAGGCCTGGCTGCCATGATGCCTTTTTTGTACACGTTACTCTGTGACTTTGTTTTTCTAGACTCTGCTTGTGCCCGGCTATATTGGAATTGTCTGCCTTTTTGCCTTTCACCTTTTCTCATGTTCCTTGTGGGTTTCGTCCGCACACCATGTACAAGGTCGAAAAACAACGCCCCCTGTTATTGCTGATCTGGTCAGCCCCTCGCACTTAGACATAACACGAAATGCAGCTGCACTGGCGAAAGTCGTGTGCTTTTAATATTGTGATCTCCCTGTTGGTGGCACTTGGAGAAAAACCTTTCCAGGGAGAAGAGCTGTGCTTGTCTGATGATGTAAACCTTGCATCTAGATATTGAGGTATGGGGGTCCGCCTGACAAAGCCCAGAGGTCTTCTATTTTTATAATAAACTAGTTACTAGCCCGGGGAGGGTGGTAAGGCACTTCAGCCCTATTACCACTGTCTTTATAAAATGCTGTCCCCGTTTATATTCTATGGAATTGTAACCATGCTTATTATTTTATCGTTATGCATTATGCTGATAGTACTGGCACGTGTACTTTATCTTAGAGCACGATAGTTGAAATAAACATTTTAAACTATACTGTGTCTCTTATTACGCACGTTGTGGACAAGTATGAGTGGGTTATGAAAGAGTGTTCTTGCTCCCGCGAGTCCTGAGAGAGAGACCGTGTTCTCGGTTGTCTAATCATTGGTAGCTTCGCTGTAGTACGGAGAACGAATGAGACGCTAAAGCTAGTCGTATTGGGATTGTGGGTACTAAGGTGCATGGTTGGTTCACCACTATTCACCGAGGTCCTATTATCCTGTGCATAGCTCTGTATATGTGCAGAATCCCCGCAACATGGTGCCACCAACGTAGTGGGCTTCTTATCTGCGAGACGCTTGAGTAGTGCTTGTGCTTGTCCACAATAACCTTCGCTTACGCTTCCGGAAACGTATGTGAGGGTGATACCTCCTATATTGATGTTTTTATAGGTTCTTTCAAGCTTGAAGTTATTAAAAGGTGTTTTCTTTCATGTTAACCCTATATTGCGCTGCCTCACACTAGGTTGTTGATCATTCCTGGTCTTAAATGGCCGCAAATGTAAAAATCCCGGCACATAGCCGCGCTGCGCTCCGGGCTCATTACTGGCTTATGGAGTGCCTGACGCGGGTGTCGCTCTCATCTTTGTGGTGCAGGCTGACCCGGCTCACCACTTTGAGGTATTTTACTCTTGGGTCACTTTTCCGGAGATGGAAGGAGCTGACAATTTGTTTCATGTTTATGCTCCCACTGCCTTACCAAATGCTTATTGGCCTTATCAGGCTCTTGAAGTACCACTTACGGCATGGCAACACCGTATTTGGTTTAATGGCGCCCTCCCACATCCGGTTACCCCGGTTCGTTTAGGCCCCTTATCAATAGAGGGGGCCACTTGGCCAGTCTTGGCCGGGTATACCCCACATCCGCGTTAGTTGACACTTGCGGTTGATGAACTGCGCGCATTGCATACGTCTTTAATCCGCGTGCACAGAGCTTTGGTACAATATGTTACAGGCAACGTCCAGGGGGCCCCTCCTGGAGTTGCGGCGCATCCAGCTGGATCGGGCGGTGTAACCATAAGTCCCGTCATGGTTAATTCGGTGATGGGCAAGCGCCCACAAAATAAGGATGATTTGCCTTATTGGCTTGCAGAAAAATTTGACCAGCTGGAGGCTGTTTTTCCGAATACTTCTCCTGTGGAAAAACACAGGATTTTGACGATTAGTTTGCCGAAAGACTTAATTCCCGAGTTGGCAGAATGCAACAACTGGGGTAAGGTATTCACAGCAGTGTATGCGAAGTGTTTCGGCACTCCTTCCATGACGGTTCTCCCCTCTGTAATTAAACGAGTGCAGGATGAACATGGCCCTGAAGCGGCTGTGGAATTGGGGATGAGACTGGTGGGAGTGTTCGATGTAGTGGCTGATCTAATCCTTGCAAACGTCAAGGGTGACGCAGTCAACTTTCAAGTCGCTAATGCTTTGGCTTTGGTCCCGGAGCCGGACAAGCCATGCGAATTACAGAAAATTATTGCACAGGCTTATAAAACCATTGGCCGCAATAGTTTGGGGGTTAAGCCTTTTGCTAAAACGCAAACTCAATCACATCCACAACCAAAAATTCCGTCTGACAAAGATGAGAAACCGTTCTTTACTAAAAAGAACTGGAAGTTGAAGAAACAGGGTAAGCAACAATCAAAACCAGGGTCGCGTGCTGCATCCCCGGTTTCCATATCTTCTGAACGCACTTATGATTTGCGCGACAGAGCGAGAATTAAATCTCCAGATAGATTTCAAGTACCTGACCCGCGTTCTCCTCGTTCTTCACAGGCACCATCGACCTCCCAGACTGGTGGAGGAGATTGCCAGGATAGAGGCAGGGGTCGTGAGGCCCCACAGGGACGAGATCAACCTCGACAACCAAGCCGAGGGAAGCCAGAAGAATTTCAACGTTCTCGCCCACAATTTCAGAAGAAAAAAGTTGCAGCATTAACAGCGAGGTATGCCACAGACGGTGAGAACGAGACTCCTGAATTGGACGTGGGCAGTGACGCTGCTAGACAGCGCCGCGGAAGTTACCATAGTGCGGGAGGCACTGCGTCCTCATTTGGAGGCGACAGCAACTGATACTTTCATTACTGTCGAGACAGCTGACACCCGAGTGGCACCCCCTGACAGACTATTTAATATTGTCATTCAAATTGAAGGTGACATTGAGCGTGTAATTAAAGGGATTTTTTGGGAAAATCTGACCTCTTCTTATGACATTTTGTTGGCAGAGGCGGATTGGCCACCCCCATTCGTACTTGCTGCTCGTAGAGGGAAGGAGGTCATCCTTCCGAGCTTTTCTCGTCATGTCCCCAAGGACAAAGCGGAGGCTCTCGCAGCTGAATGGGCTGGGGCCCTGGCTCCGGCACTATACCGTAACCACGTGGGCTGGGATGAGGATTCTCCCACCCATGATATACCATTGCGGTCTCTGCCACAGCCCCAACCCCAATATCCCATCCGGCGGGAAGCTAAAGGTCCTGTTTCAGACATTCTGACACAGTTAGAATATCAAGGAGTAATTGAAACCTGCGTATCACCAATGAATAATCCCCTTTTTGCGGTTTCAAAACCCGATGGGTCATACCGTTTAGTTTTGGATTACCGACATTTGAACTCTCATTGTCGGACCTTTGCGGTACAAAATACCCACAGTTCTACGCTTGTAGACACTCTTGTGCGCAAAAAATATAAAACGACACGACCTATCCAATGGATTTTACACGCACAATTTGTCCCCGGAGTGCAGCCAATGGAGTGCTTTCACTTCCGGTGGAAAACAATTTAAATTTCGGCGTTTGCCCATGGGCTACAAGAACAGCCCGGGGGTCTTCGCCGCCCATGTTGTCTCTTTGTTACACAGCATAGACCCAGATGCGTATTCGTACGTCGACGATATCTATCTGACAGACGACGAATTATGGCCGCATCTTTCCCCCGTGGACCGCATTATTCTTGAATTTGCGGTCTTAGGATACAAATTTAATTTTACCAAATCTCACATCGCAGAATTCACTGTTTTGTTTTTGGGCTATGAGCTCAACAATGAAGGTGGGGGCTTAGCCCCACATTTCTTGGAAAAGTGTGCACTTTTGCACCCTCCAACCACCCTGAAGAAGCTTCAGTCATTACTGGGATTTCTAAACTTCGGGCGTTCTTACATTCCCGAATATGCCCAGCGTATCAAGCCTCTCTATGCCTTGATACAACCTAACTTTTCGAAGTCATGCTGGCTTCCTGAGCATTCTTCTATACTGCAATCTCTGCAGTCTGATCCACTCGAATCTAGATTCTTGTTGACTTGTGATAACCACACGAACCTGGTGATTAGAATCGTGCCAGGAGCAGTGGGTTTCACGTACTTAACATTTAACGAAGGCGACACAGTACCTATTGCATACAAGTCGCATCTGTACACTTCAGCGGAGTTGCGCTTTTCCTCTGTGGAGAAAGTTTTGACTGCAGTGCAAATGGCGATTCTTAAGGAACGCGCACTGGCACAGGGAAAACGCATTTTGGCGGTAACACCATATCCTGCCCTTGAGGCGGTGACGAAGGCAAGTGTACCGAACTCTAAGGCTTTGCACCCCCGTTGGATACAATGGGCTACATCTCTGACGTCCCCGGATGTCACTTTTATCTTTTATTCCTCTCTTCAGACACAGGAGTTCTTACAGTATGAATTTGTTCATCCTCCTCCTCTGTCTTTGCTACCGCTTGAGGAGTACAAATGTATCATTTACACCGATGGTTCGGCGCAACCGGCCACGGGTTCTAAGCATGCTTATTCCGCAGCTTGTGCTATTGTTGCAGGTACTATGGTGAACGGAGAGTTCAAATCGAGTGTAGTGCACACACAGGCACTAGGAGACAGTACTGCACAATTGGCCGAGTTGCATGCCTTGGTGCTCACACTTAAGTTCGCGAATCCAGACGTGACGACTCTTATTGTTTGCGATTCATACTACTGTGTTCAATCCTTCAATGACAACTTATTTTTTTGGTCTCAAAACGACTATAGAGATGCTAAAGGCAGCACAATTAAGCATAAAATGCTTTGGGTTCGACTGGCAGATCTTAAACAACATCTGCCTCTCACACAGGTGATTCACACTCTTGGCCACCAGCGTGTGGGCGCACACGTGGTCGGTAACAGTTTGGCAGATGAAGCTGCCAAATCTGCAGTAGCCACGTGCTCAGTAGCAGCAGTTACAAGATCCATGACAAAAATAGATAATGAGATTTTGGCAGCTATTGCCGCAACCAAGGAAGGTGCTAATTACCCACAGGGTTTCCCTTCCAAGTACTCTTATCACTTAAGTCCCGAACAGGTTCCTTATGTAAGGATTCCAGACGTTGGTGATCGGCTGATTCTCAACGCGGAACGCAGACCTTCCTTGATAACGGCCGCACACGAAGGCTTGGCTTCGGCCCATGCTGGCGCGTCTGCGACTGTTTCCATCTTGCAGCAGCGTTACTGGTGGCGTGGTTTATATAAACAAACCCGTACTTATGTGCTTTCTTGTGACGTTTGTCAGCAAATTAAGCCTTCGACGGTTACACGACCACCACAAACACAGCTCTGCATTTCTAACAAACCTTTTGGGTGTGTTTACCTAGATCACTGAGGTCCATTTTCTTCTGACACTGCATATAAATACGTCTTAGTTGCAGTAGATTCGTGCACACGTTTCATCTGGGTTTGGCCACAACGAAGTGCTGACGCTCAAAATGTCGTAAGGGATTTGCGTGTCTTTGTGGGAATTTTTGCCTGTGGCATCTTCCATTCCGACCAAGGTCCAGCGTTCGCCTCTAAGGCGTACAAGGACGCAATGAGGTCACTGGGGGTGCGGGTGCAATTTTCGTCTCCATATAGACCTGAGGGCATTTCGATTGTGGAGCGAATGAACCGTGACTTAAAGCAATCCTTGACAGCTAGAGTCTTAGGTACTGGCAGGAACTGGCTGGCCCACTTGTATGGCGTGCAACGTGCACTTAATAATCTCCCTAGAAGATCTCTGGGTGGGCGGACCCCATACAAAATGCTCTTTGGCATACAAATGTTTGTGCCAGACCTTGATGGTCTAGACATGGCGGCGAGTGCCGCAATCTTTGACGTAGATAATCATTCTACTATGTTGCAGGACTTACAAGAGACCCGTGATAAACTTGCGAACGAACACTTGCCTTCAGCCACTGACGCTGCGCTGCAGATTCCGGTTGCCGGCTGGCTTCCGAAGGTTGGGGATCTGGTCCGAGAGAAGGTGGAGAACAAAAAAGAATTTGGCCCCTCTTATCGTGCACCAGTTCCAGTCCTTGGCTTGAAGGGTACTCGTACAGTCATTTTACCACCGCTTCCTGGTCGCAAAGACAACAGATACATCTCAGTGGACAATGTCAAGCTACAACATCTGGCCGATCCTGAATAGCGTGACACCTGCGGTATCATGTCCAGCCATTTCAAGGACTCCTGTTTGTGGCCCTACACCTTACACAGACACTGATGTTGCCAATGAGATGGTCGATTTGCCTGATCGCCTGCTCGACTGCCCGGATTCCTCCTGCAACGAGGAGACCGAGTATGCATACCCGGCAAACGAGTCGGTGGCTCATTTACCTACAACACCACTGAGCCCAATCCGTTTTTCCTTTGATTCGGCTTCCACCTCATCACTTATTCCGTCCAGCTTCAGTATTTTTATATCCTGGTTCAGAGACAATGTTTTGGTCCCAGCATGGACATACATCTGGTTGGTACTTTTCCCGATTTTCCTGTTCATGTCCATTGGGTTTGTGACAGTTTTTTTCTTGCTTGTCAATGGTCACTATTTGCCAGAACGCTCTGCGGTGAACTGTGTCGCTGGAACTTTGGCTCCGCATTCTTCCTCTCACATCATGAAGCGTGACCACACATTTGTGAACATTACGGCTTTCCCAGTCGCTGATGGCATCGTATGGGATGCGATAAATTTCCAAATTCATGGACCAACCGAGATTATTAATGTACCGAATGTCCTCCGTGTTTCCATGGGTGATGTGGTGAAAAGTAATGTTCATTCTGAAGATTGGGATGTGCATGCAGTTGAATCGTTATTCTCTGATTTGAAATATTATGCTGCTTTTAATGCTGAAGATTTGTACTTAAATTCTGCAAGTTATGCTGATTTATATTGTTACCAGCATTGGGGCAACCATTTTCTCCATAAACCAAGTACACTTCGAGGTACTTTTAATTACACCCAATGGGAACATTGTCCGAACCCTTTGCCAGGTAGCACCCAAACACTTAAAAGTAAATTTACTTACTTTACAGACTTTGATAGATCAAACCCTGGGTCCTATTATTTTAAATTGAACGCTTCGTCCATTCAGAAGATCATGTTAACGCACACCAAATTGCTATATTCGGGTTCCTTTTTGACCGCATTAGCAGTGGGTGGTTATGAACACTGGCAGAACACCATTGACTTAAAATCTATTTGGGGCACCAAATCCTGGCAGGTACGCAGCACGGAAGCCTTACACCGTGCTTGCCTAATCCCGGCCCAAATTTTATTTTTAAATCGTACGATCTATCAAACAACCTGCTGGGGTTTGGCTATTTAAAAACAATTGAATGCACCCTCCATTCCCGTATTGTCTTCCACTCCCAACGAGAGTTTGCATTTCAATATTTCCCTTGCCAATTTGCAAGCTTTGTTTCAAAACAATTCGTTTAATATCTCTTCGATTGTTCAGTCACCCTGGTTGGCTTGGCCCATAGCAACAAATGCCTGCCAACTGCGTTTTCATGACTCAGCTCCTGGTTACAAACAGGATAGGCCAGATCCGAGGTTTTCTGACTCTCGTACTGTTACTACGTATTCTGTTGGTAAATTGTGTAAACAGTGGTTGCAGCACTCTTCCTTAGATTCTGTAAAACAACATTTATCCCTCCTGTCAGGCAACATTGATCTGTCCGATTTTGTTCTAGGGCCTTCGTGGTCCTCGACCTAAGAGGTTCATTTATGAGACTTACAATGAACTCTGGAAGCTTTTGCAAATTGAAGCTGCTTCCCGTTTACGGGAAATCGATCAGGCGAATCTCGAAAAAGTGCTTGCTGTTGTTGACAATAGTATTAATACCCTGTCTTCCCGCATTTACACATTAGAGAATATTGTTTCATCTGTTGTTGATATTGTGTCTGTGTTATATCATGGTCAGAATCAATTGCGTTCCGTAATGCAGTTTGCATGGACTTTGCAAACACTGAAAATGGGTAAAGTTCCTTGGCATTTTTTAAACACGTCTGCCTTATTCTTGCCGTTTAATTTAACTGAAAAACAGCAATTCATGTCTATGAAAGATGCAACATACACTCTCTTACATATCGAAAAGATAGAGCTGTTGCCATTCTCTGTGGCGGAGTTGGACTCTGCAGTGTGGCTAGTGCACGGGGTTATCGCTTTGCCTTTTTCTTTATTTGAGTTCAGTTCATGCATGAAGCATTATCCTGTTGGCCGTTTCCAGCCTTTAGGCAGTGCCTTCTTGCATGAACTTTGGTCCCTGCCTTTCACGTACCGATGACTTAGGGACGGAAAGGAGGTCTTTCTCACAGGAGAGTCTTGCGATTCTACAGTGGGTCATTCCCTAATTTGTAAAAACATTAAATTGCACGGGGCTTGTAATGTTTCGGCTCCGAATCTTGCTTGTGTTTTGAAGGGCATTCCGGCTCCTGTTATATCACCTACTTTCACTGTGCTTGCAAATGGTAGTTATCTGCTTCTGAATAATCAAGACTGTTGTGGAATGCAGGCAGGCATCCCTTATATTGTAACGGTTTCCCACCGTGTAGTGTGCTGCAAAAATGTGCTTTTTCCACCCCCGCGGGACATGATAACCGTGGGAAACCGTTTGACCTTCCTTACCAACGTTGATGGCAGATTTAATTAAATTGAGCAGAATAAAGGCGCTATTATTAAACCAGGAGGTTATGCTCACTTCCGCACGGGAGACCTTCGTCCTCCAGCTGGCTAGTACCCACAGTGAGATACAGGCTCTTTTGAACACAAACCTCCCACAACATTTCGGTGAACTGATTCACCGCGTTTTCAATGCTTCTAACACCGAAGGTCTTGGGCACTTTTTTAAAGTTGTGGGCTCTGGCCTTGTTACCTCCTTTCAAACTATATTTGGAGTAATCCCGGCTTTTATTCATTCTATTTTTTCCAGCTTCTTTGGCGGCTTCCCATTGCTCCTAGCCTTAGCTGCTGGAATTTTATTTTTAATTTGTTTGCTGCGCAATGGCTGCACTTCCTGGGGGCCTACTCGACCAAGGTCGACTCCGGATGCTCCGTGAACGCATGCTCATCAGCTTCAGCATCCTGCCATTGGCGACACTCGGTGTGTCCTATAGACTTTCTTTTCGCTTTGCGTATTTCACTTGCGTGCAACCTGTGATGTCTTGCTTACGATGTCCTTTCTCTTGGTCCTTGGATGTTTGCCTCTCCAATACGTCTCAGTCGGACCCGGATTTTGGCCAGTTGATGGGCCCCTTAGTGGCCCATGAACAGGAATGTTCCGGCACTGGATTGATGGCGCGTGCGGCTGCACTTGGAGTTTTGGCGATATGGGATATCTGGGCGGCTGCTCAGAATCTCCTACAACAAAGTTATATTGAGTATCACGCAAGTTGTCCCGCAATGCTGATCACTCCTCCCTATTATGAGGAACATGAATGCAGTTTTGATTTGTTGAACTGGATGACATCTCTTTTTTCAGACGATACCAATGATGTACTCTTGGAAGGTGTGGCAGTTTTCTGCACATACACTCTATTGGATTAGGTGCCTTCGCTTTCAACGCACTGTTTTCTGGATTTTTTATTTTTTGTCCTTTAGTGCCCTGCTTTCTGGCCCTATCTGCAAAATTTTGTTGACCTGAACTTTTTTTTTTCCATTCACTGTCCTTCATGGGGACTTTTCATACATAGACGTTTACATTCTGCTCCATCTATTTGAACTCTGTTTTCGTCCTATGTCTTGGCCTATGGCCTGACCAGGGGAGGGTGTAGTGTGGTTTGTGACCTCATTGTCTACATTGCTAAGTTAGCTTAGGCCTAGCTGCCATGATGCCTTTTTTTCACACGTTACTCTGTGACTTTGTTTTTCTAGACTCTGCTTGTGCCCGGCTATATTGGAATTGTCTGCCTTTTTGCCTTTCACCTTTTCTCATGTTCCTTGTGGGTTTCGTCTGCACATCATGTACAAGGTCGAAAAACAACGTCCCCTGTTATTGCTGATCTGGTCAGCCCCTCGCACTTAGACATAACACGAAATGCAGCTGCACTGGAGAAATTTGTGTGCTTTTAATATTGTGATCTCCCTGTTGGTGGCACTTGGAGAAAAACCTTTCCAAGGAGAAGAGCTGTGCTTGTCTGATGATGTAAACCTTGCATCTAGATATTGAGGTATGGGGGTCCACCTGACAAAGCCTGTTGTATTCCTCTTAGGGTGTCCATACACGGGCTTTCCTGTATCATGTCCTTATATAGGCACAATTCGCCCTGCCCTTATATAGGCATAAAATCCCAGTCCTTATTTAGGCATTAAACCGTGCACTCCAAATACAGGCATGGTCTCCGACATCCGTCCACCCTAACGTCACAACGAGTTCTTGAAGAACAGACCCTTAGGCTCCGGGAGTTTCCCTAGCACAGGACTATTGATTTCTTCAAGGACTCATATATTATGTATGAACCGTTATACCTTAAGGGTTCATTCATGACGTCTTCCTCTTTCCGAGTCACGTCAATGCTAACATTCTGAGGTACCTCTCAGGTATAAATATACCTTCCCTAACCCCTGTAAATCAGAGGAGACCTCGACTTCAGAGGAGCCCGTTTCCCGGCCTGACGCACTGAGAAGACGCTGTCATCCCTGCACGCAGAGAATCCAGCTTCCAGTGATCTGACTTCCCTTGCGGGGTGTTGGAGTTCGAATCTGGCAAGAGATTCCTACCTCTCTCATTCTTAAGGTATGGGGCTGACTAGAACCTAGAGGGACTCTTGGCATACTTGGCATACTAGGCTTAACATACTCTTAGTATACCATAGTAAGGAATACTTCACCTACTTCATACCTCTCCCTACACCTAGGACAGGTTAGGTACATTGGGGTAGAACTAGCTTAGAGGCGCATCGTATGAGTACTCGCATTCTTAGTCTATGTTATTTATGTAAATGCATATATGCTAAAAGATAATGCTAGCGCAGTATTATTTATTTCTACTGCTTACGCTGTACATTATTTATCTTGCATACTGTCTTGTGATCGTAACAGCACATTTAACTTACACCAGAAACAAGACTGTTCAATAAATCTTTTATTGAAACGCCCGTCTATTCTTTCTGTGTAACTTTGAGGAAAACTAAGTATGCACGACTGAGCTGAGTGAAATAGTTATCTATTGTTTCTACGACTCTGGGACACGTTCTGATTCTAAAGGGAAACAAAGTTGTCATGTTTTGCGGCTGCCAGGAACTACTCCCTTCTTGTTTGTCAAGGAGTTTCTAGTGGCCTCTGAGCTAGTTGGCACAAGTAATTAAGTTTAATATACTCGATAGGGACATACTGACCTTAGTCCTATGTCAAACCTATAGGGGATATTATTCCAATGCGCAGAGCCTATTAGGGAAATAGGAGCTACACTACAAGCCCAGAGGTCTTCTATTTTTATAATAAACTAGTTACTAGCCCGGGAGGGTGGTAAGGCACTTCAGCCCTATTTCCACTGTCTTTATAAAATGCTGTCCCCGTTTATATTCTATGGAATTGTAACCATGGTAATTATTTTATCGTTATGCATTATGCTGATAGTACTGGCACGTGTACTTTATCTTAGAGCACGATAGTTGAAATAAACATTTTAAACTATACTGTGTCTCTTATTACGCACGTTGTGGACAAGTATGAGTGGCTTATGAAAGAGTGTTCTTGCTCCCACGAGTCCTGAGAGAGAGACCGTGTTCTGGGTTGTCTAATCATTGGTAGCTTCGCTGTAGTACGGAGAACAAATGAGACGCTAAAGCTAGTCGGATTGGGATTGTGGGTACTAAGGTGCATGGTTGGTTCACCACTATTCACCGAGGTCCTATTATCCTGTGCATAGCTCTGTATATGTGCAGAATCCCCGCAACAATAGATTTCTGGATATTAAATCAGCTCTTATCTTTGAAGCATATCTACATGAAATAGCTATTAAAGGGCTAAAATGCTTTATATTAAGTTCAGATTTGGAACATTATTTCTTAACAGCTTCACTTGTAAGCAGGGGAGTGAATCAGCTAGCAGCAGTCTGTGTAAGGCATGTGGTAACAGGGAGGACAATATAGAACATGTCTTGTTCTTTGGCCCCATCTATGCAACAGCAAGAAGGAAATGGATACTGCCACTTTGTTGTAATTTGGGGGTTTCATCACTATGAGCTGGCCTTATGAGTGCTACGGTCTGACACAAGTACTTTAATCGTGTCTGGCCTAAGTACATTTTTATTTTCTGTATTGATACATCTGACCCAGATGAAAAGCCTGGGTATTTGGCAGGATCAAGATCTGACTTTCAAGGTCCAGGCACGTAATGTGGCGGCCTCTTGCTATGGAATCTTAAAGATGCTTCGTAAAATCCTTCCCCTCCTCCCCTTCCAGGCAAGGAAGCTCATGGTCCAGGCACTCATTCTATTGCATCTAGACTACGGCAATGCCCTCTATTTAGGGGCCCCATGCGCAACCCTTTCAAAACTCCAGACGGTACAAAATTGGGCAGCCAGAATTCTTCTGGACATCCCGAAATGCCAATCTGCAAAACCTGCTTTGAAATCTCTACACTGGCTCCCTATCAGGGAGAGAGTCAATTTCAAGGCTATGTGTATTGTTTACAAGACGTTAGCCGGAAAGGGACCTTCCATCAATCACTCTATTGTTCGGCCCTACCGTGCTAACAGACGCCTCCGCTCTGACGACCTGCATCTTGCCACAGTTCCTAGGATTACTAAAGCAAGAATTGGGGGTCGTCTGTTCTCTCACAATGCCGCTAAGCTCTGGAATTCTCTCCCTCTGCGCAAGGAACCCAACCATCTTGCCTTTCGCAAAGTGCTAAAAACCTGGCTTTTCCCCTAGCCCGGTTGGTTCTCTACTACTTGCTGTTATCAGCGCTGGGATGCCCCCGGGTAGCCATGCGCTTAATAAGTGTATTTTTCATTTCATTTCATTCATCTGAAACAATTGGGGCTACCGCTTTAATTGATAAATTGTATTTTTATGTGACTGAGCTGACATTTTGTGTATCTTGTACCCTATATACAATTGCTATGTTTTATGAATTGTACTTTATTTTATGTGTATTATGGAGTATCGCCCAGAAAGAAACTTTTTCTACAACTACTGTATTTACTTATTTCAAGGATTTTCAATATATATTTAGAAATGTATGACTGGATATTAGAGGAAGGTAGAGCAGTTTTCGTGATAGAGGCACACGAATCCTTTCAGACAGAGGTATTCTATTCATGGGTAATATTTCCTGAATCAAATTCAGTAACAAGAATGTTTCACTTCTACAAAGAAGATGAACCACCAGAGGAATATATTCCTTTCGAGGATATTGAAATTCCACTAACATACCAGGAGCATCAGCTCTGGTTTAAAGGCGCCCTAAAACATCACAGAAACATTACCAGGCTCGGTCCACTAGGTAGACCAGGAGCAACATGGCCGATTCTAGCCGGCTACACACCTCATCCCGAACTTGATATAATGTCAGATGAGGAACTACTTACTCAACTTACAGAGTTAATAAAAATCTACAGACAATTGGTCCAATATGTCATGCGGACTTTCACAGTCCAACCACCATTGACACTTCCAAATCAAACTCCTCAACAGGGGAATACACTAAAAATTACACCACAGACTCTATACGCAGTCATGGGTAAAATGCCCACAAAACGTGAGCAGGTTCCATTTTGGTTAGCTCAAAAAATTACTCAAATCGAAGCAGTATTTCCAAATACTAGCCCGTATGAGAAACACAGAATCCTAACAATCAGTTTACCAATGGGGCTCACACCACAGCTGGAAGACTGTACCACTTGGGGCTCAGTCTTTGCTGCCATCTATACTAAAACACATGGCATTCCGTCAATTGCGGTAATACCAGATGTTCTGAAACAAATTCAAAACGAATACGGGGCAGAGCCTGCTCTAAATTTAGGTATGAAATTACTGAAAAATTTCGACCAGGTCTCAACAATAATATTATCTAATATTAAAGGGGAGGCAGCAGCAGTGGCGATCCGCCAAAAGTTAAGGGAATTCGATGTTACAGAACATCAAACAGAGCTACCCAGAATTATAGAACAATCTTATGCAGAATTAGGCAGAGATAGTTTGGGTGGAAGACCAGTGAAGCCAAAACTATCTGAAAGTCCTGAGAAGGACTGTATTAAACAAACTCCTACATCTTCTAAAAAGAAGTGGGAGACTAACAAACAAAATTCAAACGAGAAACATTCTCAATCCCGAGGTAGGTCTCCTCAAAAGGAGCCCTCTGAAAGGAGGTATAACCTCAGGAATAGGGAAAATTTGAGAAAACCTGACAGGTATCAAGATACTGATACACGTTCCTCTCGTCCCTTTCAGATCTCATCACAGACTTCGGAAAGAAGAGGACGATCAGAACATAGAGAAGAACGCGTGAAATCGAAAGACAAAAAACACGCTCCAAAAAATAAAGCAAAACCTCAATTCTCCAAAAAGAAAGTAGCAGGTCTGAAGATCAGACATGCCGAGAATACTGAGAACACAACTCAAGAACGGAGAATGGGCTCAGACAATGTTGGACAGTGCAGCATAAGTCACAATAGCTCGCCAGAACCTGAAGGAACTTCTGGAGATAGTGGACTTGAAAGAGTACATTACAGTTGAGACTGTAGACACCAGGGTTAGTACTCCACAAAATTTATATGAAATAACACTCCGGATGGAGGGAGACATACCTAGACAGGTGAAAGCACTCTTTTGGGAAAAACTTTCAAGGGGCTATGACATACTTCTAGCAGAAAAAGACTGGCCACCACAATATGTCAGGGAGTGCTCACACGGCGAGGACATTATTATGCCTGCCTTCTCCAACCATATTCCAATACACCTAAAATATACATATGCCAGGAAATGGGCAGTAGCCCAGGCCCCAGCATTATATAAAAATCATGTAGGATGGGATGAGGACTCACCTCACCATAAAATACATCTGAAACATGAACCAACTGCACAAAGGCAGTATCCAATAAAGCAAGAAGCTAAGAAACAGGTCAGGGAGATCTTAGATCAACTTGAATACCAAGGGGTGATTGAAGCATGCACCTCCTCAATGAACAATCCTTTGTTTCCTGTCTCCAAACCAGACAATACATATCGTCTAGTTTTGGATTACAGACACCTAAACACTTGTTCTAAAACATTTGCAGTGCAAAATGCACATAGCACAGCTTTAATGAATAACATTGTGCATAAAAAATACAAAACAACATTAGACATCTCAAATGGTTTCTTTTGTCAAAACATAGCACCTGAAAGCAGGTACTTAACAGCATTCTCCATAATGGGGACCCAGCGTCACTTTTGTCGACTCCCACAAGGGTTCAAGAACAGCCCAGGTTTATTCTCAGCGAGGGTAACAGAGTTACTACAAATTTATGATAATGAGGCATTGTCATATGTCGATGACATCTATCTGACAGACGATGACCTGGAAAAACACTTGAACAGGGTAAGCACCATTATACTGGGCTTCGCCTCTGAGGGCTACAAGTTCAACTTTAAAAAGTCCCGAATTGCCCATCTCAATGTCCTATTTCTAGGATATGAGCTTTCAAGTGAAGGCAAGAGCTTGGCAGCTAACTTTCTAGAGAAGTGTGCGCTGCTCCAACCTCCAAAAACGCTAAAAAACTTACAATCCATCCTGGGTTTCCTAAATTTTGGAAGAACATACATTCTAAACTACGCAGAAAGGGTTAAACCTCTCTACGCATTAATCAAACCTGATTTTTCAATCAAAAACTGGACACAGGAACACACAGAAATTTTGCGTTCACTCCAGGCTAACATGTTAGCAACAAATCACTTACAAACACGCGTAAGTCAACGCAATTTGGTGATCCGAATAATTTCGGGTCAATGCGGATTCACATACTTAACCTTCAATGAGGGTGAGAAAATACCAATCGCATACAAGTCTCATTTGTATACACAGGCGGAAATGCGCTTCAGTTCAACTGAAAAAATTCTGACAGCAGTTAAACCGCTGTAGCAAAAGAAAGAGCCTTAGCCCAAGGGAAACGCATTATTGTCGTAACCCCAGTACCAGCTTTAGAAGCGGTCACAAAAGCAAGCATTCCAAATGCTAAAGCATTACATCCAAGATGGATACAATGGGTTAATTCTCTTGCTGCAACAGATGTTGAATATGTTTTTGATCCCGATTTAAAAATACAAGCATTCCTGCAATATGAACAAGAATGTCCTCTGCCCACTGAGATTCTGCCTCTCGATCAGTACGAATTCATAATTTACACTGACGGATCCGCACAGCCCGCAACAGGGAGTAAGCAAGCTTACAGTGCAGCATGTGCAATCGTTAAAGGTCGCATGCGAGATGGCATCTTCAGACCTATGGTCACAAAAACTCAATCTCTAGGAGATTGTACAGCTCAGCGAGATGAACTACAAGCATTCAAACTGGCACTTGAAAGTACAGATCGAGAATTCCCCCCACTGATAGTGTGCGATTCCTTTTACTGTGTTCAGTCGTATACTGAATATATACAAAACTGGCTTGAAAATGGTTTCAAAGATGCGAAAGGTGGCACAATAAAGCACAAAATGCTTTGGGAAAAGTAGTTCAGTTGAAAAATGAACTACCAAAGGCTCACGTGATCCACACACTGAGTCATCAACGTGATGGCGTTCACGTTGCAGGGAATTCATTGGCTGACGAAGCCGCAAAGGGGGCTGTTCAGACGGCTTCCGTAGCTGCGATCACTCGTTCAAAAACAAAAATAGACGGTGAGATAATGTTGGCTGTCAATGCTTCAAGCAAGGGCAGCAGTGCAGCGTTACCAAAAAAGTTTCCACTCAAGTACTCTTATGTAATTGATGCGAACAACGTTCCTTTTGCTCGAATACCTGGAGTGGGGGATAGGGTAATTCCAAACACGGAACGTAGAGCAGCCTTGATTTATGAAACACATTTGGGGGAGGGTCTGTCACATCAAGGGATCTCAAAAACAATTTTGACGTTAAAAGAGATGTACTGGTGGCCTGGAATGAATACAGAAATTCACATATTCATCAACAACTGTTTAGACTGTAAATTACAGCGAGAGAGCCACCAGACACCATGCTGCGAATGCGGCAACCCAGTACAGACACCATTGTTAGACAGCATTAGACTATCTACGTGCCTGCGTCCTACTGGACAAGTGCAATCCCACAAATACTGAATCAAGGTTCCTATGGATATGGCCTCAGCGCTCGGCTGACGCTCGAACTGTTATAAAAGATTTGCGAGTCTTTATCGGCACATTCGCAATAGGCACGCTACATTCTGATCAGGACCCTGCGTTTAGCTCTCGGGCTTACAAAGAAGCCATGGCCAGTCTGGGCGTTGCATTGCGGTACTCCTCTCCATTCCATCCTGAGGGAAATTCGGTTGTGGAAAGGAAAAACCGGGACATAAAGAAGTCTATAACAGCTAGGGTATTAGTTTCGGGTGATGGGTGGGTCAAACATCTTAATGGGGTCCAGCGCTCATTAAACAATCTGCCAAGAAGTTCTCTAGGGGGGGTCACTCCATATGAGGTCCTATTTGGGACAAGAATGTGGGTACCAGATCTCGATCACGTAGGCACAGTGGTGGAAAATAAAACGTTTGATATCAAAGATCGTTTGGCTGTTTTACAGGAACTGAATGAGTTAAGAACGAAACAAAGCAACGTATTCCTGCAGCCAACCACCACTGGGGAAAAACCGGCGGTCCCAGCAAGCCCTGTCTGGATTCCAAAAGTTGGGGATCTAGTCAGAGAAAAAATTGCGGACAAGAAGGAATTTGGACCTTCTTACAGACAACCTGTACCTGTCCTGGCAGTTCAAGGAACAAGAACAGTACTTCTGCCGCCCCTTGCTAGAAGAAAGGAGAAAAGATTTGTGTCCATCGACCTCATCAAACCACAGTATGTGGCCAATACTAAATAGTAGACCACGTGGACTCCGACCTAGTAGCAGACGCACTCCTCTCGCTACTATCCAAGAGGTTCAGACTGAAAGACTGATAACAATCGAGAATTCAACAGTAACAGATGAAGGACTGAGCAACAATGCAATGGAACTCATCCCTCTTGAAAATCAAGTCACAGTTCGTCCAAATACACCTGTCTACACCAATGTAGCTAGTGATGAACTGGTTCCAGCGATTTCTACAAATCCTGATGCAATTCCAACAATTGACAGAACTGCTTCTGGCTATTTCATTAACTTTGATACGTTCTCAGAAGATCCGAGTGAACCTGAAACGACGCCAGCATCATTGAAATTCAAGCAGCAAGTACAAGACTTTCTTCACTTTCTGAAAAAGACTTATCTGGTTTCACCATAGATTGAACTCTGGATTATATCTGGAATTTTTGTTTTCCTGCTTTGGCTAGCTTTGGTTACAACTGTGAGCGTGCTTATAAGTGGCAGATACATCCATGTGAATACTGAAGGAAAAGACGTGAACGTACTTTTGAAACCTCATAAATCTTCCCATCGTGAAGCAAGAGACTTGTCATCAGTGAACATCACAGCCGTTCCTATACAGGATGGTATAGTGTGGGACAAAACAGATTTTGATATCTTCGGCCCAACGGAACAATTGAACATTCCACATTTGTTTAAAATTTCACTAAGTGATCTCATTTGTCCAGTACCTATTCTGATGATTGGGACTTTGAGACTGTTAACGACATAATGTTTGACCTAGAAAAATCTGCTGCATTTTCTAAAAATGAATATTTAGAGGGTTCATCAGACTATGAACAACTGTATTGTTATAACCACTATGGTCATCATTATTTGCATAAATCTGCATACCCTAGAAATGTGTTTATGTTTAACCAATGGGAACATTGTCCTACACCACCACAAGGTAGTTCAAAAACATTTGCTAACAAGTATCCATATTTTTCAGGTTACAATACATCTAATCCAGAAACGTTTTACTATAAAAATGTAAACAAAACAGGACTGAAAATTATGTTAACTAATACACAACAGATTTACTCTGCAGCATTTATTGCCCAACTGTCTAGACAGGGTTTCGACTTATGGAAAGACACAATAGACATAAAAACTGTCTGGGGTACTAAAGATTGGCAAGTGCAGGGAATAGAAGCTTTATTTAGAGCGTGTATCATCCCTGAACAAATAATGTTTTTGAATGAAACCGTCCAACAAACATCTTGTCTTGGACTAGCCAAGATCAAAGAGATGAAAACACCTTCTGTACCAACACCTGCCAGTGATAATAATACACAGGCAGTGGTGACAGTTGACAATATACTACAACTCAACAGATCTAATCCTGATTGGAGGAAATGGTTGATCTGGCCCACAGACACGAACAACTGTCATTAAAGATTCCTGAATAAAACTCAGGGCTTTACTATTCATAGGCCAGACCCAAGATACGTCCAAAGACAGCATCCGGGGGTAGTAACAACATACAGTGTAGGAAAATTATGCCTCGATTGGCTTCAGAAATCTACACTACAGGATGTGAAACAACACTTATCCTTACTTAAAGACGACGCAGACCTTAGGGAATTCTTGCTTGGACCAAGAAAACCGCGTCAAAAACGTTTCATATATGCCGGCATTTATGCTGCCTATAATGAAGCATGGAAAGTGTCACAGATGGAGGCCGCAGAACGAATACGTGAACTTGATCGTATTAATTTAGAGAAAACCCTCTCTGTGGTCGACAATGGGTTAACAACTTTGTCCTCCAGAATATATTCATTGGATGGCATTGTATCCTCTGCTATCGACATACTAGAACAAGATTTGGCGATGTTACAGCAAGGCCAATCTCAATTACGTTCTTTTGTGTTATTAAGCTGGACGCTGCAATCTTTGCGTGCGGGCTATGTGCCTTGGCGTTTCATCAACACGTCGGCTCTGTTTGCAGACTACAATCTAACTGATAAACAGATCGAACTGGCACAAAGAGGAGCAAAGTATACAGTGCTGAGCATTGAAAAACTGGAAAAATTACCATTCACAGTGGCAGAAAAACCAGCTACAGAATGGCTCATTCATGGCAAAATCACATTACCTGTGACTACTTTTCAGTTTCAGTATTGCCTCAGACAAATGCAAGCAGGCAAATATGAAAGGTTGGGTAAGGAATACATTAAGACATCTTGGGATTTACCGTATACATATAGATGTTGGAGTGGGGATCGTGAAGTGTTTCTGAGCGGTACATACTGTAAACGTGCACTGAGCGGTTCACTTATATGTCAGGACATTTCTTTACACGGGGCTTGTAATGGTTCTGTGGCAAATTTGTCTTGCCATCAGCAGGGTACACCAGCTGCTGTGATTAATCCAACGTTTGGACAACTTTCTAATGGGAGTTACCTCATGCTGAATGATCAGAGTTGCTGCGGCATGTTGCCAGGCATCCCATATCTAGTAACGGTCAACTCCAGGGTCACTTGCTGTATGCAAGTATTGTTTGCCCCAATAGACACAGTCAGGGAGTCGCCTCTATGGCCTTCGCTGAACGTCTCTTTTATAAGATTTGATACTTTGAGCAGAATGAAAGCCATGCTTTTACAGCAAACAGTGCCTTTGACCTCGGCCAAAGAAACCTATGATCTACAAGTAGCAAGGACTTCGGCTGAGATACAGACTTTAATACGTACAAACTGCCCTATACATTTCGTGGAAATGATTGGACGTATCTTTAACATGTCTGATACAACTGGAATTGTACATGTATTTAAGAGCATCTTTCCAGGCAATACTCGGAATCATCCCGAACTTTGCACATTCGGTGTTTGGTGGCATACCATTAATTCTAGCACTTGTTGCCGGAATTCTATTTCTCTTCCTGCTATTACGCTATGGCCAGCCTATTCGCAGACATCACTCCGAGCGAAATGGAGAAAGCTCTCCTTGAACGAAAGTGCCGTGAGCGAATAGTACAGCTTTTGGGCATGACTCGTCTACGGGACCTGAATACCACGTGGTTCCTGTCGTTCAGACCAATCTGGCAAGATTGCATCTTACCTGTTCTACGATGCCTGCTATGCGGTGAAGAATGCGTGTTGGACACCTGTCTAACATTTCCATCAGCAATGCCAACGGATGTCGATACTCTGCTGGTCCCGATAACGGCCCATGCTCTGTGTTGTCCCCAGAGGCTACCAATCCTGATGACAGCATTCATTGAGATCTCACAGACGCTTCCGGCTGCTGCTGAGGTACGAGAAAGATCTACAGGCACACAGGTAACAACGGACGCGAACATTGCTGCGGCAACCTATGCTGAAAGCGATGCTTCACATCTCTGTGCAATTAATCTACTACACGAGGTGTTCCAACTGACACCAACTTCAGTGGATGATGTTTTGTCTACGGAAATAGATGATCTCATGTTTACACCAGACCCGTAAACTGACTCTGATTCAGCCTAAAGTGTTCCAGAGATGCAGTAACAATTTGGCCTTCATGTTTCAAAAACTTGGAACTCTTCCAAATTTGAATTTTTTCCCATTTTTTCGAACTAAAATGGCACTTCAATCTGCTTAAAGTAGAACTAGCCTTATAGTACAGACTTCGCGGTACTTCCACGGACACTTAGTCATCTTGTGTGTCTAAAACAGTTCATTAATTTTCATGACATGAAATGACTTTGATTTTGAGAAACTTATCGATCATTTTCTGTCACATGTAAATATTACTGCTTATTTCATTCAAATTGCATTTAATTTCAAACTTTATGCCTGAAATGAAAAGCATTGCTTAATATGTACAGTACCTTTTGCATTTTACTATGTTTTTTAATGCTTTTAAGAAATATTTTTTAATATGCGGTACTCCATTTAATGGTTAGCATTTTAAATGTTTAGCATTTTAGTATTATCGTACACACGAAAGTGGAGTGGGTGTTGTATTCCTCTTGGGGTGTCCATACACGGGCTTTCCTGTATCATGTCCTTATATAGGCACAATTCGCCCTGCCCTTATATAGGCATAAAATCCCAGTCCTTATTTAGGCATTAAACCGTGCACTCCAAATACAGGCATGGTCTCCGACATCCGTCCACCCTAACGTCACAACGAGTTCTTGAAGAACAGACCCTTAGGCTCCGGGAGTTTCCCTAGCACAGGACTATTGATTTCTTCAAGGACTCATATATTATGCATGAACCGTTATACCTTAAGGGTTCATTCATGACATCTTCCTCTGTCCGATTCACGTCAATGCTAACATTCTGAGGTACCTCTCAGGTATAAATATACCTTCCCTAACCCCTGTAAATCAGAAGAGACCTCGACTTCAGAGGAGCCCGTTTCCCGGCCTGACGCACTGAGAAGACGCTGTCATCCCTGCACGCAGAGAATCCAGCTTCCAGTGATCTGACTTCCCTTGCGGGGTGTTGGAGTTCGAATCTGGCAAGAGATTCCTACCTCTCTCATTCTTAAGGTATGGGGCTGACTAGAACCTAGAGGGACTCTTGGCATACTTGGCATACTAGGCTTAACATACTCTTAGTATACCATAGTAAGGAATACTTCACCTACTTCATACCTCTCCCTACACCTAGGACAGGTTAGGTACATTGGGGTATAACTAGCTTAGAGACGCATCGTATGAGTACTCGCATTCTTAGTCTATGTTATTTATGTAAATGCATATATGCTAAAAGATAATGCTAGCGCAGTATTATTTATTTCTACTGCTTACGCTGTACATTATTTATCTTGCATACTGTCTTGTGATCGTAACAGCACATTTAACTTACACCAGAAACAAGACTGTTCAATAAATCTTTTATTGAAACGCCCGTCTATTCTTTCTGTGTAACTTTGAGGAAAACTAAGTATGCACGACTGAGCTGAGTGAAATAGTTATCTATTGTTTCTACGACTCTGGGACACGTTCTGATTCTAAAGGGAAACAAAGTTGTCATGTTTTGCGGCTGCCAGAAACTACTCCCTTCTTGTTTGTCAAGGAGTTTCTAGTGGCCTCTGAGCTAGCTGGCACAAGTAATTAAGTTTAATATACTCGATAGGGACATACTGACCTTAGTCCTATGTCAAACCTATAGGGGATATTATTCCAATGCGCAGAGCCTATTAGGGAAATAGGAGCTACACTACAAGCCCAGATGTCTTCTATTTTTATAATAAACTAGTTACTAGCCCGGGGAGGGTGGTAAGGCACTTCAGCCCTATTTCCACTGTCTTTATAAAATGCTGTCCCCGTTTATATTCTATGGAATTGTAACCATGGTTTTCAGTCAGAATAACTTTATTTCGCCAACACAATGTAGGCATAAAAAGTATACTACATATAAAAGAAAGGAAAACATTTCACAACATTACAACACAGTTAAAATATTAACAGTATTAAAAAGCTATTACATTTAAAAGACAAATTCATATTTATTTACACAATAATAAATTCATTTCATTTGTAGGTATAGAATTTTAGCCGGTTATAGATCTCTTTTTTAGTGCCAATAATAAAAAAGACGCTAGACAAAAACAAATAAAAGGATCAGGTAGTAGCTGGAGGTAGTAAAGGGCTACACGACACTGGTTAAAATTCATTTTACGCATAATAGGGTTAATAAAACGCTTCCTCTCATCATGATAAAATTTACAGAAAAACAGAAAATGTATATCATCCTGTGCAGATCGATTATCACAGGTACAGAGTGGGAGTTCAGAAACAGCATAAACATTACGGGGAGAACTCAACATTAGCGGGATGCAATTTAGTCGAAACCTCACTAGAATGTACCTATGTCGCAAATTAGTAACAAAGGATAAATATGTTAAATTTGGGTTCATTAGGTTTATACTAGGGCCATTCAAGTAGGATTTAACTGTTGACAGAGTAATGTTTTTAGTCTCCCTTCTTATCTGTCGATTAGAAAGTAGTCGGGTTTTTAAGTCAGTTTTGGATATAGAACTACAAGTGGTAGGATCCAAAAAAGGTAATGTAACCCAGCCGCCTTTAATGTTGATTCAACATAAGTTAGCCAAATGATGTTACCCGCTCCATCTAATTTCAAAACATCTTTGATAATGTCTCTTGTCAGAGCAAGGGTCTCCTTTCGCCATATTGAGTGCCACAATAAAATCGGGGCCATTGCAATTATATCAGTAATATAAGGAGTCCTCAGTTCCATGTGACACTTATAGTTGGCACATGACTTTGGTAACGAAAGGACCCTTTTCAAGAAATTATCTTCAATAATCTGCAATTTTTTACAGTCTTTCATGCCCCAGACACCTGCCCCATAAGTGGCGGCAGATACAGTCTTGGCTTGATACACTGTTTTTATTAAGTCTATAGGTTTTAAACCAGTTTTTTTATAAACTTACTTAAGGCCCCAATGTTTTTTTCCATCTGAATTCCTCTGTTAACAATCATTGTTTGCCACTTTGATTGAGAGTCAAACATAATCCCTAAATAGTTAAAAGAATCAACAACCCCCAATTTTCCCCCTCAGTAGCGATTTGCGGATAATTTCGATGTTTTGAACCTGCTACTAAAATGAATGACTTTGAATAATTAGCTTTCATGCCTAGATTGCACATAAATTGAGTATAATCCTGGACTAGGCGACGCAGTGCATTACTGGTACGAGCTAAAAGAACAGCGTCGTCCGCATATAATAAAATTGGGACCTGCACTGAATTAATATACGGGACATCTGGTGTAGAGCCCAACAGTGCAGATTCCACACCATTCGTGTAGAGTGCGAACAGGAAGGGGGCAAGAACGCACCCCTGCCTCACACCTCTTACAATTTTAAAAGACCTGGTGCACTCACCATTCCTCCCATAGCGAACGCAGGCTGAGGCATCTGTATATAGATCACGAATGATATTAATAATCTTCAGGTCAATACCCATTGCCTCCATGATCTGCCACAGCCTAGGCTGTGCCACGCAGACGAAGGCTGCGGACAGATCCATGAAGGCTAAATGGAGATGACCTTTTTGCAGCCGTGTATTTAGCTATGATTAGACTCAGGTTCAGACACTGATCTACAGTGCCTTTCCCTTTTCTAAAGCCAAACTGGCATGGGATAATAATCTTCTTCTCTAGTGCCCAATCCTCTAGTCTGTTTAAAATCAATCTCCCCATTAGCTTTGCAGTAGAGTCAATTAAGGAGATAGGTCTATAGTTTTTCGGAATCGACCTATCCCCTTTTTATATATGGGGACGATTACAGTTGTTTTCCATGATGGCGGTGCATTTGTTTGAGCAACTTTATTAAAAACATTTGTTAAAAGTGGAGCCCATAGATCTTGGTTATCTAGGAATAAATCTATAGGGACTCCGTCTGGACCTGGAGCCTTTGCTCGTTTGCATTGATTTAAAGCATATTTCGTTTCAGCGAGTGTAAAACTAACAGGAGGCTCATCAATCTCCAAAGCATGGGAAAAGGATTGAGGAATTATCATGTCGTCCACTCCGAAAAGAGCTTCAAAGTGAATCACCCATGCCTCCTGGTCGACATTGCTATCTATAGTCATAGCCTGCTCATCCTTTAAGAACGGGGCATTAATCAAGGACCAGAAAGCTTGTGGGCTTTTTAGTATAGCAGCCTTCTGCAAATTTTCCCACCATTCTTCTTTTAAAAACTTCAACCTAGTGGTCCTTGCATTTTTGTAGGCTTGACGCAAGCCTTTTACCAATGATGTGTCTCGCGGTTTGGCCTTCAAAGCTACGTGCAAGCTCTTTAGTGTTTCGTCACAATTTTTATCAAACCAGCTGTATTTTTTAGGTTTGCCATTCCGGATAACACGAGTTAAATTATTTTTAACATCAGTTAAAATTGATTCAAAATCCAAAAGCATGCCATTGTGTAAATCCAAGTCTAAACAACGGATTATTTCCCCATATCGTTTGGAGACTAAATTAGCCAAAAATCTCCCAGTCTCCACTTTTTCCCACTTTAAAACAATACCGTTCTCTTTTGCAATCACAGGGTTTATGGGGAGTTTATAGAGACACTCAATTTCCTTAGTGGTTTGCATACGAAAAGTTACTGCAGCATGATCACTAAATGAATAAAACACAGTCTTAAAGTAAGAAAAAGACCTATCATTACATCGAAAACCAAGACATAATCAAGGGTAGAGGAAGAAAAATGGTTTAAAAAAGTACATTCTAACTGACCGGTTAAGTCATCAAAGACATTTAAAAAAGCAAGGTTGTTTATCGTTACTAATCTGTTTAGGGTATTACCATACTCAGTGTGACAAAAATGGGGGACACAGTCCTCTTCATCATCCTGTATTCCACAAGGTAGCACATTGAACTTATCACACGGGTGGACATTAAAGTCCCCAAGCCAAATTATATTACAAGGTTTATTGGATTTATCCTGTAACTCAGTGACATCTCTTTCCAGTGATGCCAACACCAATGCTTGGTTACTTCCAAAATTATTATTGTAAAAATTAATAAGAAGCCAACAATAATCCACACAATATTCAATTAAAATAATGTGATAATAAGGAGACCCATTCAGAAATACCTTCACTTTAAATGAGAGAACATTAGAAAATAATGTCAGCAGACTGCCCTTAGCCCGACCAGCAGATGACGGAACAGCTGGAGTATAAAAGGAACGGTAGCCATTCAAATATATTGGATCACTTTCCCAGGTCTCTTGAAGGCAGACTATATCACCAGATGTCAACAAGAAAAGCCATTCATTATTAAACCTTTCTTGGTTATAACCAGCAATGTTCCAAGACATAGCCGAAATAAAACCAGAAGAACCAGAAGAATTCCCTCGAGATAACAGACACTGGGACAAGTTTGGACAACTTTTAAATCTGGCTGAGGTCACTGCAGGAATAATGGGGGGAACGGTGTTCAAGGGATACCTTTTCTGAAAATCTAAAGGAGCCTCCCCACTAATTAACATAGTCTGGGAATCCAGTCAGTCACAGACAGACAAGCCTTCTAATGCAGCAAATCTATTTCTTAGTGGAAGCGGGGGAATTAAAATAGGGGGAGGTTGATTAAACGGGTGGCGGGGAGGTCTCCAGATAATTTGCCGCCTATTATTAGGCATCTGTGGAATAGTATAAGGTTTATAAAAGAAACCCAAGGGTAGGACAAATATTTCAGAATGAAATGAAGGCGTATTTGGTAGTATTGATAATAGTTCGCCCACTACATTGCAGCTATCAAAGTTCACTACGATGCAGTCGCCCTTGATAGTTTTAGGGGCTCTTCCTACCCAAGATACCCTCCTTGCCATAATGATATTACGATATACATTAGAACTTTCACCTAAGCAATTAGATAACCAATGCTGGGATTTATTTATTAGCTGCTCCGTATTTTCTAAAGTATTAGAATTAAGTTCTGGAACGTTAACTAAAACCATAACATACGGACAGGCAGCTGGGGGGAGATCTAATATTGACTTAGGCTTCCCAAATTCATCTTGATGTTGAGAAGCTCCCCTATGCGAGCTTGATGGCTGTAGCTCTCCCTGTAACCCTTCCTCTAAACAGATCGCAGATGTAGGTGTAATGGGGCGTAAATGAGTAGCAGTGGTACTAGCGGATATTTGTTGTTCACCGTATAACCTCGAGCGACCAATATTCTTAAAATTACCTTGTGCCTGTATCTGCGTTTGAGTCCTATCGTGAGTTTTATATACATTAGCTCTCAGCTTGTTAGCACAATCATGGTCAAAAACAGGAGGAACAGTAGAAAGCCCCGCAATTTGTTGTTGGGTGTTATTTTCCATCCCGCTAATGACAGCATTAGGTCTATCAGACCTCACAGAGGGGTCTATACTTTGCTGGGAATTAGAACTAGCTGCATCAGTTAGTACAGTGATACTAGGGAGGGGCTGGGTTGAGAGATAAGAAGTCTCCAAAGAAATCAGTTTTTCCTCTATTTGAGACAATTTATACAATATAGGATTCAATAAAACAGTCATCATAGTTTCTAATCTTTTCATTAAGTCAGAGTCACAAGGTTGATCAGTCCCCACAGCAGGATAATTAACAATTTCATTTTGTCTAGTGGACTCGTTTCGAGCAACTATAAAACGCAAACCGTACATTCGTGTCCACCATCTTTCATATATCCTGCACCCTGCCCTCTTTTACCTTTTATATATTATTGTGATTCCAAGCCTATTGTACATTTCTATGTTTCCTGTAAAGCGCTCTGATACCCTAACGGGTCAAGTTCGCGCTCTATAAAACACAAAAATAAAATTAAAATAAAATCTTAATTGTAATGAGAGTCCTGAGGCCAAGTTTTTACACCCAGTATCTTTCTCCTTACAGATCCGTTTTGTAATTCTTTGTTTTAATGTACCAGCTCCCTTTCTTTTTTTGCGTTCATATCTGGCTGGGTTTTTCCCACTTGGTTGATCATTAGTTGCTCCTGGTTAATACTGGAGTCTCCATTTGTGGTGTCGGTAAAGGGTAAAGGTAAAGATGGATCCACAGTTGGAGCTCCAGCAGAGCCAGGTTCATCTACTAATTGGTCCAAATTCAATCGATCGGTGGCTAAAGACCCTTGTCCCAAAGAGGAACATTTTTGTATGATCAGACTGTCCAAGGAGAGCCTTCTCTCAGTAAGTTCGATTTCATGAGCCAAAACTGATTCTGCTCTAGTTAAAAAGGCATCCAAGGTCCCAACATGATCAGGTCCTTGTTTTCCCTTGGGATTCTTTTTTTATTCATTACTACCCTTAGTTATACAGATCACCCCCACTCAACGAGCGACTTCCTCAGCAGCACAATGGGTAATATTTCGGGCCAATATTTATGTAATCAGACGAGGTCTAATACCTCCCTACCTTATCGTTCGGGTTGTAATGCTCTATTGTTCGGCCCTACCGTGCTAACAGACGCCTCCGCTCTGACGACCTGCATCTTGCCACAGTTCCTAAGATTACTAAAGCAAGAAGTGGGGGTCGTCTGTTCTCTCACAATGCCGCTAAGCTCTGGAATTTTCTCCCTCTCCATCTGCGCAAGGAACACAACCATCTTGCCTTTCGCAAAGTGCTAAAAACCTGGCTTTTCCCCTAGCCCGGTTGGTTCTCTACTACTTACCGTTATCAGCGCTGGGATGCCCCCGGGTAGCCAAGCGCTTAACAAGTGTATTTTTCATTTCATTTCATTCATCTGAAACAATTGGGGCTACCGTTTTAATTGATAAATTGTATTTATTTGTGACTGAGCTGACATTTTGTGTATTTTGTACCCTATATACAATTGCTATGTTTTATGAATTGTACTTTATTTTATGTGTATTATGGAGTATCGCCCAGAAAGAAACTTTTTCTACTACTACTGTATTTACTTATTTCAAGGATTTTCAATATATATTTAGAAATGTATGACTGGATATTAGAGGAATAAATGAGTCTATTTGCAAAAATTTTAAAACTGACATGAGGGTGTAACAAGTATATTTACAGAGAATGGCAAGCAATACAGTTTAAAATTGAAAAGTTGGTATTTGAGAAAAAGTTAGCGCATTTTTCACATACAAGTAAGGAGGGAATTTGGGACAAAAGGCTTATTTACCAACAACCAAAGACTAGTATTTGACGACAAACACTGTAATAGGTGTATTGTCAAAAAACAGCCAATTTATGCTGTGAGCAATTTATCAAATATGGAAAACAAGTTATCTTCTATCAAAATCAATAATTTCAGAAAATTGTATATTGCTTGTCAGAAATCCATTTATTAACTCAAATTAAATTCTGGTACATTCCTTAAATCAAACATTTTTGAGTGTTTGTTCATTTCACATGTAAAAGCAGTATATTGACAGCTTTGTATGGCATTATTATAACTATATATGAGTGATATCTGGTGAAATAACAGGATTTGTGTGACAAAAGTGATGTGTGGGATTTCTAAGCGTCTACATTCTCTGTACACTGAGCTCTGCCTTACCTGTGGGCTAGTGACTAAAGCCTGAGGTTTTGAAATCTTCATAACATTACAATTCTGCCTCCTGATCCTGCCAAATATATCTCGAAACATATACTATGATTAATAAACTATAAAGAGAGGTCAGGATTTGAAAATGCAAAAAAGTAGAACACAAAAGTGACGGAAGGCTCTATACATTTTGGAAAATACTATGAAGCCAAACTGAATTTTGTACCTACACCTTTTGATGTCCCTGTAAAGCGTATGGCTTTTTACCTAATTGTGTACTGCAAACCACTATTTAGCCCATTTTTAGGTCGAGCTTCAACCTGTTGTATCTCTTCTGTGAGTTTTTGGCAAACCCACTGATGCCATTGGTTATTATCTGTGGCATTCAGAAATGCTGGCTTGTTATTGGTGCATTTGTGTACATGCCCCTCCTTTGCACGCTTAGTTCCGTCCCTGGCTATTTCAATCAGAGAACGTTTTGTTTAGCCATCACACTGTACAGGTTGTGATGGCCCCTCCTCCTTGTTTTTGATTATCATTCCTCAGCTAGTTTCATTTGCTAGCGGCTCCAGACGTCTTTTGGTTTCACATCCGCTTGACTGTAACTTGTTTTTCACTTACTGCGCGCACCAGCAAAATGCTTTTCAAAACTCGACTCTCAATACATTTTATGATCAATATTTTTTAAAACTATTGCCAGGCTTCAAAAGCAAACAGCAGGTGTCATCAAAGAGTGCCAGTAGAGTTATCGGAGAAACAATAGCTAACGTTCGCTCATATTCTCTCGGAATTATTAAAATAGCTATTTTCTCTCCTTGAGAGCTGGCTTTGCATTCTTACGCAGCCACAATTAATTATCTTACACAGTGTCCAGGCTTCCTCTGGAGCGAGCAGAAAGCCCCTGATGGTGCTAAGTAGGGTGATGCCATGCCGGACTGAGTACCTGAGTGCTATTCCATTTCAATTATAACAATTGGCAAAATGTTTAAATTTTACAAATTAAATGTGCGTGTAAAAGCATGAGAAGCAACACAGAGAAGATAATGGTTTATAATTTAGCTTTTGAATTACATTGCAGGGCATTAGGATAACCATTTGTTTTGTTTTCTCGTTTTTTTGCATGCCTGAACCTTTCACATTTATATTTGTTCCTGGAAACGCGAGCTTATGCTCAGTGTCATTACATACGAAAAATGGAGCTGACCCACTCTCGTGCAATCTATTTTTTTATGCTCATAATTGCTTTACTGACCATTTACTATCATGCACATGTCCTGCCTTGTGCAGTGAAAGGAGAATGGGAGGGGAGATCAGTGTTAGCACACCCGCAATTGAAATTAACTGCATGACGTGGCGGCTGCTGTGCTGTGTGGACTACAGCAATGTGTGCATTTTACTCATTTCCTAGTTCCGTAAATTGATGGCACTCTATTTTGTGTTTATTTTGTATCTGCGCGCAAATGTCTTTGTGCATGTGTTAGTGTGTATGTTTCCATCTATATATATTCCTGTCAAACTGTGTGTGTGTCTGTGCCGTTGCATGGCTCTGTGTTGATGTGTGGGCATGTGTGGTTTGCATGGAGTGAGGTGCCTTCTGTAGTGTCTGGATGGTTGCCGCTGTTCATAGAATGCCATTATTGACCCATTTCCTCCACGGATTTCTGATTTTTCACATATCACGAACATGGCAGATGACTCAATGACAGCCTTCTATAGATTCTCCAGTATGCCGAAGTAGATTAGGGTTTTAGCAGGATTGCACAATCAATGTTGCTCTAAAGACCCCATATCATGGGTATGAATAACACAATGCCTCGATTGGTTGTTGTATCAGTGCTATATTTCGCAAATATGGTAGTCGTGACAGAAGATAATGTCATTTATTTTCCTTGGGCAGGATCCTCAAAAACTGTAGCTCATTATGAGCCGAGAGCCACGTGCTCAGAGCAGCCAAACATTAGCATTATAAACACAAACAAGCATTGGCAAAGCCAAGAGGTCTCAGCTCTGAAAGGCCATGTTATTGGGCTTCCATTAAGATGCATGCGCACACATGGTCAGTAATCTTTCAAAGGGCTTTTATCAAAGAAAACCCAATTCAAAATCCATAATTGCCATTTTTAACTTTACCTTTCTAAAATAGTGGAAAGCTATGTTAAAGTATTAATTGAACAGATAAAAAATAATAAAAAATAAGTGCGTGCAGTGCCAAAAAGGAAGTGGACAACCCAGAAACACTTATCAGTTGCCCAGTCCTCGTAAAACAAATAAATAAATGCAACCTCAATGCTGCTCCAATTTAGGAAAGAGTAGAAGACTAACCTCTTTAAACAACACAACATCAAAGCACATTAACTATTCACAAAACCCAGCTTCCTCCCATCTTACTTGTTGACTTTAAGTTTGTGTTTGACCGTGTACAGAGCACCGCTGCCTTTTGGCTAATTTCACACTGTAAAAGTACTACATATGTACATATGTAATTACAGGGGAGCAAGGCAGTAAAAAGAGTGTATGGGTGGGATAAAGAGGAAAACTGGGAGAGAGCAAGGAAACACATGCACTTGCTGGGAGTGCTGAATAGAACATTTAAAAAGTGCCCTCAAATATGCAGTGGAAGGATACAACTAATCCAAATAAATCAATGTAATTGTAATTATATTTATATAGCGCTTACTACCCCTGACGATGCGTCGAAGCGCTTTTTCGGCGAGCAGCACGCTACTCCGGAACCCATAAAGGATTAGTGTTGAATTAGTATAGTGAAATATGAAAGTAATTTAAGTGGTGGATAGGTTAGTCAATTATTTGGATTCAGAAGGATAGCGGAAGGATAGAAGAGGGAAAAAAGGTTTGTATTTATATAGCGCTTGTTACCCCTGATGGGGTGTTGAAGCGTTTTTTTTTTGGCGAGTAGCACGCTACTCTGGAACCCCATAAAGGATTAGTGGTGAATTAGTATAGTGAAATATGAAAGTAATTTGAGTGGTGGATATTAGTCAGTTATTTGGAGTGAGAAGGATAGCGGAGGGATAGAAGAGGGAAAAAAGGTTTGCATTTATATAGCGCTTGTTACCCCTGATGGGGTGTTGAAGTGCTTTTTTGGCGAGTAGCACGCTACTCCGGAACCCATAGAGGATTAGTGTTGAAAATTAGTATAGTGAAATATGAAAGTAATTTGAGTGGTGGCTATGTTATTCAGTAATTTGGATAGAGAAGGGTAGCGGCGGGATAGAAGATGGAAAGAGGTTTGCATTTATATAGAGCTTGCTACCCCTGATGGGGTATTGACTTGTCCATGGGCAGGACAACCCAAGAATGTGGAGGAAGAACACTGAAAAAAACAAGCATTTGCAATGCAATAGGTCTAGAGTTGTTGCTTGCGTGTTTATTGTTCTTTAAAAAAATCTATAGAAAGCCTTAGAGCTCACCAATTAATTACCACTGGTAGGCTTGTTCATCACTCTCCTTTCTTTTGTTTTCATTGGTCAGTGGCAGCTCACAGTCTTCTTTCTCTTGCTTTTTATTGGTCAGCCACAGCTCTTAATTTTGCAGGTCTTGCTCACTTCAGACAGCTTTGGGCGGGTTTTGGTTCCACTTCTTTAGATTCAACACACAGTCGAAAAAAAGCATTGGCAAATATAATGGCTGTTGCCTTTCACACACACATGCTTCGATTACCTACTGGTAATAGCATTACTCTGAGTCCTTCTTTTACCTGATGACTCATTCATTGAGGCCCCTGTGCCTCCATTCACAATCCTTTCCCACAGATAAAAATCCCTCCCCCCTCCTTACCTCCTCATCCATACCAAGCCCAAAACACAACACAGTTGGACTGGTCGAAAAGAACAGGCCGGAGGACCGGAGTCATCACGGCGAGAGAATGACTCAGAGTAATGCTATTACCGGTAAGTAATCGCAGTATTACCCCTTCGTCCCTCTCGCCATGATGACTCACTCATTGAGATGTACCCGAGCCAAAAAGCTGCCAGGACAACCGCACAGAAAATGCGAACACAAGTTCAAGCCACAGGCAAAAACAATGTACAATACGGAAGCCAGCACTGCGGAACCCAACAAATCCGGAACCAATGGACCTTAGTTCACCCAATAAGTAGACCCAAAGGTAGAAAGAACTGCCCAATAGGTAGCCCAACAGAGTCCCAGCAAAGAAGAATCATGAACCCCAGCCATGGAAGCCGACAAGCCACAAGGAGACCTCCCCCTAGTAAACCCCAGAGGAGAAGAAATACCAAACTGCTAAAAAAAAAAACAGACAGAACGGACCCACCAGCACGAAGCCAGAGTCGAAGACAAACCCCCCACCCCCATGAGCGAGACCAAGAGCACATACATGTGGAGGAGACACGGAACATCCACACATGGGCCGGGAAGAGCAGGACCACCATCCACACAGCAAGCAAAGGAAACGCCACTAGTCCAGGAGACAGAAGAGCTGGGAAAAAACCACACCGGAAGAAACATCATCAGCAGAAACTGAAACAAAATAGGCACCGGGAGCACAAAGCCCGGGCCCAACAAAAGAATAATCCTACCCACAAACAGCTGAAGCAAAGATAGTGAGCCAAATGCAGGCAGTTTGCAAGCAGATAGTACCGCCACCAGAAACAGAAACAACAAGGCCAAAAGACAGGATCCCATAGACACCAAGGGCGCAAACGTTGGAGACTGAAGAGATCGCAAAACCAGAGGCAAATCTCAACAAGCATTGGCATAGCCAATAGGTCTCGCCTTTGGGACCTTATAAGTATTTAATTCTGCAGCACAATATCCTTGGTGCAACATCAACTGTTGCATGGCTAAACACTTATAATGTCCCAAAAGCGAGACCTATTGGCTATGCCAATGCTTGTTAATTTAGGCCATCTACCCTCTCTGGGTGGAACATTCTCACAGCATTATAACCCTTTGGCCTTGACCAGTTGTTAAAGGCCCTCACTCTAGCTATAGAGGAGGCTCCTTAACATCCAAATTCCCCTCAACAATTAGGCTATAATGCCATGATAAATATACCCGGTTGTGACCTAAAAGCTGGGAAAAAAATATGGGTACAATAGTTTACGGATGTGAGTGGCTAATATCAACAACCAGTCCAATGCCAATAAAAGAATTCAGAAGTAAAGATGGACCTTTGCCTGCAAAGGAAGGCAGCCATCTTGGTGTTGTTTGAGTAACAAAGGGACGAATCATGTAGATAGTTTACAGAGAAGTCAAGATTGGCTGCGGGTTGAGTGGTGATAGCATGGGACTTTTATCAGAAACCACAGTCAGTGGAACCCACTGTAGGTTGCACATGATTGCACATGAATGCTGATTTGTTCGATTAAACACAGAATAATATTCAAAATTATAAATCTGACAGATGTGAATGACAATTGACTGCAATGCTATTCATGCAAATTAATGTGCACGTATCAGCCCCACTCCAACTGTGCCCCACCAAAGCAAATCGAAGCTGGGTAAATTTGATGTTTTTATTTCCCTGCATGTCTAAGGGGATCTACAGGGAGCTGTATAAGAAGCAGAGCACACAAACATCAAACGAATTGGGCATTAGAACATCCGTAATAAATTTGGCACCCAAGGGCCAGACTGTTCCTCTTCGGAGAAAATTTGACAGCCCCCCATTCCACCCACAACATTTCACTTCTAGACCGTAAGACCCATAGCAACCCTTTCAACTACGCAAGGCTTTCTTGTGCATGATACGCTTTGATGCAAAGTCAAAAGCACTTTGCAACAAAAAGATAACCACGGCTTCTGCAGCGCTGACATGCCATTTAAAACGCAAATGATACTGGCCATGGCTACAAGAATCCAGATTTTAGGACCTGCTGTTACATAGCTGCAGAAACATGCTCCACTGTGATCCGTGCCCCAGAGTTGCCCTTTTTGCCCGTCCTCGCTGGCTGACAGCAGTTGCCCCCTCTTTGCTGTTTTAAGCTCATTTGATCTGGCCCGCCTCTACCTGCTCTCCATCAAACACCGGGTCACTGCGATTCTTGTCGCTATGCAACCAGGAGTCACGCCCCGAGCGAGTCCGAGCATCTACCAACTCTCCCTGGATTCATGTCGCAGCGAAAGACTACATGGTCACACAAGGCATTCTTTGCTGTGATATTTTCTTTCGTGAACATGGTCAGTAGGGAAGATGTTCAATACGAGCATCCGCGCGGGGAAATATTTTAAAGTAACTGTTCCGCTTTTCTTTGAGGTTTAGTTGAGACCAGGAGGCCAATTTACAAAGACATCTAAGGGAGTTTGCAGCAAAACATTCGAAGTACTGCTTCTGGTTATCATAAAAGCCTTTAAAAATTGGCTGCAAAATATCTAAAATGAGAAAATAATAGGAATATTCGGCGATTATTCATATCCAAGGAGTACAAATGGAAAGAGCCGTGATCTCTTTGCGCTTTTACTAAGAGAAACATTTCGAGGCCAACTTACAAATACATTTATGAGTGTACGAAGAAAGACGGAATTAGAGTATCCAGATACTCAAAACAACAAGCATTGGCCGCGGCCGTGAAACTGACACGGCCGCGCGGCCGCGAAAGTGAAAGTAATCGCGAGCGATAAAAGCCGCTGCGAGTTATCAGGGTGGGAAGCCAGATGGCGAGGGAAGCCATATAGCGCCTGATCGCTCTTGCACGCTCGCGTGAACGCAAGCTGGTCGCCAGCAAAAGCCACTGCTGTTTGCACTTCCAAAACCCGCTTACTAAAACTCTCGCCGAGAGCAGCGCTAAGCGCTGGCTCAGGCGAGACCTAAAAAGGGCACATCACCAGAGGGACAGGACAGAGATCTGAAAACCCCAAAAAGGGCCCTGTAACCAGGCCCAGAATGACTACCAGGCCCCCTCAAGGGAACCGTAAGTCAGAAAAGCCTCGTCAGGAAGAAACGAGCACCCAAGGCAGAGAAACAAAAAGCGGAACCCCATGTGACTGAGCACACCAAGCCAGAAACATCTCTCATGCTGAGCAGAAGAACAGGCAGGAACCTTCCGGACTCCGTCACAGAAGAGGAAACCCAGGTAGAAAAAACCACAGGGGGGACGTAACCAAAGGAAACCACCACAGCAAACCCAATACCTTCTCCAGCAACCGAAGAAACAGACAGAACGGGACCATGCCGGAGCCATCAGAACAACCGAAGCCCCCACCTTCCAAACCAGAAACCACCGGAACAATAAACACCCATGCTGGAAGGGATGCCAAGACCGACCACCCACAGGCCATGTTCCCACCTGACAGGCCAAGCCAGGAGCGCTGCCCCGAGGAATCCGCATGGGGGGAGACATCTGGCCGCATAGCCCACCTCTCAGAGACAGTCCCCATGGAAGAAAAAGGAACGGCCGCCCTCATGAGAGAACCCCGGGTTCTCCTGCATCCAAGCAAAACCAAAGATCAGAAGAAATGCAGGAAGATGACCCACAGGACCAGACGGGCAACTAACTACCACACAAACCAAATGATCCAGGGGCAACAACCACATTCAACCAATAAAGAACCCCTGCAGGAGCACAGCAGCCCCGGGACACCCACCGCCAGCCCCCACCTGCACTGCCCCTGCCAAGCAGACAATGTGGAAGCGAAGCAATGCAGGTGGAAACCAGACACAAGCTCCCTCTACAGCATCCACCACGGGCGCACAGCAGCCTGGGGGATGTCGAAAGCCAGGCATCCTACCCTGCTGCACTGCAAGCAGAAAAAGAAATGCACCACAGGTCCAGGCCTGCAGAAGATGCTTCAGCCCACATACAACTCAAAGTAAATGATGAGCAAGTAAGCTTGGAGACAACAGCGATATAAGAATCCAAATGCAGACATGCCGCTGCCCAAGGATATGACATCCCATGTGCCACACCCAGGCGACTTGTCAACAAGCCAGGGCAACACAGGGCAGCGTAGGACACAGCAGCCAATGTGCCCATAGCATCAATATGGCAGCCACCCAGAAGAAACAAAGTCAGATCCAGCGAATTCACAAACAACACATGTCTATCCATCTGGACTTGGATATCCGTCACACTCGCCTCCTCCTGCAAAGCCTCAGCCAGAGCAACAAAATCCTTCCCCAAGGATCAAGCCGACAACGCCCCATATGAGGCTGCCCTGGGAACGAAATCAGAGGTCATGAAAAACTCCTTCAGGCCACCATCCACCTTGCGAACCACATGATCCGAAGGCAAAAAGCACTAGGAATGAACTAGGATCAGCGAACAAGAGGGCCAATATGGAATAATCGGGTTGGAAAGTGGCAACGGCGCCACCCCTCCTTCCAACGCACAGGGTTAGCAGGAGACTTATGTGGTGCGCAAGGTGGATGGTGGCCTGTGTGAGTTTTTTGTGACCTCTGAATTTGTTCCCAGGGCAGCCTTGTATGGAACATTGTTGGCTTGATCCTTGGGGAAAGTTTTGTGGCTCTGGCTCAGGCTGTGTGGGAGAGGGTGAGTGTACCAGATGTCCAAGGCCAGATGGATCGACATGTGTTGTCTGTGTATTCAATAGATCTGACTTTTTTTCTTCTGGGTTGCTGCCATATTGGTGCTGTGGGCACTTCTGCCACTGTTTCCTACTCTGCCCTATGTCACCCTGGCTTATTGACACGTTGCCTGGGCATGGCACATAGGATGTCTTATCCATGGGCAGCGGAATGTCTGCATGTGGATTCTTATATTGCTGTTGTCTCCAAGTTTGCTTGCTCATCATCTGCTTTTAGTTGGATGTGGGCCTGGAGCATCCTTTGCAGGCCAGAACCTGTGGTGCATCTCTTTCCCTGCGCGATGCAGCAAGGTAGGGTGCCTGGATTTCGGCATCACCCCGGCTGCTGTGCACTAATGGTGGATGCCCTTGAGAGAGCTTGTGTCTGGCTTTCATCTGCGTTGCCACGCTTCCACATTGTCTGCTTGGCAGGGGCAGTGGAGGTAGGGGCTGGCGCTGGGTGTCCCAGAGCTGCTGTGCTCCAGCGGGGGCTCTTCATTAGTTGAATTGGGGTGTTGCCCCTGGACCCTTTGGTTCGTGAGGTGGTTGGTTGCCCATCTGGTCCTGCAGGTCCTCTTCCTGCATTTCTTCTGATCTTTAGTTTTGCTCAGATGCCAGAGATTCCGGGGGTTCTCTCAGGAGAACGGACAATCCATTTTCTTCCATGGGGACTCTATCTTACAGGTGGGCTATGCAGCTGATGTTTCCTCCGATGCAGGTTCCTAGGGACAGCGCTCCTAGCTTGACCTGTCAGGTGGGGACATGGCCTGTGGGTGGTCGGACTCTGCATCCCTTCCAGCATGGGTGCTTTCTATTTGGCTTCTGTCCTTGCAGCAATTCCTTCCCCTGTTGTCTCCTGGAGTCTTCGTGGCTGCATTAATTCTGCTGGTGGCATTTCTACTCTTGCTTTCACATTTATATTTGTTCCTGGAAACGCGAGCTTATGCTCAGTGTCATTACATACGAAAAATGGAGCTGACCCACTCTCGTGCAATCTATTTTTTTATGCTCATAATTGCTTTACTGACCATTTACTATCATGCGCGTTTATTCATGTCTTTGGCGGTTCTGTGGTCACTGTGGAGTCGTGCTTTTCCGGTTCCTGGTCCTGCCGTTGGCGTGTGTACCAGTCTCTGGGTTATTGCCTGAGTATTGGCTCCCCTGCTGGCTGTTCTTCATCTACTGGGGATTTCCTTCTTCACATTTCTTGCCAGCTGTTGGTCCACGGGGGCTTCTTTTCTCCTGCCCTGTTACATGTGCTGACGGTGCTGGGGTTTCTGGCCTGTGATGGCGTCTTGGTGCTGCGAGGCCGTTGTTTCTATGCATTCCATTTTCTGGCAGATTGTTGGCCTGTGGGCCTGCTGTTTGCTTTCCCTCCTTCTTATTGCTCTGGTGGTTTCTGGTTCAGAGGGTGGGGGCTCCGGTTGTTCTGGTGGCTCCGACATGGCCCGTTATGTCTGTTTCTTCTGTTACTGGCGATGGTAAGTGTTCTGGGATGGCGGTTTCCTTTGGCTCCATCCCCCTGTGGTTGTTTCTGCCTGGGTTTCCTCTTCTGTGATGGCATCTGGAAGGTTGCTGCTTGTTCTTCTTCTGCTCAGCATGGGAGTGTTTCTGGCTTGGTGTGCTCAGTCACATGGGGTTCCACTTTCTGTTTCTCTGCCTTGGGCGCTCGCTTCCTCCTGACGGGGCTTTTATGACTTCTGACCCCCTTGAGGAGGTCTGGTAGTCGTTCCAGGCCAGATTACCGGGACCTTCTCGGGTTTTCAGATCTCCATCCTGTCCCTCTGCTGATGTGCCCGTTTTGAAATTTGCCTCTGGTTTTGCGGTATCTTTCGTCCCCCACGTTTGCACCCATGGCGTCTTTGGGGTTCTGTCTTTTGGCCTTGCTGGTGCTGTTTCGTGTGGCAGTATTGTCTGCAAATCGTCTGACTACATTTGGCTCATTGTCTTTGCTTCAGGTTTTTGTGGGCAGGATTATTCTTTTGTTGGACCTGGGATTTGTGCTCCCAGTGCCTCTTTTGTTTCATTTTCTGCTGGTGGTGTTTCTCCCGGTGTATTTTGTTCCCCAGCTCCTCTGTCTCCTGGACAGGTGGCTCTTCCTTTGCTTGCTGTGCAGCTTGTGGTCCTGCTGTTCCTGGTTCATGTGTGGAAGTTCCGGGTCTCCTCTGCATGTTTGTGTGCATGGTCCCACTCAGGGGGGCGGGGAGGGATATGCCATCGACTCCAGTTTTGTGCCAGTGTGTCGGTTTGGGCTTGTGCTTGTTTTTGGGCAGTTTGGACTTTCTTTTCCTCTGGAGTTTACTGGGGAGGTCTCCTTGTGGGTTGCCGGCTTCCATGGCTGGGATTCATGGTTATTCTTTGCTGGTACTCTGTTGGACTGCCTTTTGGGCAGTTCTTTCTACCTTTGGGTCTCCTTATTGGGTGGTGTAGGGTCCGGCGGTTCCAGATTTGTTGGTTTCTGCGGCACTGGCTTCCGTATTGTACATTGTTTTTGCCTGTGGCTTGAACTTGTGTTTGCATTTTCTGTGCGGTTGTCCTGGCTGCTTTTTGGCTTGGGTACATCTCAATGAGTGAGTCACCACGGCGAGATGGACGAAGGGCTAATGCCTCGATTACTTACCGGTAATAGCATTACTCTGAGTCCTTCTCTCGCCATGATGACCCAGGACCTCCCTCCCACCCTTTTCAGGCAGTCCAATTGTGTGGTGTTTTGGGCTTGGTACAGGACAGGAACTGAGGGGGGTATTTATATCTATGGGAAAGGATTGCGATTGGAGGCATGGGGGAACTGTCTATGCGCTGTTGCACTAAGTGTTCGAATTAGCCAACGCTGGAGCTGTTTTCACTTGTCGTTAGAAATATAAGAGTTGCTTCTCTTGGGTAAACCTAAAGCTGACGTAAAAGATAGCACCGATTTTTGTTATGGGGCATTACCCTACTGAGCTAAATTCTGAACGTTTTAAGTTACGCCTCTTTAGCATTTTTTCCTCTTCTCACCACATTGATGGAACCAGCATTCTTCACATTGCAGCTAAGAAAAGATGTACACATCAAAGCAACTTGAAGCAGCTTTAAAAGATGGCATGTTGGTGCTGCATTGAAACATCTGCATAAAATAAGCCCCTTAACAAGCTGCTTTTAGAGGCCAAACAAGCTCCTTATTAGCTTTTTCGAGACAAGGCTGATGTGCAACAGAAACGTGTGGTTTGTGCTGGGCTCCATTATCTTTTCTTCTCATTTCAGCTTATATTTCATCCTTCTTCTCCTTTTCACACTAATTTCTGGCCAAGTCTACTGGAATGGATGTGCTAATCAAATATTTCCCTGTGACTTACACATTTGCATTCTCCTCTGGCTTGACCATTATCTCCTATGTACAGGAGACTACTGAAGCCACCAGGCTATAATTTCTTTTATTTGTTCAGTGGAATATAATACCTACTGCTACCTTTGTAGGTCTCGCCTAAAATTGGCTTTAGCTGGGTGTTGTCAAACCCTTATTGTCACCAATAAAATAACACATAGTGGGATTTGGGTCAGCCGCTTGCTCATGAGTGGATAGCTTTATTGTATATTTCATGCGTAATTGTAAAGCACATGTTCACCCTTGGGCAGGCGCAGCTGGCACAGGTAAGAACGGTTGGGCGGTGGGTTGGAAGTCACCAGACAACGGGATAGGTAAACTTAAATAAAAAAGTAAATAAAACCATATACCTTGCACTCACCGCATCGCCGAGCACAAGGCAAGATTTTTATTTATTTTTTTATTTAATTTTACCTATCCCGTCGTCTGTCGACTCTCCCCCCACACTGCCCCACCCGGCCCACCACTCTTACCTGTGCCCGTCGCGACTGCACTTGGGTCTTAAAATACAGATGTTTATTCTCATCTAACACATTCGTACTACATTTATTGACTTCAGAAGGATGAAAGCCTGAGTGGTCCTGCCAGGATTTTAACCTGTGACCAGAAGGTCAATCACAGATTCTTGGAGTGGATGCATTAGTCCATCTATTCCTTGTGTTTGTCCCACCTTTGGAGAAATTCTTCTTTGCCATCTCTTTAACTGGATGAGTTCCATCCTTCCACTGCTGACATCAGGGGGCTCTCAGCAATCCTTTTTAGTGCATAGGTTTCCTTCTCTCTTCCACATCACAATCCCTGCCCCACTTATCCTTTTCTTTGGCATCACTCCCACTCATTCCTTTAATTTTAATACTGTGTACGACAGCCCAGCAGATTCACACTGCTACTGAGCTTCTCACTCCCCTCTTGTCATTTCTCCCAGCCTTCTTCTCCTATTCCCGTTTTCTTTATTTCAGTGAGGGTTCAGAATTAGTAGAGCATTGCTACCAAGCTACTCTTTATTCAGCATCCTGCAAACGATTTTTAATTTTTTATTCATCCTTCTTAAGTGGCAGTTAGCCATCTTGGAAATGTAAATAAAAAATTTCAAATAATATGATAAAATGGCAGCCCCTGCATGACAATGTAAGCGCACGCAGGAGCACACATCGTCAGCCATTTTGAAATGTTTTTGCTTTGTTAGCTTTATTATTGGCTGCCAATGTGTACACTTGCGCCCTCATGCATCGGTGGGTATTTTGGAATTCTTCTTTTCTTTTTTTTCCCTTCCCCCTGATGCCAAAGCAAAGCCAGTAGCTCAGCATTTTAAAGGCGAGACCTATTGGCTTTGACAATGCTTGCTTCCTACTGTCTTGGTGAAATTTCTTCAAGCACCCCTGGGGAAATTCTGTATCATTTAGCAGGCTATGATTTTTTGGAATATTTCATCAGCGACTAATCAAAGCTGTCTGTAAACTGAATGGGCTTATAGTCAGTCCCTTTTATAATGTATTTAGGGCTCCCTTTTTTATGGTATTTATTTTTTTAACATTTCCGTTGGTATTTATTTTGTGGCCATTTTATTGGTATTTATCCATATTTTTTTTATGTTTTGAGAATAAATGGAGTCATAAAATGGTATATTTCCACATTTATTTAACTGATAAACATGCACTCATGCTTTGATGGCTGTCGCATTTTAGGAAATTAAGCAGCTAAACATAACAAAACACTACTCTGACAGGTAAATATTAGCATTATACACAAATATATGTTAACATATGCTTGTAGTTAAGGGAATTGCATCCTGATTTTAAATCCCCATGGTGTCTATCTGCTTAGCAGTTGGTCTGGAATTCATTTTTTTTATTATTATTTTTTTAATTTATTTTTTATTGAAATCCATATAACAAACATTTTAGAATCCATAAATACATCCATAGAAATTCATTAAATGTGATGAAAATAATACAGAGTTGATAAATAGCATGAATTTACCAAGAGGGAATAAATCTTAAAATCCAGAAAGATAAGCAGCATAAACTTTTAAGCCATTATATGAAGGACAAACAAACACAGTATCCACTACCTATCATACATATGAACTGAACAATGGATTGACCTTGGGTACCCAAACGTATACCTAAAAATCAGCGAGTATGTAGAGCATAATAAATCTTCCTATATTCAATGATGTAACTGACTCACAGAAAACCTATCCAATGTTACATAATAAATTGAGATCCTAGTGTTGCCAGACCTAGATATCAGGGATAATGGAGGTACCTCCTATAAAATACATTGAATTTAGAGATCTTAATTAAAATAGGCTGCCCAGATTCTCTCTAACTTCTTAAGTCCCCCAATTCGTAATGCATAGGCTCGTTAGCTTTTTTTAACTAGTTTCATTTTTCGGACCCATTCATGGACAGATGGTATAAGATCTGATCGCCATCTTTGAAGCAGAAGTGATCTAGCTACAGCCCTTGCAATGTATAATAGTTTAACAAGCTTATCTGGAAGAAGAAGGTCTGGGTCAAAGCCAAGTATTATTAGCCAAGTGCTCAATCCTATTAAAATACTGCATTCACGTTCCAAATGAAAGAAAATATCCTTCCAGAACCTCTGAATCAAGGGGCATTGTAGTATAATGTGTGCCCAATTGGCTGAAGGATGGTAAAGGCAGCGGAAGCACTGCGCTGATTGGTTTGTATAAATTTTAGATAAAAAAAGAGGAGTTCTATAAAGTTGCCATTTACTAAAAAACAACATCCTTCGCCAATTGGCTCCCCTTAATGTACTAAAATTAAGATTGTTAACTGCTGACCACATACTCGCTGAGATTTCCAACCCCTCATGCTTAGCCCATTTCGTAATGGCCTTCTGCTCCAGATCGATACCCTTGATTGAGGCTAAACACTTTTTCCATTCCCCAGGTTTCTTAAATGCAGTATCATCTAATAATTCATATACTACGTGTTTCCGTTCACATATCTGAGCCAAATCAAGTTTGCTGAGGAATTTACTAAAGATATTGTATGACCCAAGAAGAACGAAGTCATTGACGATTAAATGAGACATTTCCGCTATGCTCAGCCATCTATCATTCCTCAAAAAATCTGAGATTTTCCGGAATCCAGCATTGGCCCATTTTTGTGTTACTACTGAAGATTCTCTGATCCCAGATAATAAGATAGGGCCGGATAACGGGGTTGAGGAATTGATTGGTCTGGAATTCATGAAGGACAACAAGGACTGTCACTCACAACAAGCACAATTTTCTGTATTTTTCTGCTTTTAAAAATAAATACAGACAGAAAATAGATTGTTTTATGTCTGTATTTATCTGTAAAAATCAGCAAAAACGGAAAACTGGAAGCCTTCAATGTATTATATAATGAACCATTAGGCATTTTTTTCCGGGAAAACCATCCACCCCACAAACACCCTTAGGACACTTCGGACCCATTCGCTTTGCTTGTTCAGTGCAAGTTAGGGTGGGAATTTGCACCCCAGCAGTAGGACAGTTACTGCATCCAACGCTCATACACATAAACTCACTCCTAATCTACTTGTCAGAAAGACATGAGCTCAGCTAAGCAGTACGAGCAAGCATCTTTCACACACAAAAATAAGTATAATTTATGAGCAATTAATGAGTTAAGCATGGAGCCACGCCAGATGTATGGTAAATTAACAGATGTCATTCTTGGCAATTTACGTTTTGGAACAGAATCAAACCTAAGGCGATATTAGATTAATCATTTGCAGCAGCCTCCCTTAATTGACTTGCGTTTCTCACTTGGAGGTAAATAGTGGAAACTGTTCAGTTGGTCTTGCTGCCAGGCGTTGGTAATCTCCAATTGGCTTCGTTGTATTCTGGTTGAACCTCCTGTCGTCTCCGGTGCTCATGTATATGCATGTTTTTTAATCACCAGGCAGCATCATTCCATTTAGGGCGGAACTGCAGCTGAGAATGATTCTCATGCCCTGATATTTTCGTAGACTTGATATACAGGGTGTGGCAAAACCTGCGTGCTGCTGAGCTCTTCTATGTAACATCTGGATACAAAAATACTGTCGCCCTTCACGTCTTTCTTTTTTGTTTACATTTTTACAATTTCTTGAAGAAGAAGAAAAAAAACTCATTATGAGTGGTGGTATTCCAATTTACACAACAGCACGTGGTAAAATACCCCTGTTATGAGTGTCCTGGTGTCTCTGCGACAGAATTCCAGTAGAATGAGTAGCTTTATTGTGATGGCTCTCCCAGATGTTCTGAAAGTTAAGTGACCCTGTTGTATCTTGTTTACTGGTGGGCATACCTTGCGTAATTTGCTGCACGTAATTATGCAGAATTACCGAAAAAGTACACGAGATTCTACGTAATTATGCAAGAAGAGTAATTCAGGATTTAGTGCTATTTTCTTAGTGCAAAAATGCCCCTCCGGTCTAAAATAGATACAAGGATGCATTTTGCGCTAAAACAAGACTGCTAAATGCAAGAGAACATGAAAAGCAGTGCAAATCCCACCCAAGTTTCTACCGGCATTTTGTGCTATTTTCTTAGCGCAAAATGCACCACTCCATCCAAAATGGACGCGATGATGCATTTTGCACTAAGAAAATAGCGATAAATGCAAAACAACATGAACAGCAGCGCGAGCAGCCACTCAGCTCATTAAATTAGTTGTTTCTGTGCTTATTTTCCCTCCAAATTAATCTTAATTACAAACGAGCGGGAGTAATTGCATCATTTAGGAGGGGTGTGGCACAGCGGCCAGAGTGGCTGACTCCAGAGCGCGGGGCTCACGGTTCGATCCCTGGCGGCAGTTCAGCTCAGCACCACGTGACTCTGGGCAATAGCTCACTTAATCTCCCCGACAGCCCCCAGTGCCTTGAAACTTTAAGGAGTGATATGTTCACGCTTTACAAATATGGATTATTTATTTTTGGTAATTACACGTCAAAGAGTGATATTACTTCGAATGCTGGGGGTTGAGTTAAAAGGTTGGGCAATGAGAGGAGGAAAGGGAAACTGAAGGCGTAGGGGGGAAAATTGAGAGAGAGGAGGAGTAAGGAAGGAAGAAAGCGAGAATGAAGATGGGGATGGAGGGGAAGGAAGTGGGAAAGAGCGAGAGGAGATGCAGAAGGAGATAGTAGAGTTGGGGAGAAAGTAGTTGGGGCCATGGAGAGAGGATCAGATGGGAGCACTGAGACAGAAGGAACAGAAAGTGAGAGTGGAGAAAGGAGAAAGGCTGAGAAGGTAGAAGGAAGAGATAAAGGGGAGATAGGAGTGGAGGGATGAAGGACAGTATGTTACATCTGAGGAACAGCCAATATAACACATAAATAAGTCATGACAATCATTTAGAGGCAAAGCTGACCAATGGCCAAGTTGCTATTTATCCATAAAAGACTGCTTCTTTTTTAAAATAAAGCAAATTGACCACGGAGGCAGTGTTGCATCTTTAGTCTGGAGGGGAAAAAAGTAAACATTCTAACAATTCCTAAAACATTAGGTCTTGAAAGGATAATTACTGAATAAACAACCACAGAAGAGGAGTTTGGAGTAGTATATACGTTTCATCCACTGCAATCCAATACGGAACATAAAATTATGAAAAATAAGAACCAAAGTAACAACTCTTGGAAAAGGTAAGAGGGTATGGCCAGGAAAGACAGAGATAAAAGAGGAAGGGAGGTCTGGAAAAAATCAGCACAAGGGGCAGGTAATGGAGGGTTGGAGGTAGAGTGTGACAGAACGGCAGCCAGAAAGACAGGTGACATAGAACAATGTGGGCCAGATGTACGACCTAATAGATTAGCGACTCGCAAAATATGGTTTGTACATGGGGCTGACCAATTTTGCGGTCGCAAACGGGCCGAATTCCCGTTTGCGACCGCAAAAAAGGTCGTACATCTGCCCCTGAGTTACTTACCTTCGGTAGTGCTATTTCTGTTTTCAGGGTCGAGAGGTGTAGTGGAAATCTATGCACTGGCTCAAATGGGATACATTTTAGAAAAACGAGAACGAAATTCAAGTCCCACTGTGACATCACAAAGAGCTTTGGTGGACACGTGCTGTAAACCTTTAAGATGTCTCGTCAGAAGAAATGATTGAAACAAAGTAGGCTGATCTAACAACCCCAAAAAAGTTGAATTAGCTAACAAATAGCCTTTAACAGTGCCCAATGCAAATGCTTGATGGGCCAATGGCAAAATAAATAACAACAAATTGAACAGCTTGGCTTGTAGCAGGTCAATACAACAGTTGTCGCACCAAGCCACAAACTTGTTCCAGCGCTCAGCATACACTGACTTTGTAGATGGACACCTGGCTGCCAGAAACACATCAAAAAGCTTGGGAGAAAGATCAAAGGAGGCAACAGATATTTCAGGTAAATTTCGTACCCGAGCTGACCATTTGGGTAATTTGTGTGCGCAAAACTACAAATCGAAGTGTGAGCGGTAGTGTTTTGAACACGAGCAACTAGAAATCAACTCGAAATTGCATTTTCAAGTTGAATTTTTAGCTGGACAGAGTGCTTGGGTAATTTTATATGATATTTTTGCATAATTACCATATAGCAAATTACGTGAGTTACACACACCCTTAGCGTCCACTGGAGATCAGTCTTCTGATATCCACTTGTTCCAGATGTGCTCCCTAGCCCAGTAGTGATGCATCATGATCACTGTCAACTCTGGGTGGGGTAAAGAAAGAGGTCTTCCACTGGCCCATCACAGTCTAGTACCACTACTGCAAATCTTTTACAGTCCCCCCCGAAACCTGGATGTAATCGGACAGGTTCGCCTGGTGCTGGGCTCACTGGGTTTTCAGATCCCACTGCAGAGCCCGCATGTGCCATCTAGGATGTTGTAATAGCAGGATACAGGAGGTCAGGAGCCTAAGCTACCTTAACGTCATCCTCACTGCGATTTAGGTCAGAGGCTGAAACATCGGGATCATAGCCCGAATGTCTTGGACACTCTGCTACAGTGGGAAGGCACAAAACTGCACCATATCCAGGATAGCTTAGATGAAGGGGAGAGTCTGCGAAGAAGTCATGTGTGGCTTTGCACCATCATCTGGAGGTGGTCTAGGACTGCCTGTTGCTAGCCCAACTGCCAGTTGTGGAGGTACGGGAAGACTGGCCACCTGACCTCTGTAATGTAATGTAATGTAACTAGACACTTGTAGAGCGCAACTGTCACTCCAAGGAGCATCATGGCGCTAGGCGGAAAAACCAGAGATGGAAACGAATTGGGTAGCTGCAGGCAAGGGAAAGGTGTTAACTAAGAGTTCTGCAAAGGGTGTCAGGGGCTGAGAAGATCCAGGTCTTTAGAGCTTTCCTGAAAAGTGTCTCGGATTGGGGCAGGCGAAGCTGGTTTGGGAGTTTGTTCCAGGCCTTGGAGCCTATCACAGCGAGCGATTTTCCTCCCTTTGAGACATATCTAAATGCTGGTATTTTCAACAGATTTGCGTTCGATGATCTGAGGCTACAGGAGGGTGTATATCGCGTGAATCTGGTACGGAGGTAGTGTGGGCCTGAGGAGTGGACTACCCTGAAAGTAATTATCAGGACCCTGAAAAGAACTCTTTTGTGGATTGGCAGCCAGTGGAGTTTTTCTAACGCCGCCGATGCAGAAGACCTCCTAGGCCATTTCAGCACTAAGCGTGCTGCTGCGTGTTGGACCATTTGGAGCTTGTGTAAGACTGACTTATTTGTCCCTGCGTACAGGCTGTTACAGTAGTCCAGTCTGGACGTGATTTGGGCCACTGCAACTGTCTGTCTGGCAGAGATGGGAAGTAGATAAAAAAAAAATTTGAGTGATTTTATGATATGAAAACACGTTCCAGCAACTGCCAGTGATTGCTGTTTGAAGGAGAGGGTGGCATCAAATTTAATTCCCAAGTTTCTAACCACATTCACAGTGTTAGGCGGGGGTGGTGTCAGCTGGTCATCAAGTATTAGGGGAGAAAGTGTTCTCTTTACCTAGTGGTAATATTTCCGTCTTTTCCGAATTACACTTTAGATGGTTGGTTTTCATCCAATTAAAAGTTGCGGTAAGACATAGGCGGAGGTTTTCTTCTGCCTGGGTGGGGTTATTGTCCAGCACCAGGATTAACTGCTTATCGTCCACATATGAAATGGTCTCTATGTTGAAGGACGATATCAGGTTGATCAGTGGAGCCATATAGGCATTGAAGAGTGTGGGGCTGAGACTAGACCCCTGCGGGACACTGGAGAGCAGAGGTTTTTCTTTAGATTTGTATTGGCCAAGAGTGATGACTTGTCTGCGGTTCTGCAAGAAATTCTTTAGCCAGGCCAGGACTATATGGGAGATGCCGTAGGATGCGAGACGGTCTATGAGGATAACATGTGAGATCGTGTCGAATGCGGCCGACAGATCTAACTAAACCAGGACTGCATTTTTTCCTTGATCAAGGGCTGCTCTCTGGGATTCAGCCGTATACAATAGGGCTGATTCTGTTGAGTGTTGAGATCTAAAACCGGATTGATTGGGGTGAAGCAAGTTTGCTTCTTCCAAGTAAGTTGTAAGTTGGGTGTTTGATTAGTTTTTCCGTGATTTTGCTGATACAGGGTAAAAGAGAAATGGGTCGAAGATTGAAGAGGGTAGAGGGGTCCGCAAGTTGTTTCTTTTGTAGTGGTTTTACGGCTGCGAGCTTCCATTCTGTAGGAATCTTAGCAGTTGACAGGGAAGCGTTTATTATTTTATTTATGATGGGATTCACGGTGTCGATTAAGACGTGCAGGATCGAGGGAGGACAGGGGTCAAAGGGGGAGCCTGATTTAGTAGTGAGGATCGCCTGACGGGATTCGTCGGGACTGATCGGCTTAAAAGTATGCAATGTCAATCTATCTTTGTCAAAAGCAGCATTTTTGTTAGTGGACGGAAGAGAAGGAGAAGTGAAATCTTTTTGTAGGGTTAAAACTTTCTGTTCAAAATAGTCAGCTATGCTGTTGCACAGGGACTGCGAGGGGGATTTCTTGTAGAGCTTTTGGATTGGTGAAGGCGTTAACTATCTTAAAAATGGCTTTTTGGTTTGGATTGGTTGTTTTGATTACTTGTATATAATAGGCTTTTTTGGCTATTTTGATCTGAATATGGTAGTTTTTGAGGGCCACTCAAAACTTGCTTAGTTCGGTCTGTTCGTAGTTACAACGCCATCTGCGTTCTAGGGTCCTACAGTGGGTTTGCAGCTCTTTCAAAGTTTGCGAGAACCATGGAGCAGAGGGCTTCTTTTTTAGGCGGCCGTTTTGTGCACCTGGGGGTGCAAAATGGTCCCTCAGGGTATATAGCCACTGCGTGAAAAGCTGGTTGTCCACTGTTGGGTCTCCTGACAAGTTAGGTCTGCAGGCTAGCACAGCTGGATGTAGGTCAGGGTGAGCTGTCATCTCTTTCCACCTAGGCTTGTCTTGTTGAAGGGACCTGGTGTGCCCTTTGGTGTTTGGCATGCTCTGGGCTATGATTTCGAAGCGAATCAGCCTATGATCGGTCCAAATTAAGTCAACTGGGGCCTTGACTTTAAGGGTTTTAAGGTTAGAGCAAATGCAGTCTAACATATGGCCGGCGTTATGGGTGGCGGAAAAAATCCGTTGCTCTAAGCCAAGTGTGTCCATAATTTCCTTGAAGCATGTTGCCCCTAGGTCGTTATGTATGTCAAGGTGGATATTAATATCCCCTAACAGGGTAAAATTGGAGAATCTAAGAGTGAGTGAGCTAACTATATCTCCAATGCTTTCCATAAAGGTCTTGTAGCCCCCCTTGTGGGCGATAGAGTAATGCTCCTGCAAACGCGAAGGAGTCTTCTAGTTGGAAGCAAAAGCTAATGCCCTCTGCTCCTTTGATGTCTAGTAGTGGAGATGTTGAACACTTCAGTGAGCTAAGATGGATGATTGCTAGGCCTCCTCCACGTTGTTCAGGTCTAGCTGATCTCTGGATGAGGTAACCAGGGGGGAGGGCGTTTACTATGTCTGGATTGCACCAGGCCTTCAGCCAGGTTTCAGTTATGAAAAGACAGTCAAGTTTGTCATTTATTATTAAATCGTGGATATGTGGGGCATGCTTGCACATAGAACGAGCATTTATTAACCCACTGCGTAGGCAGATTGGTATGGTGCAGCTTTCGGGTACTATATCCTGTGTAGGTCTGAAAGATTGTTTGCAGTTTTTGCAGCAAATTGGCCCTTTCCAGTTTGCTACATCCAACGAATTTTTACATTTTGAGAGGTTTCTGTTTAAGGCTAGGATAGAGTCCCTAGTAAGGCGCTGATCTGGGGGAAACGACAGCGTTTCTGGCGCTGGACGCGTTCTGGGCGCGGACGGGGGCAGACGGCTTGCCTCTGAAGGTACACTGCGATCACCACCATCCCCATCGCCTTTGTGAATACCTGAGGAGCAGAGGCAAGGCCAAAGTGGAGCTGCGCAAACTGGAAATGCCCGTGGCACACTGTAGTACAGAGGTGAACCTGTGGGCCTGTAGGTCAGGAATATGGAGATACGCATCCTGCAGGTCCAAAACTACCATCTGGTCTCCGGAATCCAGGGCAGATAAGACCTGTGCCAACGTGAGCATCTGGACTTTGTCCTCTGCAGGAAGTCATTGAGAAGGCAGAGATCTAGAATAGGACAGCGGCCTCCTTCGTTCTTCAGCACACAAAAAAGTAGCAGGAGCAACAAGCAGTTGAACCTGAGGCTTGATCCCACTCTATTGCTCCTTTGGCCAAAAGAGTTTGCATTTCCTGCCGCATAATGGACAATTGTTCTTTCATCAGCCTAGTTAATGTGGAGTAAGTGTGGTGGAGTAGAAAGAAATGGGAGGACATATTGGATGGCCCATGTGTCCGAAGTTAAGTCTTGTAACCCTTGGAGGAAATGCCTGATCCTGCATCCTACAAATTGCGTGTGTGCCAAAAAGGACACAGAAAAGTATTTTAAAATTTGGGGTAGGCGGAGGACCGAGGGACTGAGCTACACATTGTCACAGATGCCCTGATCATTGTCTCTGGGTGCCTTGGCCAAGGAAAGGCTGATCAGACAGTTGTGCTTGCAGTGGGGTCTGGCACTGGGGTTATTTAAACCCCCTAGCTGATACCTAGACCGGGAGGCATGCTGATGCCCTGGCATCCTCTCCAGAGTTTGAAAGTGTTGGGAAGGGGATGATTCCCACTTTGATTTCTTAGGCTTCTTCTTAAACTTACCCAATGACTTCAACTGTGATGAGGACCTACTGTGGGAATGACTTCAGGAGCGGAAACTGGACCTTCCTTTTGACTTTAACCAGTCACAGAATGGCGTCTTCCAATGCTTGGCGATGTAGAGTTTTGCCTTGCTGCTGTGTATGGCCCACAGGTTTATATGGGCATAGTCGTCGCAGGCCCTGGATCCAGGCACCACAGATATACCTCGTGGGGATCTGTCATCTATATTTGTCAGTGACAGTCCCTACAAGGTTTAAACCTTTACATTTTTGGAGGTGACATATTCTCCCTTACACATTGGAAAATATATATTTTTTTGGGGGGGAAAAAATTGTCATTGAGGATGAGAGGAGCAAGTTCTGGATCCTCGAATGAAGGCGCAAAAAAAGGAGACTGACAGAACGAGCGGAACTACGTCGACACGAAGCCACATGATGCCACTAGCAGAGCGCAGGAGTAGGGCTTTTCAGTTTACAGAGCCAGAATGATGCTTGTGGCAATATTCATAAAGTGGGGGATCTGTGGTTAGAAGTATCTATCCGAAGGGGAGGGGTGCTCCATCATTGTGAAGAGAGGCAATAGAAAAAGAGCATTCAATGGGTGACTTTGCCATATACATACAGGCTCAAAATTAAAAGGAGTGAATTAAATGTTGACAGAAGGGGGAATGCAAAGGGGGATAGAAGTGGTTTACATCAATAAAACCTGAAAAAACAGAGACCAGGAAGGATTCAATGACTCCAACCTGAAAACGTAAAACAACATTTCATCTGTTTGTATTAATAACTCTCATTCATCAATGGTAAAAACTTACCAAAACTCCATCCCCCTGATGACATCACAAGATTGACCCTTACCCCTCTCTTAATTCTTCAATAGCCCCCCCTCTAAAAGTAGGAGGAGAAAAAGCAGGAGTAGCTACAGAAAGTAAAAGGAATCGCAAATCTGTACTTTCTTTTTATTTTTGCTATTGGATTCAAGACCCTCAAAACAGGGTTAGTGAGCTTATTCTGAGATCTGGAAACCCTGATATTACCTCAATTCATTTGCAATATGTGAATGTGTTGACTACTTCGGCCAAATGTCCAATTACCAGCTGGGTGAGTGGTAGTAGGCCCAGGTTTGATGTGCCCATGGTGCACAACTGATCCTGGTTGGTTAGTGGAAACCATTATCCATTTTCTGCTCAAGTAGGGTACTCCACTGCATTGCAATGTTGTGAAGTATGCAGGACTCCAGGGCTATTATTGCTGCCTGTGACTAAATCTGCAACATCATTTTTAACGATGAGAGTCGTAAGTTGGATCAGTCTTATCATGTGTTTATGTGAATTTTGCATTATCAACAATTGTAGCTGTTTTCACCTGACAAACTAAGGTTAAAAATATAGATTCCAGAACCATGGGTTGAGGCATCTTTGATGTCCCAACTATGAAGGATAAGCAGGAAACATCAGTGTCTTCTTGACTGGCAACTGGACTAAGCATGTGTTTGTGCACCTTGAACTGACCTTGTTCCCACTACAACTATTATTCAACGTCTTGTTAGAGACTAACTGAATGTGTTGTCAAGCAGTTGTGTTGAACATGTGGATAGGAATTGCCAACAGGTCTGAGACATCACGGGCATCAGCCGAGTTCTACTGGGCCTAGAGAATTCAGGGCAACTAGGCAATCCTTGCAACAAGGTCTGTCATCTGACTCTGGATCCTCATGATACTGGTACAACTTCAAACTTACTGAAATGCCAAGAACCTCCTTTATATGCTTTGATTCTCTAAGAGTTAATGAGGCTAAGTAGCTAAGACTAGGGGTCATATGTGCAAAGCAATTTTGGAGTCGGAAACGGTGAGATTCACAGAACCGCGCTGTTTCCGACTGCAAAAATGCTTTTTTATATGTACAAATCACAAATTGTGATTTGGTAACGTTACAGAACTGCAATTTGTGTTTAGCGATTCGGTATTTGGAAGGGGCATGTTTAGGGCGGCCCTTCCAAATACAGAATCACAGTGGTATGTATGAATGTTGTGCGGCCAAATTACGGTTGCAAAATCTTCATTTTTTACCAACACCTCATAGGAGGTGGTAACCATTCACAAATAGGAAGGGGTCCCCAAGGGACCCCTTTCCCTTTGTGAATGTTGAAACTAATAATTTTTTTAGAGCAGGCAGTGGTCCCACGGACCCACTGCCTACCCTTAATAATAAAACTTAAATGTTTCATTTTGTTTTTTGAAAACGAGCTGCATTAAAAAAAATTGCTTTATTAAAAAGCATTTACAGACAGGGTGGTCTGCTGACCCCAGCAGGCCGGTCAGCAAACCACCATCTCTGTGATTACAGCAATTCCCAATGGGTCGCAAACTGTGACCTACCTCATTAATATTCATGAGGTAGGTCGATTTGCGACCCACTAGGAATCGCTACTTACAGAATGTAAGATTTCTTACATTAAAATTAGAAAATCGCAATTCCTACTTTTTGTACACGTGGCCCCTACTCTTGGAGGGTGATGTAGGTTTAGAGACTCATACAAATTACATGAGTGGTGTGCAATAATTCGAATGTTATAAAGCGCTATATCTTTACGAAAAGTACAAGCAATTTTTTTACTGTATGATTGAGTACCATTGTAAACTCAAAACAGTCATGCAGTAAATTAGTAGTCTAGCCAGTTACCTATGCAAGAACAATTCACTCCTTAATTATTGCAGCGGTGCAAATTACGCATAGAAGCAAGGCCTTAGAGGAGTGTTCTGGCTGTATGCTATGCAGATTGTGGTCTGCACAATTGAGTTCTGCTGGCATTCATATCTTTTTCAGTTTTACCGTTTTAATGCATGCATCATCAGCACAACTGGGTCTTACAGAGGCTATATGTTCTCCACAGTCATAGTCGATTGGATGGCAGAAATTGAAGGTGTTCAGCAGGGGGGCACCTGGCTCTAGTGTGGCTGGGACACCAGCGGCCGCTGTCATCAAGCACAGAGGGACTATGTAGAATGGATTCACATAAGGTGGGAAATGAGGTCCCTCAAACAGAGCACTGCAAACATTGTGGGTGAGCGACTGGGGACAGCTGAACACAGGGGATGCAGGCAGGGGCTGCAAACACAGCTTCATAGTTTCACAAGGTTGGGCACGGCACTTGAGGATGAAGACCACCCAAGACAACACACATATTAGAACTTATTCACCACAAGCACTAGGTATTTGGAGGACAATTTTTTTCTTAGCAATATTTCATGTTAATGTCGACAGCAACACTCCCATTGATGTTGGTCTAGGAGTTGAGGTTAAGCATTAGAAGCAATATTCTGGTCTGTGGTATACTGCTCTCCAAGGCAGGCAGCCCTCACGGCAGCCTTTACAGCTGCTGGGTCTCACAATTCTTGCGCCCAATACTGCAGGTCCTTAACACACAGGAAAGCCTTCTTCTTTCTCCATCAGGTCATAGCAACTATAGACCTTTGTCCTCAGCCCTCGAGCCGGGTCCTGATGCTTCGGTTAGAGCAGCTAAGTTACCTTCTGCTGGTCCACTCATTTCTTTTGGCTGGTCCGTTGTTGAGCCTATACTTGAAGTGAAAGGTGAACATCAATATCTGACTCACAGGTCCAACTTCTATTAACAAACAACTGTAGTGGGCATCAGACCAAATAGCCATGCAAATTGTGCATCCTTCTTTGGGTAAAGTTCACTCACATGGTAAGAAGCATCCTGTAAAGTGTGCATGATATCAAGGTCTGGGAATATGTGATGGAGAGGCCATGTCTCAGGCCACAGGATTTGTCAAAGTGTTGCTTCATTTTAGGCCATAAACTGACCTGTCCAGATAGGCTTGTGGCATTAGCCCAAATACTTCTTCTTTGTTCCACTGATGGTTTATTTAATTCGGACCACAAACATAACTTAGCTAAAATATCCTATGAGGCAGAAGAAGAATAAGTGGTATATGGAAGGGACGGGGGCGGCAGTCACCTAAAAGCTTATACTGTCTAACATGGCAAATCACCTTCTTCGGGCTACACCTACAACTTGCAATCACCCACCTGGAGTAGCTGACCCTAATGTGCTAACTCCTCTCGCTTTCTGGGTAAGTAAGGGGCCCCAGTCAAGTGGAACTATACAGATTTACCAGCAAGGATCATTTTGCAGCATCACAAAATTTGGTGCAGGTAAAATGTCATGTCCACATAACTGTCAATCAGCTGCAACCAACTATACCACTGTTGAGGTCAAGTGTTGGAGACAGGAGTTACCCATGTTAAAAGGCAGCTTGCTTTGGATGAACACCAAGTCCAGACTCAAGTGGTCTCCTAGAGGGCATCTTGTTCCAAAAACATGTAGAGTGCCTGCCTGGGGAATCGTCACAGGACTCTTGTGTGTAGGAATACCTAATGTGTCAGTCAGAAGTGTTGAAATCAAAATCATGGTATACCAGGGAAACTATCTTAGGGACTGAAAATGTGTAAAAGTGATCTCAGTAATGGTGTATATGAGATAAGTGAGGCTGTGTTGTCAAGACTTTGCCCCTAAGTGCTGTATACCGGTCATTGTACATCTGTCCCTACCAGGTGCTCTACACTATACTCCTCTTTCCTGTGAAAGATGCCCATGATGAACTAGGAATTTCCCATGTTTAGTCAACACAAATTCTAACATACCCACCAAGATAATGGTTGCTTTGATATTCCCAAATGATGTGCTGCTGTTGGGGCTTTTGTGAAATATTCAATTGATTTGCTAATTAAATGAAACCTGCAGCAATGGCTGCTCATCTGGATAGGTATATATTATGTTGATACACACAAAAGAAAGGGGAGAGAGGTACCCATCCATTTCTGTCCGACCCAAATTTATGACCATATACATACACACAAAAAGGAAAAGGAGGCAATGAAATTCTATGTCAGAACAAAAATCTCTCAGGGGAAAAACGCAAGGTTCTTTAAAGATCCCCTCACCCACTCATAGTGCCATACTTCATCATTAGGCGTGTTACAACAACCCTCACACACCAACTCCGGGGATGGAGCAAAGGGTAATTGGGAAGACAATACACACATATATAGAGGGATCATCTGTGCAGAAAATGATCTAATTAAAACTACCCCGGGGATGTCCCTGTTCCTCTGTAATAATGGGTCCCTGGATAGGATTGAAATGAATAACGGTGATGAAGTGGGGATATTAGTGCCCCTTCATCCCAACTATCTGCTATCTCGTCGACATGTTTTGGCCGGTATCCATCGCTCATCTGGGTCGTTTGGCCTTCCTCAGGACTAAAGACCCCACACTTTTATCGACCCCTTTTATTTAGTAATTTTTAAGTGGGTGGAAGTATATTTTCCAACATGCAGTGACCTTACTTGTCACTCCTACGTAACCACATTCGGAGTGATCCTGAAATGACAAAAATATGAATAAAACAATTGTCGTTTTCCAAATAAGGGTGCAATAAATAACCAAACAAACCATTTTGTCTCTGGTTCGAACTTTCTACCTCTGACAATACCCACTAATTTTCCCATTAAACATCATTTTTGCCCGTGTATCTCTGTTGGCAACCATCCCATCACCACATAAACTCCACCTAGAAGTGAGGGTCAAGGGAATAGTTTGTGAAATACAAAATATGTAGCTTACCAAGTCTCATTAAGATATTCTCCGAAACTGGGGTCCAAGCAAGAGCTTCTCCCTGTAGTCACATACTGTTGTACACAACCATCAATGCATCACTTATACATCATTCATTTCCTAGCATAGTACGCATATAGTCCCGTAGAGCTGTTCAGCTAATCATTATCATACACATGTCAAGAGTGCTTGTTGATGGCAGTGCATGAGCACTACAATAAGAGGAGATATATGTATGTAGTGGCCCAAGTATATGTGCAACTTGTGGATACCCATAGGCGAGTTCTGTTTGTCAGACTGCTTAGTATGGGCGTAATATAGCGCTGATTCTCTGTATATCAAAACACACTGTAACCTAGTTGATCCTGCCGCCACACGTCCTATACGCACCATTCCTGACAAAGACACTTGCCCTTAATCCCATTGATATATGTATACCAGGCACGTTATGCCGTTTTGTGAAAAACACAGGCGCATGAATGTTGCTAAATAGTACCCATCGTTATTGTGCCGTCACTGGTTATCCTTCACCGGGTTCGTTGCTGTGTATGTAAAGGGGACAGCTCGTAATACCCAAGTCACCTGCTGCTATGTGTATCAAACACTCAGGCGTGTCCTATATGGACGTCTGAATCCCTATGTAACAGAAGAACACTACACATCTGGGCCCAAACCCCGCGTTCTATAGCACCCTTAACACAGATCTGGAGTATAGGATGCCCTGCTTGCAGTTAAATACACTCACATTTTCAAGGGAAGTATGTCCCTCAGTCTTGCCGCTCACTGCCCTCTGAATGTGCAGTGAGAATAGGACACCACCCTTTTAAGGGGGAATGCCAATGGGGAGCTCGGTTGTGCCGCTCACGTGGCCCCCTGTAGGTTGGACGACTGCAGTCTTTCTAGTGATGACTCAATAGTCTCCGCCATCTTAGAACTAGTCCCCTGGGTTCTTGGTAACAGTCTATTATGCCCGAACTCTAATAATCTTGCCTCTATACTGTTGGGTTAGATTCATACATCATGTGTATGCTGATAGACCCAGCAGTTTCTGGCTGGCTGGGACTCATCAAAGCCAAACAGAATCTACCGCCCTAGATAGGATGAGTACGATACACTTGTCCGATAACCTGTGCCCACCCTTGGGTAGCTTGGCACAGAGCAGTCAGGCTTATCCTCAGGGTCAAAGTGTAAATTATTGGCACAACACCACCCTCACAACACACTGTGTACACTACAAAAAGACTCCACACCGTATGTATAAAACATTGGTCTTTGTATTGCACACACATTGAAATCAAAACGACATACACACTGGATATATGCATTACAGTTATATGCAATTGTTGAACTCTCCCATTAGCAGCAGAATTGTATCAACATATATGTAGTAGTCATAGGTATTCACCTGCCCGTTATCCCCTCAGCCTCATAAGCAACATAAACCTATGTGCGTACTTCCCCTAGGTGTTCACATTCAAAACAATCCCTCCCACAACAAAAGAGACAGAAATATATATGCAGGCTTTTCAGAAGTATTCCACTTTCCCACTAACACATTAGCATAGAACACAACTTTCCTAATATTGAATACCCTGTACAGTTGTAATGGTCAAGAAATCACAGGTTCTGACTACGCCTCGTGACCCAGCCCCTCAGCCACTCAAACTACACCAGCCAACGATATATGTTGCACCCACTGGCGACACTTTGATTAGATTGTCAGGACCACCTAAAGCGGAAGGAAGCAGTTACTTGGTTTCATCCCTCCAGATTAGGCCTTCAGGCACCCAGCGGCACCTTTACGAGTGCGGGATTACTATCTACCCTCGCAGGGAAAAGACTGTGACACCGGAAGCTGGCGTGCTTCCAAATTTGAGAAATGTTTCCCCTCAGGCATACGTGTGAGCTGCAGTTGCTCCAGGCAGCCAGCAGTGGGTGCACACAAGGCACAACGAGACCCCTCAAGTCCAATCACAATATTCTCAACAACAGAGTACCTTGTGGCGTGGGTCTGGAGAGAGGGAGCCCGCGACCTTGGATGGAGGCTGCGATGTCAGGCACTGCTGTCCTCCCAATCTGGAGGTCAGAGACAGTGTAGGCTTCAGCTCAGGTCCCTCGTATTCGGCAAACGTCCCCCAACACCCCTCGGACATCACACACTATGGAGTGCGAGCTAGTACGTTTCCAGTTGCAAGCACTGATCCCTTGGACTCGGCAAACTTCCCTACCACTCCTTGAACTCCTCACATTCCAGCACCCCAGGTGGTCCGCTGATCTTTACGAGCATACTCCTCAGTGTAATTACAGTGTACGTCAGGATGGTCCTAGTCCAGACTGACAATCATTTCCACCCATTTCTGCCGCACCCTGCACTGTCCTTACGATCTTGTGGAAACAGGGAGATCTTTTCTGTCCCTGGGATCCCGTGGACTGGAGGCCAGCCAACCGGCCCTTGGAGAGTGCTTAGATACCCAGGCCATGACAGTTGGCAATTAGCTGAAGGCCAGCAACATCCAGGCAAAATCCACCAAGTGACAGTCCCCTTCCTGGAGCACGACAAGCCCCAGGCCACAACAAGTCTGAGGATAATCCAGTTGCTGTCCCTCCTGCCCCAGTTTTTCCTTATGTTGATCTCCCAGCATCGAACCAGTGTAGTATGGTTCCAATCCCAAAAGCGCCTCTCTCTCTTGAGGGCACAGGCCCAGTAGTTATACCCACAATGGCCTGTGAAGATGAGATCAGTTGAAAAGGCCACCTGTGAAATGCACAGGCCCTCTCTAAATTGTGTCCTGTCTGCCATCCTACCCTGGGAGGCTTGATCCATATCTTTAGTGGAGCCAAGACCCTGGCCCTTGGAATGCAGGTCCCAATTCCACCCCCCTCGTATCCGTCTCAGGAAGGGCCCCCCGAATCAGAGGTCTGCAGTTTACTTTGAGCCCCTAGTTTATGGCCTTCTATCAGGAATGCAAAGATGTACCTGTCTGCCCAGCACCCAGTTGTGGATTTGAGACAGGCTGAGAGGCACACAGATCCACAAGCACAGAAATGCTCACTTTCCCAAAGTGGCATTTCCACATTAGTAATGTTGAATCCACTTGCACGACCAGAGAGGATTTGCCATTACTAACTCATCTATATAAAACACTATTCTGCTATTCATCTGCACATAGGAAATACTGTTTTTCACTGGTCCCCCATGTTAATCAATACGAGAAGCAGGTCCCACTGTACCAAAGACACCATCCGGTGCCATTCACTACCAGTGCATGTAGCGCACATGCCATGCCTCTTCCTGACACCACGCCCTGCCACCAGGGAGTACTCTGATGTAGCTAGAGACTTGCAGATCCTTGGCAAGTAGCTTTTTAAATACCAAGCCGAGTAACAGTAACTTGCACACACAGGCCCCGCCAGGGCAAACCTGTGGCACGTTTGAAGAGCTACCTCAGTGCGTGGCACAACCAGTGCTGCAGGCCCATGGAGGAGCATTTCAGTTACATGCCCTAGGTATATGCCTTACCCCTAGACAAGAGACTTAGAAGCTAACTCAAATCAGCCAATCATGTATACAGCAATCACCAGTATGTATATGACAAGCATAGCGCTTTGGCACTGAATGGCAATGTCAAAAGGGCTCAAAGTCCAAAGGCCAGCACATAGATCAGCGGAAAACCATGAGAGACAAAAGCAAAAAGTCAAGCGAAAGCACCCTAGAAAGGGCCATTTCCAACATACGCATATTACTATTCCTATTCATAAATGATTGTGGAACAGAATAAAAGGATTTGTTGCATATTGGAAGTGTCCACTCACTGCATGCCTATTATTATACGCCTAAGTATGTGGACTGAAGGCAATTCAACTGGTGCCAGGGAATATCATTGTTTAATTCAATTACATGGCTATGTATGTGATATATAATATCAACAAGAGAGAGAGGGAGAGGGTCACTCTTATTCCCCTAACGTATGAATTCAATAACAACAAAAGAGTGAGTAGAAAAGGGACGATGGGGAACGTAGCACGAGGAAAAACCTCTTATTTAAAAGAATCCTCACTCACCAACCTAGTTGGTGACATGCTTCATCATTGGGTTCCCACCAGAGAGGCCGAGTGCCTCCCTGGTGTGCTACGACGCCTGAATTACAGCGGAGCGGGTATTTTGTTGGGGTAGTGTCAGTGCAACAGTGAAGGTAGTGCAAGTTAAAAGATATCTGGTTTAATCCCAAATCAATTTTATTGGTGGAAAACCAGGTAACATTAAAAACAAGTGAAATGGACACTAAGTGCCTAGCTAAATTGACCAGGCGCATCCAAATTGGTTAAAAAGTGATCAATGGTCAACATGTTTCTGCTTATAATGTGTAATTTACAAAGCTTTCATCAGGACCAGGCCTCCACGGCGGTGTACACTCGCTAAGGTGTACCTAACCAGTGGAGGTATATGGATGGTAAAACTCACGGTTTTACCATAGGGCCTTCTGGGATTCCAAAAGCCAAAGAACTCTGTAAGAAAACACAAATACAACAGTTTTGTAAGTTCAGTGGTATTTCTTGCCAGGTATTCTGGAGGTCTAAAATGTTTAGGAAACCTCGTGCTATTAATTGCCACAACGTGATTGTATCACGTACACCTCTCAGTCAGGCAAACGTGTCAGACATACTGCCACTCCGTGTCTATTTGTCTCCGGAGGGGTCATTATTACTAGATAAATACTAGTAACATTTAACGCTTTACTTAGTGAGCGTAATAGAAGCATTCTCAATTATGCAACAAACTTGAAATATAGTGACAAACCAGTTAAAACGCGGATAAAGTGTGCACGCGTTTGTTAAAATCCAAAGGCAGATTTTCAAAACATGGAGAAATTAGGGCTTACGTGAAGAAACTACTAACTTCACGTCATGGGTCCGGGAGGGGGTTAGAGATGCTGGTGGAATCTATACAAGATAAAAGGAAGTAAGTTTCCAGAGAAACTCCGGTGAGTTACCGGTGGACCTCGTGTCAAAAGTAACAATCACCACCCCGAAACCTCCAAGCCTACTTACTTCCAAAACAGCACTCTCCCGCACACAACCTATCGGTGCCAAACCTCGGACCCGAATGTTACTACGATGTTTCAGCTGGAGAAAGAAATGCCGATTCTCAATCACGTGACCCGTGCGTGAACACCGAGCACGGTGCGTCCAGGACACGTGACTTCAAACACTAGACCGCAAAGGTCGGGACTTAAAGCGCTTAGTAATAAAGTTGTTATTTGCTTGAAACAACTCTGTACTGAAACGATATGAATTCTGAATGGCCAATTTAAGTAAACTTTGATAGAAATAAATAAAGTATGGGGCCAAATGGTACTTGTGAAACCAATACTAATGACACACGAGTATCGGAAAATATTAAAGACACTATACTCTAAAGCATAATAACCCTATTGAAATCTATATACATAGCAGATGATAATGGTATGGGCTAATCAACCATTAACTATGTATACAATCATTACACTATAAGTCAGTAACTTCCTAAAAGCGTGTCTAGAGGGCAATGGTGGTCCCAATTCAGACAGTGAGGACACAGGTAGGCATAAAGGTGAAGATGGGGAGTAACCCTCCATGCTCAAGGGAATGAGTCATTGATCAGGCATATAATCGAGTGATGTCAACGTTTCATTACTGAACCCCAAGGGATATTATCGTTAAGCCCTATCTTATGTGTAGAAAGGCGATAAATCCAACGTTGTTCCTTCTCAAAAAGCGCTTGCTGTATAGTAGGACCTTGCCTCAATTGCTCAATAATTGTCCAACTCAAATCATTTGTAGTGTGATTTTGCTGTAAAAATGATCAGTAAGTTTTGTAGTGTTTTTTCGGCATCGGATATTGCTCCTGTGCTCACATATTCGTTGTTTAATCTTACGCGTAGTCATACCCACATACCTGGAACCGCACGGGCAAGTAATCAAATAAACCACGTTTGTGGAATTGCAGTTGGTATGGGCCTTTTGTGACCATATTTTTCCAGTTTCAAGTTCCAGGTACTTGGTAGCGATAGTCAAATGGCACACGCTGCACGCCCCACATGGGAAATGACCCGTCACAGGAGGAAGTCCCCAGGCATTCAGGACTGAACGATTTTCTTCCCTTTCTGGTAAACTAGGCCGCGTATGTACTACGGTATCCTTAATGCTCCTTGCTCTTTTGAAAGAGAAGAGCGGTTTTTCCCACTTGTGATTATTACCTCCAGGATTCTCCAGTGCTTCCTAATTGATTTACTGACAGCATTAGAAGCCACATTGTACGTTGTAACGCATGTAAGTGGTATTTCCACTGAACTTCTGGGATTTTCCTCCAGAAGGGCTTCCTGTGTTGGTTCCTGGCCCTCTTGCAGCTTCTTTTTAAAATACTGTCGGGGTACCCCGCTTCTGGAGTTTGATTGTAAGGTCCTCTGCCTGGGATCTAAAATTCGTCAATTCGCTACAATTGCGTCTGAGGCGGAGGTATTGGCCGAAGTGGGAGGTTTTCCGCAGCGGTAGCGGGTGGAAGCTGGAAAAATGCAGCAAGTTGTTTTTTGCTGTCGGTTTGTGGTGTGTCTTGGTCTGCAGTTGATTCCCAACTTTCATGATAACTACATCCAGGAAGACCATCTCATCCTTCTTATAAGAGTAGGTGAATTTTAAGTTCGGATCGCATGTATTTATCCACCCAAAGAACTCCAAAAGGGCATCTTCAGTCCCATGCCAGATGATAAACACGTCGCCTATGTACCTCTTCCAAAAGGAAACAAAGGACGCGTAAGGATTACGTGCTGATAAGATGTATTTACACTCAAAATCGTACACATACAGCCCGGCTACACTTGGGGCAAATGTACTGCCCATCGAAGTGCCCGTAGACTGTAAATAAAGCTCTCCCTTATATTCAAAGTAATTCCTTTTCAAGGCGAGGTGGCACAAGCGATCACGAATTCCTTCGAGTTACAAAATCCCAGGGTGCTGTCTCCAAAACCTCTTTGAGAACCTTGATGGTGTGTCATCCTGCGGAATGCAGGTATAGAGGCTTTCGATATCTAATGAGACCAGGAAAGTAGATTCGTTGGTAATGTCAATATCCTGTAATAAGGATAATAAGTTTTTAGTGTCTTTAAGGTAAGTACTAGTTGCCTGGATCAAAGGTTTCAGAAAGAAATCGCAGTACCGCGACAAAGGTTCGAGGAGGGAGCCAATGCCCGACACAATTGGACGTCCTGGAGGGGGCATTCTGTTCTTATGCATTTTTGGCAGTGTGTAGAAGTATGGAATAACACCCCTGCTTGTTGTCAAAAAATCAGCTTCATGTTTGGTAATGTGTCCATTAGTTTCAGCCTCCTCTACCATGTCTGTAATCATAGATTTTAGGTGTGGAGTGGGATCCGTGTCAAGACGAGTGTAGTTGGCCTGGTCACTCAGAAGTCGTCTACACTCAGTATCATATGCCACCGCATCTTGAATCACAACACCACCCCCTTGTCTGCTGATTTTATGACAATGGTGGTGTTGGACTGTAATGATTGAAGTGCACGAAATTCTTCTGCACGCATGTTCTTGAAGACGACCGTCTCCTGAAAAGACTCAATATCATTAAACACAGCCTGTTCAAAGGCTGTGATTTCAGGTGGAACCGCATGAGGTGGAGGAGTAAAAGTTGATTTCAACCTTAGGCCTGAATCCCCAGTGGAGACCTGGGTACCATCCATGGTTTGTTTCTCAAAAAAACTCTTGAGTTTCAATTTGCGGAAAAAATCGGCCAGTTCACAATGTTCAATCGGCCAGTACAATTAACTGAGACACACTTCAGAAGAACACTCACGGGATACAAAAAGAGGCTGGATGAATTAAATAAGGAGGTTAATGAGTACAAAGATACCTTGACCCAGTCCAAGGCACATAACTTTCAGAAGGACCTTAAGCGGTTCTCATACACTAAAATTTATCCATATGCCAATCCCGATTATGTTCCTCCACCAAGGAACACATATAGTACAGATGGCTCAGATGACGATGCATCAACAACTAGTGGGTCAAGTGGGGACAGTTTCAAACCCAGTCACCGAGGGAGAGGTAGGAACAGAAGGCAACAATACCAGCAACCATGGCAACCTTTTCCGCTGGCTGGGGAGGGGTTTTCAGAATCCTTTCCAACCACCACAGTTCCAGCAGATGATGGGTTGGAATCCAAATTTTGTGCCACATCCACAATTCCAACAAAATATGTATCGCCCTCCTTTTTAGAGAGAGGCCGGAGAGGACGCGGCAAAAGAAGAGGTACGAACCAAGTGCACTGGGAACACGAAGTAGTGGGCGACAACACACGGAGCAAGGCGCGGGAGCAGCAAGCAGGCCCCAGCAACCAGAGAGTTTAATCACCAACCTCTCCTCTGTCGTCCTTACAGAAGATGAAAACTCAGTCTTAGAGAAGGGTTTAGGTTTTGTACCCACGGCACGCCTCGATCGTTTTAAGCTCCATTGTGAACTGGCCGATTTTTTCCGCAAATTGAAACTCAAGAGTTTTTTGAGAAACAAACCATGGATGGTACCCAGGTCTCCACTGGGGATTCAGGCCTAAGGTTGAAATCAACTTTTACTCCTCCACCTCATGCGGTTCCACCTGAAATCACAGCCTTTGAACAGGCTGTGTTTAATGATATTGAGTCTTTTCAGGAGACGGTCGTCTTCAAGAACATGCGTGCAGAAGAATTTCGTGCACTTCAATCATTACAGTCCAACACCACCATTGTCATAAAATCAGCAGACAAGGGGGTGGTGTTGTGATTCAAGATGCGGTGGCATATGATACTGAGTGTAGACGACTTCTGAGTGACCAGGCCAACTACACTCGTCTTGACACGGATCCCACTCCACACCTAAAATCTATGATTACAGACATGGTAGAGGAGGCTGAAACTAATGGACACATTACCAAACATGAAGCTGATTTTTTGACAACAAGCAGGGGTGTTATTCCATACTTCTACACACTGCCAAAAACGCATAAGAACAGAATGCCCCCTCCAGGACGTCCAATTGTGTCGGGCATTGGCTCCCTCCTCGAACCTTTGTCGCGGTACTGCGATTTCTTTCTGAAACCTTTGATCCAGGCAACTAGTACTTACCTTAAAGACACTAAAAACTTATTATCCTTATTACAGGATATTGACATTACCAACGAATCTACTTTCCTGGTCTCATTAGATATCGAAAGCCTCTATACCTGCATTCCGCAGGATGACACCATCAAGGTTCTCAAAGAGGTTTTGGAGACAGCACCCTGGGATTTTGTAACCCCGAAGGAATTCGTGATCGCTTGTGCCACCCTCGCCTTGAAAAGGAATTACTTTGAATATAAGGGAGAGCTTTATTTACAGTCTACGGGCACTTCGATGGGCAGTACATTTGCCCCAAGTGTAGCCGGGCTGTATGTGTACGATTTTGAGTGTAAATACATCTTATCAGCACGTAATCCTTACGCGTCCTTTGTTTCCTTTTGGAAGAGGTACATAGACGACGTGTTTATCATCTGGCATGGGACTGAAGATGCCCTTTTGGAGTTCTTTGGGTGGATAAATACATGCGATCCGAACTTAAAATTCACCTACTCTTATAAGAAGGATGAGATGGTCTTCCTGGATGTAGTTATCATGAAAGTTGGGAATCAACTGCAGACCAAGACACACCACAAACCGACAGCAAAAAACAACTTGCTGCATTTTTCCAGCTTCCACCCGCGACCGCTGCGGGAAAACCTCCCCTTCGGCCAATACCTCCGCCTCAGACGCAATTGTAGCGAATTGACGAATTTTAGATCCCAGGCAGAGGACCTTACAATCAAACTCCAGAAGCGGGGTACCCCGACAGTATTTTAAAAAGAAGCTGCAAGAGGGCCAGGAACCAACACAGGGAAGCCCTTCTGGAGGAAAATCCCAGAAGTTCAGTGGAAATACCACTTACATGCGTTACAACGTACAATGTGGCTTCTAATGCTGTCAGTAAATCAATTAGGAAGCACTGGAGAATCCTGGAGAGTAATAATCACAAGTGGGAAAAACCGCTCTTCTCTTTCAAAAGAGCAAGGAGCATTAAGGATACCGTAGTACATACGCGGCCTAGTTTACCAGAAAGGGAAGAAAATCGTTCAGTCCTGAATGCCTGGGGACTTCCTCCTGTGACGGGTCATTTCCCATGTGGGGCGTGCAGCGTGTGCCATTTGACTATCGCTACCAAGTACCTGGAACTTGAAACTGGAAAAATATGGTCACAAAAGGCCCATACCAACTGCAATTCCACAAACGTGGTTTATTTGATTACTTGCCCGTGCGGTTCCAGGTATGTGGGTATGACTACGCGTAAGATTAAACAACGAATATGTGAGCACAGGAGCAATATCCGATGCCGAAAAAACACTACAAAACTTACTGATCATTTTTTACAGCAAAATCACACTACAAATGATTTGAGTTGGACAATTATTGAGCAATTGAGGCAAGGTCCTACTATACAGCAAGCGCTTTTTGAGAAGGAACAACGTTGGATTTATCGCCTTTCTACACATAAGATAGGGCTTAACGATAATATCCCTTGGGGTTCAGTAATGAAACGTTGACATCACTCGATTATATGCCTGATCAATGACTCAGTCCCTTGAGCATGGAGGGTTACTCCCCATCTTCACCTTTATGCCTACCTGTGTCCTCACTGTCTGAATTGGGACCACCATTGCCCTCTAGACACGCTTTTAGGAAGTTACTGACTTATAGTGTAATGATTGTATACATAGTTAATGGTTGCTTAGCCCATACCATTATCATCTGCTATGTATATAGTTTTCAATAGGGTTATTATGCTTTAGAGTATAGTGTCTTTAATATTTTCCGATACTCGTGTGTCATTAGTATTGGTTTCACAAGTACCATTTGGCCCCATACTTTATTTATTTCTATCAAAGTTTACTTAAATTGGCCATTCAGAATTCATATCGTTTCAGTACAGAGTTGTTTCAAGCAAATAACAACTTTATTACTAAGCGCTTTAAGTCCCGACCTTTGCGGTCTAGTGTTTGAAGTCACGTGTCCTGGACGCACCGCGTTCGGTGGTTCACGCACGGGTCACGTGATTGAGAATCGGCATTTCTTTCTCCAGCTGAAACATCGTAGTAACATTCGGGTCCGAGGTTTGGCACCGATAGGTTGTGTGCGGGAGAGTGCTGTTTTGGAAGTAAGTAGGCTTGGAGGTTTCCGGGGTGGTGATTGTTACTTTTGACACGAGGTCCACCGGTAACTCACCGGAGTTTCTCTGGAAACTTACTTCCTTTTTATCTTGTATAGATTCCACCAGCATCTCTAACCCCTCCGGACCCATGACGTGAAGTTAGTAGTTTCTTCACGTAAGCCCTAATTTCTCCATGTTTTGAAAATCTGCCTTTGGATTTTAACAAACGCGTGCACACTTTATCCGCGTTTTTAACGGGTTTGTCACTATATTTCAAGTTTGTTGCATAATTGAGAATGCTTCTATTACGCTCACTAAGTAAAGCGTTAAATGTTACTAGTATTTATCTAGTAATAATGACCCCTCCGGAGACAAATAGACACGGAGTGGCAGTATGTCTGACACGTTTGCCTGACTGAGAGGTGTACGTGATACAATCACGCTGTGGCAATTAATAGCACGAGGTTTCCTAAACATTTTAGACCTCCAGAATACCTGGCAAGAAATACCACTGAACTTACAAAACTGTTGTATTTGTGTTTTCTTACAGAGTTCTTTGGCTTTTTGGAATCCCAGAAGGCCCTATGGTAAAACCGTGAGTTTTACCATCCATATACCTCCACTGGTTAGGGTACACCTTAGCGAGTGTACACGGCAGTGGAGGCCTGGTCCTGATGAAAGCTTTGTATATTACACATTATAAGCAGAAACATGTTGACCATTGATCACTTTTTAAACCAATTTGGATGCGCCTGGTCAATTTAGCTAGGCACTTAGTGTCCATTTCACTTGTTTTTAATGTTACCTGGTTTTCCACCAATAAAATTGATTTGGGATTAAACCAGATATCTTTTAACTTGCACTACCTTCACTGTTGCACTGACACTACCCCAACAAAATACCCCGCTCCGCTGTAATTCAGGCGTCGTAGCACACCAGGGAGGCACTCGGCCTCTCTGGTGGGAACCCAATGATGAAGCATGTCACCAACTAGGTTGGTGAGTGAGGGTTCTTTTAAATAAGAGGTTTTTCCTCGTGCTACGTTCCCCATCGTCCCTTTTCTACTCACTCTTTTGTTGTTATTGAATTCATACGTTAGGGGAATAAGAGTGACCCTCTCCCTCTCTCTCTTGTTGATATTATAGATTCAGCAGCGTACAGCTGCGAGAGTATTTTCTTTACCTACATTACTAGTGACCCCGTTTGGCAATAACATGGAGAACTTAGGCCTTTCATACTCTAAAGAAGAGGTTGATGCCCTTTTGGCAGATTCTTCCCTTTTCTCAGACCCCTCGATTGCTCAGACAATCTCTCAAACTACAGAGTGGGAGAAACTTACCGAGCAGAAAAGAAACCGTATCAGGACTATTTTACATGGTACGATACTCACTGAGTATCTACGGAACAATGTGGCACCAAAGGGCCTTTTGGTGACTAATGCCCCGCGCATTTTCTGGAAGATCCCCAGTTTAGAAAGGAATGGGCCCAGATCGCGTGGCATTGTACCCGCGACTGGCTGGTGCTTATAATAAAGACAGCTCTTCGTTTATCTGAAGCAATGTTAATAGAAATTCAATTAACTGAGACACACTTCAGAACAACACTCACGGGATACAAAAAGAGGCTGGATGAATTAAATAAGGAGGTTAATGAGTACAAAGATACCTTGACCCAGTCCAAGGCACATAACTTTCAGAAGGACCTTAAGCGGTTCTCATACACTAAAATTTATCCATATGCCAATCCCGATTATGTCCCTCCACCAAGGAACACATATAGTACAGATGGCTCAGATGACGATGCATCAACAACTAGTGGGTCAAGTGGGGACAGTTTCAAACCCAGTCACCGAGGGAGAGGTAGGAACAGAAGGCAACAATACCAGCAACCATGGCAACCTTTTCCGCTGGCTGGGGGAGGGGGTTTTCAGAATCCTTTCCAACCACCACAGTTCCAGCAGATGATGGGTTGGAATCCAAATTTTGTGCCACATCCACAATTCCAACAAAATATGTATCGGCCTCCTTTTTTAGAGAGAGGCCGGAGAGGACGCGGCAAAAGAAGAGGTACGAACCAAGTGCACTGGGAACACGAAGTAGTGGGCGACAACACACGGAGCAAGGCGCGGGAGCTGCAAGCAGGCCCCAGCAACCAGAGAGTTTAATCACCAACCTCTCCTCTGTCGTCCTTACAGAAGATGAAAACTCAGTCTTAGAGAAGGGTTTAGGTTTTGTACCCACGGCACGCCTCGATCGTTTTAAGTTCCATTGTGAACTGGCCGATTTTTCCGCAAATTGAAACTCAAGAGTTTTTTGAGAAACAAACCATGGATGGTACCCAGGTCTCCACTGGGGATTCAGGCCTAAGGTTGAAATCAACTTTTACTCCTCCACCTCATGCGGTTCCACCTGAAATCACAGCCTTTGAACAGGCTGTGTTTAATGATATTGAGTCTTTTCAGGAGACGGTCGTCTTCAAGAACATGCGTGCAGAAGAATTTCGTGCACTTCAATCATTACAGTCCAACACCACCATTGTCATAAAATCAGCAGACAAGGGGGTGGTGTTGTGATTCAAGATGCGGTGGCATATGATACTGAGTGTAGACGACTTCTGAGTGACCAGGCCAACTACACTCGTCTTGACACGGATCCCACTCCACACCTAAAATCTATGATTACAGACATGGTAGAGGAGGCTGAAACTAATGGACACATTACCAAACATGAAGCTGATTTTTTGACAACAAGCAGGGGTGTTATTCCATACTTCTACACACTGCCAAAACGCATAAGAACAGAATGCCCCCTCCAGGACGTCCAATTGTGTCGGGCATTGGCTCCCTCCTCGAACCTTTGTCGCGGTACTGCGATTTCTTTCTGAAACCTTTGATCCAGGCAACTAGTACTTACCTTAAAGACACTAAAAACTTATTATCCTTATTACAGGATATTGACATTACCAACGAATCTACTTTCCTGGTCTCATTAGATATCGAAAGCCTCTATACCTGCATTCCGCATGAGATGACACCATCAAGGTTCTCAAAGAGGTTTTGGAGACAGCACCCTGGGATTTTGTAACCCCGAAGGAATTCGTGATCGCTTGTGCCACCCTCGCCTTGAAAAGGAATTACTTTGAATATAAGGGAGAGCTTTATTTACAGTCTACGGGCACTTCGATGGGCAGTACATTTGCCCCAAGTGTAGCCGGGCTGTATGTGTACGATTTTGAGTGTAAATACATCTTATCAGCACGTAATCCTTACGCGTCCTTTGTTTCCTTTTGGAAGAGGTACATAGACGACGTGTTTATCATCTGGCATGGGACTGAAGATGCCCTTTTGGAGTTCTTTGGGTGGATAAATACATGCGATCCGAACTTAAAATTCACCTACTCTTATAAGAAGGATGAGATGGTCTTCCTGGATGTAGTTATCATGAAAGTTGGGAATCAACTGCAGACCAAGACACACCACAAACCGACAGCAAAAAACAACTTGCTGCATTTTTCCAGCTTCCACCCGCGACCGCTGCGGGAAAACCTCCCGTTCGGCCAATACCTCCGCCTCAGACGCAATTGTAGCGAATTGGCGAATTTTAGATCCCAGGCAGAGGACCTTACAATCAAACTCCAGAAGCGGGGTACCCCGACAGTATTTTAAAAAGAAGCTGCAAGAGGGCCAGGAACCAACACAGGAAGCCCTTCTGGAGGAAAATCCCAGAAGTTCAGTGGAAATACCACTTACATGCGTTACAACGTACAATGTGGCTTCTAATGCTGTCAGTAAATCAATTAGGAAGCACTGGAGAATCCTGGAGAGTAATAATCACAAGTGGGAAAAACCGCTCTTCTCTTTCAAAAGAGCAAGGAGCATTAAGGATACCGTAGTACATACGCGGCCTAGTTTACCAGAAAGGGAAGAAAATCGTTCAGTCCTGAATGCCTGGGGACTTCCTCCTGTGACGGGTCATTTCCCATGTGGGCGTGCAGCGTGTGCCATTTGACTATCGCTACCAAGTACCTGGAACTTGAAACTGGAAAAATATGGTCACAAAAGGCCCATACCAACTGCAATTCCACAAACGTGGTTTATTTGATTACTTGCCCGTGCGGTTCCAGGTATGTGGGTATGACTACGCGTAAGATTAAACAACGAATATGTGAGCACAGGAGCAATATCCGATGCCGAAAAACACTACAAAACTTACTGATCATTTTTTACAGCAAAATCACACTACAAATGATTTGAGTTGGACAATTATTGAGCAATTGAGGCAAGGTCCTACTATACAGCAAGCGCTTTTTGAGAAGGAACAACGTTGGATTTATCGCCTTTCTACACATAAGATAGGGCTTAACGATAATATCCCTTGGGGTTCAGTAATGAAACGTTGACATCACTCGATTATAGTTAGCCTGACTCAATGACTCCAGTCCCTTGAGCATGGAGGGTTACTCCATCTTCATCATTCACCTTTATGCCTACCTGTGTCCTCACTGTCTGAATTGGGACCATCATTGCCCTCTAGACACGCTTTCAGGAAGTTACTGACTTATAGTGTAATGATTGTATACATAGTTAATGGTTGATTAGCCCATACCATTATCATCTGCTATGTATATAGATTTCAATAGGGTTATTATGCTTTAGAGTATAGTGTCTTTAATATTTTCCGATACTCGTGTGTCATTAGTATTGGTTTCACAAGTACCATTTGGCCCCATACTTTATTTATTTCTATCAAAGTTTACTTAAATTGGCCATTCAGAATTCATATCGTTTCAGTACAGAGTTGTTTCAAGCAAATAACAACTTTATTACTAAGCGCTTTAAGTCCCGACCTTTGCGGTCTAGTGTTTGAAGTCACGTGTCCTGGACGCACCGCGTTCGGTGGTTCACGCACGGGTCACGTGATTGAGAATCGGCATTTCTTTCTCCAGCTGAAACATCGTAGTAACATTCGGGTCCGAGGTTTGGCACCGATAGGTTGTGTGCGGGAGAGTGCTGTTTTGGAAGTAAGTAGGCTGGGAGGTTTCCGGGGTGGTGATTGTTACTTTTGACACGAGGTCCACCGGTAACTCACCGGAGTTTCTCTGGAAACTTACTTCCTTTTTATCTTGTATAGATTCCACCAGCATCTCTAACCCCCTCCCGGACCCATGACGTGAAGTTAGTAGTTTCTTCACGTAAGCCCTAATTTCTCCATGTTTTGAAAATCTGCCTTTGGATTTTAACAAACGCGTGCACACTTTATCCGCGTTTTTAACGGGTTTGTCACTATATTTCAAGTTTGTTGCATAATTGAGAATGCTTCTATTACGCTCACTAAGTAAAGCGTTAAATGTTACTAGTATTTATCTAGTAATAATGACCCCTCCGGAGACAAATAGACACGGAGTGGCAGTATGTCTGACACGTTTGCCTGACTGAGAGGTGTACGTGATACAATCACGCTGTGGCAATTAATAGCACGAGGTTTCCTAAACATTTTAGACCTCCAGAATACCTGGCAAGAAATACCACTGAACTTACAAAACTGTTGTATTTGTGTTTTCTTACAGAGTTCTTTGGCTTTTTGGAATCCCAGAAGGCCCTATGGTAAAACCGTGAGTTTTACCATCCATATACCTCCACTGGTTAGGGTACACCTTAGCGAGTGTACACCGCCGTGGAGGCCTGGTCCTGATGAAAGCTTTGTATATTGCACATTATAAGCAGAAACATGTTGACCATTGATCACTTTTTAACCAATTTGGATGCGCCTGGTCAATTTAGCTAGGCACTTGAGTGTCCATTTCACTTGTTTTTAATGTTACCTGGTTTTCCACCAATAAAATTGATTTGGGATTAAACCAGATATCTTTTAACTTGCACTACCTTCACTGTTGCACTGACACTACCCCAACAAAATACCCGCTCCGCTGTAATTCAGGCGTCGTAGCACACCAGGGAGGCACTCGGCCTCTCTGGTGGGAACCCAATGATGAAGCATGTCACCAACTAGGTTGGTGAGTGAGGGTTCTTTTAAATAAGAGGTTTTTCCTCATGCTACGTTCCCCATCGTCCCTTTTCTACTCACTCTTTTGTTGTTATTGAATATGTATGTGATATATCCATTTTTGTTTGCATATCAGCAGGAAGCTTTTTACATCTTTAACATTTTGAGGGATTTAGGATTGTCCAACACAGTCCATTCCCTCTAGTCCACATACTTAGGAGCATAATAATAGGCACATAGTGATTGGACACTTCCATTATACAACAAGTTATTTTATTCTGTTCCACAATCATTTGTGAATAGGAGTCTAACCCAACAGTATAGATGCCAGATTATTGGAGTTTGGGCATAACAGACGGTTACCAAGAGCCCCGGGAACTAGTTCTAAGATAGTGGCGACTATTGAGTCATTCCTAGAAAGGCGGCAGTGGTCCAACCTACAGGGTGCCATGTGATTGGCACATCCGAGCTCCCCACTGGCGTTCCCTTTAAAAGGGCGGTGCCCATATTCTCACTGCACCTTCGGAGGGCAGTGAGCGGTAAGACTGAGCGGCGTCCGTCCCTTGAAAATGTGAGTGTATTTAACTGCATGTGGGGCGTCCTATACCCCTGATCTGTATTACGGTTCCTACGGAACGGAGGAGGGTTGGGCTCAGACAGGTAGTGTCCTTCTGTTATATAGGAATTCAGACGTCTACATAGGACACGCCTGTGTGTTTCCCAGAAGTACCGAGGTACGCTTGATACACATAGTGGCAGGTGCCTTGAGTATAACGAGCCGTCCCATTTACATACACAACAACGAACCCGGTGAAGAATAACTGGTGATGGCACAATAACGATGGGTACTATTTAGTAACATTCATGCTCCTGTGTTTTTCAGAAAATGCTATAACACACTAGGCATATAGATATCAATGGGACTATGGGCATGTGTCGTTTTGTCAGGAATGGTGCTTATAGGGCTTGCGGCTGCAGGATTAACCAGGTTACAGCGTGTTTTGATAAACAGAGAATCAGCACTATAGTACACACATACTAAGCAGTCTGATGAACAGTACTCACCTAAGTGTATCCGCAAGTCAGACTTATACTATGGCCACTACGTACATATATCTCCTTTTACTGCAGTGCCCATGCACCACCAATTACAAGCACTCTTGGCATTGGTACAATAATATTAGTTGAACAGCTCTACGGGGCTATATGTGTATTATACTATGAAATGAATGATGTATATGTGATGCATTGATGGTTGCGCAACACATGCTTTTACTCCATACAATTGTGTGTGACTACAGGGAGATGCTCCAGCTTGCACCCCAGTTTTAGAGCTGAGAATATCTTCATGAGACTTGGTAAGCTGCATATTTTGCATTCCACAAACTATTCACTTGACCCTTACTTCGGGGTGGTGTTTATGTGCTGATGGGATGCTCGCCAACAGACCTATGCGGGCAATAAAGATTTTTTAATGGGAAAATTAATGGGTATTGTCAGAGAGAAAGTTTGAACCAGAGACAAATGGATTCTGACTCTTTGTTTTGTTATTTATTGCACCCTGATTTAGAAAATGACAATTGTTTTATTCATATTTTTATCATTTCAGTATCACTCCAACTGTGGTTACGTAGGAGTGACAAGTGAGGTCACTGCATGTTGGAAAATTTACTTGCACCCACTTTTGACTAAATAAAAGGGGTGGATAAAAGTGTGGGATCTTTAGTCCTAAGGATGGGCGAATGACCCAGTTGGGTGATGGATACCGGCCGAAACATGTTGACGAGATAGCAGATAGTTGGGATGAAGGGGCCCTAATATACCCACTTCATCACCATTATTCATTTTAATCCTATACGGGGGCCCAATATTAAAGAGGAACAGAGACACCCCCAAGGTAGTTTTAATTAGATCATTTTCTGCACAGTAGATCCCTCTATTTATGTATGCATTGTCTTCCCCATTATCCTTTGTTCCGTCCCCAGCGTTGGTCGGCGCAGGGATGAGTGAGTGAGGGTATTTTCAAAGAGTCTTGCGATTTTCCTGTGAGAGATTTTTGTTCTGATATAGAATTTCCTTGTCTCCTTTTCCTTTTTCTGTGTATGTGTAGGGATATATTATGTTGTCTGTGCACAACTGTGATACATGCCTACATAGGTGCCAGGCATACTTATTATTCCCAAGAATAAATTGGTTAAATAAACCACAGGCTCTATCAGGGTCAGACTGGGACAAAAATTAGGTCCGCACACCAAAGTAAAAGAGGCCCCCATTAGCGAATCAGATAGCTAAAAAAGTGGTCCACACTGACAAATCGGGCAGTTTTCAGCATGTAAAGACACACATGAATGCATTTTGTGCATGTTGCAGGCATTGTTTGTTTTAATATAATGGAAATCAACAGTAAAACTGTAAAAATCAGCCCACCAGACCATAAAACAGGCCCACAAACAAGCAAAAAAACGGCCCACACACTGACCTGTCAGACAAGTCCATCAGGTACCTGTATAGGCGAGTCCGATCCTGGGCTCTACAGATAATTCTGAAAGTCAAATATTTGAAAACAGCAAGTGCTATGCACGGCTGGACTGGGAACCACATGCAGCCTGACAATTTTTTCAGATCAGCCTCCCATTAATAGGTTGAGAAACGGAGTCCAGCCACTCGAAGGGAAGTTTTTTCAGGGGCCAGGGTAGGTATTTTTTCCACAAACATTTTTATTTTTTAAAAACGGAAAATTATGCATTTTAAAGCACATTTTTAATTATATATTCACATGCCATAACATATAAGGCATAGTAAGTGATGGTCTTACAGTGGACCATGATACCGTGGGAGATATTTACAATGAAATGGCGCGGCGCCGCATGCAATTTTGATGTGCCAAGCTGCGTCATTTCAAAAACATACGGCGCACCCTTGTGCTCTCTCCTGCGCTAAAAGAGCAGCTGTGCGCCAACGCAGGCATGCAAGCATTGCAGGGATGACTGTGTTTGTGCAGCAAGGGGCAACTTCCTGCACAAAAACAGTCATTAATGGCGTTTTGCTCCTTCTATGTGTGTTGCAAAATGTAGCACACATAGAAAGAGCAAAAAACAAGGAGAAATAAAAGTATTTCTCCTCGTTGCGCCACTTTAACGCCTCCCCTTGAAAGGCGTTTTTGGTGCTGCCTCAAATTTACCAATCCTTGTTAATCCAGGGCAGTGTCAAAAAGCCATGGGTGTTGCGTGGAAACACCCACAGCAACAACCATGACACGCCCTTTGACGTAGAATACTGCGTGAAAAAGGGCCATATTTACAAGGACGTGTAAAGCCACGCAAAGTGGCTCTGTGTGGACTTGTAAATATTGGCCAGCACACAGCGCCACAGGAGCGTAAAAAAAAGTGCTGCTCCGGTGGCGCTAGGGGCTTGTAAATATGCCCCCAACATTTTAGCAGGACCGTTATTTCTTTGCTAGCATAGTAAGTAGGTAAAACGTTCCCTGAAGCAGACAGCATGAATTTATTCTATTAGATTGAAACCCGTTGCCAAGGGTTGCACACGTCAAAAGCGAGGGTCAAAAACGAGGAAGGCCTATAGGGTTAAAAACACACAGAGTGAGGAACCCTTAACCCCAGTTTGAGAAAATCCACAATCTGTTTGATAAACACCACACAGCGCCACACAGATAAAAGCTAACAATTATTGAAAACAAAAGATTAAGGTTGTGACCCTCCCTCGATATCTCAGCATAACATGCGCCCTCTCTCTGACGTGACTCAAAATTGTTCTTTTTGCACCCGAACCTGAAAGTAATTCTACTGAAGATTATTTCCCATGAATGATGCTTTTGGCTCGTGGCCAGTCATTTGTAAATAATCTTGCTAATTTCAGTAAGTGCACTGTGAAGGGATATATAAAAGAGCCAAACATTCTAAACTTGTCCTGAGAATGATCTTCATTCTGAACTGGAATTTGGTATTGTACTTTTCACATGAGGACTTGGAACGCCCTCTGCTGGCATCTTTTTGTATTGTATTGTTGTTTACCCACAAGAAATGAAGATACACAATAAAGCAAGGAAGGGCACTGTAAGAAATCAGTGTCCACCGCGATGGGATTGTTTTTTTAAATCCTCATCTTGAGAAAAATGAAACAATTAACATCGAATAAAGCGTTCAGAGCTTCTGCGTCTCATAGCTTTGGCCATTACCATTTCTATAGCGATCAAACACGAATTGAATTTTTATCAGTTTATGTTTCGGGGTAGTTAATTACCTAATATATTGTTGTTACGTCCTTGTGAATAAGAGTTACTGTCTGCACGTGCAAGCAACAATGGCTGTTAATTTCCCTCTCCAAAGCATGGGCCCGAACCGCAGGGTTGAGTTAACTAGGCTAGGTCCACTGACATCGGGTGTCAACGTAGGACCAAATTATGCAGCAGCAGTGGCTAAATTATGTGGCAAAAAGTAATAGTATTGCTCCATTATTTTGTAATTTTTATACATGTAATCTCAATGGTTTCATCCCATTAGCACCGTTTAACACATCAATTAGCAACAGAAACACGCCCTGCTGAGTTTTTAGTAACTTTTGATCCATTTGAGCAAGAGGCAATGCATCAGATGCTGGCTTATGTGGCAAATACAGCAAATCCATAAATATGAGCCATAAAATGACTTAATCACAGTGGACCCGACTATCAGTCAGCAGTTTGGAAGCACCTTGCCTTAGTAGTAGGAGGCATGCTGCTTTTTTCAAGCACCTCCACCCCAAACAGCCACTTACTTCGAATAACAGGGTATGCTCAACGTTGAGGAGGTGGAGCTAATACAGGCACACAGAAAGTGCCACTTACTGCAGCGACAGAAGAGGGGTTACAAATGGCAATCATTGGAAGAGTATAATAGCCAACAACAGTAAAAGAAACATGTAAATTGGAAGGCAACTTTTTTTCTTAAAAAACGACGAGTACATTCACACACAATATATTTCATGAAACTTTAGAGAGGCGAGACAGCCTATTTAAGAACCACAAGTCAACTGAACAGTATCATTAATACTTGATAATAACGTGATAATCCTTGGATTATTTATCAGTGGTCTTTATTACATTGGGCCTTAATTCTTTTATTAACAATATATTTTAGCTTTTAACCCAATATTTTAGAACATAAAGACCTGACCTTTCAACCAGATGTTTTGTTGGTACTTCAAGCACTGCCACACAGTTATAGACATACACTGTGAAGTTGGTAAGGATGGGTTGAAACACATACTGTGATAATAAAGAGCAGGACTTAGTGCAATGAAGGATGCCAGCACCTAATCAGAGCATTGCCACAGCGTCTCCTTTTCTCATTACAGTCCTGACAGTCTGTGGGCATGAGAAGTAGTGCCAAGTCTTCTACTAGCATCCCCTGCTAGACACTCTAGGGCTATAAACCAGCCATCAGCCATACCTCTAAGGAAAATGAAACGCTATTAGAAAGCCAGCCCCACAGCAGGCAAAAAAGGACACTCGCAGACTAATAAACTGGCTCAAAAAAGTGGCTAAAGCTCAAGACACCAGAAAGATAAAACAAACAAATGCAGGAAAACTGGGAGACATACAGAACATCCCAAAATTCTACATAACCAAAAATATTGTAGGGTACAACTGCAAATTCCCCTGACATAAAAAAGGATCTCTATAACCAGCATAGTAACCTAGGAAAAACAGAGACAGAATACAGTCGCCTAGGTTGTCTCACCCAAAAGATTAGCTGGACCACTCAACATCCACGTTTATGAGGAACTTGAATCATACTGGATGTTGGACCTGGCCCTTTTTGCAGGGTCATCCCCAACATTTTTGCCTTCTTCCTCCTATTTTTTCTGACCTGTTTTTGCTGGTTTTAGGACTCTGGGCACTTTACCACTGCTGACCAGTGCTAAAGTGCAAGTGCTCCCTGTGTAAATTGTATTGGTGATTCGTTTATCCATGATTGGCATATTTGATTTACAGGTACTCCCTGGTAAAGTGCACCAGGTGTGCCCAGGGCCTGTAAATCAAACACTACTGGTGGGCCTGCTGCACGGATTGTGCATAGCCACATGAGTAGCCCTGCAAACATGTCTCGGACCTGCCACTGAAGTGTCTGTGAGTGCAATTTTAAACTGCCATTTCGACCTGGCAAATGAACATACTTGCCAGGCATAAACCTTCCCTCTTACTACATGCACGCCACCCCTAAGGTAGGCCCAAGGTAGCCCCATGGGCAGAGTGCAGTGTATTTAAAAGGTATGACGTGCTGTTGTGTTCTACATGTTTTAATATTGAAATACTGCTAATTTCGTTTTTCACTATTGCAAGGACTATCTCTTCCATAGGGTAACATAGAGATTGCCTTGAAATATCTTTTAAGTGTAATTTCCCATTGGGAGCAGATAGAGATTTGGAGTTTGGGGTCTCTGAACTCACAATTTAAAAGTACACCTTTTGATGAAGTTGTTTTTTTAATTGTGTGTTTGAAAATGTCACTTTTAGAAAGTGGGCATTTTCTTGCTTATCCATTCTGTGCCTCTGCCTGTCTGTAGAATCCCCGTCTGGGATAGGTTGCCAGTGGAGCTCTTGTCCATTCACTCTAGACAGTCACACAAAAGGAGCAGAGGTGTGCCTTGCATATCCCGATGGGCCATCACCCGGCTGATGGGCCTTCCTGAGCTAGAGTGGTGGGAGGAGTTGTCACTGACGCCTGAATAGGGCTATGCCTGTCCTCACACAAAGCTGTCTCCACCCCCTGTAGTGTGTCTGGAGCCAGGTCAGGGAAAGGCAGGGTCTTGTGCACTACAAAGACTTTCCTTAGAAGTTTGCCTACTTCAAAGGCGGAAATTTGTATAAGTACTGTAGCTGTGACACCATAACTTTAGAACACTTCTGGACTAAAGGACATTCTGCCAGGAAGAAGAACTGGATGCTGTGGGAGGAACTGACACTCTGCCTGTTGCATTGTGTGCTGGCCTGCTGCTTGCTGTTTCTGTCCTGGGAGTGATAGGACTGGACTTTGCTTTCTGAATCCTGCTTCCAAGGTTCTCCAAGGGCTTGTGCGTGCTTGCCTCCTGTTAAGAAGTCTCAGGGCCGGGGGCATGGCTAGCGCCCGAAGAAGATGGCGGCACTCCCGTGACTCGCTTGAGGAGTCGGGGACATCTAAGGGATTTTATCGGGACGCTTGTGTCTGGAAATACTAGAAAATGCTCCAACGCGAATCGGAAGATAACTCCTGAACAACAGGTGAATTCCGAATGCTTTCCGACGCGCGTTGACCTTCTTTCACCTCATACGCTCTCAGCGATTCTATCGGCAGCCGCCATTTCGTGTTTGGCTGAGCGCTGAGGTGAAATGCTTTCATCACGCGCTTCGTTCTCCAAAGCCTACGCGCATCTATTTAAACCAGGACTATAAGAATATAATCGGCTTCTGAGAGCTTTGAAATTTGAGGAAGCTTTTGACTTTAATATTAAGTGCAATAACCCTCTTTTGCCATCCATTGCATATTTATAGTCTCAACAGTAAGCGCCATCTCCAGTTTACACGCGCGCTGAAAGGAAACGCTTTCCTCATGCGTCTCACTCTCCAAAATTTGCATTAACTCACTCCTGCCTGGAAATAAATCAGCAAATGTAGAAATATATGGGCTCCATAATGATGCATTTCTTGTCTTCATTTTAATATGCACCACCCTTTTCCCTCTTTCACTGTATTGGCAACAGTTATATTGGTGACTGCCATTTCAAAGCTGACTGTGTGCTAAGTGAAGTCGCTTCATTGTGTGTTTTGCCTTCAGAGCTTCGTATTGTCACATTTATGTACCTCACAGAAGCTCATTTTAAAACGAGTGTACTCTTTATACTATCAATAGCTGAACTACTCATCTAAGTGATATATTGTGAACTTCCATAACCTTTTAAGTACAATCCCTGGCTCTTTTACTTACATGGGCAGACTAAAGAAAGTTTCCCCACTGCAAACATCCTTAAGCCACACGTTTATTGTCCGTTCAAAGCTACGTGCCCATTCTACACAAATGGAGGACTCTGGGGTCTCATCACCCAAAACAGCTACTTCTGCAGCTAATGTTAACAGTTCTTCCACACTTAACAAAGCACCTACTAAACGTCTGAAAAAAGACCCCCCCTCTCCTCCGAAGCACTACTCATCTGTATCCATGGATCTTCTCCTTGAGGAAATACGGGCCTTGCGCCCCTTTGTCGAAGAGACTAACACCAAAATACAAACTCTTACAGATGGTTGGGAAAAATTGGAAGGAAGAATTGCCAAAGTTGAACAAAATGTTGACTCTCTTAATGCATCTTGTTCTAAAGTCGACGTTCTTCATTCCCAAATTACCTCTCTACAAAAGCAAGTCGAAGGCCTTGAAAATAGGAATAGGCGAAACAACCTCCGCATTTATGGCCTATCGGAAGGCACAGAAGGGCCCGACCCTATCTCCTTTTTTAAGAGATTCCTACCGACACTACTAAATTTACCAGAAGACACCACTCTCAATATACAACGTGCCCATAGACTGGGGCCACCACATCCAGCATCCTCAGCTACAAAACGACCAAGAGGTGTCATATTATATTTTCTGGAGTACACAGATCTTCTCAAGGTATTGTCAGCAGTTAGGCTCATGAAGCGCATCTCATTCTCTGCGTCACCAATTGTTTTTTTCACAAGACTATGCCAAATCTACAGCTGACAGACGCAAAGAGTTCCTTGCTTTACGACCAACGCTACGTTCTATTGGAGCAAGATTTGGATTATTTCACCCCTGCTTGTTCAAGGTTACTCTTAACAATAACACCATGACATATGAGGATCCAATAAAATTGAAGAGTTTCCTCAACTCACAATATCCAGAACGGATGGACACTTCCAGTACTCGCTTCAAATAACCTTCCTTATACTGTTCGCCTATACTAATTTCAGGTTTTCAATGTACTGCTTATATTTTAAGAGTATAGAATAGTTCTCCTCGCAGTATATTGGTTTGGTTGTTTTTATTAACTTTTCCATTTCAGGTTGTATTTTTATATCATATATTTCAAGGTCTCAAAAGTTATATTTTATCTTGAACGAAGGTATTAACTCTCTTTTCATCCCTACAGGATCCAACCTCATGCTCCTGATTTGTGCGTCTTATGTGTTGTCTATATCCCGAAGTCTCCCCTGCCTCACCTCGTGGAGTCCGGATGTGTCATCGTTCTATGTGGTCTTCCCACCCCCCACCTTTCCACTGTTTTGACTTATACATAGGTATGTTTTTTCTTCTTCTACTATTTCTTACAGCTTTCAATTGCTCTTCTGTATTCTCTTTTCCTTCTTTCTATCTTCCATGTGCTTACCATATGCCTTTCTCCCTTTTCTCATTTCTTCTTTTTTCTTCTTTTTTCTTCTCATTCTTATTTTTTTCAAACGGTTTCTATATTTCTCATCTTCATACTCAATATAAAGATTGTTCGAACAGTCCTACTGATTGGTATAATTCTAGACTTCGTACTTATTATAAAATTTACTCTATTGACTTTTACAATTCATATTTTTGTATTTATTACACGCCTTATATCTCGTTCATGCATTTACCAAATGTTTTTCATAATGTTTAACCCTGTATTTACTATGTTCTCTATCTGGAAATATTTATGCTATGAATGGTTCAATTGAATTTTCATTTTACTTGATTAATATTTGTCCCTAAAAATCGTCACTTGGAATGTCAGAGGCTTAAATTCTCCTATTAAAAGACAGCGAGTCCTCTCCCACTTATCTAAAATGGATGTTAACATAGCTATGTTACAGAAGACACATCTCACTGAAAACGAATCATTAAAGCTTAAGAGAAATTGGGTAGGTGAAATCTTTTTCTCACCGGGAGATGGTAAAAGAAATGGTGTCACAACCCTATGTCATAAAGCACTGAACGCCAAACTCATCTCACAGGAATCAGACAACGAGGGTAGGTGGTTGCTTACCAATCTTTTGATAGGGAAAACCATTATATCCTTATTTAACATATACGCTCCTACCACTGGTGATGTCTCCTTCTGGACCCACATATCCAAACTACTCTTACATCACCCCACAGAGACTCTCATCTTTGCAGGCGATTGCAATCAAGTAATGGACCCCTTCCTTGATCAGAGTTCGAAGGTTTCCTTCATCCCAAACAAATCGCACAAAGCTTTTCTGCAAACTATAGAACAGAGAAATTTGATTGACGCCTGGAGACTTTGCAACCCAACGTTGAGAGAATACTCCTTTTTTTCTCCCCCACATCAGACACAATCCAGAATTGATCATATTTTCATCACACGCAATGTTTCTGAATCTCTGCTCTCAGCAGATATAGGTCCCATCCTCATCTCTGACCATGCTCCCGTTATGATCCAACTAGATATCCTTCAACAATCTACGGCCCCGAAAAAATGGCGTTTCAATAACTCCTTACTTCTAGATCCCAACTTTAATGCTTCTTTTACCACTTTTATCCATGAATTTTTTCAAACCAATCAAACTGGCGAGCTTCCATTTTATACAATCTGGGATGCCTTTAAAGCTACCGCCCGAGATTTTATTATTAGGTATTCGTCAAATAAACGCAAATCTTTTAAAATAATCCACAACACTCTTCTTACTAAAATCAAAACACTAGAACATGCATTCTACACCTCTAAAACAAAGGCCAGCCTGGAAGATCTTATAAATGCAAAGATAGCTTTTAATAAATCTTCGACTGAGAGTGCCTATCTATTTTTATTGAAGACGAGCGCGAAATATTATGGCGGCCAAAATAAATCGGGCAAGTTATTAGCCAATTATCTCAAGATTAAGCAAAACAGGCTTCACATTGACTCCATAATAGCTGATAATTAAACACCAAAGCATAAAGATTCCGAAATTCTTCAGGATTTTTTCAATTTTTATGAATCTCTTTACACACCAGAAATCATACCTTCGGATACAGCTATTCTTCAATACTTTTCCAATATCCAGAAATGTGATACTCCCCTTTCTAGTTTAGACACTTTGGAATCCGACATTACGCAAGACGAACTACTCGCTGCACTTAAGACTCTCAAAAAAGATAAAGCTCCAGGTCCTGATGGATTTACAGTGGAATTTTTCTTACACTTCGCCCAATTGCTTACTCCTTACTTACACACTCTCATCTCCTCATTCACTTCTTCTTGTAACTCATCAGGTTCATTTTTAGAGGCATTGATATGCTTAATACCGAAAGATGGTAAGGACTCCAGATATTGTAAAAATTATAGACCCATCTCGTTAGTTAATGTTGATTACAATTTTTTTTCGAAAGCATTAGCTATACGATTAGAACCACATCTTCCTCTGCTGCTTGGTAAGGAGCAATAAGGCTTTGTCAAAGATCGTAGAATCACAGATAACACAAGATTGTTCTTCAGCATCTTATCTAGGATGTCCCACCACTCAGACTCGCTAGCTGCAATTGCCCTTGATGCGGAGAAAGCCTTCGATAGAGTCTCATGGCCATTTATTTTTTATACTCTTAAATGGTTCGGCTTTGGCCCAAAAATTATTTCCTTGATTGCTTTATTATATTCAGAACCTAAAGCAGCCATCTCCACCAATGGTCTTGTATCTTCTTACTTCACTCTTCACAGAGGTGTTCGCCAAGGCTGCCCTTTATCTCCTTTTCTTTTTAATTTAGCGTTAGAACCTTTTCTTTCCCGATTGAGACAGAATCAATCCATTACAGGTTTTAAATCCGAATCCCAACACATCAAATTAGCAGCATATGCTGATGATATATTGGTCTTCCTTTCTCAGCCACAATCCTCACTCCCTGCATTTTTACAGGAGGTTGAAGCTTACGGTTTAGTATCAGGATATAAATTAAATACTGACAAATGTGAGATTATGCCCTTAACCAAATACACGTTTAAGGAAGACTTTCAGATCTCCAAATTCACATGGAATTCCAAACATATAAAATATCTTGGACTTTGGTTTTCTCCCTCCATAGTCACATCTATATCTCTCAACTTAGACAAATGTATAGATAAATTAAAAACACTCACTGCAAGATGGCATCCGCTTCATCTCTCTTGGTGGGGTCGTTTAGACACCATCAAAATGATGCTCACCCCTATAATCCTCTATATCATTTCTAATATACCGTTACCCGTACCAGCCAAATACTTTCACAAGATTAATTCTTTATTGGGAACATTCTTATGGAATAACAAGAAAATTAACAAGACCAAAATCAGAAGGAGGCGTTAATTTTCCCCATTTTTCCAGTTATCATAAAGCATTTCAATTGAAGCAGCTATCACATTGGATTTCTGACCAAACATCCAATAGACCATTGTGGGTGGACCTTGAAGCTTCATTTATATCACCTTTTTCATTTCAAGAATATCTGTCTTTCACTCGCAAGCCGCAAAAAAACTTCACACCAGTAATCAAACATTCATGTAAATTATTACAAGCCACCCTTTCTCTACTCCCACATGATCTCGATACTTTTCTCAATTCCACAATTTGGCATAACAAACTTGTATTAATTAAAAATAAACCGATATACTGGAAAACTTGGAGGAATAAAGGCCTAATCTGGGTACAACAGTTATTTGACCAAGGTATACCCCTTCAATTTTTGCAAGCACAAGACCTGTATCACTTACCGACTTCCTTCAAATATAAATTCTTAACCCTACAAACTGCGATCTCCACCACATATGCTCAGCTCTCACATACATCCTCTTCATCTTCCCTATCCCATAACATTTGGAACCGTTTTCTACATGTACACACTAAGGCCTCTACCATTTATTCTCGCTTAACACAACTTCCCACAAACAGAGATAAGTCTAACACAGAACTCTCTTGGGAGACTGACTTGGGTGTTGATTGGCCCGTCTCTTTTTGGAACAAAATATGGCTAAAAATAAGGAAATCCTCTAGAGCGGAAAGCACCACCCAAACAATTTTTTTTATCTACAACAGATTGCTTTTTACACTTGCGCTTCTACATAGGATACATGCCGTTACTCCCAGTTTATGCTGGACCTGCTCTCATGACATTGCTGACTTAAAACACATGCTATTTACATGCCCACATGTCTTTGAGTTTTGGGAACGGGTTTGGTCTCAAATTACCACCATCTTTAATACCAAAGTTCCCCTGTCCTTTACTAATATTTTCTTAGGTAGTTTGTCCCCTGATTGGCAGAAGAGTCACTCACAATTACGAATCATTGATTTACTATTAGCAGTTGCTTTTCAGCAGATAACTAAGAATTGGAAAGACACCTCCAAATTATCATATCTTGCCTGGTGGTATGCTATTTGTCACAATCACAGATTAGACACGACTCTTGTTCATCCAATTTCTCTCGCCACAAAACGTTACACCTATGGTCTCCTGTCACACAATTTTTAGATGGTAGTGCGAAAAAATCCTTTTCTCCCCAACCTTCATTACAAGAAGTTGCTAAGCCTCCTTGACTTCCTTTCTTTTGTATTAACATTGTTTAATATCCCCTCCTAGTAATTTGTACAGGATACTATATTGAGTTTGCATTATATCATCCTTTTGTTCTTTGCTGTTGTTTAACATGAACCAGATTTTCTTTACCTTTAGATTTATATATTTTCTAATGTGTTTTTCCTTTCAATTCCAATGTAACTATGTATCATCGAAATCCTATATTTACTTATTTATTTATTTATCTTTCCTTCACCTGATTATCTGTACGAAGTATTGTTGATAAATTGCTATTCTTAAATAAACTTACTTTTGAACTTAAAAAAAAGAAGTCTCAGGGCCATCAAAGACTTCACCTACCAGTGCCTGGGCTCTTCTGCTGAGAGCCCTGACTTGCCAAGTGGTGCCAAATCCAGTTTCTGGGCCCTTGGAAGTGCAAACTGGTGATAAAATCCACGCATCGACTCCCAGTACCCACTTTCACAACGCAGCACTGCCGTGCGGCTGAAAAATTGATGCATCACCGCTGTGCGGCCAAAGAATCTACGCAGCACCTTCTGTGTGGCTGAAAAATCACAGCAGCCCGAGTCCTGAGCACCATGTCACGAACGTCCATGGCACCCGCTGAAACTTCGATGCAGCCCCTGCTTTGCGGCTGAAGAATCGACGCATCGCCTGCTTTGGGCCTGTGAAATTGACGCAGCGCCTGCTTCTCCGTATCGATACAGTGTGCCTGGATTTTTGATGCATCGTACTTCGATGCTGTCTCTTCATTGATGCACCCCAGCAGTAAGGAACTGATGCCGCATGTCCTGAGATCGAGTAAGGAACTGACGCATCACCTCCCCTGGGAGTAAGGAAGCAACAAATGGCTATGTTTTTCCAGCGCCTCACCTCCCCAGTGCCTGTTTTTGTCTTTGAATTTTGATGCATCCCAGGTACTTTGTGCTAAAAGTGACACATCCATAGATTTCTATGGACTACATTTGCTTAACCTTTGAAAAGTGATATCTTAAATTGTGTATGTTGAATTTTTGTCGTTTTGGTCTATTCAGATAAATATTGCATATTTTTCTAAACTGGTGTGGACTCACCACAGTAGTGTTTTCACTGTGTTACTGTGTGTGCATGTACAAATGCTTTACACATTGCCTCTGAGATAAGCCTTACTGCTCGTGCCAAGATACCAAGGGGGTGAGTAGGGGTTATCTTAGCTCTGTGATCCCCTTTACCCTGACTAGAGTGAGGATCCCTACTTGGACAGAGTACATACCGACTGCCAACTAGAGACCCCATTTCTAACTGTGGAGATCCTAGGAGTAAAATCTCAAGCATACACTAGGGACAATCACACTGTAGGTAATGACCACCTTTTTTGTAGTGTACCCCCAGATTTTTGCCTTAAAAGTTTTTGTTGGCCACAGAACTCCGTGCACTTGACCCCTGCTAACCAATGGTAAAGTGACTATGCTCCAGCTTTCAACATGATGAAATTGTAATGCCCCTAATTTGCATATTTAACTTACCTATGCCTCTCTAGTATATGGTACAAAGGGTTCCCAGGGCCTGCACTTTAAAAATCACTAGTGGACTGCAGCACCCATTGTGCAATCCTCTAAAGTGACAGTGCAACCATGACTGCAGGCCTACCATTCTAGCCTTGCTGTTGCAGTTTTAACCCGCAATTTCGACCAGTGAAAATAAACCCTTTTGACCGCCCTATACCTTTCTTGTAAATATTATTAAGTCAACCCTACTTAGGCCTTTTAAGGCAGGATGCATTGTATTCAAAAGTAGGACATATAAATGTTTAATGTTAAACATGTCCTTACAGTGAAAAAAGCCCCAAAAGCTATTTTCACTGTAGCAAGGCTGGCTGTTCAATTGGAAAACCCAGGGTTACATTATTATATTTAATAATGTTAATTTCGGTAAGGAAATAGCTAGAAATATAATGCAAAGACTCTTTTTAATAGTTTTTCTAAATCCAATTTCGATGGTAAAATCACATTTTTAATAGCTATTAAGGAGAAGGTACTCTTACAAAGTTACCTTTTCCCTGCCTAAAGCCTCTGGAGGGCCATTTGCATCAATCAATCAATCAATCACGGCATTTATAGAGCGCGCTACTCACCCGGGAGGGTCTCAAGGCGCATGAACTTCAACTGTCACTTGCCCTTCCCCGCTGTAGATTTTTGACTTCCATTTCAGAAGCTAAGGCCGAAGGTAAAACCTTCAACTGGATTGAACCTGGTTTCTGTGTCCGACCCATTCTCCATCATGGTCGGACTTAACTTGCGCCTAGGTACTAGTCAAGAGCATCCAGAGGACCACGGTTGGCGTTTAATGCCTTTTGATGCTATTTTGAATCTTAAACTTTTATGACTTCGGTTATCTTGAATGAATTTTTGTTGTTTTGGTGTCAATTTACTTATTAAAGTTTACTCTATTTTTCAAAATTGATTTGGGCATTTTCCTGTGGTTTAACTTTATTACTGTTTTGGTATTGCATAAAAAATTTACATATTGACCTAAACCTAAGCCGGCTGCTCTGTGCCATAGCTACCAGGGGTTGAGCTCAGATTAATGTAGTGACTTTAGGATTGCAGTTGTTACTTAAGATGCATACCTACCCCTTCAACTTGTACCCCAATTTCCTACACATACGAACTACAGGAAGGTCACTGGCCCGAGCCAAACACAATCATAAAAATGAAAAGATGTGTCTCCTTTTTGTAACAGCAAGCAATACTGTCTATCAAGACTAAGCAAAAATGAAAGGCCTGATGTGACACACCATTGACAAACTGATCCACAGCAGAAATGATTGTCAGCCACAAGGCCCAGACTGTCTCCCATGTCACAAGCTCTGGTGAGGTATACCAGTGAATGGCAGGCAGCTAACATGAGTAAACTCACATCTGGAGGCTTCACATCACCAAAATATGTGCATAACAACTCTTAGGTTTGTGCAAAACATGGCCGAAAGAGACCTAAGGCAGAACCTGGAAGCCAATGGAGGGCAATGAACCACCAAAGGATGAAGTGACACAAATGCACATCCCAAACAGAGGATGTTTATGTTTATGTTTTGTAAAGCGCATGGCTACCTGAAGGCTTCCCCGCGCTGGTGAGTACTGTGCTGAGAGTAGGGCCTCTGGTACATTCACGGGGAAACAGCCATGTCTCAAGTTTCTTCCTGAAGGAAAGTTCATTTTCCAGTGCTCTGAGACTGGATGGAAGATTGTTCCACAACTTCGGTACTACGTGTGCAAACGATCTTCCTTCCCATCTAATCCTTTTTACCCTGGTTGTACTGAGGAAATGAAGATGTGAGGATCTCAGGTGTCTAGTTGGAACATAAGTGGTTACCAACTCTCTGAGCTTTACTGGGCCTTTGTTATTTATGGCCCCATGAGCAATCAGAAGGATTTAAACTTAATCTTTGCCTCAATTGGGAGCCAATGCAGCTGTTTGAGGGGTTCTCTTGGATAAAACTGATATGAATCAATCAACAAAAAAGATTCAGCAACCAATATAAGCTTCCAGTGGATAACATACACAACCAAAAGCCTGCATATAACAAGCCTGAACAGTTCTCAATTCTACTTATTGTAAGCTATGTGAAAACCTAGCTGGTATCCAAAACAGCAAGAAAAACACAATAAACCACCCAAAAATAAAGGGACCCAAATGGTGTCAGTACCCCCAGACATCCAGTGGGAAAAGAAGGGTCACAAATGATATAATTCCTCACAATTCAAGTGGGGAAAATAGCAAAGGAAAGCCAAGCTAACAATTATTGTCCACCGAATCTTCCACAAGATTTTAAAACAGCCACCCACAAATCAATGTATGACTGCGGAGACTGAACCAATGAAAGAACGAGGGTACAACAGATTTCCACCATTCCGGGAGTTACAAGTTGTGCGTCTAAAACTGCAATTTTCCTTTCCCGCGCAAATGTTGGCAGGTAAAACCTGTCTAAAAGGTGCATTGGTGAAAATGCGCAAAAAAAACAAGCAATTTCACAGATAGTTATTTTCGCACTTTTAATCCTGCTGCAGTGCCCCCCCCCCCTCCTGTAAATAATGCTCCCCACTATATTGATACTTCCCGTTGCAGGACTACCAGTGCGGTTCCTCAGCACATCTAATGAGGAGGGCATATGTATCAGTGTGTGCTGTAAGTCTGAAAAAGAAGGGCATCAAGGGTCAGGGAGTCCAGAAAACAGCATAGTGTCACTAACATGGGAAGTAAATTAGGTTGCTTACGACCTACAGGTGAACACACAAGAGTTCTTCTGTGGCTGAATTACATCCTAGGGTTCCTAATATGGATCAGGCAAGACAACAGCCACAACAACAGCAGTACTCTCCGAGTATGAAGAAAAAAAGCAAAAACAGGCTTTATCTTGGAAAGAAACATGACTATGCGTGACACCACAAGGTAACTCACAGTTATGCCGCTCTTGCTGAAACAGGAGCGCCTCCTTGTACACACCTCTGCCAGCCACAGCTGCAGATTTCAGATCCTGAAAAGAAATCCTGCCGAAAACACAGGAGAGAAAAAAGCACACAGCACTAACTTCCATAGTTATTAAGTTAAGAATATTTAGCTTAGCTTTGTGACTGTAAGGGATCATCGTGTTAGCCCTAAAGGACCAACAGGCACATGCATCAAGTGTTAAAAAATTCGCAAAATCTGCGAATCGCTAAATTATGGCTTTTGCGATCGCAAAATACCGTGTTGCAATGCATCAACTGCATAATTGCGAAAACACAAGAATTCGCAAATATGAAGAATCGCTAAACAATCTGCGAATAGAATTAGCGAATCGGTATTTGCGTCTTCAAATAGAGATTCGCAAATAAGGAATCGCAAAATATATGCATGAAAAATCGCAAATTGCGATTTCCCAGAAAATCGCAATTTTGCAAGTGCTAAATAAGAAGGATCACAACCAGGTGGTAATCATGAGTGCAATTCAGATACAGCTGAAAATCTACTTAAACCCATTGAAACACACCCAGAATGAGCCACCACATTTCACAATGGCAGGGATTTACCTGATGGCGAGGAGGATGAGGCTGCAGGCTGCTGGACACAGACGGAGGCGAATAAATGAGCGCATTTTCAGAGTCCGCATAACTTTGCTAGGACAGCAAGAGGATGAGATATACGATAAGTATAGGCTCAATGCAGCAATGATCCATGACCTGATCAATGAATTGGATCCCATACTGCAACGACAGACACGTAGGACCAATGCTATCCCAACGCATGTGCAGGTCCTATGTTGCCTACACCTACTGGCGTCAGGCAGTTTTCAGGGGTCATTGCAGTAGCTGGAGGTGTGTCGCAAAGCACACTTTCAAGAATATTCAAAGCATTCCTTGATGCCATGATGGCCCGGATCGGGTCACACATCAATTTCCCCACCACCGCGCATGACCTTGCAAAAACAAAACAGGAGTTTTACCAGATAGCTTGCTTCCCACATGTTATAGGTTGTATTGATTGCACCCATGTGGCAATATGTCCAACTGCAGCACAGGAATATCTATTTAGAAATAGAAAATGTTATCATTCCCTTAATATTCAGGTTGTTTGCAATGCCAAAAACATAATCACTGACATTGTGGCGCAATTTCCCGGGAGTGCACATGATTCTTATATTTTCAGGCAAAGTGGCATTCACACCCGTCTTGGCAGGGGAGAATTTGGAGAGGCACATCTGCTTGGTAAATATGTGTAATTGATACTCACAGTCATTGTACGTATGCCAATGTCAAACTGCCACTGACCCTTTGCTTACTTACATGTAGGTGACAGCGCATACGCCTTGCGTAATTACCTTTTGACGCCTTACATCAATCCCACAACTGCCAACCAACAGAGGTACAATGCAGCACATATTTCAACAAGGAACATCATAGAGCGCACATTTGGGCTGCTGAAGAGCCGATTCAGATGCCTCCATAATACCGGTGGAGCACTTCAATACAACCCTGAACAATGCTGCAAGATAGTAGCAGCAGGTGCCATGCTGCACAATATTGCGACAAAGGGAGGAATGGAAATCGAGGTGTTTGAGAGCGACTCGGAGGATGAGAACCAGCAAGTGCCACACCGCCGTGCAGCACAAGGGGCAAGCGCAGCAGAAGGGCGCAGGAGAAGATTGGACATCACACAAAATTATTTCTGAGGTGAGTAATGATGACACAAAAAGTGTATATTGCAATCACAGAAATTTTATTTAAAAAAATAATGACATGAGTGTTTGAGCACACTTTCAATGTGACCAGTGGCACAGGTCTTTTAAATAATGGACATGAGTGGTTTGAGAATAAATAATGACTTGTAAGTCAGTCAAAAGGTCCGATCACATCCATGGTTACGTCACCATATCGAAATGTCATTGTACGTGGCAGTCTAGCGCTTTCTCACACGAACACCCAGACGCCTGTCAGAGCCAGCATCTTCATCCCTCATGTTGGAAGCGGAGGGGGTACTGCTGCGTGTGTTGCGTCTCCCTGCAGTGGCAACTGGCATAGCTATACTACTCAAGCTTGAGGCCCCCTCACTACCCTCTTCCTGCGTGGACATGTTGGCCGCAATTGTGGAAGCATTCATCATTTCCACTGCATTGGTCACCTGGTCCAGTGCCTTAGCCACATCCCCGCTCCAATGGCACATTTCTGTTTGCATGGTCACAGACCTACGTGCCAGCAGTGCAGTTGCTGTGGCCAGCCTATTGTTGGATTTAGCATAGATGTTGAGGTGCTGCATTAGTTGACGATGGTGTCTTTTCTGGGATACATGTCCCTCCTGCATTACCTTGGTCAGTTGCTGCACACTATCGGACAGTACTGCAATGTTGGCTGCCATCTTCCCAATTTGTATCTGTACTAAACGTGTGTTTTTGGTCTGCAGGCGCTGCGTACGGAGCATCTGTCCCTCAAGACCACCCCAGACATCCTTTGGTTGGTCCTCCTGCTGTGTTCTGAGTGATCTAGCTCTTCTACGCCGGACTCTGACATTGCTTCTGTGGACCTGTGTTTGTGGATTTGGGATGGATATAGCTTGGCCATGCCTGGACTCATGTGTTGCATTTGCCTCATCATCAGAATCCATGGTGACCAGTGGTGGGACAGTTGCCCTGCGTGTGTTTGGGGCACGTGATGGATTTGTTGGCATAACCGGTGTGTCCATATTTTCAACTGCGCTGGTGTCCTGTATGTCCTGGTAGTCACTATCCTCAGCTTCTACACGTTCTGCATCTGTGAGGTTTAACAGTGCAAAACAGCATTAGTTTTTGTCTGTGATGTCATGTCACAGTAATCAATTCTTTGCTTTGTTATTAAATTGAGAATATATTACACTATTTTGAGTTGTTTTTTCATATTTGTGTGTGGTCATTGTAACTGCTTGACCTGCCTACATCTCCCATAATGCACTTCCCTTCATTAATACATTGTGTACTGGATGTTCAAAGTGTGCACTTGTGCTGTACTGAGGTGATGTTCTACCTTTATAATTTAGGACAATGTTAACATGCATTCATCTTACCTTCAGATGTGTTTGCTGCTCCTGACGTGTCTAGCTGTGTCTCACCGACAACAGCTTCAGGCTGGATTGTGGATTCAACCATGTCCTCCATGGGAGTGTTCCCAGTGTTTGTCGGTGTTCCCCCTCCTGTCGTCCTTGCTTCCTTCAGCCGGTCAGCAATGCGCACCTTAGCCCGACTGCGCAAGTCGTACCATCTTTTTTTTTAGCTCATCGATGGTGCGGTGTGTCACCCCAATGGCATTCACCCGGTTTTGGATCCGGATCCATATTTTTCTTTTCTCCTGCTCTGCCACTTTTAATGATAATTTCCCAAACAGCTTAACATGGCTGTGGACAACTCCCTCAATGAGGGTGTCAATTTCTTTTTCTGAAAATTTCATTTTCCTCTTCCTGCCTGTTTGGCTGTCCTCTGCTGTTTGTGAATTTTCCATTTTCTTACAAATGCCAGGTGATTCCAATGTCTCAATCCCACTCCTGTTTAGCTCCCAGAGCCAGCTCCCTCCTCTCCCTCTGACTGTGCACAGAAAATGGGGCTTGTGCTGCTCACTTCCTGGTTCTGATGTCATCAGGATGCATCAAAATGCGACTTCGGTAATAGCGATTTCGCTAATAGCGAGATCGCTATTATTTTTGCGATTAATTGCGATTCTTAATTTTCTCGCAAATTATTTGTTGCATCGGGTTTTGCGATTCTTTATTTGCTAATCCTTAAAATTCGCAAATAAAGATTCGCAATCTTAAACATTGATGCATGTGCCTGCAAACCCCTAATGGAGTAGAAAACAACTTTTTAGGTCTGGCTTAGAGACAGTTTAGGCTACTTCAACAGCCTCATGTAATAAAAAACTAATTTTAAACAGAGACATGCATGCATACCTGGATGGTTTTGAGTCGGCTCTCTTCACCCACTCGTCTGTTAACTTGTTGTCATATACATTTTTCTTCCATCCATCACAGCATACAGCATGGGGTAAAAAGGTCAAGCCACTTCAGCCATTGCCTCATTTGCAATCTGTATGACAGTATGACAGTATTTTTACTGATGAATTGTGCACATCCAGCTATAAAGCAGTGCAACTCTGAGCCAATGCCAGCAGGTACATTTATTTTTGGCCTTGCCAAATTTTTTTTTAGGAGGCCCAGTAGCTGTCTATATGCTGTACTGCCACTTTCAGTGCACCACATCCCCTGCAAAGCCTGCTTCTATGGGTGGCTATCTCTAAATGATGTTGAAAAACTTTAGCATTTTTTTACCGTTTTAATATGGCCTCTACTTTCAGATGTAACACATCAGTCATCTTGGAACAGTACACCAATGACACACTGCGCAGTACAATTCTGGGATAGCCGCCCAGTACTATGTTTACTGGAAGCCATACTGGAATGTTATTTCGCTTGCTTTATCATTGTTGTACCGTTCTAAAACAGCCGATGTGTTGATTCCAAACATGGCATTCATCTTGGAACGGTAAAACAATATTCAAATATTGCAATGTCATTTCAAGATGGCTGCCCAGGATTCTTTCACTTTGAATCCCCTACCCTTGGTCTCCTCCCTTGTTCCTTTCTTCCCTTACAATGCCAACTAACAAAAGCAACAAACAAGCATTGGCTGGTGATGCAGCAGAAAGGGTGTGGGTAAATTTTACTCTATACTAATGACCAATTTCAAACCCACCTAACTTTCCTACTAAACTAAATTTGGCCCATACCTTCAACAACTTGGTCCTCCGATGGACCTTTGGAGAGTTGTTAGGGACTAACTATTATTAAGACAGATAATACCCCCCTTATGAGGACCTACAACAAAGGGAATATTCTACAAACAACTAAAATAAAGTTCATAAATCAATTCATCAATAATGACAGACTCTGATTTGTTATCAATTTATCTTTATCTATTTCTTTAGTATATGAATGATCAATCAAACGATACAACTTTGAATCACAGATTTTCACAAGAGAGAGAACAAGCATTTCATGATAACATCTCAATTAATGAGCATGAGTGAGTCTATAGGAGAAGAGACAAAAGGACATTTGCAAATATCAATGCAAATACAGATTTTCATACGAACCTGGAAGAAACTATAGCACAGCGTACTAATAGTTTGAAAGCTAACACTCCGGCCGGGAGGGAAAGCTCGGCAACCTCACAAAGATATGAGGAGCAAAGTTAAAGAGTCAGGAGTCAATCAGTCAGCTACAGCCAGCTGAATAAGAAAATGGAACAGCAACACAGCTTTCTCCTCATCACTTCACCTAACTTCAATCGCCTCGCACCTCTTGCCTAGAATCTAACACTAGTAATTATACCCTAATTCGAAAAGTCCATCCCTAACTTTGTAGAGAACCTCGATAATTTACAGTTCTAATTGGTCCAGAGATGTAGGGGGTTCAGTCACACCACTTCCATTGCACCTGACTTTCAAACGTTCTTTGTGAGAAACATGTTGTCGTCATCGTCCTTCAGCAGAGGAAACCATATCATCTTCCTTCCGAGGCTCTCGCTCTTCTTCACGGCAGTCGCAACATTTATTAGGACTGTTATCCACAAGAATAAACATTGCCCCGCTCTATGAGGAAGTTCCACAATTTATCTTCCCCACATAGCGTTGACAAGGAATAATAAACTCTTATTATAAAGATGAAATATAATACTTTTTGCAGCCTGTTTTAAAAAAGAAACGCAAATTAACCCTAACAGTGGTTTGATGCCTTTTCTACAAAACGTGCCATTTCTCTAGGAAAAACAGAATACGTTTTTAATTATTGGTTCACATAAATGTTTCATTTCTATTGTTCATAAACGCAAATATTCTCTCTCAAATGTTTCATGTAATTAATACCATTTACAAAAAGTTCTTTACTTATTAGCACATTCTGGTTACTTGACACTTTTTATTTTTCAGTGTAGTTTTATTAAAACAAACCCCCTTCTAGTTAAAACATAAAAAGCTCACATCTCTAACATTAATTTTCTCTGCTACTTTCTCTGTGCAGAAATCATTTGCGGCCTACAGGAATCATTTGTCATTTTCTTCCGTACATTTTCATGATTCTCTTTCTAAATACCCCATGTTAATATTTTCTCAGGATTATTTCACTACTTTTGTTAATAATTTACACATAATGGGAGGTTTAATCCAAGCAGGTTTATTTTGTGAAAACCCCGCTCCATCAAACCCCCCCTTTGATGGCTACTTTTTCAGTTTAGGAGAGATTTTATTGATGCAAAATAAAATGCAATATAGTATAATGAGAAATTGTTAACATAAGAAAATCGGTATGCAAACTGGTAAGGCAATAGAGGTAAAAAGGGAAAAAAGAGACAAGAAGAGGAAAAGGCAAGGGCAATCAATTATCAGTATATCATAACTACGATATAATTGTTAGCAAAATTTAGAACAATAAAACGTAAAAGGTATAAGGGAAACTGAGTAAAATGGTTAAATGGAGAAAACAACAGGAAACATATAAGCATATATATAAAAATAGAACTTATGGAGGTTTAGGAACTTCTTCAATTCGAGGGTCATGAGTTTGCGAGGTACGTGCAGATACATCAAGAAAATGAGTAACAGGTAGCCATAGGAGGTCTCTCTTAATGGCAAGGGAGATAGGGTGAACATATGCTCTGTCTAACCTATGGTTATAGCAAACTCCATACCACCAAGCGCGATAGGAAAGGTTGGAGGTATCTTTCCATGACCTGGTAATCTGTTGGAAGGCAATTGCAAGGAGTAGATCAATGATATGGAAGTTGCGAGGTTGAGAATTCCAGTCGTCAGAAAGACTACCTAGAAATACATTAACAAAAGAAAAAGGGACTTGGATATGAAAAATGGCATTAATCTGTGCCCAGACTTGTTTCCAAAAACTATGAACCTGAGGACAAAGTAAAAGCATATGTTTTAAGTCCGCTGAGTTTGCATTACAGGACCAACAAGAGGTGGAAAGAGTGGGATTCATTTTATGTAATGAGATGGGAGTAAATAAGAGTCTGTTATAAATGTAGAACAAAGTTTGGGTAGTATTAGCAGCTCGGGAAGATTTTCTCATTTTAATCCAAATCTTATTCCACGTAGACGTAGAAAAGGAGGGTTGAAGATCAGTCTCCCAGAGTAGTTCCACCTCAGTTTTATCTCTAATGGGTGAAAAAGGTGAAAGAGATTGGTAGAATTGTGATGCTGATGGGGAGAGAGACAGAATGGATAAAGTATGTGGGGGTGAAGAGGAGGGATGATTCATGGATGTCATGGTGTGATAAGAGGTTTGGATTAGAGAAAGCAAGGAGGTATATTTGGAAAGATATGATGAAGGAAAGGAAAAGCGTGATTGAGCAGAAGAGAAGGACAGCCAAGTATCTTCATGACAAAGCTGATGTACCCACTGAAGACCCTTAAGATGCCAATCTTTCCAAAATAAAACTTTGTTATTTAGTTTAATATCTTTATTATACCATATGGAGGATTGTAGAAATTTGTCTGAAGGAGAAAGGTGATTGGTAAATAAGGGTTTAAGAAGTTTGCAAGAGTTATTGAGTATAGGTAGAGAAAAGGAAGTAGGTCGTTGAGATAAAGATACGGTTTCTTGAAATGAGAAGAGCTGAAAAAGGACCTTTCCACAGCAACCCATAATGGTAGAGGGCGGGCATCATCGTCTTCTAATAAAAGTGATGAGGCCTGCCTAAGAGAGAAAGCATCATGATAAATTTGGAAATCTGGGAAGTTAACGCCTCCTAAAAATTTAGGGCGTTTAAGTTTATGTAAGGAGATGCGGGGTGTTTTGTTATTCCATAAAAATTTAGATAATATGGAATATATGGTTTTAAAATGAGAATTGGCAATATTTATAGGGATATTGGAAAGATAAAAGAGAATAACCGGGACTAACATCATCTTGATCGTGTCAAGACGACCCCACCATGATAAAAACAAAGGATTCCATTTAGAAGTAGCAGATTTCAAAAAGGACTGAAGTTCTTTTAAATTAGTTAAAATAGAATCTTTAATAGAGGATTTAAACCATAAGCCCAGATATTTAATTTTATCAGCGTTCCATTGGAAACCGGATGTAGTATAATCTGCAGAAAAGCATAATTTATTTAATGGAAGGATTTTGCATTTATCAATATTTAATTTGTAGCCGGATACAGAGGTGAAGGATTCTACTTCTGATAAGAAAGCTGGGAGAGATGATTGCGGATGGGACAAAAAGAGCAAAATATCATCTGCGTAAACAGATAATTTCAATTGGTTACAGCCATATTTAAAACCTGTGATTTGGGAATTTAAATGGATCTTTATTAAGAAAGGTTCCAAGGCGAGAATAAAGAGGAGTGGAGAAAGGGGACAACCTTGTCGCACTCCACGATGCAATTGAAAGTTTGATGAAAGAAGACCGTTTGAGAGTACAGAAGAAATTGGAGAGGAATAGAGTAAAGATACATAATTTATAAATGGAGGACCAAAACCAAACCAGGATAAAGTAGAGAAAATAAAAGGCCACCCCACTCTATCAAAGGCTTTTTCAGCGCCTAGAGAAATGGCTGCCATTGAATCTGTATAGGATCTAGCTTTAGTAAGGACATTGAAGAAGAGTCTAGTATTGTCAGAAAGGTGCCTGCCCTTAATAAATCCACATTGTTCACGACCAATTAACGAGGGTAGAAATTTCTCTAAGCGAAACGCTAGGATTTTAGCAAAAATCTTATAGTCAAGATTGATTAGAGAAATAGGTCGAAAATTCTTACACAGAGTATGATCTTTGCCGTCTTTAGGTATTAAACATATTAGAGCCTCGAGAAAAGATCCCCCAGATTTTTTAGAAGAATTAAAGAAGTGAAATAGTTGACACAGTTTGGGAATAAGGAAACGAGAGAAATAAGAGTAAAATTCAATGGTAAAACCATCAGGTCCTGGGGCTTTACCCCGTTTAATAGTACGAATAGCATTACTGATATCAGATTCTTTAATGTCATCATTTAACACCGAAAAGTCTATATCTGGAGAGGAAGGAGGGGTAATAGAGGAAAGATATTGAGAGATTGAGTCTGGAGAGACAGAAGTTTCAGGGGTGTAAAGAGATTGAAAAAAGTGAGTGAATTCCGACAAAATGTCTTCATTTTTATAAAGCATACGATTATTGGAGTCAAGAATAGAGCTAATCTTAGTACGTTCTTTCTTAATTTTTAAATAATTGGCTAGAAGTTTCTCGGCTTTATTCTGGCCACCATAATATTTAGCTGAAGATTTAAGTAGAAATGAGTTGGCATTTTCTGTGGAAAGTTTGTTGAATTGAAATTTAGTTTGAACAAGCTCATCTAAACAAGATTTAGAGCCAGAGATAGAAAAGGAAATTTCTAAACGTTTAATTTGTGTCATAAGATGTTGTACTTTGGATAGGGAAGATTTCTTGCGACAGGATACAAAAGAAATAATAAAATCCCTGGAGGCCGCCTTAAAAGAGTCCCAAATGATTTGAGGAGACATAGAAGGGGATTAATTTTCAGCAAAGAAAGTAGTGGCAAACAATTCAAACTGCTGAGTAAAATTAGGGTCTAGAAGAAGAGAGTTATTAAATCTCCACCTTCTAGTGCCTTGTATAGGAGAAGATATGTCTAAATTTAAGATAACCGGTGCATGATCAGAAATTAGGATAGAACCAATGTCAGATTGTAGGATATGTTGAGTGAGTGATTGTGAGGTAAAAAGGTAGTCAATACGAGAATGTGAAGAGTGTGCTGCGGAAAAGAAAGTATACTCTAAAAGAGTAGGGTTACATAAGCGCCATGAGTCTACTAATGACCGTTGCTGAATAGTGGAAGTAAACTGGGAGAACATAGTGGACGGGATGAATTTAGAAGTGGATTTACGATCAATGATCGGATCCAAAACCATATTGCAATCACCTCCAACTAATAAATAATCATCTTGAAAGGACATTAATTTGGATAAAATAGCGGGCCAAAAAGTGACATCAGGAGCAGTAGGAGCATAAAGGTTAAAAAGGGTCATGGGGATATTATTAAGTAAAAGTGAGACAGAAACCCATCTATCTGAAGTATCTGATTCTTGAGTAATAATTTGTAAGTCAAGACATTTATGACATAAAATGATAACGCCATTGCGATGACATGTGCATGGGGATGCAAACATTTTACCTACCCATAATCTTTTAAGTTTAGGAATTTCTTTATCTACAGCATGAGTCTCTTGTAATAAAGCTATATCACAGTTCAAGTTAGATAAATGGGAGAGAACCCTCTGGCGTTTGATTGGGGAACCTAAACCTTTAACGTTCCATGAAACAACTTTTAACGCCATTTATAAGAGATAGAACAATATAAATATTGCATGGTAATCAATATAACAATTGAAAATTGGAGAACAACAAAAAGCATCAATGAATAAAACAGTAAATATGTAGCCATACCAGATAATATTAAATTGCTAGTAAAAGAAAGAAGGTAGGTAAGTAGTTATGAAAAGGAGTGTAAGAATGAAGGAAAGAAGAAAAGCAACAGAAAGAGAGAAAGAGAAAAGAAAAGAAAAGAAAGGAGAGAGATAGAAAGAAGAAAGAGAGAGGGAAGAGGAGAACAAGGCATCATTGAGAAACAAGGACATTCAGAAGTAAGAGAAGAGGGGTGAAGAGAATACAATAAAGACAGAAAGGTAAATACATTGAAGAAAGAGAGCAAGATAGAAGTTTCAAAAACACACTGACTTACTACAAGTAACATAAAAGGATGAAGGGTGGAAAAATGGCACAGCTGACCGGGCGACTCAGGGCGGACCAGGGAAGGAGGACATCATCCAGAACAGACCAGGGATGACATAGATTACATACGTAAAATTACTGCACCTAGAGGATAAAAAAGAGAGAAGATATGAACAAATGAGACATACAAATATGGTACATTAACACAACATGAAATGGGTTGAGAAATGAAACACCAAAATGTTTAGAACGGAAAAGCACAAAAATATATAAAGGACAACAATTAGGCAGGTACAAAACGAGATATGTCCATATCATCATCACGGCATTGGTCCAAGAATCTTTGGAGCAGAGCAGGATCTTCATAGGTCGTCGTTTTATTTCGATATGTAACTTTGAAAAGGCAGGGGTGGAAGAGTCCATAACGAGCATTGAGAGCACGAAGAGCTGGGCGCATAGCAAGAAATTTCTTCCGACGTTCTGCTGTTGCCTTGGCATAGTCTTGAGCAAAGAAGAGGGTGGAGCCCTGCCAGGTGATACGATCTTTAGAGTTAGCAGAGTGTAAGACCCGTAGTAAGTCAGTATACTCTAAAAAATAGATAATGACCCCTCTGTGTCTGGATAAAGAGGATGTTGCAGTTGGATTCCGACCCAAACGGCGAGCTCGTTGGATGTTCAAAGCAGGAGACAAAGGGAGACCAAGGATCTGAGGAAGAAAAGTTTTGAAGAAAGAGATGGGATCTGAACCTTCCAAACCCTCTGCCAGGCCATAAATGCGCAGGTTATTGCGACGACTGCGGTTTTCCGAATTTTCCACCTGTTTCTGGAGAGAGAGAATATCAGATTGCACAGCAGGAACTTGGTAGACTACATCTTGGATAGAATCCATTCGTCGTTCCATCAGTATGATCCTATTGTCCATTGTAGACCACTTGTCATCCAAGGATTGAAGGCGCCTCTTTGTTTCTTCCATATATGGGCGGAGAGCTCGTATCTCCTCAAGTAACACCTCCATAGTGTCTGGTGGAGGAGATGTGGTAGGTGACGGAGGATTCGTTTTAATCCATTTACCAGTAGTGGTAGCTAATTTCGGAGCAAGAGTAGGTGAGGAAAGTGAGGTATTAGCAGATAGTACCAGAGCGTCCATATGAGGCGACGTTGCAGGGCCTTCAGTTTTGTCCATTGTTGTTGAGAGAATTGAATAGGGATTATGATCTGCCAAAGAGGAAAAAGGGACAGGAGGACCAGCTACATTACCTCGGGATTTCGTTCTCCCCATACAATTGAATTAATAATGTAGTGCTGCTTTCTGCCAGTAATGTTCCTTCAAAGAGACCACAGTGCTAATGAAGTTTGAGGAGAAAAATAGGTATTTCACTGGCCAAGCATAGAAAATATCAAGAGGAGGCAGTCATATGAAGAAAAAATTCCAGCAAACTTCGCAGACCTTTTATAAAATGGCAACAGAAACATAAAGGTTACAAAATGCACCTTTCCATATCATGAGTGAAGGCAATGATAATAATGCCAGCATTAAATTAAATGCCATGCATTGGAAGCAGAGAATGTGGGTAATAGGCAAAACAAATGTCTCTGGAAACATTCCTCCTCGAAAAAAACAGTGAGGCGACGAGCGTCATGAAGAGACAAAATGGCGGGCGCAAGGTGAGGGAAAAACGCACCGGTCGCGTTTAACGTGAAAAAATGCTCAGCGAAGCTGTAGAAAGGCATGAAGCGGTGGCGGAATGCGTCCCATGGCAGCTCCGGTCCTCGAGGAGCAGCAAGGAGGGGAAGGTCCGACGGAGGGTCCGCACTTCCCTCGAGCCGCTACGGAGCCTGCTCAGGCAGCGGCCATCTTCGATAGGCGCCAAGCCACCCTTTGATGGCTACTTAAGCCATCATAAATCCAAAAATCTGATTACAATCTGATTTGCCTAGAAAACAGTAGTTCTCATTTGTTTCAACCTAAACCTAAATCTATGTCTTTCATTACTTCATAATAATTTCTCTTTCTATCTTCCATTTCTATTTATTCTCTCTTTCTTTTCTTGGCTCTTCGTTTTGTCTCTAGTGTTTTACCCTTACACTTACAGCATTTATATATTAGAAACAGCATTAGTATTCCAGTAGCAGTAGAAATAATAGGTGTTAGTATATTTTGCGATTCCTTGGCATTCCTTAATTGCGACTCGCAAATTGCGAATCGCAATTAAGGAATACCTTCCCATTCATTCCTATGGGCCTAGAGGCCCATAGAAATGAATGGGAGGACATTCGCAATTTGCGAGTACCCATTAGGTACTCGCAAATTGCGAATGCAATTTCAAGGGTGCAAGGGTGTCATTAGGACACCCTGTTGCATCTCTGAAATGAGCATGTGTGCACATGTGGCGCACATACATGCCCTAAGGGCATGTATGCGTGCCACATGGCACTTTGAAAAATGCCAAAAAGTGCATTTTTCAAAGAAATCGTAAATTACCACCAACTTGAAGTTGGTGGTAATTTGCGATTTCTTAAGGAGAAATCGCACAACTTGGGTGCTTTCTACATCGCATTTAAGGAATCGCAATTTGCGATTCCTTAAATGCATTCGCAAAATATTTTGCAAGGGCCTTTTGGGATGATACATCCCAAAAGGCTTTTTCCCGTTTGCGAACGGGAAATGGGCTTCATACATATGCCCCTTAGTAAGCAAAGCTTTTCCCTATGATGCCAATCCAGAGTCCTTGCAGCATATGTCTCACCTTTCTTTTAGTTCCCTTCCCTATAAGCCCAAGGAGGGATGTTACTCTTTTTTTCAGCAGCCTTTTTCTTAAAACTTTCTCTTCTATCCTCTACAACATTTATGAATTCAATTTCCTCACTATGTAAACTACATGTTAAGTTATTTTGATGAGTATATACAGTATCCATTAGTTTAGTAGTATGAAAAACTCTCCAAAATATTCTGCATCCCTTGCTCAACTCACTATATTCGTATTCTTTCTAACAGGAAGTTCCGAAAACACTAAATCAAAGTTCGAATAGAAATATTGTAACTCACCCCTTTCATAGAGCAAACTAGTTAGTACACTACACAAAATTCCATACGTTAAGGGAATGTGATGGTAGGTCACCCCCTCTGACACAGAAGACAATAATTGCATGCTCATGTAACAATCTCTCCCATCCATAGTATTGACGTACTCATACAACAACTTAGTGAAAACCTTCAACAAAAAATCATTAATAGAATTATCTTGGTATAAGTCATTCCCGGTTAATCTCTTAATGTTAGTCTGTGGGTCTTCTTTAAGATCTTCTCCCACATTTATTCTCACATCCACATGATCATTAGTAGTATTAATTTTAGTAGGTAACATAAAATAAGGCACAACAACTATTAATATTAACCAAACAAACATTATTAGTAAAACACATATAAAGCAAGCATTAATGCATTTATGCCTAATTGATCCCTGATTCTGATTTCCAGTCTCTTGAATCCTAGCCATTCTATTAATCAAGAATTACTAAAAAAGCTAAAAAACTAAAAAAACGAGGACTTTTTTAAAACTAAGATTTTAATAAAGTATGTGTATCCAAACACTTTTAAGCCTCAGGCCTTTACAGTACTTTCCAGGTCCTTCGATTTTTTGAATCCTTCGAATCCAAATCCCCTCTTTTTTTTTTTTTCAGTCTTTTAGCACAGTTCCAGTTTCAATTTTCTGCCCTTTTAAGAATACTTTTCAATCACTCTAATTTTTTACACAGTTCATTTACGGTGGCTCATAGCAATTTTTGTAATTTGATTCGACAGTTTCTTTCCCACAATTGTCAACTGTTTCAACAACCAAATACGTCCATTCAGGTGCTGTGTACTTCTTGTTCGGAACTCTTGCTCTTTTTGTTCTCTGAACTGTATCTTCTTCAGAATCACTTTGTTCTGTTTGACTCTCTACTTCGATTATTGTATTTGGAACTCTTTTATTCAAAGTGTATCTCAGTCTTTTGACTCCTTTTGGCCATATTTCTCCTTTTCTTGCTCTTTACTCTTGAACACCTTCACTTGACTCAGAACTTGACTCAAGACTCCTCTTAGTTGATTCCTTTTTCTTTTCTCCTTTGTTTTGTTCTGGAACCAACTCCTTTACTGCATCGACATTGACACCCTCACAAGACCCAGTAGCTTGTGCCCACTTTACTTGATTCTCAGTCTGTCCTTGATCTTTTTCATTTGACTCTGCACTTTCAAGTGGACTTGGGACTCTTCGTGTATGTCCAGCATGTATCCAGTTTGGCAAGCCTCCACACTTCACCACTGTCGTTGTCATCAGTATCACTTGATATGGCCCATGCCAACGAGGTTCCCAACACGATTTTCTCACATGCTCCTTGACAAGAAGCCATTCTCCTGGACTCAAGTCATGTGCTTGTTCTTGCTGTGTTGTGGTTGCAACTTCTCCAACCTGATGAGACACAGAACGCACCACATCAGCCAATCCTTTGCAATAATCGAGTACTAAGTCATCAGTTATATGCATTTGTTGATTTGCTGGAACCATTGGCTGCCTCATCGCCCTGCCCATGACAATTTCATGCAGCGACAATCCAGTTCTTCTGTCAGGAATGCTTCTGATACTCATCAAGACCAATGGTAAAGCATCCAGCCATTTCAGTGTAGTGGATGCACACATTTTAGCAAGTCTCAACTTGATTGTCCCATTGACCTGTTCAACCACACCTGAAGCTTCTGGTCGATAGGCACAATGTAATTTTTGCTGGATTTGCAATGCTACACAAATCATCCAAATTATTTCATTGTTAAAATGTGTCCCTCTATCAGATTCTAAAGAGACTGGAAAACTAAATCTTGGGATGATCTCTCTAAGTAGTAGTTTAGTAACGGTTAGGCTATCATTGCATCTTGTTGGGTAAGCCTCCACCCAACGAGAAAGCAAACAAACAATCAAGAGTACATATTTTAATCCATTACATGGTGGTAGTTCTATGAAATCATCCTGTAATCGTGTAAATGGACCAGCTGCTTTTCTAATTCGACCCCAACTAACAACTGTCTTTCTTCCTGCATTTTGCTGCTGACAAGTCACACACCTCTGGCAAAGACTCTCTGCAATGACTCTGAACTTAGGATTCTACCATGTTTTCCTGAACAATCTAATCATTGCGTCTCTACCTATGTGTGTAGGCCCATGATAGACTCTGGCCATCTGAGACAACAAACAATCTGGCATTATTAGTCTTCCATCAGTATAGATCCACACTTCATCTTCTGCCCTACGTGAACAACCTGCCTTGATCCAATTTTCTCTTTCTTCAGCACTTGCTTCTTCCTGTATCTGTCTAATTTCCTCCCAAGTTTCAACAGATGAGAACATCAGATTGCAATTTTCTTGATCAGATTTCTGTGTTTCTTTATTTATTGAAATAGAATTTAGTGCACAAAAACGCGCAACTTGGTGTGCATATCTATTGCCGACCGTTATATAATCATCCCCAGATTTGTGTGCTGAATATTTCACAACCCCAGTTTCTTTAGGCAATTGTAGTGCCACCAATAAATCTTTTACATATTCTCCATTTCGTATTGGTGAACCTGATGAGGTTAAAAAACCACGCTGAGACAACAACTGTCCGAAGTCGTGTACGACTCCGAAACCATATTGACTATCAGTAAATATGGTTACTCTCATATTTTTTCCAATGCAGCATGCTTTAGTCAGAGCTATTAGCTCACTTATTTGTGCAGAAACTACTCCCTTTAAGCATGAAGCTTCAATAAACATAGCCACTGTACAAGTTGCATACAAAGCTCGCAAGGTACCCTTTTCATCTCTCAGACAAGATCCATCCACAAACATCACACAATCTGATTCAGGTAATGGAGTATCTCTTATGTCATGGCTTCATACACAACTCAGTCATATCCAAACAATCATGATCTGCTTCATCCACTACCACTTCACAACTCGGATTGGGCAACAATGTAGCTGGATTCAAATTCGTACATCTCGTCACAGTCACATTCTCAGCTCCCAGTATCACTCTCTCATATTTTGTCAATCGACTGCTCGTAAGGTTCCGTGTTCGAGTACGTGTCAACAAAATCTTAATAGAGTGTGGCACATACACCTTCAATGGATGTCCCATCACAATTGCTTCACTCTGCTCCAAACTCACACAAGTAGCGGAAACTGCTTTTCCTGGCAATGCTGCAGGTACTGGATCTAGAGTGGCAGAAAAATATGCCACAGGACGACGTACTGTTCCATACATTTGCGTTAGAACTGAAAATGCACAACCGTCTCTCTCACAACAGAACAATGAAAAGTATCTGTCACACAAGCTTTTCTCATCTTTGATGCAAAAAGCAGATCATCTATGTACTGCACTAAGACTGAGTCATTAGGCATTACTAGTGACTCCAAGCACCTCTTCAATATTTGATTGAAGATTGAGGGGCTCTCTGTATACCCTTGAGGAACTCGGCACCATGTCAAAACATGGTCTCCGAACCGGAAAGCAAATAAATATTGGCTATCCGGGTGCAAAGGTATCGAGAAAAATGCTTGACACAAATCAATCACTGTGAACCAGTCTGCATCACATGGAATTTGATGCTGGATTACTGCTGGATTTGGCACTATCGGACAACAAGGTATTACTATCTGATTTATTTTTCTTTAATCCTGCTCAATTCTATATTTTCCACTCGGTTTTTTAATTCCCATTATAGGCGAATTACAAGGACTACCTAATATTTCTTTTAAGATACCTTGTTCAATCATCAATTCAACCACAGGTGTTACTCCTGCAATTGTCTCAGGGCTCATTTTATATGGTGGCGTTTTTGGAAATTCTGCACCCTGTTTGACTGAAATTTGAATAGGATCAACTCCCTTCATTAGTCCAAAGTCTTTCCCTGAAAAGTCCCACACATCAGCCAACACAGTGTCTCTCAATTCAACAGGCAAATCCTTTGTTGTAAATAATGGATACAAATCATTCACCTCTGTCCCTTGCCTTGCCATTGCCATTTTGAAAAACCACATCTTCATTCTTTGTATGAAATGCTATTCCATCCGGTGTACAATAGATACACACCACAAAACGATGTAAATCTTGAAATTCTCCAATCTGCACTTTCATTGGTTTTGTCACTGGGGTTTTAATTAATTGATTTGAAACTCCTACACCTTAGATACTATCTCCCGAGAGGGGTAGGTTTGGAATTTCCACAGTTCTCACAGTGGAACGAGTAGCACCAGTATCTACAAGGAATGTGATTACATTACCTTCTACTTCTCCATCCACAAAAGGACCACACTGATCTACTTCCAGAGATGTGCCAAGCACGCACTCTTCCTCCCCCCTCAGGCACCGTCATTGAGATGTATCTGAATCACTCCCTTGGCTCTGCAACCAATATTGTGAAGCTACCTGCACATTTGAATTAACTGTTTCATCTGTTTGAAAACCCATATTCGCACTGTATCTCTGTATTTGACCATTCACCTTTTGATTTGGCATTGAAGATTGTGGTACCTGCATCTGTTATTGATTCTGATTCACCTCAACTTGCATTTGCTGATTCTGATTCTGATTCATGTCATTGTTTCTTAACAAAGCCCTGCACTCGCGTTTCAAATGTCCCAACTTGCCACACGCATGACACGGATATTTCTTCTTCATATCCTCTTTATTTCCTCTACCTCTTCCTTGTACCACAACACCACCATTTACTATTACACCTTTCATAGCAGTGTTAGTTTGGCCACCAGCCTGAACATTCTGACCCTTTCCTGTCTGAGGAAAATCCATATATCCACCTTTCTGTGCTGCGTTCATCTATGCCCACATTAATTTTTCTTTCAACTTCTTATGTCTCGTCTCAATATCATCACTACAATACTTTGCATACCGCAATATCTCATCGATCGTTTTACTCTGCCAACAAATCAAATGCTGCTGAATCATACCACTAATCTCTGGTTTTAGACCAAACACAAACCGATACAAAATGACCCATATCCTTGTCAGTGATATTCTCGATGCCACTATACTGTTTAAACAAGAAGCTTTTCATAGTAAGCATGCACTGTTTCTTTTGATTCCTGAGTAGTTCTATCTATTTTGACCCAATCTGTTTCTCTTGGTGAAATCTTTCCCTTCAAATAAGTAATGACCTGATTATATTTTTTCATCACTTCATCAGATGGTGCTCCAGTTTTTGCATCTCTTGGATATTCTTCTTTCGGCCAATCTACAGCAATTTTACACTCAACCCACAAATCAGCTGGGACTACAATATCAAACAAGCCATCCAAATCTTTCCACAAAACCTTTGAAACTTTCACAAACCTCTCTACTTGTTTGTACCATTCCACTGGCTTTTCTCTCAGTCTGGGAAATTCATTTGTAAATGATAATATATCCTGTCTCTACCAAGGAACATGAACATACCCACCTCCTTGTACTTCTCTCATTGGTAAATCATTTCAGTCACCTCTATACTCGTTTCTCTTACTGGGTACATTGGTAAAGTCCCTGTATTCACAACAGTATTTGCTACTGTTTCTTCCTTCTTTTTAGCCCATCTACCTTTCCAACGATCCAACTCACCCCAACGTCTTAATGTAGTAATCAACTCCTTGATCTGTAATCATTTCCCAGAAGCATTCAAACTCTCTAGCTCTTTATCACTAAAATCTAACCTATATGTCTTTTGTAAAGCCTTCAACTTTTCTATATCAACACCATACATCTGAGCAACTTCAGCAAACTTCTCATGAAGATTTCTCGCTCTCATTGTAATATTTTTACCCAAGAATAACAAATCTTCTTCCTGATACTCAGTCTTTCAGGACTAATCGTACCCAAAATCATTTCTTCCAAATCTGCTTTTAATTTACCCACGTCCATACTCGTGACAACCTTTTTTAGACGCCATTTCTCCAATCCACTCATCTAACTCCTACGGTGATGGCCCCAACGATCCTCCTGATGTTGGCGTAACTCCCTTTGTATTCTGTAACAATCTCCTTGGTTCTAACTGCACACCACGCTTTGGGGTTTCCACTGACCTCTCTGAAATATCAATTAATGATTCTGTCTCACTTGTAGCCAAAGTCACAGAAAAGATCGTCAACGCCCAGCTGACAAACTTCATCGAAGAGAACTCCATCCTCGACCCCTCCCAATCTGGATTCCGCAGCAACCACAGCAATGAGACCGCCCTCCTCACCGCCACAGATGACATCCGCTCACTACTAGATGAAGGCCACACCGCAGCACTCATCCTACTCGACCTCTCTGCAGCCTTCGACACCGTCTCCCACCTCACTCTTACAGCCAGACTCCACGATGCAGGAATACAGGGAACCGCCCGTGACTGGCTCCGCTCCTTCCTCGCTGGCAGAACCCAACTGATCAGACTCCCGCCTTTCCTCTCCGCACCTACGGAGATCACCTACGGAGTACCACAAGGATCATCGCTCAGCCCCACGCTCTTCAACATCTACATGGTCATCATCAGACAGCACGTACTCAGCATTGTATCCTACGCCGATGACACCCAGCTCATCCTCTCCCTCACGAAAGACCCCGAAACGACCAGACTCAGCTTCCAAGAAGGAATGCGAGACGTCGCAGCTTGGATGAGCAGCAGCTGTCTGAAACTCAACTCGGAGAAGACAGAAGTCCTCGTCCTTGGACCCACCCCCTCAGCTTGGTACAACTCCTGGTGGCCCTCCGCCCTCAGCACCCCCTCCACCCCTATGGACCATGCCCAGAACCTCGGCATCATACTCAACTCCTCCCTCACCATGACCCGACAGATCAACACCGTTGCCTCCACCTGCTTCTACACCCTCCGCATCCTCCGCCAGACCTTCAAGTGGATCCCTCATAAGCCAGAAAGATCATCACCCACGCACTCATTAGAAGCAGACTGGACTACGGAAACGCCTGTCTTATAAGGAATCAACAAATCACTGCTACGAAAACTCCAGACCATCCAGAACACCGCAGCCAGACTCATCCTCGGCACCCCACGACATGAGCACATCACCCAACACCTGTGAGACCTCCACTGGCTCCCCGTCGAAAAGAGAGTAACCTTCAAGTTACTCATCCACACCTACAAATCCCTCCACAACATCGGACCCAAATACCTCAACGAAAGAGTCTCCTTCCACGTACCCAAAAGGAACCTCCGCTTCGCCGACCTCGCCCTAGCAGAAACCCCGCACATCCACAGATCCAGAGGGGGTGGAAGAGCCTTCTCCTACACCGCAGCCAGAGCCTGGAACGTGCTCCCAGTCAACATCAGACGCTCCCCTATGCTGCACACCTTCAGGGAGAGCCTCAAGACCTGGCTTTTCGTCTGAGCCGGAGCTGCACCCCCCCACGCCTTGAGACCCTCACGGGTGAGTAGTGTGCTTTAAACCCCCTGATTGATTGACTCGTATAAAATCTATTATTTGCTACTGGAGCTGCAGGCACTGTTAAAGCATGTACTTGAGTAATGCCCTGTCCATCGTTATACAATGGGACAATAGGACCAATGGTTACTGGAACTGAGAACGCATCTGCATTCAGGTTTAACTGAGTATTTCTTTTTGCTAAATCATTTTTCGTCTGACTCACCACACTTACATTCTTCTCTTGAGAAGCTTCTAACTCAATTAATGGAGTACTTGGTGTAACTTTCTCATGTTCTTCCTGATACGGTGGCGGTCTGTTCATTAATAACTCATCCAATAATTCATCATCCACCTCATTCAGATATACTTCTGAATCTACAGTATTCTTTTTCTCTTTACACTTGCCTCCTTCCTGATTCTCCACTAATACAACAGGATACATTCCTTCACCTAATGCCACAACATCTGTTCTCCATTTCTTCATCTGAGCATCCCACTTTGCTTGTCAATATCTACTCACAGTGTTTCTGTATCTATTCTGAGTTCTATCTCTGTCTCCCTTATACGCCTCATGTTCCCATTCTTCAAGAGCTTTATACTGCATAGGTCTAGGATTTGGTTTCAACTCATTCATCTGGTATCTTAGGGGCATATTAACAAGGCCCGGCGATAAATATCGCAAAGCGCGCTTAGCGCTTGCATATTTATTGCCGGCTATCTCTGTAATTTATCGCCCGGTTAGCGCGTTATCAACAACGCGCATCGCTGAGGCGATAAAATTCCAGAGATAGCGTGGATATCGCCGTTTTCCATGGTGGAAAACGGCGATATCCTAGATGATAGGGCGTGTGGTCTTAGCCACAGAATCCACCCCCCATGTTAAGTATGCCTTAGTCAGGAATTTAACAGACGTTAAATTCCTGCGTTAAGCATACTTAACGCGATTTAAAAAATCGCTAACCCTCCTTGATAATATCGCGAAGCTGCCTTCGCGATATTATCCCTGTTTGGTTTCACAGCCACGCCTACTTTGCATCTCATTAGCGATGCAAAGTTAGGCGTGCTGGGAACGGGCGCTAAGTCAGCAAAACACGCGATAGCGTGTCTTTGCTGATAAGGCGATGAAATTATCGCCGCTTTTCGCCCGAAAACAGACGCAAAAGCGGCGATAATTTATATCGCCCCCTTGTTAATATGCCCCTTAGATTTTCTAAAATCCTCGTGTTAAAAGAACCATGCTCTGGAAATGCCAACATACCATCTCCTTCGGTATACTTCACCCAATTCTCCAACCATGTACACGTACGATAACCCCTTTCTAATGACATGTAAGAAGCAGGCGTACCCTCAGGTGCTATAGGGATTCCTTCTCTAATGGGTATAGGCTCATCCTTTCTAAACAAAGTTTTCAACAATTTTATTAACTTCAAGTTATCTTGTTCGCTAAACCCAAACAAACACAAGAACTAAACTTCTTCCGTATTTCTAGTAATCTGATTTGTTCACCCTGACCAATACCAGCGCGTCTCACATCAACCAACCAATAACAGCACAACACTCTTGTGACAATTCACACTAATTATCCAATAGCAGCGTGGCTTTTTGTGACGATTCACACTAACCAACCAATAGCAGCGCGGCTCTCAGTGACAGCAGTATAACTCCTGCGACTGACCCTCCCTTTACAAAATTATCGGCAACAGTTTTAAAAAGAACTTTTAAAGACAAAACAAGACTAGACCACATAAACACGAACCAGTTTGTCTGCTCCACTAAAAGAAAAATAGATACGACTCACTCTACGAACTCTTCCGCTACCAGCAGAATCTCGACCAGCACGATTCTACTCCCAATCAAGAGAAAACTTTCGGGACTTCTCCAGATGCGCTTTCCAAATGTACTCAAATAAATCTCCACTATACTAACTTCAATGTTCCCTGTGCAATACTAACAATACGACCATTGCTCAGTACTGCCTCAACAGCAGACAACGCAATACTTAGGGGCCGATTCCGATGTCGCCCGGAAGCACACCTAACACTATTCGTCCGGAAAAAACCAAGCCGAACGCGTGTTTTCCGACCGATTCGAATACCCCACCGAACGAACAAGTACGATGCGCACAACAGCCCAGATTCCGAGCGAGCTGTACTTACCCAATCCAGCTCCTGTTCCCCGCCCGAGCCGGATCCGCAAACGCCGATTCGAGCCGCACGGAAGCAAATACACAGCACCTTCCGGCCGGACTAGTACGATGCGCGCTCCGTACGCGCCGAACCCGTCGCTACGTCCGGCACGTTTCAGCATCCGGGAGAGCCGCACATAAGCTCCGATTCGCGCCACAAGAAGATCCACGGCTACGAGACGAACAAGCCAGCGACGAGTATGAGTCGAAGACACGCGAAACCCGAACGAGACGACCCAACCATGAATCCCATCGTGCAGGTCCTACCTATACTCTACATCTATTACCGGGACCAGTTCGGACGCGTACGGCGCAGACGGTAAGTCAAACACCCACAACACAAACAAACGACGCGTACCCGAAATATGTCACACACACATAGGGCTGCACAAATGACGTACACTAGCAACAGCACAATCATAGGGGTGGGATGGGCATCACCAATGCCATACACACCCATAGGGGCCTGGATGCCTGCCACCACCACCACCCCTACTCAGGGGGGCCTGGATGCCTATCACTACTACCATCCCCACTCATGGGGGGCTGGATGCCTATCACTACTACCATCCCCACTCATGGGGGCCTGAATGCCTATCACTACTACCATCCCCACTCATGGGGGCCTGGATGCCTATCACTACTACCATCCCCACTCATGGGGGGCTGGATGCCTATCACTACTACCATCCCCACTCATGGGGGGCTGGATGCCTATCACTACTACCATCCCCACTCATGGGGGCCTGGATGCCTATCACTACTACCATCCTCACTCATGGGGGTCTGGATGCCTATCACTACTACCATCCCCACTCATCGGGGGCTGGATGCCTATCACTACTACCATCCCCACTCATGGGGGGCTGGATGCCTATCACTACTACCATCCCCACTCATGGGGTGCTGGATGCCTGCCACTACTACCATCCCCACCCTTGGTGTGATGGATGCCTACCACCACCACTACCCCTACTCATGGGGGCCTGGATGCCCATCACTACTACCATCCCCACTCATGGGGGGCAGGATGCCTGCCACCACTACCATCCCCACTCATGGGGGGCAGGATGCCTATCACTACTACCATCCCCACTCATGGGGGCCTGGATGCCTATCACTACTACCATCCTCACTCATGGGGGGCTGGATGCCTATCACTACTACCATCCCCACTCATGGGGGCAGGATGCCTATCACTACTACCATCCCCACTCATGGGGGCCTGGATGCCTATCACTACTACCATCCTCACTCATGGGGGCTGGATGCCTGCCACTACTACCATCTCCACCCTTGGTGTGATGGATGCCTGCCACCACCACTACCCCTACTCATGGGGGCCTGGATGCCCATCACTACTACCATCCCCACTCATGGGGGGCTGGATGCCTATCACTACTACCATCCCCACTCATGGGGGCCTGGATGCCTATCACTACTACCATCCCCACTCATGGGGGCCTGGATGCCTATCACTACTACCATCCTCACTCATGGGGGCTGGATGCCTATCACTACTACCATCCCCACTCATGGGGGCTGGATGCCTGCCACTACTACCATCCCCACTCATGGGGTGCTGGATGCCTTCCACTACAACCATCCCCATCCTTGGTGTGATGGATGCCTGCCACCACCACTACGCCTACTCATGGGGGCCTGGATGCCCATCACTACTACCATCCCCACTCATGGGGGGCAGGATGCCTGCCACCACTACCATCCCCACTCATGGGGGGCAGGATGCCTATCACTACTACCATCCCCACTCATGGGGGCCTGGATGCCTATCACTACTACCATCCTCACTCATGGGGGCTGGATGCCTATCACTACTACCATCCCCACTCATGGGGGGCAGGATGCCTATCACTACTACCATCCCCACTCATGGGGGCCTGGATGCCTATCACTACTACCATCCTCATTCATGGGGGGCTGAATGCCTGCCACTACCACCACCCCTACTCATAGGACGGGTAATGCATGACACAACCAGCATACTCCCACATAAGGAATCACAGAAAATTACATCCACCCAAACAACATGACAAGCGTGTGTAGTCCATGTCAAATGCCAACAACACAAAACATGTCACACAAGAAAAAGCCACGGGTCCGGATTGGAAGGAGGTTAAATAACTGTGTGAATATGCTCTACCATACACGACGGGGGATTTCCCTTTTCAGGACCGTTCCCCTCACACACCAGAGGTGTCATGCTTCATCATGAGGGTGCCTCCTCACGCAAAAGACCTAGTCTTTGCGTGGGCTACAACCCCCTCTCTACGAGGGAGGAGCTCAGGGATGTTTTTATTTAGGCAGGGTGTACTAAACCCCTATGTGAGCTTGGCGTGCGTGTAAAAAAGAGAAAGTGCAGTGCTGTGATGTGAAAATTTAAAACTGGCTACTGGGTTAGCTAAATTGTAACTTTATTCTGCTACCCAGTGTCAGGATTAAAAACAGTGAGGAGCTGGTAACGCAAATGCCAACATTCGAGACAGATGTGTAGATCTGGTCTAGTGATCTACACAATTTAGCTAACCCAGTTTTAAATTTTCACATCACAGCACTGCACTTTCTCTTTTTTACACGCACGCCAAGCTCACATAGAATTTGGCAGAAGGGTATAAAGTAGCCGGCCTAAGTCTTTATCAGACCTTTTTTTGTACTCCCTTTCTTTCAAAGCTCTTTTCTATGACAAGCCCACGGCACAAACACGATCATACTAGTAAATGTTCCGGGACAGGAAACCATAGTGACTTAAGAAACTGGATAGAAAATTCTGCATAGCAGCTCCGAACTTTGCTCCCTCCCCATTTTACGTTGGCATTAGCACTTTAATTACAACAGAAAGTATGGATATGTTTACATTGCTGTTATAATAATCTGCTGTTCTTTGGTTTTCATATCACATGAGGGTTACGACAACTAAAAATGTTTTAATGCAATTTTTATTCTGTATTTGAATTATGAAGTTCTCATCATGGTGGTATGTTCCACTCTTTTTATGATTTTAATAGATCAAATAAAAGTATTTATTCATCACTTGGGGGACCACATTGCCAACAATCAGCCAATTACACAATGACAGAAGTGACCATCATGATGCTGACCCACATATCTGCACCTATGGACACACAAATGTATATAACCTGTGGAGACTGTCGATGTCAGGTGAACAAATACCATACCATGGCAGCAATGGGACATACAAACCATGATCATTGTGCTGACTGATGACCCAGGAGTCCCAGGGAGAGCAGGGGAAAATCACCAAACAACATACAGCCAATGGCACACTACAGAAATGCCAATGCAGTGATGCAAATGCACTAACACAAACAGGCAGACTCACACTGCATATCAAACACAACAGGTGATGGGGGTGTGTGCCAGTGTCCCCAGGCAACCACACAACACATGAGGAGGACTGAATCCCAATTACACAGATGTGTATACAGTGCCACACACAAGTAACTCATGGATTGGATTCCCCTATGTGGGAATCTGGCATTGTTAGATGAGAGGGAGCCCAAATTAGACATGTCACACAAGCTTGTAGGAACAGCAACTAACACAGCAAGAGACACACCCACCACAGCACTACCCCCAGGGACCCCACATTGTGCAGACACTAGCCTGCATGACAATTCCACTGTGATGACAAAGGTAGATGTTGATCACACTGTGAACCACAGCCATGTGTCCTCAGCTACAAACTACCATCACACCTACACAAGCTCCAATCAATCAGCAGGGCCTGCCAGCCAAGGCCAATATGGAGGTAGTGGTCTAGCCGTGCAACAACTCACATTTGCACACTCAACACCACACACCCTGATCTCCACCAATGTGCAGCAGTGAAGCTCACATGGACTGGTGACATTGCACATGCACCCATGACAATCCCAGGGGTGGTGGGGGGAACTAAGGTGCAGAAACCCATCACACATGCCCACTCAACATAACTCGTCTATGTAGGACACACAGCACAGTACGCCGTACATGCGCATGATGTGAAATCCACCACAAACAATGGGATCCTGGCCATAGTCACACACCAACGAAGAAGCCAAGGTGAGACACAAAGAACACACGTACACAACTTCCAACATTGCAGCTCTGACCCTGAGGAGTGGCAGCAGTCACACACACAACGCGTCACAATCACTGAAAGCGACCACAAACTCAAAATCACATTACTTGTGTAAACAACAAGTGCCAAGGGGAATCCTGAATGTGTCCCATCAGCGTTTGCCCACATCCCCAGCCCTGACAACAAAGACAACCTGGGATGACAACCTCATGAACATCAGTTTGCCATGCACCCACATCACGGAGAAACCAGGTCCAAGATGCTGGATGAACACATACCAACTCTGCAAGCATCACAAACAGGAACATCCCTAGGGACACAGCCTGTGTATGAAAAGGGAAGGGAACATGCACAGACATGCTCACACAACACACAACACGGGCACACGCAATGTCACCAGATTACACACAGCCATGAGGGCACTCCACTCCTGTGGAAGGTCCACTGTGCCAAACCTTGTCTGTGCACGACTCAAACATATCAGCAGGACACTCCGTCAGTGAGTCAACAACTACAACACACAGAACCCTCTGCTCACATCAGCCTGGGTACGGGAGTGTCACGTCAGTCATCTGCATACACCCAAAACACGTGGCAATCCAGTTGTACTGTATACACAGATGAGTCCTCCAAAATTGATGTGCAAAACTGCATGTCCAGTGGAGACGGGCACACAGTCAGGGTACTAGGAACATTGGACAGTGGTAAGCCCAACAGATGTGCAACAGTGTAGGACAAAGATGGTAATCTACAAATGCTAAACGTACATCCCTGTGTCAAATGCTGAACATTACACCCTCAGACTGCAGCAAGGGATGCTATAGATCCAGACTAGATTAGGACACATATCCCATGGATCACATGGAGCCCATCACAGCAAAACTTCATTTACCTGATCTGAACACAATTACAACAGCAAATGCATGATTCTACACATCTACATCATGTACCACCAAAGATTAACCACAAGTAAACAAAAAGAGGCTTTATTCAGCAAGTGTGCAACTGAAATCAAAAGTCCAAAATTAACTACGGCCAATGTCCAGTCCGAATACACAGTCCCAACAGGGTGATGTGTGACAACTTGTCACCAATTGCTTGCCTGCACAGGTACCGACAGGGGACATCCCCCTTGGAGGGGCATACGAGGGGCAGGCCAGGCACCGCAGGGACAGGATCAGGGGATGCCAGAAGGAGGCAGGGAAGGTGAGGTGGGTGCAAGAGTGTCACCGGCAACTGCAGTGGAGGTGTCTGACTCAGGGGGGGCCGGCACCACCGCAGGGCTCAAGTCCGATGGTGTTGGTGCTGCAACCACTGCAGTGGGCTGGTCAAATGGAGTGGACTGGGTCCCCAATGCAGTGCCCGAGTCAGACGGGGTTGTTGTGGACTCCACCGCAGTGCATGACTCCAAGGGAGTGGAAGGGGGGCAGAAGAGCTGGGCAGGACAGAGGGGGGACACGGTCTCCACACCAGTGGCACATACAGGCAGAGCGTCTGGTTTGGGGGTGGAAGAGCAAGTGGCAGGGGGAGGGCCTGAGCAGTTTGGGGATGCGGTATCGGTGTGTGGGGGAACCTGGGGCAGGGTGTGGCGGTGGAACCTGTGGAGTGGTGGCCTGGGGGATGGAGGTGAGAGACTGGGTGGGTGACTTGCAGGGCGGTGGCGGGTCTTGCTCTTCCGGGTCCGGGGGGACTTGCGGGTGGGGGCTCACTCTGCCTGCGCCTGGGGGAGGGTGTCCGGGGGCGAGGGCACTCCCCTCTCTGTGTGTGGACTTCCTCTTCCCCCGGTATGCTGGATCAGCGGGATTGGAGGGGAAGAGGCCGAGGTCAGAGAGGAAGAGCTGCTGTGTATGTGGGGTTGCAGGTGAGGCAAGGGAAGGGGTCTTGGAGGGAGAGGATCTTGAGGATTGCGGAGTGACTGTGGTTGCCTGTGTGTGTGTCAGTTCCCCATCCCCTGTGTGTGTGGAATCAGTCCCCTGAGGATGCTTGTGTGCACGTCTTGCCTTGGTTTTGGGTGTGTGTGTGCTGCTCGTGTCTGTGTGTTTGGGTGATTGTGCAGGTGTGCATGTGCTTTGGACAGGTAGGGTGGTAGAAAGTGTGGATGGGGCAGAGGTGGGAGGGGTGAGGGACTGTTGGAGGAGGGACACTGCTGCCATCAGGGAGGAGTCCATGGACCTATTGCTCCTCTGTAGGGCAGACATACCCGTTGAGATGCCCTCCATGAACGACACCAGCTGTGTCAACAGAGTGGTGTGTGCATGGAGGACAGTCAGCATTGCTGTCTGCCCTACATGGAGCTGCCGAAGGAGGTACACAGACTCCTCACTCAGGGCAGCAGGGGACACAGGGGCAGGGGGTGCGGTGCCTGGCTTGAAGGAGACACGCTCCCGAGCACGGGAGCCTCCAAGGACCTCAGGAATGGGAGCCAATGGGAAGGCGGTGGTGGTGGTGGTGGTGGCGGAGTCAGACAGACTAGCTGGGGTGTTGTGGCTGCTGACACCCGCATCCACAAGGGAGTCATCCTCCGAGCTGCTGTGGTCCCCAGCTGAGGTGGATGGTGCTGAGGACTCCTCGGTGTGGCTCCCCTCGCCCTCCGTGCCACTGGGTCCCTCTGACCACTCGTCGGACGCTGACCCAGTCTGGCTCCGCTGCTCCTCCTGGTCCGTGGAGCTGTCCCCTCCTGTGGCTGTGGATGTATCTGCAAACAATTAGGGAAACAGACAAACATCAGTCACCTGCACTGACCGCACACACCACAGTAAGTACAGCACATCACAGAGCAAGCCCTGGCATCTCTAGTAGAGCATTGCCAAAAGTCATCACACAGATTAGGAGAAGCCAATTGTCAGTCTGATGGTCAACCATGGAACAGACACCCCTCCTGCCCTTGCACCCATCTGTCTGGTGCCTGTCTGATGGTAAGACCCCAGTGTGGACACATGCACCACCTACACAGTAGTTGGACATTGCTGAGAACACGGTGAAGTATGTGAACATGCCCTCGTCACATCTCTTGCCACTGAGTCAGTGCAGGTGTCTGTATAAATGGACGGCCAGAGTCTAAATAGAAATGCATGTGATGCATACCAGCACCAGACCCCATGAAGCACCCATGTCCGGATAGTCAATGCCACAATGGGGTGCATGTTGCACATGTCACTCCCCTGCAGGATCACTCTTAGGAAGTTTAATGCCATGACACAGGCATGCCTGCAAAGTCATACATCACGGTCTCCAGTCACATGGCCATGGCAGCCAGCCAACAACAGTCTGCACTGTGTCACAATCCTAGGACATGGGGAAGGCAAGTAATGTAACTGACAAGTGCACATGTCCATCCCCCAAAAATCACATCATCTGAACTACTATTTGTCCACGTCATACCAATTGGACATATGGGGGACATGAAACACAACTCTCTGAACATGAGCACCTCACAGTGTGCTGAGAATGAAAAACAGCTGCCTGAAAGTCACAGTGGCATACACCTTTCTGCACAGTCATGTGATCAAACACCTATAAGTCACAGAAGTCTTGTCTCACATGGTCCAATAGCAGATGGCATGCTGACCCCTAACCGATAAACATCACAGGAGTCCCGACAACGTAGTCACAGCACAACGACACAGAGGCAGACACCTGAGGGAACATTTCACTGAGCACAGCATGTCAGCTGATACACGGGAGTGGGAGTACAGAGTGTATTGTATGCCCTGGAGTAGGCATGACTGTCCGGCTCCACCTGCAAGATGGATGAGCCCTGGTCAGTAGGCAGGTGGCTAGGCATGTGTGACACACTTGACATACATACTCCTGAGGCCCAAACATTTTACCCACCCGCAGCATGGGGGTGTGGCAAATACCCCAGGGACATGTGGTGATTCTGATCTGCAAGTGGATCACATATCAAAGTTACACCCAGACTACATTGCACGACTCAGGCATTGTGTGAGCAATTGACCCACCCATGAAGGCTAACACAATATCACGGGAACAAAAGCTGTCACCCACCTTGAGCAAAGCAAAATGCAAGGACCCTGTACCCGAGTGACACAATTATCCTGAGCGTAAGGAGCACACCGGCCTATCAGATGGGTAGTGGCCATGTCACAATAGAGGGACATGGGTACTGGACAACAAGACTGATGTACTGGGGAAGTTTAACCACGCCACAGGAGGGCACATAGAATGTCCAGAGTTCACAGTGCAGTCTTTGACTCACCCCCTCCTTGCTGCTGTCTGCCCTTCAGCTGCCCATCCAGCTCCGGGAAGACCACCGGCAGGATCTGGAGCATGTGGGGGGTCAGGGTCCGGTGTCTGCCCCTCCTGCGAGGAGGCGACAGCTTCAGCTGGACCCTTGCAATCCGCCGGGTCCAGCCCCGAAGGTCCTGCCACCTCTTCTGGCAGTTGCGGATCCGGCGCTTGTAGACCCCCACGGATCTGACTGCCCGGACGATGGCCAGCCAGATATCCTCCTTCTGATGGGCATCAACCTGTGAGGATGACAAAGTGAAAAGGCCATTACTACACATGCAACATATCCGTGCATCACACAGTTGGAAATACATGTCTCAATCACAGGGGCATATGATGTACACAGGCAGTGCAACGAGGGCTATGGACAGTTTGCCAGCAGTTACTACATGGTATCATTGCATGGGAAGTGAACCTTGTTTGAATGCACTGTTACTCCACTGTACCTGTTCAGTGCATGTGACTACACACTTTGGGGGTGAGTACTACTCAGTGAGCATGCTAGCCAGTGGTGTGCACACTGTAAATCCTGCTAGTCAGACAACATGCACAATTAGTAAGGCAGTGGACAGCACACTCACCTGCTCCCCTGGTGTCCCATACAGCTTGCTGTACTGTGGAAGGAGGTTGTCCAGCAGGGCCTGGTTCTCCTCATGGGTGAAGGCTGGGGCTCTCTCCACAGTACGTGCCATTGCAGTAGCCAGAGGATGCAGAGACAGCAGCAGTGTAGTGGCAGATGTCGTCCTGGAGCATGTAGTGCAGGCAAGTGAGCCCTCAGGGGAACAGCCAGCATTATATGTGTGCTACAGAGGCAGATACTGTGCCATGTGTCCAAAGTGATAGGTCCAAGTCGTATGCATCTTATGAATCTGACCAATCCATGGAATTGCAGCACCAAGACACGCCCACAGCATCCTTCAAAAATGTCAACTTCATGACACCCATGAATTTGCAACATTGTTGTGGCTGGCCAACTGAATTCACTGCATCAGACTCGTTGAAGCTTCAAAAACGCGTCCGTTGCCATGCCAGGCCCCAGCCAATGCGTGCGCACCGATCGGACCATTGCTGTACAACGCGTACCCACGATACAACGCGTACCCGCTCACATTCAATGCAATGGTCCGTGCGGGCACACCGATCGGTCCATTGCTCTACAACGCGTACCAGGCATACAACGCGTACCCGCTCACATTCAATGCAATGGTCCGTGCGGGTACACCGATCGGACCATTACTGTACAACGCGTACCAGGCATACAACGCGTACCCGCTCACATTCAATGCAATGGTCCGTGCGGGCACACCGATCGGACCATTGCTGTACAACGCGTACCCGCTCACATTCAATGCAATGGTCCATGCGGGCACACCGATCGGACCATTGCTGTACAACGCGTACCCGCTCACATTCAATGCAATGGTCCGTGCGGGCACACCGATCGGTCCATTGCTCTACAACGCGTACCAGGCATACAACGCGTACCCGCTCACATTCAATGCAATGGGCCGGCCGGGCACACCGATCGGTCCATTGCTGTACAACGCGTACCCGCTCACATTCAATGCAATGGTCCGTGCGGGCACACCGATCGGTCCATTGCTCTACAACGCGTACCAGGCATACAACGCGTACCCGCTCACATTCAATGCAATGGGCCGGCCGGGCACACCGATCAGTCCATTGCTGTACAACGCGTACCCGCTCACATTCAATGCAATGGTCCGTGCGGGCACACCGATCGGTCCATTGCTCTACAACGCGTACCAGGCATACAACGCATACCCGCTCACATTCAATGCAATGGGCCGGCCGGGCACACCGATCGGTCCATTGCTGTACAACGCGTACCCGCTCACATTCAATGCAATGGTCCGTGCGGGCACACCGATCGGACCATTGCTGTACAACGCGTACCTGCTCACATTCAATGCAATGGTCCGTGCGGGCACACCGATCGGTCCATTGCTCTACAACGCGTACCAGGACAGGTCACACGCATATGTCACCATGCTGGTCACTGGTGAACCTATGCCAGCCACATTTACTTTCCAGGGACTCAGGGGCACACCTACAACACCACACCCAGTCCACACTGTCTATGAGGCATGTGTGGCAGCATAACCTTATCTGTGTATGGGGGTGAACATGTGGATTTTGGGGTGGCACTTGGGGGCAGACACACCCAGGCTGTGCACGTGTTAATGGGGACAGGGTCCTTTGTGTGTTGTGCACATGACCACTGTGGTGTGCAACTTTTCATTTCTCAGCATGTGTCATGGTCACATTTCCAGGTTGTGTATGTGTATGACATGTCACATACCCCCAGGCTCACATGTGGGAAGGCATGTACGTCACAGGGTGGCCCATTCCAACAATAGTGATGTCCCTCCACAGTCTGTGTGCATGTTGTGTATCACATGTCTCTGACTCCATGTGCACAATGGGAGACAGTCTCCACATCCACGTGGTTTGTGCATGAACTTTGATGGTGTGTGTGTGTGTGTGTCACAGACGTCCATGTCTGTCCTGCAGAGGCTACAGGGGCCACCACCTGTGGGTGTCATGTTTGTTTTTCTGATGTGTACATGATACGCCATGTCATGCCAGTGTCCATGTGGCAAGACAGGCTCCCTGGGAATCTACCTGTCAATGAGCTGTGATGCCTGTGGAGCATCTGTCCAGACATGTCACTGTGGTATGTGTGTGGAACGTGAGAGCAGTTAATGTGTACTGTGACACAGCCTAATGGTGTCCCATAGCACACCCTGGAACCAGTTGTCAACACTTGTTGAACAGAGAGATGTTAGATGATGTCCATGTAGGTGCCATATTTGTCCAAACGGGACGACACACACATCAAGTACTTGTGTATGTTGATGATGTGTCATGTGAAATTGAGTATGGTGAACGGCACATTGGTGGGTGACTGACAATCTTGCTTTCTTCACCTATGCACTGCAGGGCTCCTGCTGTCCATCGACCATTCCCAGACCTGGCAACGATGGTGGAACGTGACAGCATCCGACGGTACCGCTTCACCAGGCAGCTGATTGAGGATTTGGCAGTGCGGTTGGCCCCACATTTGCAGCCTGGCCGGCCGTATCCTACAGCGCTGACCCCCAAGGTGAAGGTGATGGCAGCCCTACACTTCTTTGCCACCGGTACCTTTCAACACACTGTGGCAACTACTGGTGGGATGTCACAGACTATGTTCAGCCGTGTGCTACGCGATGTTTTGGGGGCAATGTTGAGATACCTCAACCAGTACATCTATTTCCCAACACGTCAACGACTCACTGACGTCAAGAGTGACTTCTATGCCCTGGGGAGGATGCCACATGTAATTGGCTCCATTGATGGGACACATGTGTCTTTGATACCACCACAGGCACATGAGCAGGCATACTGCAACCGTAAACATTACCATTCGATCAATGCTCTGGTGGTATGTCTTGCAGATATGACCATCTCACATGTGTGTGCCCGTTTCCCCGGTTCTGCACACGATGCCTACGTGATGAGGAGTAGTCGCATCCTGAGGATGATGTCACAGATGCCGAACCAGCGTGCCTGGCTTGTTGGTGTGTACTGACTTTGTACCATTGTGTGTGTTCTGCTATGTTATTTTCCGCACACATTTTCAAATCGGCTAATGTGCAATTGTCTGTTTGTAGGTGACTCGGGATACCCCAACATGCCGTGGTTGCTGACACCCCTCAGGAACCCTGTGACACCAGCCCAGATGCGCTACAATGAGGCACATGGTCGGACGAGGAGGGTGATTGAGCGGACCTTTGGTCTCCTGAAGAGCCGCTTCCGCTGCCTGGACAAGACAGGAGGGGCCCTCCCATATGCCCCAGCAAAGGTGTGCAAGATTGTCATCGTCTGCTGCATGCTACACAACCTGGCAGTGCGGAAGGAGTTGCCTCTCATCCTGGATGACGATGACCAACGTCCGCCACCTGTGGAAGATCCTGGCCTGGGTCACGATGCCAGTGAAGATGATGATGATGATGATGGTGATGTCCGCACACAGCTCATCACCAACTTCTTCAGCTGAATGTGAGTCTCCAGAGGGTTGTAATGTCAATGATTTGAGTTTGCATGATATGTGTGTGTGGTGCTCTGGTGCTGTTTGAGTGTGGCCATGTGCTACTTGACTGGATGCGTGCAGCGATGTGTCCTTGCAGGTGGTCTGTACTGCCCAACAGTGTTGACATGCTAACTTGGTTTTGTGTAGTTATCTCGTGACATGTATTAGATATGAGTATTGCCGTTCTGTGCTGTTCTTCAGTGGTTTTGACTGTGTGTCATGTCTGTCCTTCACAGGGTGCTGCTGGAGTTGTCTGATCAACTTGGATCCCCCGAATCCATGATTCAACTTCCAAGGTGGAAGCAGTCGTTTCCCTACAGGTGATGTGCCACACACCCCTGGACTTTCTATCTTCTGCACTTTTTGACTTTGTGGCCACAGCCAGGTTGGATTAGCTTGCATTTGTAGTGGAAACTACATGTTGGAAATGTGTAATAAACCTGTGCTTGACTTTGGGATGTGCGTTGTCTGTAGTCACACATCTGTCTGACATTTGCTTACTGCACCTGTTGTCTAGTTGACAGTGACTGTGAATAGGTGGCGTGTCTGTACATTCCACTGTACTTCGTTGCAACATCAGTATAGGTGATGAGTCTGATGGCCCTGGTGTGTATGTGTTTTGTGGCCCTAGTGGTGTGTCTCCCTCATATGTGTCACGTCGCCATGACTGACATGACAGTGTTGGACTTGCTGTAGCAGTTAGCATGCACAGTATAATTTAGAAGATCAACATCTACATGACAAAAACCACGTTGGAATCACAACAGAGGCAGATATGGTGTATTGGTGAGTTTATTTACATACAGGTGTGAGGATGGTGCACAGGATGGTGGGTGCTGTACATAGAAATTTGGATCCAAAGTTCCCATGTGAATTGGAAGTCTTGGTAGCTGAAAAGTCCAGAGTAAAGTCCACAGTCATCTGATACATTTGGTCAACTAGAGCTCCCCATGTCATGTGGGAGAGTTGGCTTGGCTTCAACAGGGCGTGCAGTATGCACACAGAGGAAAAGTTCCAGAACAGGTGTTGGCTTCCTGGGGGATGTAGATGGCCATCGGCCTCTCAGTTTGGCCTCCTCGGACGGCCTCTCTTCTTGGGGGGGGGACACTCAGGTGCAGGCTGCGGCGGTGCAGGGGACTCTCTGCCAGAGTCCTCCTCCCTCCCTGTGGCATTTGCAGTTGTTTCAGCAGCAGATGTTGTGGGCACACAGGGAGGTGAGGCCATGTTGGTGCTGATCTGGCGGAGGCATGTCAGTATGTCCCTATGCACCGCTGTCAGTTGTTCCAATGTGTCCCACTTTGACTCCATGCCACACATGTGTGTCTCGACACGTGACATGTGTGTCTCGACACGGGACATGTGGGAGTCCAAGCGGGCATGATGGGCAGCCTGCTGCTGTTGTATGTCCTTGAGGATCCCCACTACCTGGCTGACCTCTCCGGTGCTAGTCTGGTACGCATCAGCGATGCGTGCCAGTTGTGGGTCATCATACAGTCCAGACCCCTCTGCAAGGAGAGACCTATGTCTCCCACCCCTCACACCACCCCTGGCGACACGTGCAAGACCTGCAGTGGCACGCACAGGTGACCGTGGGCCCACTTGGGTGTTGTTCCTGGGCTCGTTGTCAGCAGCTCCAGTTTGGGCCTGGGTCTGTGCACTGTTGTCATCTGTGGTCCTTGGTGTGTCCGTGTTGGCTGGGGTGGCCTGTGTGTTGGCAGTTGTTGGAGGGGTGGGTGCAGGAGGTGCAGATGTTGGTCCTGCTGGTGCTGCATGTTGACTCACACCGGAGGGTCCAGCTGGTTCTTCGCCATCCGAGGAGTGCAGAGGCTGATCCACACCAGTGAGCTCAGTGTTCCCCGGAGCCTGGGACAGTGAGTCCTCCTGGTCTGCTGCTGTGTCCCCATCATCTCCTGTTTTGGGGAGAGACACAGATTGTATGTTATGTTTCTACTGGCATCAATTGTTCCAACACCTGACAGTTGTGACTGTACCTCTGGATGTGGGCCAGGACATTGCATTCTCCTAAATAGTGACAGTCAGTGAGTGATATTGGTGTAGCACATTGTCCTGCCAACCTGTGGCATGTCAATGTGAATGTTGAGGTGTGTGCATGACCAGCATTGGTGGTATTTGGTTACCATCCAGGCCTCCTTCTCCCCCCAGCCCAGTTATCCCACCATGCAACGTGCTTGCATTGCAGGGAGTGCAAGTTGGCTTTCAGGATGTCAGGCAGTGGTGTCCTGCTGTTTGTTGTTGCACAGTTCCCAGCAGGGCCTTGTGCTCCCCACAGCAGTACCCAGTGTCAGCCATCTTGTGAGTCCTTATCCACTCCCTGTGATGTGAGCATGGTTGAGAGTGGTGTTGATGGGCCAATTGTGAGGGTGAGCAATATCTGTGCCTACAACTCCCATCATGCTATTGCCTCCACCCCCTTCCCAGCATGGCCATCCTTCCTTCCTTTTGACTCTGCTTCCCTGTGGGGTGGGGTGCCTGTGCTGACAGGATGGCTGGGAGTGTTGTCCTGGCAGTTGTTTGGCTACAAGTCCCAAGAGTGTCCATGTGCTTCACACAGCATAACCCAGGGTGGTGGTTCTTTGTGGGATCTTCAGTTAGGCTGTGAGGCATTGCATTCTCCCAGGTGGGTTATGTGGAGTTAGTGTTGAGGGGGTGTGTGAGGAGAGCTGCTTGTAACTATGGTCAGTGCTGTGAGTCCTCCTTCCCACCCAGCCAGATATCCCACCATGCAACGTGCTTGCATTGCAGGGAGTGCAAGTTGGCTTTCAGGATGTCAGGCAGTGGTGTTGTGCTGTTTGTTGGTGCACAGTTCCCAGCAGGGCCTTGTGCTCCCCACAGCAGTACCCAGTGTCAGCCATCTTGTGAGTCCTTATCCACTCCCTGTGATGTGAGCATGGTTGAGAGTGGTGTTGATGGGCCAATTGTGAGGGTGAGCAATATCTGTGCCTACAACTCCCATCATGCTATTGCCTCCACCCCCTTCCCAGCATGCCCATCCTTCCTTCCTTTTGACTCTGCTTCCCTGTGGGGTGGGGTGCCTGTGCTGACAGGATGGCTGGGAGTGTTGTCCTGGCAGTTGTTTGGCTACAAGTCCCAAGAGTGTCCCTGTGCTTCACACAGCATAACCCAGGGTGGTGGTTCTTTGTGGGATCTTCAGTTAGGCTGTGAGGCATTGCATTCCCCCAGGTGGGTTATGTGGAGTTAGTGTTGAGGGGGTGTGTGAGGAGAGCTGCTTGTAACTATGGTCAGTGCTGTGAGTCCTCCTTCCCACCCAGCCAGATATCCCACCATGCAACGTGCTTGCATTGCAGGGAGTGCAAGTTGGCTTTCAGGATGTCAGGCAGTGGTGTTGTGCTGTTTGTTAGTGCACAGTTCCCAGCAGGGCCTTGTGCTCCCCACAGCAGTACCCAGTGTCAGCCATCTTGTGAGTCCTTATCCACTCCCTGTGATGTGAGCATGGATGAGAGTGGTGTTGATGGGCCAATTGTGGGTGTGACCAATATCTGTGACTACCACTCCCATCATGCTATTGGCTACACTGACTTGACCAGCATACACAGAATTCCTTCCTTTGAGTGAGCTTCCCTGTGAGGTGGTGTTCTTGTGGTGGGTAAATATCTGTGAGTGTTTGTTGGTTCTATTTGTGCCACTGCCTTGCTGTATTTGTTGTTAGGTTTGTAGATCTCATGACACAGTTACATGTCACTATGAGATGGCAGGTATTGTGTTTGTCTGACTAGCATTCACATCTTGGGATGAATATCTTTTGGTTGCTGTGTATTTGCTAAGTGTGCATGGTTTGCCTATCCCCTTGACTGTGATGTGTGTGTGTTGTCACACCATATTGTATATATTAGTTGTGTACTCACCAGGCTCTGGGATGTCTGTTAGTCCGTATACGCTCACTGGTGGTAGGATGGCCCGCACCTTCTCCTCCCAGGGCCTGAGGTATACTGGTTTTGCAGGAGGGCCACTGCCAGTGTGCTGGCTGAGGAGGTAGTCCTTTTGAGTAGTTCCCGGACCCTCCTGCGCACATCATACCACCTGTTCTGGATGTCTTCCTTTGTGCGCAAACATGGTGATTGTGCGTTCATCCTGTCGACAATCCTCGCCCACATCTTGGTTTTCTGCGACATGGGGGTCTGTTGTACCAATGTACCAAACAACTGTGGCTCTACCCTGAGTATCTCGTCTACCAGGACTTCCAATTCACAATCTAGGAACTTATGGTTCTTCTTTGGGGGCATGGTGATGGGTGGTGGTGGTGATTGATGTGTGTGTGTGTGTGCAGGTGGGGGGGTGTGAGTGTAGGTTTAGCTGGGTGTGTGTGAGGGTGCTATTTGTAGGTGTGGTAATTGTGTGTGGTTTGTGTGATGTATGAGCTGTGAGTGTGTCTGTGGTTGCTGTGTGATGGTGTTGTGTGCTGGCAGGTCAGTGAAATTTGCAAAGGATCATGGTAGGGATTTGTGGCCTTTAGGTAGGTGGAGTTGGAGGGGTGTGTCCTTGTTCCATTTTTTTCCCTCCCTGTATTTATTGGCTTAGTGGTTGCTTGTTTGGCCCTTTTTTTTCTAATTTTTCCTTGGTGTTTTTGGTGCATGTACGAGTCGTTCTTGTGTCCGAGTAGTACGCTGCAGTTGTCTGGTGCGATCTTGTCTGACTCGTTCCCGCTGTGTGTCAGCTAGGTTTCATATGCGGCGTACGAGTCGGTCGCGTAGTATTGGGTTGCTTCGGCTGGGTTTTGTATGCGTGTCGGTCGTACGGCTTGTGCTCCGGGCGAGTCGGTCGTGTTTTGCACGCACAGCATCGTACTACGCGGGTCGGAGTTCGCGGGTATGTTTCGTTCGGGTTCAATCCGGGTGCGTGTCGGTCGGTTCGTTTCACGTGATTTCCCGGCCGGATGGCTTGTTTCCGTCCGGCTCGGTCGGTCGTTTTGTATTCCGTCCGAGTCTGTCGGATTTCACATTCATTTAATCGTACTACCCGGGTCGTGCGGCGCCGGTCCGAGTCGGTCGGACTAAATTCCCGTACTGAGTCGGTCGGTATGTTTTCCGGCCCGAATCGGAATCGGCCCCTGAGTGTATGCCACACTAAGACACGCCGTTAGGCTTATCCTGGGATCTTAGGCATACTTCAGACCTGCTAACTCAATTCTTTAAGGTCAAACCACAACATTTAACAAAAAGATACATAGACAATAAGCAGTAACAAATAAAATGATTTCCGTCTTAATCAATTGCCAGTATAATCAATCTAATTTAACCATCCTCTCTGCTACCAAAAACTGATGCAGCGGAAAGCGTGTGGGTAATTATTACTTTATACTAATGACCAATTTCAAACACACCTAACTTTCCTACTAAACTAAATTTGGCCCATACCTTCAACAACTTGGTCCTCCGATGGACCTTTGGAGAGTTGTTAGGGACTGACTATTACTAAGACGGATAATACCCCCTTATGAGGACCTACAACAAAGGGAATATTCTACAAACAACAAAAATAAAGTTCATTAATCATTTCATCAATAATGACAGACTCTGATTTCTTATCAATTTATCAATTTATCTTTATCTATTTCTTTTGTATATGAATGATCAATCAAACGATACAGCTTTGAATCACAGATTTTCACAAGACAGAGAAAAAGCATTTCACAATAACATCTCAATTAACGACCATGAGTGAGTTGATAGGAGAAGAGACAAATGGACATTTGCACATATCAATGCAAATACAGATTTTCATACGAACCTAGAAGAAACTATAGCACAGCGTGCTAATAGTCTGAAAGCTAATCCTCCGGCCGGAAGGGAAAGCTCGGCAACCTCACGAAGATATGAGGAGCAAAGTTAAAGAGTCAGGAGTCAATCAGACAGCTACAGCCAGCCAAATAAGTAAAAGAAACAGCAACACAGCTCTCTCCTCATCACCTCGCCTATCTTCAGTCGCCTCGCGCCTCTCGCCTAGTATCTAACGCTAGTAATTATACCCTAATTCGAAAAGTCCATCCCTAACTTTGTAGCGAACCTAAATCATTCACAGTTCTTATTGGTCCAGAGATGTAGGGTGTTCAGTCACACCACTTCTATTGCACCCGACTTTCAAAAGTTCTTTGTTAGAAACATGTTGTCGTCGTCGTCCTTCAGCAGAGGAAACCCTATCATCTTCCTTCCAAGGCTCTTGCTCTTCTTCACGGCTGTCACAACATTTATTAGGACTGTTATCCACAAGAATAAACATTTCCCCGGTCTATGAGGAAGTTCCATAATTTATCTTCCCCACATAGCATCGACAAGGCATAATAAACTCTTATCATAAAGACTAAATACAATACTTTTTGAACCCTGTTTTAAAAAAGAAAAGCAAATTAACCCTAACAGTGGTTTGAGGCCTTTTCTGCAAAACGTGCCATTTCTCTAGGAAAAACAGAATAAGTTTTAATTATTGGTTCACATAAATGTTTCATTTCTATTGTTCATAAACACAAATATTCTCTCTCAAATGATTCATGTAATTAATACCATTTACATAAAGTTCTTTACTTATTAGCACATTCTGGTTACTTTGCACTTTGAATTTTTCAGTGCAGTTTTATTAAAACAAACCCCTTCTAGTTAAAACATAAAAAGCTCACGTCTCTAACATTAATTTTATCTGCTACTTTCTTTGTGCAGAAATCATTTGCGGCCTATAGGAATCGTTTGTCAATTTCTCTCGTACATTTTCACGATTCTCTTTCTGAATACCCCATGTTAACAATTTTGTTAATAATTTACTCACACCGGGAAGTTTAATCCGAGCAGGTTTATTTTCCAAAAACCCCGCTCCCTCACTGGCAAAATGTCTAGGATACGTTAGTTCATTAAAGGCAACAGCTAGGCGCTTTGCCAATGCATATTTACTCCTTGTGTTCCCAGTCTTCGTCCTTGCTAGGTTCATTCAAACATTTTGTCAATAAATTAATTAACCAGTTTCATAAACTAACTTCTGTATTATTTTTATTTTGTTTATATTCAACTATTCTTCACAGACACATTACAAAAATAAAATGTTACATTATTTATGTCTCTCCTCGAAATTCTTTTCCACAGTTAAATCCTACATTTTGATGTCATGGCTACATTTTAAAACCTATACATTACAGAGCTCAATGCTTCTCCCTCAGAGAATACCCTTCTATTAACAGACAACACTATTATATTAGCTTGATTCAGTACATAGCTTAACTTCGTTTTAAGTACAAACCATTAATGTGGTCATGCAAGGCGAAATTGATGAAACAACAACAACTTCCGTAGAATCAGATAAAGAAACAGCAGGATGGGAGAGGAGCGCTAATCTCCACTTATTTACAGACAGATACAAAGAATAGTACAGAAACAATGGCAACTAGTACAAATGGATGAAAACCTGAAGGAAATGTCTGTAGAGGAACAACTAATTGTATGTACAGAAGGCCACAATTTCAGATATAAACTGGATTAGAGCAGGAAAAATAGCAGAAAAATGAACACTATACTAAAATAGCAAATAAATAGTCAGGTACAGTCCCGTATTTACATTGCAGCCACTTCCACAATGACGCAAAAGATAACATTTTCCATTTAAGCCGATACCTTTAAGAGGATATTATACTTGAGACAACAGTTTTATTTCTACAATAAGTGCACTACGTTGTCTTGATTACATAGCACAAACAAGAAAGACCACGAAAAGGCATAAGAACATCAATCAAATATCAGAATAAATAACCAACACTCACTGGTAACAAGAACATATAACCAACACTCAGTGGTAAAAAGGGCATATAACCAACACTCACTGGTAACAAGGACAAATAACCAACACTCACTGGTAGCAAGGACATATAACCAACTCTCACTGGTAACAAGGACAAATAACCAACACTCACTGGTAACAAGCACATATAACCAACTCTCACTGGTAACAAGGACAAATAACCAACACTCACTGGTAACAAGGACATATAACCAACTCTCACTGGTAACAAGGACAAATAACCAACACTCACTGGTAGCAAGGTCATATAACCAACACTGCCTGGTAGCAAAGACATATATCTAACACGGCATGGTACCAAGGAACTTTACCTAACCATACAATATTGCAAGTAAGGTTTAAAAAGACACACCAGGCATCAAAGTTACCACGTGGAGAAGAGAGAGAAGTAAGGTTAGGTGGAAAGGAGAAATACTGCATAAACAAACTAGATAATCTTTCCCCAAATGGCTTAAACAAAATAAAAAACTGGATCGTTTTGTGTAAACAATGAAATTACTTCTTTAAGCCTACTTTACTTTTTGGTGGATCTTTAACTAATGTTTTCTTCTATAATGGATTGCTGGAACCTCAGAAATGATGACACAATGAAGAAAACTAATGACTCCATGACTTAGTAGCAACAGTGGCAGGAAGATGCAGCAAATATAGGTATAAGCATAAAGGAGTGTACTATACAGACAACAAGAGGTTATATAAGGTGTAAAAAAAAACAGATTACATCTGGATTAATAGGAGCAGCGAAAAATCGACAGTATAAAAGGATAGAATAAGGTAACAACCCTAAGTACAAATGGTGGACAAGGTGGGATACCAGAGAGGTTGGCCAGCATAACAAGTTGTGAACATGTTAGGTCGAGCCTAGGCAGCACATGCGCTGTCTCTCTACATGCTGTAATCATGCTCTAGGGACTTCGACAACGCCCATCACTTTTGATTGGTTCCTTTTTGTGCTGTGCATAAATCAGTGCTTGTAATCGGTGCATCAGTTTTATTTGTCCCGCCTTTGTTCTCTCCAATAGCAACTGCCCCAATTACATGTGGCCCTCCCCTTATCTGCATTTATGTGGTTTGGTGCACAATTTTTCTCTATTCACCTCCCGCTCCCTTACTGCCTCTCAGGCTCTGCGGGCACATTCATTTTTTCCGCAGCTCAAAGTGTCCTTTATGTAGCCACAGTAGGGATAGGTGTGGCAGAGAGCAGCATACCGGCTCCAGGATAAAGACATCACAGGTATGAGAGCCACTGGTTTATGTTTCTTTTAAAAATGTCTTTTAAAAACATCACACATCTCCACGGAGATGTTCTTCAACAGCTGTGCACTTACCACACCTGCTGCATCTGTTAAACACTGCACAGTGAACCACCAGCACCCAGAAGGTACATCGTTTTTTATGTTTCCGGTCGACCATCACATCCTGTTCATGGTTCCTCCTAGTCGGCCATGGCCATACATCCTGCCTACAAACTGTCATGCCATCCCTTGAGAATATCAGCGTTTCCACCGGTAACTCTAAACCTCTAATTTCTGGTAATCTCTTCTTATTGTGGATTTTTCATGGTATCTGTGGTTATAAATGCACAAAATGCCTCATCTCTGCAAAAGGTGAACGCAGGGCTTTAAGTGGGATGAAAAAACTGAGGGGGGAGTCTCACACAGGGGCATGGCCGATGCAATTAAGGGCACGGCTAAACAGTTACGCTAAAATCTATGCTTAGCACAGTGTGCCGCCGACTGGCATTTTGCTGCTTCTGTCATTGAATCTAGATATACAATACAACAACTAACATTACACCTACAACAAGCTAGGACAATTGGCTTTGTCAATGGTTGTTAGTTGCATAAGATAAATAAGCAACACTGTAACCAAACTTTTCACGGCCCCGATTATACCGTCCAGTTCGAACATTAGATTTGGTTTAAGACCCACAAAATACATCTCTGGTTAAATTCTACCATGGCAGATTCTGTCCTTCCATGAGCCGTTGCCGTGCAGTTCTTGGACATCTTCTATGTCCATGGACAAACTGTTCCTTTGCTCCTTTTCTGTGGTTATTAATACTCTTCACAGCTTCTTTGCAACCGAGGCATGCCAGAAACTGAAGTCTTTCTATTTTTAGGTCGAGCATTCGAGACCTCTTATATATACTTTAGTATATACTTATATGTGTATGTACTTTGTGGGCTCTGGAGGTCAGCCCTAGGATTTGTCTGCTCTCGCTTAGGGACTTTTTTTCTGTTCAACTGCCTCTATTTAACTGTCTTGATAGAAAACGACCAATAGAGGTCAGTAAAATATCAGAATTGCTTTCTGCTTGTTCAACTGCCTCTATTTAACTGTCTTGATAGAAAACGACCAGTAGAGGTCAGTAAAATACCAGAATTGCTTTCTGCTGAGGTACTTTTTAAAAAAATTCTGGCAACTGCCTCTATTTAACTTTCTTGATAGAAAACGACCAGCAGAGGTCAGTAAAATACCAGAATCACTTTAGAATTCTCTAGATTCCAGTCCATAGAAATTGTCTTCCACGAGCACCCGCAGACAATAATATTTTTTCAAATCTTGTATTTTCAGTGATATGACCACGGAAGGCCCTGATTTTATATTAAAAACAGAGCTTTGGAGTATACAATTTCCCGCTCAAAGGCAATATTTCTCTCCATGTGTTCCCATACCTGGCGTGTCAAGCAGTTTGGTGCTTACTTTCCCTCCATGTTAAAGAACAGTAGATGTTTCACCCAGGCTAATGTGCTGCATAGCTAAATACATATAAGGTCCCAAAGGCGAGACCGATTGCATTGCAAATGCTTGTTATTACAGCCATTTACCACAAACTGCAGGGTAGTGCAACAGCACTGTAGAAATTGTAGACCTTGAGCAGAACCCTAACAGAAGACGGCGTGTAACCTGATCATTCTCTGGGCGATGCATATACCGTTATAATGATATGTATAATGTTATATACCGTTGTCTCGGAAGAGAGACCTGTGACACCCTGTGCTATCCTGTGGTATACAGCTATGGTAAATGATTAGATAGTTTCTTCTCTAGAGTTGAACCTGCCACTTCGCATGGCCCTCTGGGAAATGTATGCCGGGCATTGGGCCTCGCCTCTATCTGAAGGTGAACCTTTTTTAATGCAAAATACGATTGCGTTGCCCTTTATGGTCGGTAGGCATAAGTGTTTCTAGACACTGTCTTAGGCGAGTGTTAAAGTGCCCTCTGTGTGGAACAAGACCCAGTACAGAACATAGTTTTCTCTTCCCATAAGTTTACTTACAATCACCTGGGGAAACGTAGTCCACTGTATAATTGCAATCCAATTGAGAGATGCAGACCAGACCTAGGAGAGCGTCTTACTTTAAAGTTAATCCGTCTCACTGGTCAGAATAATGAAGCTCATTTGCTGTAGTTATGACAGCGCTGAGGCTGCTCAGGGCCGGTCTGTGTCCCTTGTTCTAGACAAGACATGCTTTGTACCTGACCACATGTGGACAAGCAGCAGAGACTTGTAACCAAGCCTCCGCGATGCGCAGCTTGTCCCGTGCCCAACACACGCCTTGTACCTAATCAGCAAGGATGCATGACAAGGAGTGTACCTCAGCATTGTGTGTGTACACTTCTACTACTGAGCCTTTATTATGCAGAAAACAACTTCTATCCCAGCCTCATGGCTGTAGAGCATGCCATGTACACAGGCGCGCAACGTATAGAAACTAATTATGTGTGCAAAATAAATAAAAGGCAACATTTTAAAGAAAAAACAACACCAAAATCTCGTCTATCATTGCAAAACTACTAAGCACCACTGCACTGTACACCACTATACTCTAATTTATACCTCTGCACACTACACCACTCTACTGTACACCATTACACTATAAAACACTTAACTCAGCACCACTGTATTCTACTACAATCTACACTAATGCACTAAATTGCACTTTACTCCACACAACACTGCACACTACAACACACAAAACTAAAATGCTGTATACAACAGCATTATACACCACTACACTATAAAACAATACACACCACCACTCCACACCACACTATACGCCTATACACTATATACCACTGTACTCTACATCACTCCAGTATATACCACTGCAGTCTATGCTACACCACTCTACTGAAAAACCATTACACTCTACAACACTTCACTCTACACCACTTTACTCAAAACAAATGCACTCTACCCCACTATACCTACGCCAGCTACTGTGCACCACTACACTTTACACCAACATGCACTACAACATTCTTCTATTCACCACAGCAACCTACGTCACTATAAACTACTGCACTCAACATCACTGCTTCACTATACTCTAAAATAATCTACTATACATTACTATAATCTATACCACTACAAAACATGCAACTCTATGCCACTACACTATACGCTATGTCACTCAATGCCTCTACAGACTAAGCTATGCTGCTGCAGTCTAAAACTGCGCTCTAGTCTATACCAATACACTCAACACCACTTTACTAAAAGCTACTATACTCTACACTACACCTACAACAACTACTTTGCTCCACTGCACTTTACACCACTACAAAAAAACTACATTATACTCTATACCCCAGCACTCTACACCACTATACACTCCATTAATCTACGACATTACACTACACTATACACTACACTATATGTCACTACACTTTAACAAAGTGCACTACATACTACTCTATTCTACTGTGCAATACAGTACTCTTCCTCTCTCCTCTCTTCATCGTTATACTTTACACCATTATGCAACACAGCACTATACAAACATACACTATAATGCTCAGTTCTGCATAACTACATTGTATACCACTACGTTCTATTATTACTGCACTCAACATCTGTCAACTCTACTGCACTCTACGCCGCTACATTCTACTCCACTACAATGTAACCAACACTACTCCATCCTACCCTGCACCACTGTAATATATAACACTATAATTCACTATACCACACTTCACTATACACCAGTGCACTATATACAACTACAATATAATCTAGACCACTATACTCCATACCACAGCACTCTACTCTACTGCACTGCACGAAACACCAATACACGATACACTGCTTTACTCAAAACAAATGCTCTCTACACCAATACACTGTATAGCAATATATTCTGCACTGCTGTACTTTTAAGCCACTTAACTCTAAGCCATTCTACTACAATATACTACACTACACAAAACTACACTCTACAATACTAACCTCTATAATACTATACTACATTAAACTATACTCCAGTAACACACAAATCTACTATATACCACTACACTTTAAAGCACTATAGTCCACTATCTGCCATTCAACAACACTACTCCACTGTTATATACTATACAACACTATGCAACACCATCTATACACTACATATCCCTTTACTCCACCATATTATAAATCACTATACTCCAACACTATATAACAATACTCTCCGCTCTATACCACTGCACTCTACAACACTATACAGTACACCCTCTACACTACTACAATATACTCAACACCACTAAACAACACTATAATACACTCCACTCTACAACACTATTCTAAATTCTAATACTATATCCCACTCTACAACACTATACTGCCTCCACAACACTTTAAACTACTCCATAAAACTACTCTTCACTACTATCCATGCCACTAGACTCCACTATATGGCAAGACCTATTGGCATTGGTCCTCCTCACTCTCCTTCCTTGTGCCTCACGCTGCTCTTCTCACTCTCCTTCCTTCTGCCTCACGCTGATTTTCTCCTCACTCTCTGTCCTTGTGCCTCATGCTGCTCTTCTCCACTCGCCTTCCTTGTGCCTCAAGCTGATCTTCTCCTCACTCTCCTTCCTTGTGCCTCATGCTGCTCTTCTCCTCACTTTCCTTCCTTGTGCCTCACGATGATCTTCTCCTCACTCGCCTTCATTGTGCCTTATGCTGCTCCTCTCCTCATTCTCCTTCATTGTGCTTCAAGGTGCTCTTCTCCTCAATCTCCTTACTTGTGACTCACACTGCTCTTCTCCTCCTCACTCTCCTTCCTTGTGCCTCAGACTGCTCTAATCCTCACTCTCCTTCCTTGTGCCTCATGCTGCTCTTCTCACTCTCTTTCCTCGTTCCTCACGCTACTCTTCTCCTCCTCACTCTCCTTCCTTTTGCCTCACGCTGCTCTTCTCCTCACTCTCCGTCCTTGTGCCTCACGCTGCTCTTCTCCTCACTCTCCTTCCTTGTGCCTCACGCTGCTCTTCTCCTCACTCTCCTTCCTTGTGCCTCACACTGATCTTCTCACTCTCCGTCCTTGTGCCTCACGCTGCTCTTCTCCTCGCTCTCTGTCCTTGTGCCTCACGCTGCTCTTCTCCTCACTCCCTGTCTTTGTACCTCTCGCTGCTCTTCTCCTCCTCGCTCTCCAACCTTGTGCCCCACACTGCTCTTCTCCTCACTCTCCATCCTTGTACCTCCTGCTGCTCTTCTCCTCACTCTCCTTCCTTTTGCCTCACGCTGCTCTTCTCCTCACTCTCCGTCCTTGTGCCTCACGCTGCTCTTCTTCTCACTCTTCTTCCGGATGCCTTAAGCTGCTCTTCTCCTCACTCTCTTCCCTTGTGCCTCATGCTGCTCTTCTCCTCACTCTCCTTCCTTGTGCCTCACGCGGCTCTTCTCCTCACTTTTCTTCCTTGGGGCTCATGCTGATCTTCTCCACACTCTCCGTCCTTGTGTCTCACGCTGCTCTTCTCCTCACTCTCCTTCCTTGTGCCTCACGCTGCTCTTCTCCTCGCTCTCCTTCCTTGTGCATCATGTTGCTCTTCTCCTCACTCTACTTCCTTGTGTCTCATGCTGCTCTTCTCCTCACTCTCCTTCATTGTGCCTCACACTGATCTTCTCCTCACTCTCCTTCGTTGGGCCTCATGCTCCTCCTCTCCTCACTCTCCTTCATTGTGCTTCACGATTCTCTCCTCCTCACTCTCCTTCCTTGTGCCTCATGTTGCTCTTCCCCTCACTCTCCTTCCTTGTGCCTCACGCTGCTCTTCTCCTCCTCACTCTCCTTCCTTGTGCTTCACGCTGCTCTTCTCCTCCTCACTCTCCTTCCTTGTGCTTCATGCTGCTCTTCTCCTCCTCACTCTCCTTTCTTGTGCCTCATACTGCTTTTCTCCTCACTCCCTGTCCTTTTGCCTCATGCTGCTCTTCTCCTCAGTCTCTGTCTTGTTGTTTCATGCTGCTTCCTCCTCACTCTCCGTCCTTGTGCCTCACGATGCTCTACTCCTCACTCTCCGTCCTTGTACCTCCTGCTGCTCTTCTCCTGACTCTCCTTCCATGTGCCTCACGCTGATCTTCTCCTCACTCTACTTCATTGGGCCTCATGCACCTCCTCTCCTCACTCTCCTTCATTGTGCTTCATGATGCTCTTCTCCTCACTCTCCTTCCTTGTGCCTCATGCTGCTCTTCTCCTCCTCACTCTCCTTCCTTGTGCTTCATGCTGCTCTTCTCCTCCTCACTCTCCTTTCTTGTGCCTCATGCTGCTCTTCTCCTCACTCTTCTTTCTTGTGCCTCATACTGCTCTTCTCCTCGCTCTCCTTCCTTGTGCCTCATGTTTCTTCCCTATGGGCGCATCTGCAGCTGTTGAGATGTGGAGTGCAGACCCCTTGCCTACTGGGGTTAGTCATTCTCTTACCCAATTCCCCCCCATTTCGTTAGAAAAATCCCTTGACATCATGGTTACATTGAAGTCAGGATCTCCCTCTGATCCGTGTCCCGCGAAAATCTTGAAGAACATTGCAGCGACCATAAATCCCGCTGTTAATTCAGTTCTGAATATCTCGCTTGAAAAGGGACCGGTTCCCAGCTGTTGGAAAAAGGCTAAAATCATTCCTCTTTTAAAGAAACCCACAGCTGACCCTACAGTTGCATCCAATTATAGGCCTATATCCCTGTTGCCTTTCTTCTCAAAGGTCATCGAGAAGTATGTAAATTCAGTGCTTACGGCCTTTATAGAAGGAAACCATGTGCTCCACGACAGCCAGTCAGGCTTTAGGGCCTCCCTTAGCACTGAAACAGCCCTACTGGAGGTCTCTGAAACTATCAAAACTCAGTTGGATAAAGGGGGCAGTGCTGTGGTGATATTGCTGGATTTGTCCGCAGCCTTTGACACCGTGCCCCATGACCGGCTCTTGCGAAGGTTGGCAGAGTGTGGTAATGGGGGCACGGTGTATAAATGGTTTGCATCCTTTCAGAGTGAGCGGCAGCAGGAAATTCCCCCCCCCCCTTAGCAGCCGCAATCCCTCCAATGCAGGTGGGCGTCCCGCAGGGTGCCATATTGAGTCCAACGCTCTTTAATATTTACATGGCCCCACTTGCACGCCTAGCAGAGTCACACGGAGCGAAGATTATTTCTTACACCGACGATACTCAACTGCTGTTCACGTGTGACAAAGGGGCGGACTTCCGAGGGATTGAGATTAACAGATGTCTAACGGAGGTTTTTTCTTGGATGCAACTTAACCAACTAAAGTGCAACCCAGAAAAATCTGAGATTATCTTTTTTGGCTGCCCCCCTTGTGAGGATTGGAGGCTTTGGTGGCCTCGAGACATGTCTCCTCCTTCTGCTCCAGTCAGCACGGTAAAGAATCTAGGAGTTAAGTTGGACGAGAGTTTAGCGATGAAGTCCCAAATCCAAACTGTTGCCGGCACATGTTTTGGATTGATAAGAATGGTGAAAAATTTCCTCCCTCTTCTACCGGTGGAATATCGTAAAATCGTTGTGCAAGCCCTAATTACATCCAGGTTGGATTATGTAAATATCCTGTATCTCGGGTTACCAGACTATCTGCTCAATCGTCTGCAGGTCGTCCAGAACGCCGCAGCTAGAGCTATTCTTATGGTAAATCCCAGAATGCATATGTCGCCCCTCCTGAAGGCTTTGCACTGGCTCCCGGTTAGAAAAAGGATCCAGTTTAAGGCTTTAGTGCTGGCCTATCGAGCTTTCCATGATACGGGTGCCGTGTACCTGAGAAGGAGGATCCAACGTTATCATCCTCAATGGGTCCTGAGGTCCTCTGGACATTCCCTCGTGCTGATTCCCAAGTTTGCCCGCTCTCGGATAGGGCGACGATCCTTTCAGGTTTTAGCAGCACGCCTGTGGAACGACCTGCCTTTGCATCTTAAACAGGTCCAGGATCTTCTGTTTTTCAGGAGACAATTAAAAACATGGTTGTTCCAGCAATAGCACCCGGGTTACAGGGGTGGAGCCTTTTTCTGTTACAGCTTTTGGTGGTTTTAGCGCCGGGACACTCCTTGTGAGTAGCCGCGCGCTTTATAAATACCTATTTTCATTTCATTTCATTTCCTCACTCCCTGTCCTTTTGCCTCATGCTGCTCTTCTCCTCAATCTCCGTCATGTTGCTTCATGCTGCTCCCTCCTCACTCTCCGTCCTTGTGCCTCACACTGCTCTACTCCTCACTCTCCATCCTTGTACCTTCTGCTGCTCTTCTCCTCACTCTCCTTCCTTGTACCTCCTGCTGCTCTTCTCCTCACTCTGCTGCATTTTGCTTCACGCTGCTCTTCTCCTCACTCTCTGTCCTTGTGCCTCATGCTGCTCTTCTCCTCACTCTCTGTCCTTGTGCCTCATGCTGCTCTTCTCCTCACTCTCCTTCATTGTGCTTTGCGCTGCTCTTCTCCTCACTCTCCTTCCTTGTGCCTCATGCTGCTCTTCTCTTCACTCTCCTGTCTTGTGCCTCACGCTGCTCTTCTCCTCCCTCTCCTTCCTTGTGCCTCACGCTGATCTTCTCACTCTCCTTCCTTGTACCTCATGCTGATCTTCTCACTCTCCTTCCTTGTGCCTCATGCTGCTCTTCTCACTCTCCTTCCTTGTGCCTCATGCTGATCTTTTCCTCACTCTCCGTCTTTGTGCCTCACGCTGATCTTCTCCTCACTCTCCGTCCTTGTGCCTCACGCTGATCTTCTCCTCACTCTCCTTCTTTGTGCTTCATGCTGCCCTTCTCCTCACTCTCCTTCCTTGTGCCTCACGCTGCTCTTCTCACTCTCCTTCCTTGTGCCTCACACTGATCTTCTCCTCACTCTCCTTCCTTGTGCCTCCCACTGCTCTTCTCCTCACTCTCCTTCCTTGTGCCTCACTGTGCTCTTCTCCTCGATCTCCTTCCATGTGCCTCACACCGCAGTTTATCTTTAAGCATAGTGGCAGTGCCTTTCTTTTGTTTAGCGCAGCACCACCTCAGCACCAGCACAGCACCACCTCAACATCAGCACAGCACCATCTCAGCATCAGCACAGCACCACCTCCGCATCATTGCACCACCACCAGTGCAGCCCCACCTCAGCAACAGCGCAGCCCAACCTCAGTAACAGCACAGCCCCACCTCAGCACCAATACAGCCCCACCTCAGCACCAATACAGCACTACCTCGGCATCAGTGCAGCAGCACCTCAGCACTGCACCAACTCAGGATCACTCAGCACCACCTGAGCACCAGTGCAGCGCCATCACCCCAGCATCACCTCTGCACCAGACACAACCTCAGCATCACCTCCTCCCCAGCACACCACCACCTCAGCAACACCTAGCACCACCGCAGTCAGCCCTTGGAATCTGGCATCTGTAGATTCTCCTCTAGTGTCCGTCCGCTGCTCGTAACTCAGGTACTATTTCCTAACCTCCACTCTCCTGTTGTTTTCTTGGTTATATATAAGGCAACAGAAATGCTTAGAACACTTTTTTATTATAACTTTTCAACATGCTGCACAGCAGCCACAATGCACTCCAACATAGCTTAAAAACATTGGCAAAGCCAATAGCTCTGGCTATGCCAAAGCCAATATCTCAGTTTTTGGTCGAGCCTCAACAGCGCTTGCGCTATCTGCAAGACCTGTTGTATCCTCTTCTGTGGGCTTTTGGCACGCCCACCAATTGCCATTGGTTGTTATGTGTGGCATTCAGAAAAGCTGGCTTGTTATTGGTGTTTGTCTGTGTTGGTCCCTCTTTTATGTGTGTGCTCCTTGCCCCATGGTGATTTCGCTAATGGTTTCTTTTGGTCAGCCACAAAGCTCCTTCAATGCGCCCGATGGCCCCTCCTCCCGTCTGTTTTTTTACGCTACAAAAGGTAATACAGGTTTTACTAGGGACTCAAGCTACAAGTCAAACTTTTGGGTTTGCCAAAGTTTGTTACTCAACATTGTGAATTTAAAAAAAATGCATCTGTTCACCAGCAACGTAGGTGATTTTTGTTCACCCGAATAATGCAGTACTGATATTTAATGTGCGTGTGCACAGTGCTTTGGCACACACATTGTAAGTCAAACTGTCAGGGTCTGTCACTACCTTTCAAAAGCTAACCGAAGTCTTTCCTAAAGAAAATATTCGGGAACTATCCACTCACCAAGAATATGTGATTCCATTCTCTTTCGTGATGCACTTCTACCAAGATTAAATAAAATATGTGAGAAGACCTCTGCTGTAAAACATATATTTTCGACGAACAGTGCGTGGGCAGGGCCAATCCTAGAGGATTCCAAGGAGGATGCAAGATGTCCGCCTCCATTGGTGCCGAAAAAGCAGTCACCATTCCACGATGGCCGAACGCTTTCATCTCTCCTTTAACAAACGTCTTCCTGAAGAGATGGAGCGGCCTTGAAGAGATTCTGTTCCAATATGTCTGCCATGGTCCATGCATCCCAGAAGTGCTGCCGTTCCTGAGGAAGGCATGGGCTCCTCCAGGTCTCCACTGTTGCATCCCCCTTGGCTAGGTAACCTGAATGTTAGTGGTTTGCTTGGTTAACAGCAATACTTTTTACATAGGGCACAAAGAGTAATGAGAACCCGGACATGTGCTGTCTTCCCATCCATGCAGCAAAAATAATTATTCCGAAAGTCAAAACGATCATTAGGGATAAAATGCAATTTCTATTATAATGGTAGTCCTTATAATGGTTTGTTGCTTAAATACACATAGTTGCAACATTGGTGCCCCAAAAGAGGTTGGTTTATGCAGAGTAAGAAAATTAATTATGACATCCCCGAAATTGATATCACATGAATAGACCTGACTTTATAGATTATTAATATGTCATCACCAGGCCAACACGTACCGATGTCACAGCTGGTGATGACATCATTAATAGTCCTTATTTGCAGTTGGCTAGCACGAGCAAAACCAGCCTCGTTGCAGTAATGTGAAATAATGTGCTGCATCGCTAAATACTTATAAGGTCCCAAAGGCGAGAACAATTGCATTGCAAATGCTTGTTTTTGTTGCAAATGAAAGGCATGTGTACATTAGACCCTGTTTATGTGTGCCCTAAAGGAATAAATGGTATTTAATGCACCAGACACAATCCAACACCCTAGGGTTCAGAATTTACTGGTTGGAATAAATAGCACTTATTCTCAGTATTTTCCCTGTAGTGGGGATTAACATGTGGATTTTGGAAATTATAGCACCAAAACCCACATATCTCAGTAAATAACTGCCCTTTTTCCTTCTTTAAATTACAACAGATTTTACCTAGAGAAATTTAACGCATGGTTTGGATTTTATCATGCTCGGGAATTACCGAGTGCAATGAACATTGTACCACTTGTAATTGCGATCCCTGTGCAAATGGATGTTTGTGCAAGTTACCAGTCAACATCTAATCAGGGCCTTACAGGCACATGCATCAAAGTAGGCTTTTGCGAGTCCTTAATTGCGAGAATTAAGGACTCGCAATTAAGGACTCGCAAAAGCCTATGCATGTAGGAATCGCAAAAATAATAGCAATTCCTACACATTCCTTATTTGCGACTCGCAATTTGCGAGTCGCAAATAAGGAATGGCTTCCCATTCATTCCTATGGGCCTACAGGCCCATAGGAATGAATGGGAAAGTGCGACGCTATTTGCGAGTACCAATAGGTACTCGCAAATTGAGCATGCAATTCCAAAGGGTGCAGGGGTGTCATAAGGACACCCTGTTGCACCCCTGAAATTGATCCGTGCACATTTGTTGCGCACACACATGCCCCAAGGGCATGTGTGTGTGTAACCTAAAACTTTAAAAAATGCATTTTAGTGCATTTTTCAAAGTTTTTGCAAATTACAGACAAGTTTGATTTGTCTGTAATTTGCGGTCCCAAATAGCGAAATCGCTATTTGAAAGTGCTTCTAGCATTGCATTTAAGGAATCGCAAATTGCGATTCCTTAAATGCAATCGCAATTAAGGAATTCGCAAATAATTGCGAATTCTTAAATTGCACATAGGAAACACTTTCATGCATCTCCAAAGGCCAATTTGCGATCGCAAACGGCCGATTTTTGCGAATCGCACCGTTTGCGATCGCAAAAACCTTTGATGCATGTGCCCCTTAGTCTTTTACTCTTCAAATTAAGTCAAACCAAGTTACTGAGTTCAGTTGATGTGTAGCAGAGTTTTCTATTTACATTTGTAGAAATAAAATTATGAATATTCATAATGGGTTTTCCCCGAGAAAAGAGCCCTAAATGTTGAAATGCGGAGCCTCAGAAAAATAGCCTTGACATGATAATTGCAGGAATTAATTTTGGAACAGAATTCCGAGGACAGGAATAAATAATATAAGATTATATTGTGAAATATTTATATGACGAACGGGTGGATGGAGATATAGAAACACACTTAATGGATGAGCTAGTCTATGAGATTGACATGAAAGTAGTTAACTAAAATATACAGAAGGAGTTCGATTTGACTAGTGGTAAAAAGGAGAGTTCTCAGAGTATAAAAAGTAAATTTCTACTCTCATTGGTAGTTATAAACCTAGGTGGTTACGGACGGGAGCTGCTCAATTATGCACAGGAATGAATTGTCTTGAAAATAATCTAAACTTTTAAAACCAAAGAGAAAACCAAAGAGAGTGAAATGATCAAACCACTAACATTCAGTTGGGAATACGCAAAATTGTTTCGCACATGAAGTTTGGAAGAAGTTAAACCTGTTCACCCTCTGTACTGATAATGACATTCTTCTGCTCGGTGTCCCGGGTGGGGGAGATCCTAAGGCAAGAAACGGTGGGGCAGCCTGCAACTCTCCCCACCTGGATATTTGGCACGGGGAGGTTTCGGCAGAGTGAACAGTGTGGTTTGCCAAGCAGAGTGCTAGTCGTGTCTGGTGGCTCGATGGACTAATGCATCTACTCAAGAAACCTGTCTTTGACTGCATGGCCACTGTTTCGAATCCTACCTTTCATCCTTCGGGGTCTATAAAATGAGTACTGTTAGGTAACAATAAACATCTGTTATACGGTGTCAAGATACCCCAAGGGCAGAACATGAACTCTATAGATACACACGTTATGCCAGGGCACAGCTCTGTTGCTCGCTCTAAAGGGCAGAACTCTGAACTTGGCTGGAGGATGTCTTCTTGGAAGCTGGGAACAAGTAATTGCTTTCCTGAGCAGTCACTGACCGCATTTATAAAGTGCTCATCCACTTCTTGGTGCAAAAGGACTGTTTCAATGCAGGAAGATCACTGGGAATCATGTAGGGTAGGAGAAAACTTAGGTTCTAATAGTTTTCTTGATTTGGGGTAGTCTAGAAATCATGGTATCACTCAGCAGGAGATTAGTACCTTGTTGTGGAGCAAGAACAGAACACGCCTTGCTGCAATTCTTTTGTCCCTGACAGCATAGCTCACAAAGACGTAAGGGTAGAACCAGAGATATTAAATTTAAAAGTTTTAGGTAAGTATAGCGCCTAAAAGCACAAAGTGCTACTAGCGGTCATCCGGTCTTGCAAGACCGAGGGAAAGTCACAAGTTCAGGCTGGCCGTGATGGAGCGCGGGTTGGATACAGGGACCAGGCTATTGCCGCTGAAAAAGTTAACATCTTAATGTCTAGTGCACTGAGTCTAGAACTTCATGATTTATCCGTGTCTTTTACAAGTGTGCACCCTGATGCCAGTCAAGGGTCCAGCAACTGGGAAGGCATCTCTTGGGGACCAGGGACTCACTCAGGCCAAGGCATGCAGGGCTCAGGCATGTCCAGTTGCTGGTCCAGGCACGTACGGTTGCAGCAGGTCAGCTGGGCGGTTGTGGTGCAGCCTCTGGAGCTTGTTGTGTCCCTGTAGCTCAGAACAGGAGGTTAGCCACCTGATCCTTGAAGTCGCTTAAGTAGCCTGAGATGAAGGAAGCAGCTCCAGTCTCCCTTCACAGAGTGCCGGGCCGCCTTAAGCAGCAGGGCAGTCCTTTGGGAAACAAAGAAAGCCTCAAGCAGCAGGGCAGTCCTCAGGTGAACAAGGCACGCCTCAAGCAGCAGGGCAGTCCGCTGAAAAACAAGGCAGTTCTTCCTCAGTAATTTCTGCAGGCCCAGGAGTGTACTGAAGAATTGGTCTGAGGGTCCAATATTTATACCAGGAGCCGACATTTGAAGTGGGTGAAACTTTTAGATGCCCTCCACATCTTGTTCTGGAAATTTCGTTCCTTCCCTTGCCCAGTTTCCAAGATGTCTAGTGTGACAAAAGCCTGGTGTCAAGTTCTTTCGGAGTGTGCTGGAAGCAGCCCCTTTGAAATGTAAGTGAAGCAGGGAACAGCTCCGCCCCTCCCATCCTGGCCCATCCTGCCAACACCTAGTCCCCCCACTGTCTCACTGTCAGGAGGAATACAAAGAGGCCAACCGCCACTCTATTCACCGTCATATAACCAAGGACAGGCTGCAGGCACCAAATGGGAAGGGCAAGAAAATGCCCACTTTTTAAAAGTGGCATTTTCAGAATTGTGACTTATAATCTGACTTTACTTTTAAAGAAGGCTTTACATTACAGTTCATGTGAGACAACCATGACATTTCTACCTGTTCCTAAACAAAAGCTATCACTTATTGAATGTGATAAGGTAACCCAATGTTAGGACAGATGGGCCTCACACTCTTGAAAAATGAAATTGGGAGTTTTTCACTACTTGGACATGCAAAACTTAAGAGTACATGTCCAACATTTTAATTACAATGTACCATACCCTATGGGCTGTTTAGGGACTACATTAGGGGTGACATATGTATTAGAAAGGGAGGTTTAGGTCAGTCAAAACAATTGTTTTGCCAGGTCGAGTTGGCAGTATAACACTGCTCACAGGCATGAGGCATGTTTTAAAAGGCTACTTAAGTGGGTAGCACAATAATTGACGCAGGTCCACTAGTATCATTTCTTTTACAGGCCCTGTATACATATAAAAAAACGGGTTCAGAAACCAGGAGGGGTGAAGGCAAAACGTTTGCGCGGGACCCTGCAGAGAGGGCCAAGTCCAACATCCCCAAAACAACAGCACAATATCAGTTTTCATGGGGGTGACACAGTGACCATTTACTTATCATTCTTATCTTGTCTTCTTCTTCAGGAGAAATTAAAGTGGGTAATGATGATTAAAAATAGGTTGGAACAAAACAATATTTGAGAACTACATTATGCTTCATTTATTACCATGTAGGAAGTAATATCACTGTGTGTAATCAAGACTGCTTAATCACTACCTTATATAAGAACATTTTGGGACTTGGGCAGACAGCTCAAATATATTAAACGTTATAAGGGTCTCAGAACTTTCCAGGTTCTAAAATAAAATGCGGTTTGACATAAGAAAGTTTTTCTATGGGTAATGCAGACTTAAAATGCATCGAATTTTACTGATGCGTACGCATGTTAATTACATTCTCTTGATTTGGTGACACTTCATCTAGCTATTTTAAAGATAAAAGCAAAAATGTGACTCTCTGGACCACATTCCCCAATTTCGAATATATCTGTAAATGTTCAAGATCATTCAATAACATGGATAATTGATTGCAAACGTGAAAATATACAAAAATGGTTATAGGTATACTACAATTCTTCACACTCCCAAAGTTCATGAACGTTGGAAGGAAAATAAAAAAAACCTGTCCCAGCCTTCCTTCGCACTATGAGGACGAAACAGGGCAGTAAGTTAGGTTGCACAGGTACACACTATCTTTTGGCAAGTCTGGGAGTGTTGGAGGTTACAAACATCTAATAACATGGGAAAAGTGGGGGTGTTGGGACAATTCCCCAACATAACTTGGCCAATACGAGAGGGTGGAACAAGCCTCCCTGCCCTTGGGCATGGCAGGGTGCAGTTGGTGGTTACCAGCTTCCACCTAGTATTGCAGGCAGTGGTATGGGGCTACCAAGCACCTGGTCACTTCAATGTATCCCTGCCACCCTTTGGCAAGGTGGGGGTGTGGGCCAAAACTAAACCCCCCTTGGCCTAGGTTAAGGGCACTTTAGTCTCCCTCATATGGCAAAGACAGGGGGAGAAGGAGGGCAACAAGCACCGGGTACCCAGGAGCAGCCAATTCACTCCTTCAAAATATCACCTGAATCTAGAGGTTCGGTGACATGTGCAAATCTCTCTGCCTTCTTCCTCATATTTTGTAACCAGATATCTATCTATCTATCTATCTATCTATCTATCTATCTATCTATCTATCTATCTATCTATCTATCTATCTATCTATCTATACACGTATATACTCAAAGTGGTCTTACATAACTCTGTTTTAAGCTCTCTTAGATGCTAAAATTATGTATTAGAAAATTGCAACCCATGTATAAATTATGTCTCTAGTTTCCTATTACAGCTTAGTTATGCCATTACTAGTCATCTGTATTAAGAAAATGACATTGCAACTCTACTGTAATACGTTTTTACAGTTGTGTTGTGATAGCACAAGGTAACTTTCAGAGTAAGCAGACACCTTGAAAACCAAGTTCCAGAACAGAACACTTAACTTTCATTTAAACAATCAAAGAAATGCCTCGCTTTTCAGACTCCTTCTTTCAAAATTTATAGATGTTGAAAATTCACAGTCATTAGCTTTTTATGGTAAAATTTCACTTCTGTGGTTTAACACAGAACAGCTGGAAACCATTATCACTGATGACATCACTGATGACATCATCCAGTGACTGTGTGTTTGTGTAAAGTTTAAATATGTTTAATATATATAGGGAAAGGCGTATTGAAGAATGAGTGGGTGTATAAGTGTCTGAATGGATGATTTAGTAGGTGCGTGACTGAGTCTATAAGTGAGTGATTAAACGTATCTTACTGGATGCATGGGTGAGTGACTAAACTGTGTGAATGTCTGTATCCGTCTGTCTGTTGTTGTGTAAGCAGCTGCATGGGTTTCTGACTAGCTAAATGAGTGTCTATATGGGTTATGGATTGGTTCTCTGAGTATCTGTATGGGTGCCTCAGTGTTTGTGTGGAGTGGGGTGAGTGTGACTCTGTGCATAGATGTGTGAGTGGGTGATTCACTGGGTGCATGGTTTCAAGAGTGCGTCTGTGATGGACTGTATGGGTGGGTGAGTGTGTGTATGGGTGTGTTAGTGATTGAATGTATATCTCAGTGGTACATGTGTGAGTAACTACATATGTGAAAGGCAGTATATATGTGTGTTGGAGTATATAAATGGCTATAAGTGAGAGTGTGTGATTGTGAGAGTGGCTATATGGATGAGTGTGTGCTTGCATCAGTGATTGCATAGGAGCGTAAGAATGTGCTAGTATTTTTATGAGTAAGTGAGCTGGTGTGTATAACTGTATAGGTGAGTAAATTGGAGTGTGATTAATTATTTGCAAGACTGACTAGGTGTGTGAGTACCTCTATGGATGAGTTGCGTTGTGTGAGTGTTTATATAGGTGTATGAGTGCATATGATAGTCCTGTACTGAGTGACTGTAAGTATGAGTGACTGTACGGGTGAGTGAGTAGATGTGTGTGTGTAGACCTAAGAATCAGTGAGTGGGTATGTACTTATTGGTATTGGAGTGTGTATGGTTTTGAGAATGGCAGTCTGTAATTTAGAGTGGGTGTTTCAAAACTTATATTAGGGTGTGAGAAGATGCATTAAATTCTCACATGGATGATGTCATCAGTGATGTCATCAGTGATGTCATTTGAGATGTCATCAGTGATGTCATCAGTGATGTCACTGACCATGTCATGAGTGATGTAATATGTGACGTCATCAGCAGTGCATTGCGGGGCGCGAGTTATAGTTACCTGAACTAACTATAACGGGGGAATTTCACGGGTTTTGTACGAGTGCAATGTCCAACTAACTATAACTGTCCCTAAAACCTTATGGTTTTTTCAGTGATTTTTTAAGGTTTTTTAAATGCAAATTTCTAACTATAACGTGCCTGAAACCTATGGTTTTTTCAGTGAATTTCAAAGGTTTTTTAAATGCTAATTTCTAACTATAACGTGTCTGAAACCTATGGTTTTTTCAGTGAATTTCAAAGGTTTTTTAAATGCTAATTCCTAACTATAACATGTCTGAAACCTACGGTTTTTTCAGTGAATTTCAAAGGTTTTGTAAATGACAATTTTTAAATGTATTAATTGTTATATTTATTTTTTTCATACTGATTTACTACATTTTTAGAAACAATTTTTTTACATATTTTATTTTTTAAATTACATTGTAATTACATTATACATTACAAAAAATACTTTCTCAGAATGAATTACTTTAGTTTAAATACTTTGCACATAGGCAATAGACTTTTAAGTACAGTAGTTACAGTTGTTGCAATGGGCAACACATTTTTAAACACAATGCAACATTCAGCTCAATGTGAATTTCTAGTTAAATGCAATTAGTTACTTTATGGATTACTTTTCTAACCACAGGACTGGATCCTAGATTCAGTCCTGGGACATCTCCTGTAAACAGTTGAGTAAAAGCGTTTTGGTTACATTAGTGATTTTTAAGGAATATTATTGTATTTTAAAAGTTGACACTGAAACTTTTTCTCATAGAATCACCAATGTTATCCTATGGAAGGAAATTCACTTAGCAGGTAAAAACTGTTATCGTTACTTTTTCTTACTCAGTGTTGGATCCTGGATCCAGCACTGGTGCATCTCCTGTAAACAGTTGAAAGAATGCGTTTAAGTCATACAGGCGATTTTTAAGGAATATTTGTAGTTTGTGAAAATCGACACTTTGAAACTTTTCTGCTGAAAACCAGACAATGGATTCCTATGGAAGAAAATATAAGTTACTGGTAAGTACGGTTAAAATTACTTTTCAGGGTCAGTGCTGGGCTAAAAGATGCAGCACTGAGGTCTCTCCTGATAACAGGTGAGTAAATCGGAATTCGTATTTCGGCTGATTTTAGAGGAATATTTTAAAGTTCCAAAACTCCACACTTAGAAGAATTTCCAAGTGAAACCAGTCAATGTTAGCCTATGGAAGGAAATTCAAGTTACTGGTAAGTACGGTTAAAATTACTTTTCAGGACCAGTACTGGGCTGAAAGATACAGCACTGAGGTCTCTCCTGATAACAGGTGAGTAAATCGGAATTTGTATTTCGGCTGATTTTAGAGGAATATTTGTATGTTTCAAAAATCAACACTTAGAAACTTTTTCAGCAAAAAGCAGACAATGATATCCTATGGAAGGAAATTCAAGTTACTGGTAAGTACGGTTAAAATTACTTTTGAGGATCAGTACTGGGCTGAAAGATGCAGCACTGAGGTCTCTCCTGATAACAGGTGAGTAAATCGGAATTTGTATTTCGGCTGATTTTAGAGGAATATTTGTATGTTTCAAAAATCAACACTTAGAAACTTTTTCAGCAAAAAGCAGGCAATGATATCCTATGGAAGGAAATTCAAGTTACTGGTAAGTACGGTTAAAATTACTTTTCAGGATTAGTACTGGGCTGAAAGATGCAGCACTGAGGTCTCTCCTGATAACAGGTGAGTAAATCCGAATTCGTAGTTCGGCAGATTTTAGAGGAATATTTGCACAATGGTGAAGGTAGGGGGCGGGGCCTGAGGTGACATCTGTGCAAACGCGCCCGTGGCGCGTTTTAAGTTGGGGGATTAAGTCCCCTTGAATCATGAGGGTCCCTAGGGGCCAACTAGCCCACCAGGAACATCCAGTATGTGCCAGGGGGCTGCGTTGCAGAGACGTGTAGAGAGGCCACACCCCTTTTTACACCTCTCTGCAACGCAGCTCTGTGGCGCTTTCTGGATGTACCTGTTGGGCTAGTTGGCCCCCAGGGACCCTCAGGATTGAAGGGGATTTAATTCCCCATCTTAAAACGCGCCACGGGGCCTGTTTGCACACATGTCACCTGAAGCCCCGCCCCCTCCCTTCACCACTGTGCAAACGCGCCCCGTGGCGCGTTTTAAGTTGGGGGATTAAGTCCCCTTGAATCCTGAGGGTTCCTGGGGGCCAACTAGCCCACCATGTACCTCCAAAAAGCGCCACAGAGCTGTGTTGCAGAGAGGTGTATAAAGGGGCGTGGCCTCTGTACACCTCTCTGCAACGCAGCCCCCTGGCGCATACTGGAGGTTCCTGGTGGGCTAGTTGGCCCCCAGGGACCCCCAGTATTCAAGGGGAATTACTTCCCCATCTGCAAACGCGCCAGGGGGCGCGTTTGCAGAGTGGTGAAGGAAGGGGGCGGGGCCTGCGGGCCGATCGTTTTTTTTTTTTTTCCCTGAAGGGGGGCTGTGTGGCCCCCCTTCCTTTTTCTTATTTTTGGGCCCTGGGGACCCCATCCCCCAGGGCCTTACCCCCTTTTTTTTTTTTTAATTTTTAAAAAAAAAATTATTTCTGGGGAGGGGGGCCGCGTGGCCCCCCTCCCGGGCCACTACTTGCCCCGGGGACCCCATCCCCCGGGGCCTGGCCTCTGGTTGGGGACTGTGGGGGGGTCCCCAAACCCCCCACAGTCCCGCCGGCTCCCCGTGTCCTACGGGAGCCGGCATTGCTATTACACATGGGGAGCAGCTAACATGCTGCTCCCCGTGTGGAAAAGCAATTGTCTTTGGATATTGGAAGCGAGAGCAGGTTTCCCTGCTCTCTCTTCCAATATCCAAAGCAGTTTGCAATGACAGGACGGGAGCCGCGAGGCTCCCGTCCTGTCATTGCAAACAGCAGTGTCCCGGGGGTAGGCACCCCGGGACACTGCAGGAGCCGGCCCTGGGGGTGGCAATCCCCAGGGCCACCACAGGCTCCAGGAGGGGGCCGCGCTGCCCCCTCCCCACATCAGCACAGCCCCGGGGAGGTGGTGGTCCCCGGGGCTTCGGGGGTCCAAAATGGACCCCCATTTTAAATGTGTTAGTGCCCCGGGGAGGTGGCGGTCCCCGGGGCGTGTGGGGGGGCTCGAGCCCCCCCACACAGGAAATAAAAAAAGAAGCCCCGGGAGGTGGTGGTCCCCGGGGCTTCGGGGGTCCAAAACGGACCCCCATTTTAAATGTGTTAGTGCCCCGGGGAGGTGGTGGTCCCGGGGCGTGTGGGGGCTCAAGCCCCCCCACACAGGAAAAAAAAAAAAAAGAAGCCCCGGGGAGGTGGTGGTCCCCGGGGCTGCGGGAGGGCTCAGAGCCCTCCCGCACCATTTTAAAAGAAAGCCCCGGGGGTGGCGGTCCCCGGGGCTTGGGGGCCCTTAGAGGCCCCCCATACATAAAATAAACACCCCCCAGCATGCCCCCGGGACTTGGCCCACCCGGGGGCAATTAACATCGAAGCGCGGGAGACCGCGCTTCGATTTTTTATCGGCAGGATCCGCGCACCCTGAGCGCATCCTGCCGAGTTTTTTTTTAAAAAAATGCCTTTTTTTGCCCAGGGGGTCCTTGTGGGACCCCCTGAGCAGACCTAGGGGGTCAGGGTGTTTCTACCCTGCCCCCTTTGTGCGTTTTGCGCACTTTTTTACTGCTTTCTTGTTCCTCGGTTCTACCGAGGAACAAGATGGCTGCCAACACTTCCTGGTTTGGAGTGTTGACAGCCAATTAGCAGACAGCTCGTGATCGGGAGGGTGCGCGAATCCGACGCGGCCATAGATATATATGTACTTTTACTTTTGATTTTCTCAGCAACTACTGAACGGATTTACACCATTTAACAAAAAGGGTTCTTTCTGAACCAAGAACTACCTCTTTGCCAAATTTGGTGTAATTCCGTTCAGCAGTTCGGGCTGTAGCCGTGTCTAAAGTTTCCTATGGAAAAATGAATGGGGAAAACGCGTTTTGGGACCCCCCTTTTTTCTCGGCCCCCGCTTGACGAATCACCCCGAGACTTTCAGGGTAGGAGCGGACCGGAGCGCCGCACAAAGTTTGAAAATTTTGCGAAGATACGTCAACCGGCAAGAGAGTTATTTCAAATAGAATGTAGCGGATTTCCTATGGAAAATAGGTTCTAACTATAACTATCTACTGGCGACCGCCAGTAGATAATATATATATATATATTGCACCCGGAAATGGAAAATTATGAGGCATAATGTGACATATTCTGTGAAACTATTATTTGACCATTTTGTCATCTTAACACACGCCAATACTAAGTGGCGAAACATCAGTTTCACATGATTCCAGTTGCCCTGATTGTAAGGAATAAAATACACCTAACCAAACATGTACAAGGCATTGCATGTCACCTCAGGCGTAATGTTAACTTATAAAGGAACTCAACTTTGGCCTCGTTCCTCTATATGATTACGGAAGTCCTCTGTAAATGTAAAAATGTAAATCCAGTACTTGTATAGCGCACGAATCACCCCCGAAGGGGTATCTCGGCGCTGGGGGCCATTGGGAAGATTAAGCGAGCTATTGCCCAGAGTCGAATGGTGCTGGGCAGACCCCTGCTGCCGGAGCCAGGGATCGAACCGTGATCCCCAGCATCCAGCGTCAGTCGCCCTGGCCGCGGCGCCACACCTCTCCCAAACTGTAACTGTCCAATCTCTTTATAACGTATGATAGGAGGTAATTTATTTCATATACACTTATTATTATGACTTAACCATTGAAGAAGCAGCTATTAAAATCATTAAGATTTGTAATCTACTTTTTTTTTAAAACCTAAAAAGAACATTCAAGAAGTTAAATTATTCTGATCCTTTTCTGCTTTTGCGGGGTCTCAATGTGCAGATTACACCATCCAGCGTCCTCAGTGTTGCCGTGTCTACAATCTTAAAGCTCTGTCCTGGCACCAGCTGAAACTCAAACCTTTGTAACAGTTTCGCCATCACCACTTTGGCCTCCATCTGTGAAGAAAGACGGACAATATTCAGAAGCACATGAGCTGTGACGAAGTGGAGGGGACTTTGCAGTTGATAGTTAGATCTATGGTAAAACTATCAGAAAAAAACGCGTCACACATAATCAAAAAGATAACTTTCCATGAACAAAGACGCACACACTGCATAGCCCAATTGTAGCTTTCTGCAAAGAGATTAAACAACCATTCAGGCAGCGACGTGGGTTTTAAAGTCCTCGCTAGGTAGCGCCCTCTGGTGGACTGGACCTCAAGGACCCAGGAGATTCCCGAGTAGGCTGCAGTCTCTGTAGGCGGTTCTCTGGGCTACATAAGCTGTCCTCCCCTCCAGTAGCGGCTGCTACCGGACCCGGGTGGTGGGGTGGGCGGGACAAAAACAACAAACAAAAAAAACCACTTACCTGAAACGCCCGCCGTCTCTCCTTTGTCCTCTGTCCCTCCGACATCTTCCTGCACTCCCAGCCAGCAGCAGGAAGCACCCGCCCTCCCAGCCTCCTGCATTGCAGCTTTGTGATTGGTCTGAGCGCTGTGGATCGGCGCTCAGATGGGGACTGGGAGGGTTTGCATGTTCCTCACCAGGCTGTGCAATGCAGCCTGGTGGGGAAGATGCAAAGTGTGCAGGACTGTTTGGCCGGCCCAAGAGGGCCGGCCAAGCAGTCGTGCACACTTCAGGAGTGAAAACCACTCCTCTCCCTACTCCGCCAGCCCCGCCCCGCCCGAGAGCCACTGAAGTATATAGGAAAAATAAAATGATAATAACAATAGTTATTATCATTTTATTTTTCCTTTTGTTCAGTGGGGCGATGCTCCTTCACCTTAGCGGAGGAGCTGCCACTGCTCCCCTCCATAAAAGCAGTGTTCCCTTTCAGCCGACAGAGGCCCACTGAGGGCCAGGGCATGTGCTTGTTTTCACATGTGATTTCAAGTGCTGAGGACACGCCATGGAACCACTACACTAACACTGCCGGAATGCGGGAAGCTGCAGATAATTTGCCTGTTGGTAGAAGTTTGTAGTCATTTACACCTATTGCTGCTTCCATACCATTCTTGCATACCAGCCAACCCCAGGGTGCTCCGTTGTCCCACGGCTCCTGGTGTTGACCCACCTCAGCTACATCTCCTCTAAACATTCCCTTTCAGCCCTGCCTCAGCCTCATCTGACCGGAGTGTAGAGTGATTGGGCATTGGGTTCCCTGAAGCTTGAAAGACTTCTGCATGGTTTATTTATTATTGTTGCTTGTAGGGAAAACCTACTGTTGCTGTATACATGTTTTTGCAGCCACTCATGGTTCCCCATCTTCTGCCCATGTCATGGTCATACCACACACATTCCATCCCATGACCCCCTGCACACTGCCAGTGCAGCATACTCAGCCTCTCCAGGCAAGGCAGGCCTAGTGACCCCCTGCTCTGATGTAGAAATGAGGGCAAAGGGCAATACACTTCTGCTGCCCACACTGTGTCTATTTTGTGTGCGCTTTTGTTAAGAGTGGTTCTGTCGGCTTTGCACCTGTTCTCAGTAGTGACCTTATGCTGCTGCCTGTCTGAGCCATGGCTGTGAGTGTGTCTGATCTGGATCTCTGTTCCTGCTCAATAACAGCTGCTAGATCCGGAATCCGTCTTGATCCTCCTCTTTTCCTGCATTGCCTGTGCCACACCTGCCCTCTGTGCTTCTTCCTGCAGGTTGCGCGTATGGATCCCTGCAAGACCAACTCAGCCAACTAACCTTTCGTGGTCGAGAAATTTAGAATCATCAAATGTAGTGACAGTAACAAACCTAATCTGCAATGCTTACAGAAGGAACATTGTTTTAGTCGGCACTATGTAAACAAGTTGTATTTTTCTGAGTCTATCTTCACTGTTGGTACTAAATGCACACATGATGCTAATAAAGGCAGAATGGTAGCAAAGGTTGTCGCACAACGTGGGACATGTGCCCACCATGGTGTATTTTGCTGCATAGTACCCTTAGCTCCTGCAGGAAGACAGTTTCTGTTTAATGACACAAAACAAATGCACGGCATGCAGCTTCTTTATTTGTGTGGTTAGTGTAGGGGGGCACACCTGTCCCAACAAAGGATGCCTTTACACTCTCTTTCAGGATCTCCTTGTGTTTTGGGTTGTTTTATTCATTTTAATAACTCTACCACAATGAAGACTGCTTAGCAGAGAAATAACAAAGATTACTGTTCTTTCATTTTTGGCAAAAAACCTTAAAATGAGAGCAGAGCACTCCCAAGAACGGAGAACAGTTCACTTCTCATCTTGTACCATGAGCTAAAGAATAAAAGAATGTCTTAATATCAGTGTTATTAATGTTTCCTGTAAGCAATCTCTCAGCACAAAGACAAAAAAAAAATACATATATTACCTACTGGCGGTTGCCAGTAGGTAGTTATAGTTACAACCCAGTTTCCATAAGAAGAGGTCATTTTCAGGTGCCTATATCTTTTGCGCCACTTGATGAATCTCCATGAAATGTTTCCCAAAAATGTGCCCGGTACTTGAGATGGAGTCTGGAAAGTGTTGGGGTGATCCGTCAAGAGGGGGCTGAGAAAAAAGGGGGGGTCCCAAAACACATCTGCCCTATGTTAATTCCCATAGCACCTTTGAACAAGTCAACAGCCCGAACCGCTGGACAGAATTACCCCAAATTTGGCAGGAAGCTAGATCGTGGTACACACATTGTGCTTTTTGTGATTTGGTGTAAATCCGTTCAGTAGTTTGGGAGATTTTAAGTGGAAAACAAATTTGTATATCTGGGGACGTGAATGATTTGCGAATCTACCCGTGAATTATCTGCAAATCTGGAGGTGAAAGGAAGGCCCTGATTGGCTGGCCGCAGCTTGAAAGAAAAGTTGCACCTGCCATTTTGTTTCCTCTCAGCGGCTTGGTGCACTGAAAATGCACTGTAAAACAGATAGAAGTGGGCATGATACAGGTATCCTGACTCCAGAGGACGCATAGAGGGATCACTGAGGGACCCTTAGGACACTAAAATTGTGTTTTTTTTTTATTGCCGCAATTTACTAGCCGCGGATCCTCCGCTAATTTTGGCCCCAGCAGAAAAAAATAAAACCATTGAAATCCACTGATAAAACCAAAGGTTACAGGGTCATTATAGTTACGCTGACTTTTTACTCACACAAAACCATAGAAATTCAGCAGTTATAGTTATACTTATAATTATACTTATCTGAAGAAACTATAACTCGTGCAATTAAGTAAATTAAGGCAAAGAGTCATAGTTTCTTAACATAAGTAGAACTATAAGTATAACTATAACTGCTGAATTTCACTGGTTTTGTACGAGTGAAATCTGAACCTAACTATAATGTCCCTGTAACCTTTGATTTTGTCAGAGAATATATATGTATGTATATATTTATATATATAATATATTCTCTGATAAAACCAAAGGTTACAGGGACATTATAGTTAGGTTCAGATTTCACTTGTACAAAACCAGTGAAATTCAGCAGTTTTAGTTACCATAGCTAACTATAACTTACGCCCCGCAATGCACTGCTTATGACCTCACATATTACATCACTCATGACATGGTCAATGACATCACTAATGACATCTCAAATGACGTCACTCATGACATCATCAAGTGGGTGTAAGTATTTTTAAGAGTTTATGGGTGCCAAACATATATACTAACCTAATACAAAAGTTAGATTAGTATACTAGATGTACTACTAATGAGTGATACTATCTCTAACATGTGTGATCTGAACAGGTGTATCACTGTATCTGTGTGTGAGTGGGTGTGTGATTGGCTGTATGGATGTGTGAGTGCATGCTTGAGTGACTGTATGGGTGAGTGAGTGGATTTCTGACTAGGTCTGTAGGCGAGTGAGTGGTTGTGTCAGTGGTTATATGGGTGTGTGAGTGGGTATCTGTGTGGTTGTATGGGTGTGTGAGTGAGTGTGTGAGTGGTTTTGTGGGTGTATGAATGGTTGTATAGGTAAAGGTGGGTATGTGAGTGACTATGTTGCTGAGTGAGTGCGTGTGTCAGTGGCTGTATGGGTGAGGGAGTGGCTGTGTGAGTGCCTGTATGGGTGAGTGAGTGGGTGTCTGAATGACTACATGATTGACTGACTATGTGTGTAAAAGGCTGTATGGGTGTGTGAGTGGCAGTTTTAGTGAGTGTTTGGTCAAGTGTGTTGGTGTGTGGATGGTTGTATTGGAGAGCGAGTGTCTATGTGAATGAATATATGAGTGAGGAAGCAGATATGAGAGTGCTTGTATGGATGTGTGAACAGCCACGGCCGCTGCAGGTAAGAGCGGTGGGCCGGTGGGGCTGGGTGGGGGGTATTTCGAGAGACAACCACAAGGGAAAATTAAATAAATAATTAATTTTTCCTCATGGTCGTCTCTCGAAATCCCTTCTACCCGGCCCCACGCCACACCGCTCTTAGCTGCAAGGGCCGCAGCTGTGTGTGAATGAGTATGTAAGTGGGTGTGTGAGTGCTTGTATGGGTGAGTGAGTGGCTGTGTTGAGAGGATGTATGGTTGAGTGAGTGTGTGTGTGAGATACTGTGTAGGTAAATATGTGGGTGTGTGAGTAGCTGTATGGGGGAGAGTGTGGCTATGTGACTGGCTGTATGGGTGAGTGACTGGTTGTATGGGTGAGTGAGTGGGTGTGTGACTGGCTCTATGGAGGAGTGAGTGGATGTGTGAATACTGGTATGGGTCTGTGAATGGGTATATGAGTGGTTGTGTGGGTTAATGAGTGGGCGTATGAGAGGTTGTATGGGTGTGTGAGTGGTTCTGTAGATGATGTCATCAGTGATGTCATTTGAGATTTCATCAGTGATGTAGCTGACCATGTCATGAGTGATGTAATATGTGAGGTCATAAGTAGTGCATTGAGGGGGCGTAAGTTATAGTTAGCTCAGGTAACTATAACTGCTGAATTTTACTGGTTTTGTATGAGTGAAATCTGAATCTAACTACAACATCCCTGTAACCTTTGGTTTTTTCAGGGAATTTCTATGGTTTTTAAATTTTATTTCCTAACTATAACATCCCTGTAACCTTTAGTTTTCTTAAGTGAATTTCTATGGCTTTTTAATTATTAGTCATGTTTGCAGAGTGGTGGAGAGAGGGTGCAAGGCCTCTGACCAGCTCTCAGGAATCCTGCTGTGTCGGACTTACTGGAAGTAACAGGAGGGCTTCTTGGCCCCCACAGACCCTCAGCACCCAAGAAGACTCCAGCCCCCAACCAGTAGAGCACCTGGAGGTGCATCTGCAGATTGGTGAAGAAAGGGGGCGGGGCCTCTGACCTGCTCTCAGAAATCACTCTGTGTGGGACTTACTGGCGATAACAGGAGGGGGTTCTTGGGCCCCAAATACCCTCAGCATCCAAGGGGACTTCATCACCCAACCAGTATTGCGGTAGGAGGTGCGTTTGCAGAGTGGTGTCGAAAGGGGGTGGGCCTCTGAAGACCTCTCAGCAATCCCACTGTGTGGGACTTACTAGAGGTAACAGGAGGGTTTGGTGACCCCCAAGAACCATCACCAGGCAACGGGACTTCATCCCTCAACCTGTAGTGCACCAGGAAGTGCGTTGCAGAGTGGTGGTGCAAAAGGGCGGGGACTCTAACAACCTCTCTGCAATCCCACTATGTGGGACTTACTGGAGGTAACAGCAGGGGATGTTGGCCCCCACAGACGCTTAGCAGCCAAGAGGACTTCATCCTCAGACAATATGTGCGCCAGGAGGCCCCTTTGCATAGTGGTAGAGAAAGAGGGCTGGGCCTCCGACAACTTCTCCCTGCTGCATTTTTAATTTTTAAAAAAATTTTATTAGTGAAAGGAGGCCGCCCTTCCCCGGCCTATTTTGGCCCCGGGGACCTCATCTCCCGGGGCCAGTACTTTTTGAATGGTGGAGGGGGGGCATGCCGCCCCCTCTCTGCCCGATTTTGGCCCCAGGGCCTGGCTCTTCCTTTATTAATATTGTTTGATAGAGGGGATTAGGGACGAATCCCCACCCTGGGCTGATTTTGGCCACAGCGACCCTATCTCGGGGCTTGGCTTTTTCTTTAATTTTTTCTATAGAGGGGAGGGGGGGCATGGGACCCCCCTCCCTGTGCTGATATCGGCCCGGGGTACTCCATTTCCCAGGGCCTGTCCTCCATTCTGGGTGCCCTGGTCCAACACAGGGCATCCAGTCACTTTCGTTGGCCCCCGCGGTCCCTGCTGACTCCCCACCTTCTGCGGGAGCCAACATGCAGCTCCCTCTGTCTAAAAGCAATTCTGCTCTGCTTCCAGCAAGCAAGAGCATTTTCTATGCTCTCGCTTGCTAGAAGCAGAGCGTTTGCTGTGGCTTGGGAGTGGTAAAACTCCTGCCAAAGCCACAGCAAACCGGAACATAGCCGGAGCCGGCCCTGGGGGTGCCGGTCCCTAGGGTCATCTATGACTCCAGGGGGGGCCGGTGCAGCCCCCCTCTTTTCTAATTTGTAGGGCCTGCGCCGGGGAGCTGGCAGTCCCCAGGGCCAAGAACGGCCCTCCGAAAGTTTCAAAAAATGATGGCCTTGAGGAGTTGGTGGTCCCCGGGCGGGTCCCTGAAGCCCCCCAATACAATTTGATCATGGCTCCAGGGAGGTGGTGGTCCCCGGGGCCAGGGGGAGTCAGAGAGGCCCCCCATAACAATGAATTAGCCCTGAGGAAGTGGTGGTCCCCCGGGCACGGGGTCCTAGAAGCCCCCAATTTGATTTTGGCTTGTGGCCCTGGGAAGCTATTGGCCCCCGGGGCCTGGAGGCTCTGAGAGGCCCTCCTGTTTTGGAATAAATAAGCCCCGGGGAGGTGGTGGTCCCTGGGGCATTAACAAGCTCCAGGAGTGGGGCCCATGCGCCCCCCCTCCTTTATTATAAAAATGCCCCCGGGACCTGGCCCACCCAGGTGCCGATTACTAATGGAGCACGGGAGCCAGCCCTTCACTTTTTAAAAGATTTTTGATGGGAGCCGCAGATCCAGCGTGACTCCGGCTGAAAATTAAAAATAAAAATGCTTTTTTGGCCCTGCGGGGTCCTTGTGGAACTCCCCCAAAAAGCCTAGGGGGTCGGGGTATTTCTACCCTGCCGCTATTCTTTTTTGTAAATGTTTTTTCTGGGACACGGCTCGAGTCCCCAGATGGCTGCCAACACCTGGTTGTAGTGTTGGCAGCCAATAAGATTTGAGCATGGGTACTGTCTGATCCTAGGAGGATCCGAATACATATATAGACAAATTGGGATTTTCCTTAATATTACAGCCAATTTACAAAAAAGTGGCTTTTTGGACCAACAGCTACCTTTCTGCCAAATTTCGGCAGCAGTTGAGTTGAAGCCGTGTCTAAAGTTCCTATGGGAATTAACATGGGAAGCATATTTTTTACCCCCCCCTTTTCTCAGCCCCCCTTGACGGATCACCCTGAAACTTCCATGCACAACAAGAATCACCGGCACAATTTTTTGAGAACATTTTGTGAAGATTCGTTGAACAGTGCCAAAGATATAGTCAAGTCAAAAAACGCTTTTCCTATGGAAACATTTTCCTCACTATAACTACCTACTGGCAGCAGCCAGTAGGTAAAATATATATATATATATATATATATATATATATATATATATATATATATATATATATTTATATTTAGGGGATATACATATGCAATTGTAGGTTGCTAAATAAAATCTAGAGCCTTCTGCACTGCAATAATATTTATTGTGTTGCCTTGAGGTGAACCAAATTCCACTGATTTTTTTTTATAAACTTCACAAAAAGGTAAAATGTCTGCTTTGGCAGCTTTGCACTACCTCTCTGCTGCCGTACCCTACTACGTAATGATGTGGACAGCATGCACTCCCTAAAAAAGTGTACCCACTGCTGATGTGCACTCCTTAATGGTGCTCCATGCTCCAGGAGCTCCAGAATATCACTAGCTGGCAACTACAAGTGATTGGTTGGGGAGCTTGGGTTTTACTTTCACGGGCAATGTGACTGCTGACCTGTCTATTGTGCTTTACGTACTGAATGATTGTGAAGATTGGTCTGACTATTGTGTAGTTGCCTAGTGATGCAACAAGACTATATGCTTTGCTCGTGTGATTTACATATTGGGGATACACATATGAGGTTAATATGGGTACTGGGCTAATTTGGTGCTGTATATATTGGGGCAATGCATATACCAGCCTATCTATATGGATTTACATACTGGTGCATTGGGAAAATTGACCGGACTGTAGTGCTTTGTGAAAATTTGCTAGACTGTGGCGTTTCAGATACAATAATCATGTGGATAATGTCCGGGACCTGGGGGTTTACATAATGAGCACTGCAGAACTGAAATTGGTATGGTGTTTTATATACTGCGGCATTGTGGAAACTGGTCTAGTTCTGGTGCTTTATGTATTAGAGTACCATGGAAACTAGCATGCTTTTGTTGCTTTGCATTTTAGTGCATTTTGGAAAATGGCACAGTCATGGGCCAAAGATCAGACATATCTTTTGTATTTTCAATCCACTTGTGATGCACAAAGATTCTTTTTAGCAAACCTATTGCAAAACTCTGTATGTAAAATGCCGAGTTAGGATCCTTAGCGATCTTTAGTGAATGCCTGCTCCTTTGCACTATGGGGGGGACAGTATCAAGTTTTCAGTTTTTATGACCACTTTCACAGCATATCAGTATGGTACTGACCTCTACAAATACTGCATAACTGTAGTGTGAGGAACCGAAAAAATGACAAAAAATGTGTACGTATACTGCTCATCAGCAAATCACTGATAGCTCTATTCCAAATTAAATAGGAGGAAGAAGGATGAAGATGGCATTATGAAGTGCTTCTCAAAGTCTGCTAATTACTACTCTATGGTAGATGAAGGATATCATGTTTATCAAACATTTTATTATACTGAGTTTTTTATGTAATTTATCATCTCTCTCTCTGTAGCCTCTGTGTCTATATGGCAGCTTTGTACCACAAATTAATTCTCATCTTTCGAAAAGCTTATCTTTTTTAAGTTTAGCTACAGGAAGCTTTAACTTAACGTAACAAATATAATTGTAACCAAACCTTTAACAGATACTTAGACTAGGCTTAGGGTTTGCTCTTTGCTCATGACTGGCTGGCCAGGTTTGCCTAATCAGTTCACTGCTGTTTATTTTATGGTGTTTCCCCTAATATGACATTCATTTCACCAAGAGGAACATTTTGGTCTCACTGTGTTTTATTTTGGATGAGTTGTATCTAAGCTCTGTTGACATCACCAAACTATTTTTCCCTAAACTACTTTCTATGGCAATTAATTTGGAGTAGCGTAATTTTGACTCCACCCTTACAAGTCATCAATATGCAATATATATGTGCCAGTACTGAAGTGCATTCTCTGTAGGACTAGAAAATCATATACACTGTGTGCCTTAATCTTATTAAATGAAATACTGTCTCTCAATCAATCAATCAATCAATCAGGGAATTGTAAGCGCGCCACTCACCCGTGAGGGTCTCAAGGCGCTGAGGGGGGGGGGTCCGCAGCTCTGTTGAGCCGAAGAGCCAGGTCTTGAGGGTCTTCCTGAAGGTGTTCAGGGAGGGGCGCGTCTGATGTCTGCTGGTAGCTCGTTCCAGATCTTGGCTGCAATGTGAGAGAAGGATCTTCCGCCTGCTCTGGCTCTGTGGATGCGAAGGGTTTCGGCCAGTGCGAGGTTGGAAGATCGGAGGTTTCTTTTGGGTACGTGGAAGTTGATTCTGTCGTTGAGGTATTTGGGTCCGTTGTTGTGTAGGTATTTGTAGGCGTGAGTGAGGATTTTGAAAGTGACTCTTTTCTCCACGGGGAGCCAGTGGAGACTTCGTAGGTGTTGGCTGATGTGTTCGTGTCGGGGGATGCCGAGGACGAGTCTGACGGCGGTGTTCTGTATTGTTTGGAGTTTGCGGAGTAGGGACTTGTTGATGCCAGCGTAGAGTGCGTTTCCATAGTCCAGTCTGCTGGTGATGAGTGCGTGGGTGACTGTCTTCCTTGACTCAGGGGGGATCCACTTGAAGGTCTTGCGGAGGATGCGCAGGGTGTTGATGCAGCTGGAGGTGACGGCGTTGACCTGTCGGTTCATGGTGAGTGATGAGTCGAGTACGATGCCGAGGTTCTTGGCGTGGTCTGAGGGGGTAGGTGGGCTTCCAAGGGCGATCGGCCACCAGGTGCTGTCCCATGCAGAAGGGGTGGTACTGAGGACGAGGACTTCTGTCTTCTCGGCATTGAGCTTCAGGCAGCTGTTGGTCATCCAGACTGCGACGTCTTGCATTCCTTTCTGGAAGTTGAGTTTGGCAGTGGTGGGGTCTTTGGTGAGGGAGAGATTTGATTAACCATCCCCACACTATTAAAATGTATTTACACTAGAACTGAGCGAAATTTATATAAACGTGTGTACTAATGTTTTTGCATTGGTCTTCATAATGTAGTTCTTGGTCAACTTATATTTGTGCATTTAAAGTTACTTTACATCTATTGGAAGTGCCACGTAAATCTAATGCAGAATTGATGTACTTACATGTGTCATTCATTTGTAGTTGTATGAGCCCAAACAACAAGTATTAATGTGTACCATTGAATAAGAGGCTTATATCGGCTCGAGTAGGCTTGCATTTCTTTTTGCATAAAATATAGCTTTTCCATTTTGCGTGCGTGTCTTTTTCTTTGCAGGTACCTTCACATGGTTTGTTAGTTGTAAAACAGATGTAACTCTGTACTAGCCATAGAAAGCCTGAGTAGAGGACCTTGACAAAGAACATGGAGAGCCAGAGAGTAAATTGTCTTTTCTATTCAGTAATGTATCAAAGTGTCGCAGGTACCCAAGGATGATGTTGTTCTCAGGACAGTCATGGGAGAGTCTGCTAATGTTGTAGTTCACAATGTGAGAATGGAAAAGACAATGGAACCCCTTATGGTGTGAACAAGGGGTATTACCCAAAAGATTTGTGTGGTATTAACTGGTGTTCCCACAGGTTGATGTTGGCCACTTTTCCTTTGAACTTTGAGAGGTACAGACCTCTATGCTTACCCCTTTGACTTGGTGCTGAATGTGGCTTGGGCTAACACTTATTTCCCTATCCTATTCAGAAGTTCTGTCAGAAGTTCTTGACAGAACTTCTGAAGTGCTGACACCTTTCCACATACGTCATTCATATTTCCCCCACTTTTTAAGACTCCTTTAGATTTAATTAACTTATACAGTTTTAGACTATAGATTAGAGCACTTTAGATATTATCCATGTTTAAGAGAGAATGTAGGAAAGTAGGATCTGCTTCTATGGTTACCCCCACTTTTTGCCTGGTGCCAAGCTGTTACTAGTCTGACTGGGATCCTGCTAATCAGGACCACAGTCTATCTGCTTTCTCCCTTAAATTGTTACGACAAGTACTTAGGAACATCCCAGATTGGATACTGGGGTACCCTTAGAAGTCCCTAGTATATGGTACTAAGGTACCCAGGGCATAGTTACCCCAGAGGTCCCCCATGGGCTGAAGCATGCATTATGCCACCCCTGGGAGGCCATTCAAAATGGAACTACAGGCCTGCCGTTGCAGCCTGTGTAAGCTGATGCTAGCACCACTTACTAAAGATATAGGTTTCCTATATCTGGGGTCACTGCACTTAAAACCTATAAGTCACCCCTGTAGCAGGCCTTTACAATCCTGAAGGCAGGGTGCTTGGTTCTAAGTGAGAGGGTGCCCCTGCATGAGCAGGACACCCCTATAGCCTACGGAGTCCATTCTCCCGGGTTTTCAGTGATGCAGCCATATACCATACTGAGCGGCACCGCGTAATTATGCGATGACCATCTCGAAACTGGTTGCAACGAATCCTATCATGTTTGGTATCAAACATGTTGGAATCATACCCCCACACCGTAAACGGTATGGGACGTATGATTCCAAGCACTGGAAGAGCCCTCCGTTAGGCTCTCAGTGTTCCCGGTGCCAACCTTCTATACCCAGACAGCACAAATGGTTGCTGCCGACCAGAGACACATTTCTGCCCTCCTGCTGCTGAGCCAAGCTTGAGCAGGGGAAGGCATAACATTAGGCATCCTGTCACAGGGATGTGTGACCACCTCCCAGACAGGATTTAGTGTATTGGGACCGGGTGGGTGCGATTGCCAGTGCCACTAAGTCTGCATGAGGGGCACATTTGGTGTCCCTGTCCATAGTCCAGTTCAAACCCGTCTTGGGAGCCGTTGGCTCCCGCTCTGGTGCAAAACTGGACAAAAGACATGGGAGTAACCTCCCCCCTGTCGAGACTCTCCCCTGGGTGGGCCCCCTGAATCATCCCAACCCTTTCCCTAGGGCACTTAAGGGCTTACCTGGGTGTAGGTCCCTAGATTCGACGTGGGATAAGATTCAGATCAGACACCACTTCTTCTTCTACCGTCTGGGCACTCAGGACTTCGCTGGACTTCATTTGGGCTTGTCTTCATCTCCCTTCCAATCTGCTACATTGTCTGTGCCTGTGCACCACACAGGAACCGTCCAAGGCCTGATGGCATCAAAGACACCTGAGGGAATCTCCCTTGGAGTGAAGGAGTCACTCCCCTGCATTCGCAGGCACCGCAACTAAGTTGACCGGTCTGCTGATCCTGAGCTCCTCTGGACTCTGAAAGGTTCTTGAACACAGGTGGTGGTTTTCCACAGCTTCCGAGGCCTGTCCTGCCCTCTCACCAAGTTTGAGGCCAGTATCCCTCATGGGGGTTGCAATAACTGAACCCCTGTACACCGCATCAGCTTGTAGTTGCAAAGGCTTGTAGCCCCAACCTCGAGCATCTCCTGTGATCAGAATCTTCAGCCACACCGCATCATGCGCATTGTGGCCTGCATCTTTTGGTGAGCTGATTGAGGTCCTCTCTCGACTCAAGTGCCTCCGGCCTGTGGGTTCATTTGAGGGTCACCTTTGCTTCTCTTGGGCTCCCCTGAATGCCCGGGACCTGCCCTGATTCCCCTGCTTGTGGTGAGTCCCCTGGACCTTGCTGGTCCCGACGTTGCTCCTTCTTCAGTTAATGTGTTGTTTGCGTTTGCCAAGGCTTGTTGGTGCTCCCGCTGGACACCGACCCCTCAGCACTCAACATCCTTCGGGGGACAGCTCGTGCATGGCTCCTGGTCTTCCTCAGCATTGCCTGGTCCTCACAGCTGCAGAGTCAAGGTCCTCGTCAACTCTCCTGCAACACCGAACATCGGAGGGCATTCGTCTTCCAAGTCTCCTGGTTACTCCTGAGTGACATAGACTCTGTCCCCTCTGATTGCAGGTACCTCTCGTCTAGAATCCACCTTTAGATTCCACCGGACACTTTCTCCTCTTCCTGCAGCGGCACTTTCCTGAAGTCCTCCATTGAGTTCGACGGCGGTTTCCGACACCACTTCACACCTATGCACCTGGCTTCCCTGGTGTAGGTTAATGTGGGTACTAGGGTATCCATGGATGGGGTGGCTCTCCAACCTTCTGTCTTCCACAGGGTTTCTTCAGGGTCCACTGGGAAGGGTCCCTAATCTTTAAAAATCCAACTGAACTTACACGTAGACTTGTACAGAGCACGCAGTCATGTTCCCACATTGCACACGCTCTCCGTGGGGTTCCTAGTCACTCACCTTGGGTGGTTCCTTGGGTCCCCAGCACTTCTAAGTCCTCTCGACATTGTCTTGACCTGAGTTGTGGCTCTTATACCACTTTCTTAGTATATGGTTTGGTCCCCCCCTGGGGCCCACTGTGTATTTCATGCTATTTACTGTGTTTCTTTGCTAAAGTATTGTTTGCATTGTGCATATCTCCGGGTAGCAGATATTTCTATGTGTTAGAGAGTATTATATAACAAATACATATTTTTATAAATACCTTGTGTTGTTCTTTTTCACCTAATCTACACTATAAGATTGTATTCTGCTTTACACTTGAAGCAGGGTCTAGTTTCACCATATAGTGCCCCAGGCCCATTCGGTCCACATCTGAAGCATAAGAGTCTCAATTGTCCCTGCCAGCCCACAGACAGGGTTGTGTTAAAATTGTCCACACTGCCTTGAGCGTCTACAGAGGCAGTAGGCCCCATGCCCTCCTGTATACTCAGATGTATCTCTCCTATGACCTCTTCGTGTACATCTTTCTGAACATCAAGATGTAGCAATAACAGGATGCGTCTGTCATTTAGAAGAACAAAATTGGCTAAGAGTAGGAGTGGGGTCCAACTGGGCCAACTGGGACTTTCCACAGCTTTAGAAATTACAAGTGACTTCTAACCTTTTGTATTCTTCTGCTCTCTTATAGAATTTCCGAGAAGTGACGCAAATTGTTGTCGATAATGTACAAATTTTGGTATGATTGACGATCAAACATCTGTCATAACCGGGACTTGTGGCCAAGCAGTTCCTCATTAAAATAATATAAAAGAGCTGCCCTCAGTCCATTCGACGGACCACCTCGCACAAACGAACCTGCATGTGTGTTCCTCCTTAGCCATCTTATCTAGCATCTTTGGCTGAGGTTATAATGCTTATTGTATTTTGAAATTCATTCTCTCTCTCTCTCTCTCTCTCTCACACTTTCCTTTGCATTGCCATGATTTTAGAACTTACTAGATTGCATGTTTTTGCTCTTCATCTAAAATGAGTCTTTGACACTTGTTACTTACTAGATTGCTTAGAGTTATTTTTGACTAGAGATGTGTCTCTTTTTATTGTTTAAATTGTTTTTGAATAAACGGTGCCACTCTGACTCAGTTCCTGCATCTCTCACGTGTGTTTCCTTATTTTAGATAGCGCACCCTTGCTCAAATTAAGGTGGTTTAGCACCACCCTAAAATCACCCTCCAATACACTCCTTCTGGACTAAGCCTGAAGGCTGCTCTCCACAGCTACCACTTAGAGAGCTTTCTAAGGTTGTCTAAGACCTCTTAAATCACCATAAGGGTTGTCTGGACTGGTGCAGGGTGTCCACTTACATAAGTGTACATCATATACGAGGTCATCGAAGACTGTTTCCTGAGCACCAGATTCCACTGTTAATTCTTTGTATTGCTGTGTCTGAACTTCTTGTTTGTCTCATACTGATGCACCTAAACGTCTTTAGGAGGTTTGGTTATCCAGGTGTTATTCTCCATCTTTACAGTATGGTATTGAGTTTTATTTACATTGAACTGACTGCTAACTTGTAATAAAACTTCTTGACTTTATTTACTGATTCCTGGTCCTTATTGTGTAGCAAAATGGGTTGCATTGTTTATTATATGTGTTTGACCAAGTGCTAACTCCGTTCAGCTCTTAGTCGCAAAGAAAGACCCATCGGAAAATCAATTGTAAGAGATTGGCCCAGTACTGGATCAATTGGTGGCATTGTTGGATGATTTTGCACTGAAGTGAGGGAGCTAGGGTGTCCCATTTAGAAACTGCCCAACCCCAGTCCAAACCCCTAAAGCCCATGGTTCATTCGCTCGAGCGATTCAGGAGTGAGTTGTTACTGCGGAGGGTTGCGCGTTACAATCGCTTATGCTTAGCTTGCGGTGCTTTGCAGTAATTAAGTGGTGTTCTGTGGAGATGTTATAAGTTGTTGTGTGAATGTGGTGCTTAATGCAGAGAAGTTGAAGTGGGTATGGGGTCAATGTGACCTAAGATCCCGGGATGGTATTAAAAAGTATAGAATACACTATATTGTAGTTGTCTGCTGTGTTGTGGTGCTTGTCGTGAGACACCATCAACAGCACAATTGAGACAGGGATCTTATCTTTGCATGATTGTGAGGTGTGGTTGGTAAAGTGAATCTCAGTGCACAGGGAGGAACCGCATTAATCTGAGTGAGACCCCGCTGGTCGAAGGTTTAGTTCAAGTGTGTGTCAGGGTAGGTCGAAAAGAGTTACTCCGGACCGTTTCTTGTGTATATGAATACTTAAATTTCTTTAGAGGAACAGACAAGCGCGGATCCAACTTTGAATCAAACCGGATTTTCCCTGACAACAGGGTTTGTGCAAAGATTGCCTCCTTTCTTTATGCCCAATTTGAATTTACCTCCAAGTAACAGCCGCAGAACTCCCAGAGCTGTGATAACCCAGGGTCACCGAATTCGGACATTTGGAAATCCCCAACAAATACAAATTCTTTCACCTTTTCGGGAGGAATAATACTTAATACACCTGCAGTAAACCAGTTCTTAGTGCCCAAGAATTTGATAACTGGTTCAAGCTAATAGAACTCTCTGATGAAAGTGAAAGTGCAGGCCAAGCGGAAGGACTATTTAGTCTCCAGAGATAGAGAATAAATTGGATGTTGCCAAATTAAAAGTGGAATTAGAAGAATTGATACTTGAAACTTTTGATTTGTCCAGATTACATACATACCAGGAGAATGAACTGGTATTCATGTGTAAAGATATTACCAGGCGTGCTGGACAGGTTTATGAAAGGTTGTCCGAACTGGCTCAGAAATATGAAATTGATTTGAATAGGACCAAGACATTGCAGAAAAGTTACCATGTCTGTTTCAATGATAGGGACATCTCTAGCATGAGGATACAGGGATTGAAATTACAAATTAAGGAATTAATTTGCCATATCCAAAAGGGGAGTGAACTAGATAGGTGGAAAGGCAGATTGGCAAAAACAGAAAGAACAAACGAAACCAAGGGTAGAGCTGTCTTCATATTTAGGAGACAAAGAGGGTGCATCACATTTTCCATTGAGAGACGTGCCTGGTGGAGGTTATGTATATGTGCCTTGGAGTAGGTGTGATCTTGCATCATTCACAAATGATTCCCTGAATTTGAGAGAGAAACCAGTGTAGTTGTACAAACAGGTTGATCGGTTTGTGAAAATATCAAAGGTTTGGTGGACAGACTTGAATACGTTGTTTGACATTGTAGTTCCGAGCAATTTGTGGGCTGAATGTAAAGGGTCTGTAGAAAGGCCTGATAGGGAGCCCATGAGACATCCTGTGACAAACGCTCCATCGCTGTTATTGATGAAAAAGTATCAGCAGGTAATTACATTTTTAAAATCAAAGGTATTCCCTAAAGATATTGATTGGCTCAAGATTGACAGAACGACCCAAGAGCCCAAATAAACAATCCATTCTTATTATGGGAGACTACTGCAAGTGTTTAAACAGTACATTGGTACAGAGATTATTGAAGCCAAATGCATGGGACATTTTGTGTTCAGATTTGTGCGAGACCTGAAATTAGCTTGATGATTTAACAGCATTTGATTTGTTGGTAGAATAATATTCAATTGATGAGATCTTGATGTATGCCAAGTATAGCAGTGATGAATTAGAGATGAAGCACAAGAAACTGAAGGAGAAGTTGATGGTGGTACAGATAAAAGCCCCACAGCGAGGTCAAAATCAGCCATTTGTTAGGAATGTTAGTCCTATGCACGGAGTGCAACAGCAGGGAGTTCCTATGATGAAAGGTGGTAATGGGTTTCAACAACAAGGTAGAGGTCACAGTGTTCCAATTGATCTGAGTACAGGGATTGATATGGAGACTTTGAAGAAGTTGAATCCTTGTCACGTTTGCGGCAAGTTGGGGCATAGAAAGCTGAAATGCCATCTTAATGTTGGGAATCAGGTTCAGAATAATGGATTTATGCATCCTGAAAATAATAATCCATGTCAGATACAGCATTACAGAGGCAAAGAACACAGAACTTTCAGGTTCCGTAAGCTCAGGCAATGCAGGTTCCACAAGCCCCAATGCCACACCTGAATGCAAATGCTTCCACATTTAATACGAATAAGGTCTCCAATGCAAACAACAACTCTTTTGTGAATCAGGGTATATCTCAACAGTACTCTATGATACAAACAGATGAAGATTACAGTTCAGACCAGTCCCAATAATGGTGCCTGAGAGGGGAGGAGGTTTAAGTGCTTGGCGCAACCTTAGAGGTAGACCACTTGTGGATGGTGAGGTGATTGGTCACCCTATATCATTCTTGATTGATACTGGTGCTACCCGCTATACTGTGAGAACAGCAGAGGTTCCCAACCTACCCCTCTCTCAAAAAAGAATTTAAGTTGTAGGAGTTGCAAACAAACAAATGACTAGTCCTGTTACTGAAGCAGTACCTGTTAAAATAGGGTCCTTTGAAGAGAATCACCAATTTGTAGTGTGTGATTCAAGTCCCATAAATATGCTTGGGTGTGATCGAATGTGCAGGCAAATTGTTCTATTTACTGCACACCGAAAGGCATTGAGTTCCAACTCATGATGAAGATGCTACCTTCAAACTTGTAAATCAGAGTTCAGATGTCAAACTGTACCCTATGTTCACATGCAATGATCTGCCACCAGAGATGAAAGACACAGTGCTACCTGAAGTCTGGGACTTTTCAGAGAAAGACATAGGTCTCATTAAAGGTGTTGAACCTATCCACATAACAGTGATGCTGAGTATCCGAGAATCCTGCAATATAATCTGACCCCTGAAACCATTGCTGGGATTACTCCTGTGATTGACTTAATGATTCAACAAGGCAGTTTGAGAGAGACTATGGGGAGTCTATGTAACTCACCCATTATGGGCTTGCCGAAACCCAATAGCAAGTATTACATAGTGCAGAACCTGAGAAAGATCAACACCATTGTCGTCCCATGTTGTCATGTGGTACCGAATCCAGTCGTAATTTTATTTCAGATTCCATGTGAGGCCGAATGTTTCACTGTCACTGATTTGTGTCAAGCCTTCTGTTCCATACCATTGCATGAGGACAGTCAGTTCCTCTTCGCATTTCGGTTCGGCAGCTGTGTTTTGGCATGGTGCGGAGCCCCACAAAGGTATACGGAGAGCCCATCCATCTTCAACCAGATACTTAAAAAGAATCTGGAGTCCCTGATAATGCCCTATTACTCAGTCTTGGTCCAGTATATTGATGATGTGTTGGTGGCGTCAAATACACAGGAAGCTTGTAGACAAGATACTATTGCCTTGCTGAACCACTTAGCTGAGAATAGACATAAAGTATCTCCCAAAAAGTTGCAATACTGTAAGAAAAAAGTCCTGTACCTTGGACATCACATTGAGAAAGGAGCGAGGAAGGTGTCATAAGACAGAATCTCAGTGATCCTGAAAATGAATCTGACAACCACTCAGAAAGAAGTCAGTATGTTCTTGGGAATGGTGGGCTACTGTCGACAGTGGATTCCAAACTTTTCCCCAGGGCCAAGCCTTTGCAGAGGCTGACACACAGGGATGTGCCAGATCTGGTACCATGGGATGATATTTGCATGCATGCCTTCTCAGACCTGAGAGAAAGTCTCTGTCGTGCCGCAGCACTGGGAATGCCTGATTACAATAAATGTTTCACTTTGTTTTGCAATGAGATGGAGGGCTATGCTCTCTCAGTGCTTACTCAGATGCAAGGGGAATGCTCACAGACCCATTGCTTATTTTTCAGCTTCACTTGACCCAGTAGTTGCTGCTTTGCCCGGCTATCTCAAAGCCATGGCCTCCACGGGTGTCAGCAATGAACAGTGTGAGAGCACTGTCATGGGTCATCCTCTAACAGTTTTTGTCCCCCACTCTGTGGAAATATTGTTGACCCACATCACAACCCAGTACCTTACCAATAGCTGTTTGTCCAAGTATGAGCAAGTCATACTTGCGGTGGATAACATAACCCTCAAGAGATGTACCACTTTAAATCCTGCTAATCTACTGCCTATTCCTGTAAATGATGTTATTAGAGGTGAAGTTGAGCATGACTATCTCGATGTTACTGAACTGTGCACCAAGCCAAGACCTGACATCTAAGATGTGCCACTACCGGAATCAGATTATGTAATGTTGATGATTTCTGTTTATGAAACCATAAATGAAGCCTAAGTGCTGCCTACGCAGTTTGGTCAGATCCTCCTGGTTTCAAGAAGTGTTTTCTGCACTAGAGCATACTGTGTTCCAGACAAGCTGAAAGTGGCCATTTTCACAGATAGTCAGTATGCCTTTGATGATGTCCATGACTTCAGACAGTCATGGTCACAACAGGATTTATGACCTCTTCAGGGTCCCCGATTAGAAATGGAGAAAGTGTGCATAACTTGTTGAAGGCACTACTGCTACCTGCCCAGATCGGGGTTGTGAAATGTTCTGCACACCGCAAAAGGGAATGGTTATGTAACTGTGGGCAACAGGTATGCTGATGAGATTGCCAGATATTGTGCCTTAAATTGTACTTTCAATGGTGAATATTGAAATGAGGGAACAGATGATACCAATTACAACCTCTTGCTAACCACAGCTGATATATGGGAGGAAGTTAAGAGGCTTCAGGAGGAAGTGTCAGAAGCAGAACAGCAAGGCTGGTTTAGAGCAGGTCGTGTCCAGAGAGATGACGATAACATTTGAGTTTCAGGAGATGGAAGACCTGTGTTGCCAAACAGCTTGTTACCCCCAGTGGTGAGACACTATCATGGACCTGCTCATGTAGGTAGAGATGCTATGGTGTGCCTGTTTCAGCAAACGTGGTTTAATCCTAGGGTCAGACTGATGGCTGAAGAAATGTGTCACAGATGTATTGTGTGTCAGCAAATGAATGGAGGCAGAAGATCTGCAGCAACACTGAGTAACATAGGGAAATCAGGAGGTCTCTTCAGCAGGATGCAACTGGAATTCATCGAGATGCCTGTGTGCAATGGGCTGAGATATGTCTTAGTGACTGTGTGCATCTTCTCGCATTGGGTTAAGGCTTCCTCGACCAGGAGAAATGACAGTCTCATAGTAGCTAAGTCGTTGTTGAGGGAGTTAATTTGGAGATTCGGGTTCCTGACTACTCTGGAATCAGACTGAGGAACTCATTTTAATAATGAGATCCTGAAGATGTTGTGTGCAGCACTCCAAGTGGAGCAGAGGCTACATTGCATTTGTTGACCTGAGGCTTCAGGTATCGTGTAGCAAGTCAATCGAATGCTGAAATCCAGACTTGCTAGTGTGTGCTTTGACATCTCTGGAGTGGGCTGATGTGTTGCCCCTTGTGTTGATGAGACTTCGCAGTATCCCCTATAGGAGGGCAGGATTATCCCCCCATGAGATAATCATGGGCAGAGCCATGAGATTGCCAGACGTGCCTGCAAATGCGCTTGTAAACATTACAGATGACATGGTTCTTGATTACTGCAAAGGACTGCTGATGTGGTGCTTTCTGTGTCCCATCAGGTTGGAGAGGCTACAGCCCTGCCTCATCAGGAGCAGTGCTTTGACCTCAGTCCCGGCAACTTGATTATGGTGAAGAAGCACGTGCCCCAAAATTGTTTGGAGCCTCGGTGGCGAGGACCTTACCAAGTCATCTTGGTCACTACAACAGCTGTGAAGTGCAGAGGTCTCCCCAACTGGGTGCACACCGTGCATACTCGCAGAGTCCCATTTCCCCTTGATGATGTAACAGCACCTCTCCCTGAAGTGCCGGTGGTTACAGTGAGACAAAGGGAGCAGGTTAGTCAAGCTATTGGGGACCAGCAAGATTCTGGGACAGCACAGGTTTGACCTGAGAGGGGTCTGAATGAGTCAACAGTTGAAGTCGGAACAAGAGGGTCCCATCTGGTAGTATTGACTGAGCCAGAATCAGACCCTGGCAAAGGGGCTAGTGCTGCAGTAACGCGAGTAGTGCCTGGAGACCACTGGCCAAGAGGACAAGAGGGAAGGAGACAAGGTTTGCCTGAAGTGCCTGTGTCACACACTATCCCTGAAGATACTAAGGAATCTGGCCTAAATGGCAGTGATGATGAAGAGCCAGTCGTAAGAAGATCAAAAAGAGCAAGAGTACCCTGTCAGAGGTATTCTTCACCTGAAAGGGCGTACCTTGCAACAAATGCGCAAGAGAAAGAGTTTTGTGTCCTTGGAGAGTCAAAGTGCAAATCCAGCTGAACCTCTGGGAATACATAATTGTGGCTGAACTGTGTTTTGACTTCACCTTATCAAGGAACAAACTGATACAAATTGCCCTTAATTTGATTTCTTGATTGAACTTTGAAATATGCTTTTGAACAGAGACATTATAAATAGACTTTGTTAAAAGAATTAAGAGGAGAACCTAGGCCCAAGTCTGCTGAAGGCACAAAAGGTTGTCTGTCATTTAGAAGAACAAGGAGTAGGGCTAAGGAAGGCTCATGAAGACCTTGTAAATACTATAACTGCATTCCGATTGCCTGGACATTGTTTGCTATTTGTGCAGCTGGAAGCCAACGAAAAATACTTTGTTGCTGCTGCTTTTCACATAAACAGTCTGAGTTCAGAAAAGTTATGGACATAGGTACATAATGGCAGGGGTGTTGATAACTGTAAGTGTAGTACTTATTATGTTGCTTTTGCTTTTGGTATTATACTTACCGACTTAACCTAGTTTAGAGCAGACTAAAACTATACTTACCCCTAAGACCCCACTTTCTACTGATGATAGAATGCACTCACTCGATGAGAAAGATTTACACATAGATGCTTCTAGAGGAGACCTTTCTTCAAATGTTTATTACAAATTACTTTATGAGTACATTGACACTATGGTTGCTAAGGATTCCTATGTTTGTATGCAATTACCTGCATCGGCTGAAGAGGGTATCGAATATCATCACATTCCTTTGACTTATGGTGTTACTTGTAGTTTGCCAACGAGTCTTCTGTATGAACAGGGTCATTTCCAGTGATATATTTCAAATTATGATGTGATTTTTTCAGAAGTTCCCATAATTAAGCATTTAAATTGTCGCCCTGAACATAAACATGTAGGGAGAGCAAAGGATTTTTCAACCCCACCATGACACTAGAAACTGTTTAGGTTATCGAAACAATTTGACCTGTATCTTAACCAATGTACAGAAGAGATTTACAAATTCAGCTGATGACAGAAGGAGAGGAATGGAATCTAAATCAAAGAAAGTTAAAATTGGATACCAGTGGGCTAGAGAAGAAATTGAGCATCATGTAGCAGGGAATCAAGCTGCATTAAGTTTAGATTGGAGACACAAAGGGAAATTATGCCTATTTTTAGGAAACTCCACCACTCACATAAAATTTGGGGGAAAGAGCGAGTGTGAACACACATTTGAAACTAACATTGGGAGTGATTATTTGAAGGAAAAGATACTGCGATTCCTGGAGTTTATTATGTGTGTGGAACACATGTATATTTAATATTGCCAAAAGGATGGTATGGTACATGTTATTTAGGCATAGTGTTTCCAAAGATTTATCATGTGGAACATTTTGATGATGCTGTGTGGGAACAGAAGTCAAGACCCAAAAGAGGAACTAGTGCTGGAGAAGTAGTAGGAGATAATCTTGGTGCAATTATTCCATCTGTAGGAGTGATTTTGAATGACATAAAAATTAGAAAATTGTCCACCGTTGTAGATAAGTTGTTTACTAGTACAGCAGGTGCTTTGTTAGTAGTAGATACTGAAATGGTAGTCATGAAATCCATTGTTTTGCAGAACTGCCTTACGTTAGACATCTTTCTTGCAAAGGAGGGCAGAGTCTGTTGGATGTTAAAAGTTCAACAGTGCTGTACTTATACCCCTGACAAAAGTAAGGACTTAAAGAAGTTTATCAAAAACATCACTGACTTGAAAGGAGATTTGAAGGAGTTAGAAGCAACAGGTGCTTAGGAAGCAGTTGGAAATGGATGTTCTGCTATTAGGTAGATGGTTTGGAAACCCAGGGAGTGAAGTTGTTGGAAGTATCTTGAAGCTCCTTGTGATAATTGCTCTTAGTGCAAAATTCCTGTTTTGATCTTTAAGGTATACAAGAGGATGCTTCAAAGAAGGGGACAAAGAGAAAAAGAGCAGACATAGAACTAAAAGACAGACAGAGCAGATATATTGATGAGATTAAACATCTGGAGGAATCCAGACAAGCATTTATGAAACCCATGAGGTTTTAAGTGGTCCATCTGATAAGAGATCTATATCTACATGTGATGGCGTGATTCGTCATTCAGAGGGGGCACTGGAGTAGCGTAATTTTGACTCCACCCCTACACGTCATAAATACACAAAATATATGTGCATTTAGCACTATATACGTGTGTGTCCCAACATTATTAATGTAAAGAGTTGCACTTAAATCCAATATTGAAGTGCATTCACTGTAGGACTACAAAATCTTACACAATGTATGCCTTAACCTTATTAAATGAAGTATAGTCTTTAGAGATTTGATAAACCATCGACACACTATTGAAATATATTTACACTAGAACCGAGAGAGATTTATATAAATGTGTGTACTAATGTTTCGCATAGGTCTTCATAATGTAGTTATTAGTCAACTTACAATCATGCATTCAAAGTTACTTTACATTGAATGAAAGTGCAACATGAACCTAACGCTGAATTTATTTACTTACAAGTGTCATTCATTTGTAGTTGTATGAGCCCAAACACATATTAATGTGTACCATTGAATAAGATGCTTAAATTGACTCGAGTAGGCTTGGATTTTGTTTTTGCATCAAGTATAGCTTTTCCATTTTGCTCGTGTGTCTTTTTCTTTGCAGATATGTTCATATGGTTTGTTAGTTGAGAATAGATGAAACTCTGTACTAGCAAGAGAGAGCCTGAGAAGAGGACCTTGACAAAGAACATGGAGAGCCAGAGCGTAAATTGCCTGTCTCTATTCAGTAATGTATATAAGTGTCACAGATACCTAAGAACAATGTCATTCTCAGGACTGGCCTGGGAGAGTTGCAAATGTTGCAGTTCGTAACGTGAGAATGGAAAGGACAATGGGACCACTGATGGTGTGAACAAGGTGTGTTACCTAGAAGGTTCATGTGGTGTTCTCACAGGTTGATGTTGGCCACTTTCCCTTGGACTTTGAGAGGTACAGACCTCTATACTTACCCCTTTGACTTGCTGCTGAGTGTGGCTTAGGCGAACATTTATTTCCCTAACACTCTTGACAGAGCTTCAGAAATGCTGACACATTCCCACATCCTTAATTTGTCTCTTTTTCACAATCCCCCATCTTTTTGAGACTCCTTTAGATTAAATTACCTTTAATAGTTTAGACTCTAGATTAGAGGACTTTAGATATTACTCATGTTTAAGAGAGAAGATCGAAAACTCTTTGAGCACCAGAATCTGCTGTAAATTCTTTGTATTGCTGTGACTGAACTTCTTGTTTGTCTCATACTGATGCGCCTGAACTTCTTTAGGAGGTTTGGCTATCCAGTTGTTATTCTGTACCTTTACGCTATGGTATTGAGATTTATTTACATTAACCTGACTGCTAAATTGTAATAAAATGCCTTGAGTTTATTTATTGATTCCTGGTCCTTATTGTATAGCCAAATGGGTTACATCGTTAATTATATGTGTTTGACCAAGTGCTAATTCCCTTTACCTCTCAGTCGCAAAGAAAGTCCCATCGGATAACCAATGGTAAGAGGATGGCCCAGCGTGGGATCCAATTTTTTGCACTCAATGTGATTGCATTGTCCTTCCCGTTTTCTCTGTTGCCATTGTCATGGCTTGCTTTCTGTCACCTGCTCTCTTTCCTGTGGCCTGTTTGCATCTGTGGTCTTTGCTCCTCCTCACTTGGAACCTCACACTCCTTGCTTTATGAGAGTGTCACATCCTTCCTAGCCCTCCCTCTTTATTCACTGTCTAGGCTCCTCACTGAAGCCCGAATACAACAATCACGGCTTCCCTACCGTCACTGCCACCCACAGCTGTCAGTATTGGACTTCTCAAGCCATCTGGCTTTAAAGAGCCAATACCATTGAGTAGCCAACTTGGAATTCTGTTTTTGTATTGTGTAAAATAGTTAGAGCATTTCAAAATGGCCGCCAGATTGCATCACTTTGTAGCTATATGCAACATTGGTTTCATCTTGGAATAGTACAATACACAACAGAAATAATGTATTTCAAGATTGCCTTCATGGTGTATCTATATATAAAATTGCTGACATCTTCAAAATTCTGTTTATTCAGTAAATATACAGGAATTCCTGGGTACAGACTATCAGTGTAGTTAAGGCAGGACCAGAACTGTCCTGGGACACACTGATTGACCTTTCTTAAACAGGATAGTTGAAAAAAGTAAATCTGATTCTTTTTACCAACAGCTAGATGTGTTGAATTAATGATAATTCACCACCCAGGAAAACCCGAAAACTTTGTCAACTGGTCTAATGTTGGCCAAGGAATGTTGGAAGTGGGCAGCTTTAATGGCATTTTCCAATCTATCTTTTGGTTCAAACATAATGACTTCGGTTTTAACAGGGTTAAGTTAAAGCCAACATTTGGACAACTATATACTGATCTGCTCAAGGTATCTTAACAGATAATCATATGGAATACTTCCCCTATTACATCCATAAGAAGTAGGGTGCTATCTGTGACTGACTGAATGACTAAAACGTATGTCCTGTTGCTTAATCAATCTTATCAGTGCTTTACATACAGAATGAAAAGGGAGGCAGTGAGTGGTGTCTGGAGGGACCCAGTATGTCATTTGTCTAGGGGTTTCTTCAAATTGCCCCAGTTTAACTGTGTAGGCATGCCCTAAGAGAAAGGAACATTATCATGTACGTTCATGGTCCAGCATGCTATCTGCTTTTGTGAAGTGGATCATGGGTACCCTATGGTCAGTGCCATTGGAATCATGTAAATCTATGCACCACAGTTGACTAAATGATGTGACAAGAAAAGGCAAATTTTGCAGCATAATGTGGCACATTTTGTGATAGTACTACTTCATTATTTTGTCATTTTTAAGATGGTAACACAGTCTGGAGAAAGATTTCACCTTATTAGTATGAGTTTAGCACCTAAAAACAGCAATTGAAAGATGATCAGTCAATCTTGGTGATGGGCCTTTCCCCACATGTTAGTACTTTTCAATCTGTTTGAGCTAGAATTTTTGTTGTTGTTAAAATCTGAAGATAATGCAGGAGATGCTGGATTACGTGGCAAATCCATATTTATGCCTCAGCATCGCATAATTGTAGGCATAAACACGTTGAAATAGGCATTGGATGCCTCTGCTCCCCTCTATGGTTTCAGATACACAGTGATGACTCAACATCTCGAAGTACATTACAGCCATACCACGGATTGGTCCACAGGGGATTTCAATTCCTAGATGATGCTGCAGTGTTCAATCCATCAGCAGTAATGCAGTGCAGAAAAGAAGCAAAATGGCACACATGCCAAATCAAAATGACAAGTGACAAAGAGGAACGTTTTGCAATGCGTCTGCACAATGTATTATACACATGACTATTATTTAAAATGGGTCAGTGTCTGAGGCCAGAGTCTGCCAAATCAGTATTCTTAGGGAAATAGGTAACCTGCGCTAGTGTCCTAGCAGTTTGATAATTAGTCCTAGGACCCTAAGAGGCCCATGTCATAATAAGCCCTGGCCAACATGAGCACAAGTGATCACCCCTGGTAGTCTTGCATAATAAGCATAACAAGTGTATAACTGAACACTAGCAGGTAAGTGAATTGATGATTACATTATTAACAGAATTCTGGAATACTTGAGAAGCACCTTAATACAATAAATATATATATATATATATATATTCACTGAAAAAACCATAGGTTTCAGGGCCGTTATAGTTAGAAATTAGCATTTAAAAACCTTTGAAATTCACTGAAAAAACCATAGGTTTCAGGGTTGTTATAGTTAGAAATTAGCATTTAAAAACCTTTGAAATTCACTGAAAAAACCATAGGTTTCAGGGACGTTATATTTAGTTGGAAATTTCACTCGTACAAAACCAGAGAAATTCAGCCGTTATAGTTAGTTGAGCTAACTATAACTCGCACTCCCGCAATGCACTGCTGATGATGTCACATATTACATCACTCATGACATGGTCACTTACATTACTGATGACATCACTGATCACCTCTCAAATGACATCCCCCAGGGTCTGCCACATTTAAAAAAAAAAAATGGGAAGGGGGCCGCGCGGCCCCCCTCCCAAGGCCAATTTCGGCCTTGAGGACCCCATCCCCCGGGGCATGGCCAGCCTGCATTTCTTTTCAGGAGGGGGGCCACGTGGCCCCCCTTCTAAGGCCAATTATGGCCCCGGGGACCCCATACCCCGGGACCGGCCTTCCTATGTTTTAAAAAACAAAACATTCCCGGGAGGGGGCCGCGTGGCCTCCCTCCCATGGGCCACTTCTGGTCCCGGGGATCCCATCCCCCGGGGCCGGCCCTCAAGTTGTGGGGACTGTGGGGGGAGCCCCAATGCCCCCACAGTCCCTGCCAGCTCCCCGCCTCCTGCGGGAGCCGGCATTGCTTTTGGGCAAAGGGAGCTGCTAACATGCAGCTCCCCTTGCCCAAAAGCAATTCTGCTTTGCTTCTTGGAAGCAAGAGTAGGTTTCCTGCTCTTGCTTCCACGAAGCAAAGCAGTGTTTGCTATGACCCGCCCTGCCATAGAAAACAGCAATGTCCCGGGGGTGGGCACCCCGGGACATTGCAGGAGCCGGTCCTGGGGGTGGCGGTCCCAAGGAGGCAAATGTCCGCTATAATTCTAATTTCCTCTTGTCATGCATAGATGATGTCCCCCTTGATACGGGTCAAATGTTAGATAAATGCCCCTGATCCTTCACCTCACCTCACGATCCTGCAGGATATGCATGACAAGAGGAAATTAGAATTATAGCGGACATTTGGATTATAAGATCACTAAATATGGAATAAAAAGATTAAACAGATGAAGTGAGAGTTTCTTTTTGAAAGATGGGAAAGAGTGAAATTTAGATCACAAGACATGAGAATAAAGCCCTGAAGAAGTGCAGTGGCGCGCGAAACACGTGTTGGCTGTTTTGAGGCTGATGTGATGTTGTGTTTACATGAAAAATGAATCTGAAGAAAGAATAAATACTACTTATGAAACCTATCAAGAAGGTGTATTGTGTACTGTTGCTGTTGTTGATATCTCAGTACTTCTTTTTTTTTAATATATATATATATATATATGCAAAAACAGAAGCAGAGAACTCTGGGTAGTTCTCAAGTTTAGGTGGAAAGCAGCTCCAGTAAGAGCACTCTCAACACCAGCGACACTCTAAATTTGCTCACCTCAAATGTCTGCTTTTCTATCAAAGATTTTAAGCATAGGATTAGCGCAGTGCTATCCACGCCGAGATAGAAAGGGACAAGCATAGGATTAGCACAGTGCTATCCCTGCCGAGCTGTAATACTGTGCCTGGAGTGGTAAAAGGCTTTGGCCATTTTACAGCTCGGCAGGATAGAAAAGCAGACATTTGAGGTGAGCAAATTTAGAGTGTCGCTGGTGTTGAGAGTGCTCTTACTTGAGCTGCTTTCCACCTAAACTTGAGAACTACCCAGAGTTCTCTGCTTCTGTTTTTGCATAATTTATTCGTCACTCTATTCCTGAAAGGGTTTTGTTTTGATATATATATATATATATATATATATATATATATATATATATATCCTTTAGCTTTAGTTCACGTCGCTGACTCCATGAGGCGCTTCTCTCTCGGTGCGTGACCCTTGGCTGAACCACGCCAAATTACATTTTCCAAATCCTCGAAGTGAAGGAAAAAGGTCGCACTTCCAGATTAGGTGTTTTAACAATCCTTTATTTTCGTTTCATCAGCTCTTCAAAAGGTGCAGCTTTTGAAGAGCTGATGAAACGAAAATAAAGGATTGTTAAAACACCTAATCTGGAAGTGCGACCCTTTTTTCCTTCACTTCGAGGGATTTGGAAAAATATATATATATATATATATATATATATATATATATATATATATATATATATATATATATATATGAAAAAGAACGGAGTTCCAACGAGCACTCAGGTCTGAGTCAATAACAACAGGGTTCGTTCTTAAGCCAAAATGTGAGGTTTATTACAGCATAAACCAGTCGTGACGCGTTTCGCGCTCCAAAGAGCGCTTGTTCACACAACAGAGTCAATAAAGTTCGTCACTTAAAAAGCATTACAACTCTATGAAATGGTCAACATAGAAAATGGACTGTGACATAACCAGAAAATAAGCGCCATCTTATCATCGGCAATACAACAATTGACCTTCAATATAAAGGAAAAAGTAAAAGTATCTGTCAAACACCGGGGAGAGCTAAAGGGCTGGAAAAATCTTTACATAACACCACGATCTTCATTCTTATAATTTATAATAATCTCAATTTCCTAAACCCCTTTGGGCGAAATAACTTCCAAAATGCATTCTGGGAAACGTAGTGTATACGGACTCCTAAGCGAATAACTTCTATCTTCAAATATATGAGCCACTGATTTTTTGCTGGTTAGTGCATTCTAGGGCCATGAATGGCGTGAGTCTGTGTCTATTGCTGGTTAGTGCTATCAGACTCATGTGCCTCTTCCTTTGTCTATGCATACATATAACTAACAATGAAAACGGATATCAGAACGCTGGTGAAAATACATTAAATGACAGCTGTGCCACCCATTTGTTATCAAAATCGCCACATAATCATATATGGTTTCACTCCCCGGTTAGTAGGAACACAGTCCATGAAACGAACATTAAACCTCATTTTCATGCACCCACTGAATCAACATCAATAAAGCATGAATGTGCACATATCTACAAGTGTTGTTAAAAATCATGGTAATGTTACTTGACATGATGTGGAAAAAGAGGATGAATCACGGAGAAAGGTTTAGGGTACAGGTGCCGCAAGCCTGAGACAACGTCCCTCCCTTCCTTCCTGTGAGAGAGAGAAAAGAAGAAAATATATCTTGAATGATTAAAAATAGCAAATGAAAAGAAAACCAATCTTCAAATACATACTAAACAACATCAATGCATAATTGAAACATTGAATACAGAGTCAGACTTGCTTAGTGCAGACTTAAAATATAATTCAAAGAAGGCTCTATTCATTTTGCAGATGTATGGCTAACTCCTCATCCATATTGTGCCCTTTAGGATAACGGGTGCACATGCTTATTATATATCTGGATTCTTTCTGTCTGAGTCTCAATGTGCGATTGCCTCCCCTCTGATTTAGAGTTACCTGGTCTATAATAAAAAATGAAAGTTTAGTTTGATCTGAAAAATGAAAAGCTTCAAAGTGACGGGCTATAGGATATTGTTTATCATTTTTGCTTATGGCTCTCAGATGTTCAAGAATGCGTTTTTTGGCTATATGTGTTGTACTGCCCACGTACTTAAGGTCACATGGGCATACTAACACATATATTACAAATGCACTAGTGCATGTCAAAAATTGTTTTATTTTGTTCATCCTGTTAGTACTGGGATTCCAATATTCCTTTACCATGTGGCTGTTATTACAGGCTTTACAATGACCACACGGATAGAAACCCTGTAGGTCTACACCTCTGTTCAAACTTCTACTACCAATGTTGTTTTGTACTAGAATATCTTTTAAATTATGACCGCGTCTATATGTTATACTTGGGCGATCAGGTAAAGTGGTTCCAATGATGGGATCCCCTTTGAGAATTTTCCAATTTTTACTATACATTTCCGAATTTGATTCGAATTGCCATTATAGTTAAGTATGACTCGAGTCTGTGATGTATCAGGGTTCTCCTTTTGTGTGCCCTGTGTATTACTAAGTAGATCTTCACGTTCCACCTGTTTAACTTTGTCTATGGCTTTCTTTACTACCCATTTAGGATATCCTCTTGCCAGAAATCTCTGTGTCATGATGTTCTGTTCTTTGTTGAAATCTAACTCAGTGCTGCAATTTCTTTTTGCTCTAAGCAGCTCCCCATAGGGGATGCTCCATTTAAGATTCTCCGGGTGGCTGCTCAGAGCATGAAGCAGTGTATTACCTGCTGTTTTCTTGCGGTAGAGAATAGTATGGAGTGTATTGTTCCTAATCTGTACCTTGGTGTCCAGGTATTCTACCTCGTCCTTGTTTATATTGCATGTTAAAGTGATATTCATCTGATTCTGGTTTAATCTGGAAACGAAGTCTAAGGCTTGCTCTTTTGTACCTCTCCAGACAACAAATATGTCGTCTATATAACGCAGCCATAAAATGACTTTACTAAAGTCATTTTGAAAAGTGCTGCTGGTCCGGATGTCATTCTCCCACGCCCCCATAAACAGATTCGCAAAACTGGGCGCGAAACATGTCCCCATTGCTGTGCCATGTGTTTGTACATAAATTTCATCATTAAAAAGATATCCCGGGAGTGATACACCGTGAAGGTAAGAAAGCTGCGGACTTAAACGTACTTGAAGTATTTGACTTGTGTGAGGTCAGAAACTAACGTATTTATTGCGGATGCAGACAGGGACAAAGGGGAACTCTGGATTATAACAGAGGGGTCTAGATAACACAGGTCAGCGCTCTGACGCCAATTTGGATTCGACTTGAATCCAAGAGTGTAATGGAGGATGAAAAAGAGAGAAAAGAAGCAGCGCAATTGCTATTTGCTCGAGCACCGGGTATGGGCAAATCAATACCTATGTCTACACGTTCAGATAAAACGATTATGGATACTCTAAGGAAATATGAAAAGCTGCACAAATTAGAAATCTCAAAGTGGTGGGAAGCTACCTCGCTGCAAGATTACCTGGATAAGAGTATGATACCTAGAGGCCTTAGGATCTACATTACACCATCGTATGATTCACCTGATCCTCAGATGTTGGAGGAATGGTCGCAGAATTCAGCAACCAGTTCAAAGAACATGTTGCAAATTTTAGTAAAATATGCTTGGTCTGATAGAGTAAATATCAAAAAAGACATTGAGACTCTGGCAGAGGAACTCAACAAACATCCTGACCAAGAAATCATTATTAAATTCATTGAAGAAATGAAGAAAAGATTGAAGTTGATGGAAGAAGATATAAAGAAAAGGAAACAATATAAACTTCATAGAGACTGTGGGGATTATGAATCAGGACGGATTCTAACACACAGTAGAAGATACAACCATCTTTATGAAACATCACAAGCAGAGGTCTCAAGTGAAAGCATGCCACATAGACAACAAGAAGAGGAAGTGGCAAGTACAAGTGATTCAAATACGGAGAACTCAGAACTAACCAGGACATCAGAAAGTTCCAATTCGGAAGGGGAAACCGCACCACGACGCCGGACTTTTTTAGACGAATACCGGCTCTTGAAGCAGAGCCGGCAAGCCACAAGATCTTCGTCCAGAATCAAGGAGAAGAAGGAAGTAGCAGAATCAAGCGGAAGAGGAAGACCATGGGGTACAAGAACAAAAGGCGGAAGAAATGCAAACAGAGGCGGAAACAAAAAGGAGAATGGAAAAGAGCACGTGGGAATCAGACAGGCTCGATACAAGAAAAACTAATTATGGATGAAGAACAGGTAAACAAAACAATCGTTAATTTATCTGCCAGAGAAATTAGCAATAGAGATAAAAGAACTTTATGCTTAGGATTATCCTTTTGTCCATCTGTACCTATGAATTATGTAGATGACAGAATTGACATCTTCAAATTCTGCAGAAAACTCAAACTAAAAAAATGGTACAAATTGAAACCGGTCAAGAATAGGGCCATTCAGTCTGATGAAAGCAATCTACCTGAGGAAGATTTAATTATAGGGGACATCGATACAATGATGGCACTTGATGAATTGAGCAATGAACAAAATGGTCTTAACATGAGCACTGATGCACTCCGCACACTTGATGCTATGGAGATAATACATGACCAAGCTGCGTGTACAGATTTTAAACCCAAATCGACATTTTTACCCAAAATGAATCACGATAACATTGACACATTTCAGGATCAGGTAGCAAAAGAATTGTTAGATTTTCGAAGTAAAAACTGGCCTAAAAAAATGAAGAAATTTGACCATAACCTCACATTAGCACAGAAAAAAGCCATGAGTGACCTTGCTGCAGATACCAGTATTGTGGTGAGGCCCGCGGACAAAGGCGGTAACATTGTCATTCTCCCCAAAGACATGTACATCAAGGAAGCTGAACACCAACTGACAGAGACTAGAACTTACAGAAAATCAAATCGTTCTGAATATAATGCCAGCATTAATTCCATATGGGAAAAATTGACGGAATGGAAAGATAGGGGCCTGATAGAGTGGGAAGAGTTCTGTTTTCTGAAAAGAGATTATCCTATACTTCCTATTCTGTATCTACTCCCCAAAATCCATAAATGCAGAACTAATCCACCAGGAAGACCCATAATTTCATCTAGGGGAAGTGTTTTGGAAAATGTTTCTCGTTACATAGATTACTTCCTCAGAGAGTATGTAATGTCATTATATTCATATGTAAGAGATACAAAAGATTTTCTAGAGAAAATAGACAAGCTGACATGGGAGATTGACTATTTATTAATAACTATGGACGTAAACTCCCTCTATACGGTGATTGAACACAAACAAGGAACCGAAGCTTGTGCCAGATACTTGAAAAGAAGACATATAGGTTACCTGGGACACACAACCATGATTTTAGACATGATCACACACTGTCTTGTAAATAACTTTTTTCTTTTTAATGATGAAATTTATGTACAAACACATGGCACAGCAATGGGGACATGTTTCGCGCCCAGTTTTGCGAATCTGTTTATGGGGGCGTGGGAGAATGACATCCGGACCAGCAGCACTTTTCAAAATGACTTTAGTAAAGTCATTTTATGGCTGCGTTATATAGACGACATATTTGTTGTCTGGAGAGGTACAAAAGAGCAAGCCTTAGACTTCGTTTCCAGATTAAACCAGAATCAGATGAATATCACTTTAACATGCAATATAAACAAGGACGAGGTAGAATACCTGGACACCAAGGTACAGATTAGGAACAATACACTCCATACTATTCTCTACCGCAAGAAAACAGCAGGTAATACACTGCTTCATGCTCTGAGCAGCCACCCGGAGAATCTTAAATGGAGCATCCCCTATGGGGAGCTGCTTAGAGCAAAAAGAAATTGCAGCACTGAGTTAGATTTCAACAAAGAACAGAACATCATGACACAGAGATTTCTGGCAAGAGGATATCCTAAATGGGTAGTAAAGAAAGCCATAGACAAAGTTAAACAGGTGGAACGTGAAGATCTACTTAGTAATACACAGGGCACACAAAAGGAGAACCCTGATACATCACAGACTCGAGTCATACTTAACTATAATGGCAATTCGAATCAAATTCGGAAATGTATAGTAAAAAATTGGAAAATTCTCAAAGGGGATCCCATCATTGGAACCACTTTACCTGATCGCCCAAGTATAACATATAGACGCGGTCATAATTTAAAAGATATTCTAGTACAAAACAACATTGGTAGTAGAAGTTTGAACAGAGGTGTAGACCTACAGGGTTTCTATCCGTGTGGTCATTGTAAAGCCTGTAATAACAGCCACATGGTAAAGGAATATTGGAATCCCAGTACTAACAGGATGAACAAAATAAAACAATTTTTGACATGCACTAGTGCATTTGTAATATATGTGTTAGTATGCCCATGTGACCTTAAGTAAGTGGGCAGTACAACACATATAGCCAAAAACGCATTCTTGAACATCTGAGAGCCATAAGCAAAAATGATAAACAATATCCTATAGCCCGTCACTTTGAAGTTTTTCATTTTTCAGATCAAACTAAACTTTCATTTTTTATTATAGACCAGGTAACTCTAAATCAGAGGGGAGGCAATCGCACATTGAGACTCAGACAGAAAGAATCCAGATATATAATAAGCATGTGCACCCGTTATCCTAAAGGGCACAATATGGATGAGGAGTTAGCCATACATCTGCAAAATGAATAGAGCCTTCTTTGAATTATATTTTAAGTCTGCACTAAGCAAGTCTGACTCTGTATTCAATGTTTCAATTATGCATTGATGTTGTTTAGTATGTATTTGAAGATTGGTTTTCTTTTCATTTGCTATTTTTAATCATTCAAGATATATTTTCTTCTTTTCTCTCTCTCACAGGAAGGAAGGGAGGGACGTTGTCTCAGGCTTGCGGCACCTGTACCCTAAACCTTTCTCCGTGATTCATCCTCTTTTTCCACATCATGTCAAGTAACATTACCATGATTTTTAACAACACTTGTAGATATGTGCACATTCATGCTTTAGTTGATGTTGATTCAGTGGGTGCATGAAAATGAGGTTTAATGTTCGTGTTTCATGGACTGTGTTCCTACTAACCGGGGAGTGAAACCATATATGATTATGTGGCGATTTTGATAACAAATGGGTGGCACAGCTGTCATTTAATGTATTTTCACCAGCGTTCTGATATCCGTTTTCATTGTTAGTTATATGTATGCATAGACAAAGAAAGAGGCACATGAGTCTGATAGCACTAACCAGCAACAGACACAGACTCACGCCATTCATGGCCCTAGAATGCACTAACCAGCAAAAAATCAGTGGCTCATATATTTGAAGATAGAAGTTATTCGCTTAGGAGTCCGTATACACTACGTTTCCCAGAATGCATTTTGGAAGTTATTTCGCCTAAAGGGGTTTAGGAAATTGAGATTATTATAAATTATAAGAATGAAGATCGTGGTGTTATGTAAAGATTTTTCCAGCCCTTTAGCTCTCCCCGGTGTTTGACAGATACTTTTACTTTTTCCTTTATATTGAAGGTCAATTGTTGTATTGCCGATGATAAGATGGCGCTTATTTTCTGGTTATGTCACAGTCCATTTTCTATGTTGACCATTTCATAGAGTTGTAATGCTTTTTAAGTGACGAACTTTATTGACTCTGTTGTGTGAACAAGCGCTCTTTGGAGCGCGAAACGCGTCACGACTGGTTTATGCTGTAATAAACCTCACATTTTGGCTTAAGAACGAACCCTGCTGTTATTGACTCAGACCTGAGTGCTCGTTGGAACTCCGTTCTTTTTTCATATTGATTAACCGGCTGCTCCGCCGGCACCGAGCCACCCCGAGAAAGGCGAGGGATCTCCGGAAGGAGCTGCTTTTCATTTTGGATATATATATATATATATATATATATATAAATATATATATATATATATATATATATATATATATATATATATATATATATATATATATATATATATATATATATATATGTTACTTTACTAATAGGACCAGAAAATACTTGAGAAGCACCTTAATAAAATAAGTGCCCTTGAATATCTGAAAAACACTCAGATATGTTTTGGAAGTACTATGGAATATGATGGCAGCAGCCTGATATGTCATGACATCAATATCATTAATATTTTATTGTACAAGCTCTTAACTGGTAAAGGAACATAGGCATTGTCTTCTGACTATATTTAAAATCTATGTTTCAATTTTTTTTTTTAAATGAAACATACACTTTTAATAGGCAACTACATAGTTTGCTGCAAAACAAAATACTTTTACTATAGTGGAAGCATTGGACTATGTCATTACCTCCACTATCCAAACTGCTTGTAAGACATGGGGCCTACTAGCCATTACGTCTGTGCTGTAAAATGCAAAGTTTGCCCTTATTTATGTCACACCTTGTGGGAGTCCAACCCACGCCAAATCCTTCAACCCTCTTGGAGAGGGCTGGCCTCACAAGATACTCATACTCTATGTTTGTCAGTCAAACATTTGATAGCTATATTTCTCTTCATATTCTACATCAGGCTTCTCCAACGAGTAGCTCGTGAGCTACTGGTAGCTCTCCAGCTACCTGTAAGTAGTTCTCTCGTAAGTGTAGACCAGCCTACTAAACTGGAACCTTTTGCTTGGTTAAATATCTATGTGACAAAACTTTGCATTCCAAGACAAAAATGTGTGCCTTTTTGGAACTCATAAGCTGATGTCCGGAGTAAAATGGCTGAATTTCCAAAATATATTTAAAGCTGATTTTTGAGTGATAAGTCATGTGGGGAAACTTATTACTAATATTCTTACTTTTGTGCCAGGGACACTGCACCTGTGGCTGGCATGTACTACTAACAAGGAAGCTTTCCAAATTGACAGAGACTTTTTTACATTATTTCTGACAACCCTTCCCAATGCACTACTGTGATGACGGCTGGTAGTCTTGCATAAGATGGCCACTAATGTAATCTTGTATTATGTGGTTACTATTACAACACTGATAATATTAGTAGCTCGTGATGTGTTTTGTTGAACATAAGTAGCTCTTCTTACACAAAAGGTTGGAGAGCCCTGTTCTACATGAAGAAAAAAAATCAAGAACAAGCAGTAGCTAAAATGATGTACCTCACAACTACACTGTAATATGGGGAAATGGAATTCTGGGACAATGGAGGACCAAATTATGTGGTAACTGTTAGCTGTCACATATATCTTTAACACAAAATATTTGAAACAATTTACACAATAGAAAGAAGATTTGCATATAATTTGGAAACCCCTCCCTTTTGGACTGTCTATTTGTTAACAAATGTCATTTGGTGCACCTTACTGTGTGTCTACATTTGTACAGTCCCCCTTTTAGACTGCACCTTGACAGCAGGTGTTGATATTGAGTGCACAGATCAGGTATATTTCATGTTTGATTATCTGGGGATATACAGGTTAGGTGTGATTCTTGCTAGTGGGTCCACTGTCATGCTCATGTTTGAATTGACAAAATTATGTGTCAAGAAATGGCAAATTAAGTGGCACATTCTGTGCTAGTATTGTGTTTCTATTTATATTAGTATTACATTAATATTATCTGGGTAAAGGTTTCACTTATTCACTTAATTAGTGCAAGTTAAACACGTGAATACAGCAATTAACAACTGAAAGGTGACAAGCTAAACATTGCCATGGGTCCACTAATGCACAGCACCATGATTGGCCCATTTTCAGTACCTCTTGATCAGTTTGAGTGTCAAATATTTTTTTTGTACGTGCAAGTACGGTAAACCCACAATTATGTGGAAATTGACAGCCACATAATTACATAATTGCAGTGTTCCCCACTGCAATGAACTGATGAGTAATATTAATTACAGGTTGCTTTTAATAGTTATGCAATAATCCTTTATGCATATTGGTGGGATTACTCCACTAAATATTTCCCTTGTCTAATGCTAATATAAACACACACACGTGGAATCCACATTGAATATAGAAGCTCAAATCCCATATGTATTTTCTCACCTGTGAAAAAGCTTGTCCAATGCACGAACGTGGTCCCAAAGAAAAAGGGAAATAGGTGAAGTAGGGCCTAATGGGAAAAACAAGCAATATTTACATTAAGTAGGACAAATGGCAGTAAGACAGTGGTAAACTACTAGTCAATACAACCATACCCAACATTCCAAGTTATAGCGACCTGCCAACAGGCAGTGGTGGGCGACAAATATAAAGAGTGGTGGGAGGGTGGAGGGGGCCGCGGGTGAAGCGAGCGGTGGGGGGGGTTAATATTAAAAAATAAAAAAAAGACTTACCTGATGCTGCCAGCTGCCTCTCACTCCTCTGCATCCAGTATCTAGTCCCAGCAGTCCCTGGAACAGCGTCACGGACCCCCCCATCCAATCCCTGTGCTGCTCTCAAGCATGAGAGCAGCCTGGGGATTTCCTGAGCGGGCAGGATTAACTTTTGCTCAGGCATAGGGAGTCTGTGCTGTTTCTCCAACCAGGCTGTGCAATACAGCTGGGTTTGGGAAACCTAAGTGGGCATGTCAGTTTGGCTGGCCAAACTGACATGCGCACTTAAAAGTGCACCAACCACTCCTCCTCTCCCCTTTCATGGCCCAGCCCCACCCCTCCCTGCACACGCTGGCTCAGCCAGCAGTTGTAAAATAAAACAATAATAAAATATTGTTTCTTTTCTCAGCTGCTGGCTCTGAGCCAGTAGGGCGACGCTCATCCACAATTGAGGAGGAGCTGCCAGTGCCAACAGGTGAGCTGGCTTGCCGCTGACTAAGGTAACTGTGAGGATTTATTTCTCTCTATGGAATTCCTCTCCTATTTCTGGCATTAAGCAATTTGTCTCTATTTCAAGATATTGTTACAAGGCAGCGACAGGCGTAAGACTCAAGAAATTATTGAAGATTTTCAGAAACGTTATTTCTCAACATAAATCAAACAATGACTAAATTCATACAATAGGCAACCCTGCTCCCATTTCTGTTGTTCCTCGAAACAAATTTATCTCCCTGTTCCCACTTCCTTCACTTTAATCTCTCTGCCTCTCCTCACTCCATCTCATTCGTATTTTTGATGATCCTTCTTAAATTAAGAAGAACTGAATTAGTAGTGTAAGTGCAAACGCTTTTATGACTTTTCTATGCACACAGTTAACTTATAAAGTATTAAGTAGAGCATTCAAAAATGATATAATTTGTGTGTGGATTTATTATTTTTTGTAATAATAAACTAGACAGTTTAATACAATAAAACCAAGTTCAAGTACATCTCATATATAAACATATATATAATGGTTTGTAAAAATGGCAAAAGGCAGACAGGGAGGCAACACTTCTTCATGGCTGTGAAATAAAAAATAACTTGATAAAATCACACTTAAACGTAGGCTGCTGATATCTAAAAACATTCTGAGCTAAATGAACTTTCTTAAGTTTGTATTAGTGGTTTGTTGGAACTAAAGAACACTCATAGTACGTTTACTGTGATAATGTTGAAAAACACTTAAAACAAGCATTGGCATAGCCAATAGGTCTCGCTTTTGGTACCATATAAGTATTTAGTTATGCAGCACAATATCATTGGTGCAAGAACATGAACTGTTGCATGGCTAAACACTTATAAGGTCTTAAAGGCGAGACCTATTGACTATGCCAATGCCCGCCCCAACTTACCTACAGCCATTGAATGAGTAAAAACCAAATTTAGGTGGGGCCAGGAGAAGTTGACCACCTCACATTGAGTTCTATGAGTTGTGTACAGGTAAAGGAAGGTTTGTGTTGAAATGAGTTGACGTGCTGGTCAGTGCGCCAGAGACATGTTTTGCTGACCACTTATGATTTGCCCTCTCCCAGGTGTTTAAGCACCAGAAACCCAAGCAGGACATTTGCACTATGCTGCCTTTTGCTCAGCGACAAGCATGTGCAAGGCTGAGCTAGAAGGGGAAGATGTTTGACAGACTATGTACTTATCGAGACTTTAAAATAAATGCATTTAAGCACAGCCAAACTTAGTTAATTGTATTGGCCTGTTGAACCTTTAAGTGTTTGCTAGAAGAGAGGTAGTAGAGGGGTTGAGGGGTAGTACAGGGGTAGAGTGGTAGAAGAGTGGTAGTATAGGGGTAGTAGAGGGGTTGAGGGGTAGTAGAGGGGTAAAGGGGTAGTAGAGGGGTAGAGGGCTAGAAATGGGGAAGTAGATGGATAGATGAGGGGTAATAGAGGGGTAGTACAGGGGTAGAGGGGTAGTAGAGGGGTAGAGGGGCAGAAGAGGGGTAGAGGGGTAGAAGAGGAGTAGAGGGGTAGAAGAGGGGTAGTACAGGGCTAGTAGAGGGGTAGAAGGCTAGTAGAGGGGTAGAGGGGTTGAGGGGTAGTAGAGGGGTTGAGGGGTAGTAGAGGGGTAGAGGGTCAGAAGAGGGGTAGTGTAGGGGTAGTAGAGGGTTTGAAAAGTAGAAGAGGGGTAGAAGAGGGGTAGTAGAGTGGTTGAAGAGGGGTAGTAGAGGGCTAGAGGTGTATTTGAGGTGTAGCGGGGTAGAAGAGGGGTAGTAGAGGGCTAGAGGGGTCATGCTTTTGGGACCTTATAAGTATTTGGTTATGCATCACAAAATTCTTGGTGCAACAACAGCAACGGTTGCATGACTAAACACTTATACGGTTCCAAAGGTGAGACCTATTGGCTATGCTTATGCTTGTTATGATATACAGCTGCTGTGACAAAATAATTGATTGAATGTTTGCTGACAATTGAAGGTAGAAACCATACACCCCATTCTAGGGGTTCCTTCAGCACTGCCATGGGGCAAGGTGGCCTTCATCACCGGCAATGAGATATTTTTCTTAGACAGATAACATAACAAAGGAACTACTGAGCCCAATTCAGTGTCTGTTATGAGAATGTGCACCATAACATGCTGGATAAAAAGACTAGATCAGTAAGGTAGTGGATGTGATTTAAAGGCCCAACTTCTAAGAGAATGTGGACTGTGGAAGCTGCATTAGATTTAAATGAGATGCTAGCGTCCGGAGGCGCGCAGAAAGAGTGTTTTAAATGTAATAAACTATATGTAATTAAAGTTCCAATGTTTTGTAAGCAGATGCTTTTGGTCGGAGGTGCGCAGAAGTAGTGTTTGTGATATACTGCGCACTTTATGATTAAATTGTAAAAAATCAATTTTTTAGAGGGACGGCAGCTGCTTTTGCGAATGTTTTTGCTGGAGGCATGTGAGCGGAGCGCTTGAACATGACTCCCTGTGTTTTATTGAAAAGAAGTAGCAGTGTCAGGAGTGTGTTCACGGCAAAGCAGCATTTGAAGCAAGCGCCTTAAAGCGGCTTACTGCAGCTTAAGAAGTGACCACAGCACTATGGTATAAAGAACCTGTTCCACACTATCACACATGGCCCAACTAGTGTGTGTTTTACAAAGACCAGTGTGCGTGTTTGTAAGGCGGCTGATTCCTATTTGAAGTTAAATACTATAAAATGCTGAAATCAGCCCATACAATTGTGTTTCAAATTTGACCACGTTAATGTTTAAAAAGTACAGCCTTGTGATGCATAAATAAGTTTGTAGTTAAGCATAAACGAAATCGCATGAGAGTGGGAACCTTAATTAAGGAGGATGTGTCTGTGTGGCTTGTGCTCTACTGGCGCCCGCGGTCTGTTTACTGCTAACACGTGCAAATGCCAAGCCATTAATCAAGCCAGATGGCTCGGTCTGGCTTCTGCCCCAGTGGCGCCTCTTGTCTGTTCCCTCCTTAGCCCTAGTAAATGTAGCATTTGAAGATAACAGCTTGTAGCTACACTGAAGCGCATTAGCAGGCTGGTGGGACACTGCACTGTAGGGTGTGCTCGGCTGGTTGAAGCAGATGCTGTCGGTTGGAGGTGCACAGAAATAGTGGGGCATATTAGCAAGAACATGCGATAAATATCGCAAACCTTGCTTAGCGCGCCTTTTTTTATCGCCGGCTATCGCTGGATATTACCGCGGAAATAACATGCTATTAGCAAGGTTTATCTCCATTGCGATAAAATATCCAGCGATAGCGGCGAAACCCAGCTTTAACGCTGAGAAATCCAGCGATAAAATCCTATCGCTAATTCTGGGGACTTAACCTTACAATCCACCTCCCATTGACTTTCATTGCTAAGTCATGTTTTTATCAGTTCTAAAAAACAAGCGCTAATCGGGGTTAGCGCGTGTTTTTTATCGCTCGCGGGTATTGCTAATAGGCGATAGGTATGTAATGGACTGTTTTCTGTCGCTTTTAGTTGGGAACGCCTACCTTGCATGTCATTAGCGATAATTATCGCTGACATGCAAGGCGATGTAAAACCCGGCCGCTATCGCCTGAAAGCTGTCGCTAACGCCTGTTAGCGACAGCTTGCTAATAGGGCGTTAAAAATATCGCCGCTTTAGCGGCAAAAAGTGCAGCTAAAGCGGCGATAAAGCCCTTGATAATATGCCCCAGTGTTTTTAATATACTGCGCAATTACCAAAGAGCACAAAAAATAAAAAATAAACAAACAAACAGAGCGCGTCCCCCGTTGAAAATCTGCCGTGAAGGGAACATGGGAGCGTGAGGTGTGGTTTAAAGAACCAGCATCCCGGCGCAGCATTGTAACTTCTGGTACGCAACCTGCGAATGGTGAATGACGTTGTGTTACTGGGGACCTACATTAATTACCGAAATATTGAGCAATGTCTGGTACCTTATGTGTGTATTCCCGATTTTTTTTTTCTTTTTCTCAGCATATTGTACTTCAATCTATGTAGTGACACGACCCTGACCAGGCACTGAAGCGCATTAGCAGGCTGGTGGGACACTGCACTGTACGGTGTGCTCGGCTGGTTAAAGCAGATGCTGTCGGTTGGAGGTGCACAGAAATAGTGTTTTTAATGTACTGCGCAATTACCAAAGAGCACAAAAAATAAACAAACAAACAGAGCGAATTAAATTTAAAAAAATAAAAATAAACAGAGCGCGGTGTCCGTGAAGGGGGCGCCGCGCTCAGCAAGCACATACAACAAAACAAGGGAGAGCGCGACACACACTGTGTGATGAGGGAGGGGGAGGAGCGGGTAAGGGAGGGGGAGGAAAGCTGGCGATGCGAGGAATGCCATTACAGAAACCCAGATGGCAGCTGTGCACGTGCACGCCATCGTGAACGCAAGCTGGAGGGCAGCAAAAGCCAGTGGCTTGTTAGCACTTCCAAAACCCACTTACTAAATTTCTCGCACAGAGCACCGCAAACGCTGGCTCAGGCGAGACCTAAAAAGGGTTATGGTATATAATCAGTCAACCATCAACAAAGTAGGAAAGACTGCATGAGGGAGACCGAGCATGTTCATTAATATACTGTTATGCATGGCTTCCATATGAAGCCTCTTATCATTTTTACCAGATTCTAAATCTGTTAATTCACTGCTATGATGTAACAACATTTGATAAAACAAACTCGCTTTTAAAGGCCGTCCTGGCCAGGCTCATAGGGCTCGCTGAGATCCTGTTAGCGTAGCACTGCTTGGATGCTTTGACTAAAAGCAGGAAACACGGCTGTAGGAAGGGGAAGGTGGTGGGTGTTGATTAAGGGGGGCATGGAACGTATTTCCTGATTTGCTCCTTCATATGTAAACCTCTTCATGGGATGGTTCAAGGGAGATTATGTCTGGAAACCAGGTGCAACAAAATTCACAGAGCACATTCTGTGTTAGGGCACATATTTAGACGATGTGGTTATGCCATGGATGAATATGTCGGGTCTGTGACAGGAATTCTTTAAATACCTAAATAATAAAACTTGCAATGTGACAATCACCATGTACTAGAGTGAACATAGTATAGAAATCCTCGATGTCACTATATTTTGTGGATGGTGGTATAACAAGCAGATTTCACCAAAGCCCAACATCTTGTAATTAACTGCTATGTGCAACTAGTGCACAACACAGAACTCATATTATCTCTATCCCTTTAGGACAAAATCACACGTTTGGTATGAAACTGTAGTCAGGATTCGTTTTTCAAAATATAAAAATGTTTCTAGATAGAGGATACCCTCCCAAAAATGCTAAATACAAAATTACCAAAATTACTAAGAAGCCTCTTCTAATTACAAACAAACAAACAAATAAAATAAAAGCAGGTTAGTGTTTGTCACACTATATGAAAGCTAAAGTGGCAATATTTATAAAATATTACTAAAACAATGGAATATTCTATGTCTAAATAATACTTTGATGGAGATTATCACAATCAAACATTTTACTACACATCAAAGAGAGTACACCATTCTGAGCCAAACCCGAAACAGTAGATCATAAAACTACAAGGCTGGAGCAATTCTCCAAAGGCTTCCATAAATGTGCTAACTGCAAAATGTGTATTTATATCAATAACAAAATTACAGAATTTGAATATAATTTGAAGATTTCTTACCATAGGTTGACCAGATTTTCAGAATAAAAGACTGAGGCAGCCATTGAAATAGAAATAAGGCTAAATGTTGGCACTGGTCAGTGCAGTGTCAGCATTTAGTCCCATTTCTATGTCAATGACTGTGTCTGGACAAAGCTTAACCTCTCTGAAGAGCTATAATGATAGAGAAGCACATGTTAGGGGTTGCTTTTATTAATTCCAGGGTGGCTTGGATGGTATTATACCAACCCAAAAGCTGTAATTCTGTGCCTAAAGTGTTACAAGGGTTTTGCCATTTTACAGCTCGACATGGATGTTACTGTGCTAATCCTATGCTTAAAGACTTTGCTGTAGAAATGGCAAAAGATTTTGTCCTTTTCTAGCTCAGCATGGATGGCACCGTGCTAATCCTATGCTTAAAAACTTTGCTAGGAAAAACAGACATTTGAGGTGAGCAGATTCAGAGTGTCGCTGGTGTTGTAGGGTGCTGTATACAAAAGCTGCTCTCCACCTAAACTGGGAAACTACCCAGAGTTCTCTGCTTCTTTTCTGCATATCTCTCTCTCTCACTCTCTCTCTCTCTCTCTCTATATATATATATATATATATATATATATATATATATATATATATATATATATATATATTATCTACTGGCGGTCGCCAGTAGATAGTTATAGTTACAACCTATTATCCATAGGAAATCCGCGACATTCTATTTGAAATAACGTTGGCGCCGGTTGACGAATCTTCGCGAAAGTTTCCAACTTGTTGGGGCGCTCTGCTCCGCTCCTACCCTGAAAGTCTCGGGGTGATACGTGAAGCGGGGGCCGAGAAAAAAGGGGGGTCCCAAAACGCGTTTTCCCCATTCATTTTTCCATAGGAACCTTTAGTCGCAGCTACAGCCCGAACTGCTGAACGGAATTACACCAAATTTGGCAAAGAGGTAGCCCTTGGTTCAGACTGGTGCCTTTTGCTTAAATGGTGTAAATCCGTTCAGTAGTTCCTGAGAAAATCAAAAGTAAAAGTACATATATATCTATGGGCGCGTCGGATACGCGTACCCTCAGCGCACCCTGCGCGCACCGTCCCGATCACGAGCTGCATGCTAATTGGCTGTCAGCTGGCTGTCAACATTCCGATTCAGGAAGTGTTGGCAGCCATTTTGTCCTCGGTAGAACCGAGGGACAGAAACAAGTGCGCAAATCGCAAAAAGGGGGCAGGGTAGAAACACCCTGACCCCCCTAGGTCTGCTCAGGGGGTCCCACAAGGACCCCCTGAGCAAAAAAAAGCATTTTTTTTAAAAAAAAAAAATCGGCAGGATGCGCTCAGGGTGCGCGAATCCTGCCGAAAAAATCGAAGCGCGGTCTCCGCGCTTCGATGTTAATTGGCCCTCGGGTGGCCCAAGTCCCAGGGGCATGGTGGGGGGGATAATTTAATGTGTGGGGGGCCTCAAAGGGCCCCCCAAGCCCTGGGGACCACCACCTCCCCGGGGCTTTTTTTTAATTGAAAATAAAACCAGTGTGGGGGGGGCTCCAGCCCCCCCACACGCCCGGGACCACCACCTCCCGGGGCACTAAACATTTTAATATGGGGGTCCGTTACGGACCCCCAGAGCCCCAGGGACCACCACCTCCCCGGGGCTGTGTACTGAATGGGAGGGGGCCGCGCGGCCCCCTCCTGGAGCCCTTGATGGCCCTGGGGACCACCACCCCCAGGGCCGGCTCCTGCAGTGTCCCGGGGTGCCTACCCCCGGGACACTGTAGTTTGCTATGGCAGGGACGGGAGCCTCGCGGCTCCCGTCCTGCCATAGCAAACTGCTTTGGATATTGGAAGAAAGAGCAGGAAACCTGCTCTCTCTTCCAATATCCAAAGCGATTGCTTTCCACATGGGGAGCAGCATGTCAGCTGCTCCCCATGTGGAACAGCAATGCCGGCTCCCAAGGGACGTGGGGAGCCGGCGGGACTGTGGGGGATTGGGGACCCCCCACAGTCCCCAACGGAGAGGGCCAGCCCCGGGGGATGGGGTCCCCGGGGCAAGTAGTGGCTCGGGAGGAGGGCCACGTGGCCCCCTCCTCTACAAATTAAATTTAAAAAAAAGAAAAAACAACGTAAAGGCCGGCCCCGGGAGATGGGGTCCCCGGGGCCTTAAATGGCCAGAGGAGGGGGCCACGCTGCCCCCTCAAAATAATAAATATAGAGGCCATGCCCCGGGGATGGGGTCCCCGGGGCCAATACAGGCCCAGGGAAGGGGGCCACGCGGCCCTCTTCCCGTTTTTTTTTATTAAAAATTAAAAAAAAGGGGGTAAGGCCCTGGGGGATGGGGTCCCCAGGGCATAAAAACAGGAAAAAGGAAGGGGGCCACACAGCCCCCTTCAGGGGACAAAAATATATATATTTTTTTTAAAACGATCGGGCCCGCAGGCCCCGCCCCTTCCTTCACCACTCTGCAAACACGCCCTGGCGCGTTTGCAGAGGGGAACGACCCCTTGAATACTGGGGGTCCCTGGGGGCCAACTAGCCCACCAGGAACCTCCAATATGCGCCAGGGGCTGCGTTGCAGAGACGTGTAGAGAGGCCACACCCCTTTTACACCTCTCTGCAACGCAGCTCTGTGGCGCTTTTGGAGGTATATGGTGGGCTAGTTGGACTCCGGGACCCTCAGGATTCAAGGGACTTAATCCCCAACTTAAAACGCGCCACGGGCGCGTTTGCACAGTGGTGAAGGGAGGGGCGGGGCTTCAGGTGACATGTGTGCAAACAGGCCCCGTGGCGCGTTTTAAGATGGGGAATTAAATCCCCTTCAATCCTGAGGGTCCCTGGGGCCAACTAGCCCAACAGGTACATCCAGAAAGCGCCACAGAGCTGCGTTGCAGAGAGGTGTAAAAGGGGTGTGGCCTCTCTACACGTCTCTGCAACGCAGCCCCTGGCGCATATTGGAGGTTCCTGGTGGGCTAGTTGGCCCCTAGGGACCCTCAGGATTCAAGGGGACTTAATCCCCCAACTTAAAACGCGCCACGGGGCGCGTTTGCACAGATGTAACCTCAGGCCCCGCCCCCTCCCTTCACCATTGTGCAAATATTCCTCTAAAAGCAGCCGAAATACGAATTCCGATTTACTCACCTGTTATCAGGAGAGACCTCAGTGCTGTATCTTTCAGCCCAGTACTGGTCCTGAAAAGTAATTCTAACCATACTTACCAGTAACTTGAATTTCCTTCCATAGGCTAACATTGACTGGTTTCACTTGGAAATTCTTCTAAGTGTGGAGTTTTGGAACTTTAAAATATTCCTCTAAAATCAGCCGAAATACGAATTCCGATTTACTCACCTGTTATCAGGAGAGACCTCAGTGCTGCATCTTTCAGCCCAGTACTGATCCTCAAAAGTAATTTTAACCGTACTTACCAGTAACTTGAATTTCCTTCCATAGGATATCATTGCCTGCTTTTTGCTGAAAAAGTTTCTAAGTGTTGATTTTTGAAACATACAAATATTCCTGTAAAATCAGCCGAAATACGAATTCCGATTTACTCACCTGTTATAAGGAGAGACCTCAGTGCTGTATCTTTCAGACCAGTACTGGTCCTGAAAAGTAATTTTAACCGTACTTACCAGTAACTTGAATTTCCTTCCATAGGCTAACATTGACTAGTTTCACTTGGAAATTCTTCTAAGTGTGGAGTTTTGGAACTTTAAAATATTCCTCTAAAATAGGCCGAAATACGAATTCCGATTTACTCACCTGTTATCAGGAGAGACCTTAGTGCTGCATCTTTCAGCCCAGTACTGGTCCTGAAAAGTAATTTTAACCGTACTTACCGGTAACTTGAATTTCCTTCATAGGCTAACATTGACTGGTTTCACTTGGAAATTCTTCTAAGTGTGGAGTTTTGGAACTTTACAATATTCCTCTAAAATCAGCCAAAATACGAATTCCGATTTACTCACCTGTTATCAGGAGAGACCTCAGTGCTGCATCTTTCAGCCCAGTACTGATCCTGAAAAGTAATTTTAACCGTACTTACCGGTAACTTGAATTTCCTTCATAGGCTAACATTGACTGGTTTCACTTGGAAATTCTTCTAAGTGTGGAGTTTTGGAACTTTAAAATATTCCTCTAAAATCAGCCGAAATACGAATTCCGATTTACTCACCTGTTATCAGGAGAGACCTCAGTGCTGCATCTTTCAGCCCAGTACTGATCCTCAAAAGTAATTTTAACCGTACTTACCAGTAACTTGAATTTCCTTCCATAGGATATCATTGCCTGCTTTTTGCTGAAAAAGTTTCTAAGTGTTGATTTTTGAAACATACAAATATTCCTCTAAAATCAGCCGAAATCCGAATTCTGATTTACTCACCTGTTATCAGGAGAGACCTCAGTACTGCATCTTTCAGCCCAGTACTGGTCCTGAAAAGTAATTTTAACCGTACTTACCAGTAACTTGAATTTCCTTCCATAGGCTAACATTGACTGGTTTCACTTGGAAATTCTTCTAAGTGTGGAGTTTTGGAACTTTAAAATATTCCTCTAAAATCAGCCGAAATACGAATTCCGATTTACTCACCTGTTATCAGGAGAGACCTCAGTGCTGCATCTTTCAGCCCAGTACTGATCCTCAAAAGTAATTTTAACCGTACTTACCGGTAACTTGAATTTCCTTCATAGGCTAAGATTGACTGGTTTTCAGCAAAAAGTTTCAAAGTGTTGATTTTCACAAACTACAAATATTCCTTAAAAATCGCCTGTATGACTTAAACGCATTTTTTCAACTGTTTACAGGAGATGCACCAGTGCTGGATCCAGGATCCAACACTGAGTAAGAAAAAGTAACGATAACAGTTTTTACCTGCTAAGTGAATTTCCTTCCATAGGATAACATTGGTGATTCTATGAGAAAAAGTTTCTAAGTGTCAACTTTTAAAATACAATAATATTCCTTAAAAATCACGACTGTAACCAAAACGCTTTTACTCAACTGTTTACAGGAGATGTACCAGGACTGAATCTAGGATCCAGTCCTGTGGTTACAAAAGTAATCCATAAAGTAACTAATTGCATTTAACTAGAAATTCACATTGAGCTGAATGTTGCATTGTGTTTGAAAATGTGTTGCCCATTGAAACAACTGTAACTACTGTACTTAAAAGTCTATTGCCTATCTGCAAAGTATTTAAACTAAAGTAATTCATTCTGAGAAAGTATTTTTTGTAATGTAATGTATAATGTAATTACAATGTAATTTAAAAAATAAAATATGTAAAAAAAATTGTTTCTAAAAATGTAGTAAATCAGTATGAAAAAAATTAATATAACAATTAATACATTTAAAAATTGTCATTTACAAAACCTTTGAAATTCACTGAAAAAACGGTAGGTTTCAGGCACGTTATAGTTAGAAATTAGCATTTAAAAAACCTTTGAAATTCACTGAAAAAACCATAGGTTTCAGACACGTTATAGTTACAAATTAGCATTTATAAAACCTTTGAAATTCACTGAAAAAACCATAGGTTTCAGACACGTTATAGTTACAAATTAGCATTTAAAAAACCTTTGAAATTCACTGAAAAAACCATAGGTTTTAGGGACAGTTTTAGTTACTTGGACATTGCACTCGTACAAAACCCGTGAAATTCCCCCGTTATAGTTAGTTCAGCTAACTATAACTCGCGCCCCGCAATGCACTGCTGATGACGTCACATATTACATCACTCATGACATGGTCAGTGACATCACTGATGACATCACTGATGACATCTCAAATGACATCACTGATGACATCATCCACGTGATAATCTGATGCACCTCCTCACACCCTAATATAACCTTTGATACACCCACTCTAAATTACAGACTGCCATTCGCAAAACCATAGACACTCCAACACCAATAACTACATACCCACTCACTGATTCTTAGGTCTACACACACACATCCACTCACTCACCCGTACAGTCACTCATACTTACGGTCACTCAGTACAGGACTATCATATGCACTCTTACTCCTATATAGACACTCAAACAACGCCACTCATCCATAGAGATACTCACACACCTAGTCAGTCATGCAAATAATTAAACACACTGCCATTTACTCACCTATACAGTTATACACACACCAGCTCACTTACTCATACAAATAGTAGCACATTGTTACGCTCTTATACAATCACAGATACAAGCACACACTCATCCATACAGCCACTATCACAATCACTCACTCTTGCTTATAGCTATTTATATACTCCAACACACATATATACTGCCTTTCACATATGTAGTTACTCACACATGTACCACTGGGACATACATTCACTCACTAACACACTCTTACACACACTTACCCACCCATACAGTCTATCACAGATGCACTCTTGAAACCATCCACCCAGTGAATCACCCACTCACACATCTATGCACAGAGTTGCACACACCCCTCCCACACAAACACTCAGGCACCCATACAGATACTCAGACAAGCATTCAATAACTCATATAGACACTCATTTAGCTATTCACAAACACATGCAGCCACTTACACAGCAACAGACAGACGGATACAGACATTCACCCAGTTTAGTCACTAACCCATGCATTCAGTAAGATACGTTAAATCACTCACTTATAGAGTCAGTCACGCACCTACTAAATCATCCATACAGACACTTACACACCCACTCATTCTTCAATACGTCTTTTCCTATATATATTAAAAAATTTAAACTTTACAGAAACACACAGTCACTGGATGATGTCATCAGTGATGTCATTTGAGATGTCATCAGTGATGTCACTGACCATGTCATGAGTGATGTAATATGTGACGTCATCAGCAGTGCATTGCGGGCGCGAGTTATAGTTAGCTGAACTAACTATAACGGGGGAATTTCACGGGTTTTGTACGAGTGCAATGTCCAAGTAACTAAAACTGTCCCTAAAACCTATGGTTTTTTCAGTGAATTTCAAAGGTTTTTTAAATGCTAATTTGTAACTATAACGTGTCTGAAACCTATGGTTTTTTCAGTGAATTTCAAAGGTTTTATAAATGCTAATTTGTAACTATAACGTGTCTGAAACCTATGGTTTTTTCAGTGAATATATATATATATACACACACACACACACTCACATATATATACATATATACGTATACGTATACATATATATATATATATATATATATATATATATATATATATATATATATATATATATATATATGCACACATCTCAGTCCACTCGGTGAGCACACAACAATCCCTTCAGCGCTCAAAAGCAGGACATGGCACCTCCAAACAATTATCTGAAGATGAATTATTTATTTAAACAACCATGTGCAGCAGGACCGTGTAATGGCCTACGCGTTTCAGCCGTAGCCTTCAACAGGGCCATGACATACATATCTATCTCTATCTATCTATCTATCTATCTATCTCTCTATATATATATATATATATATATATATTATCTACTGGCGGTCGCCAGTAGATAGTTATAGTTAGGACCTATTTTCCATAGGAAATCCGCAACATTCTATTTGCAATAACGTTGGCGCCGGTTGACGAATCTTCGCGAAAGTTTCCAACTTGTTGGGGCGCTCCGGTCCGCTCCTATCCTGAAAGTCTCAGGGTGATTCGTCAAGCGGGGGCCGAGAAAAAAGGGGGGTCCCAAAACATGTTTTCCCCATTCATTTTTCCATAGGGACCTTTCATCGCAGCTACAGCCCGAACTGCTGAACGGAATTACACCAAATTTGGCAAAGAGGTAGCCCTTGGTTCAGTGTCGTGCCTTTTGCTTAAATGGTGTAAATCCGTTCAGTAGTTTCTGAGAAATGTGAAAAAGAAAACACATATATATCTGGGCGGAGCCTAACCACACATGTCATCGTGAGATCTGATTGGCTGTCAGCACTTCATCCTGGAATTGCTGGCAGCCATCTTGGGACCAATATAAATGATAGTACCCCATTGAAATGCATTGTAGTGAATCGAAGATTTTGAGGGTTACCAAAAGGAGAACTATAGAGGGTGATAACAGACTTTAGTTACATTAGAATTCATTTGTTGATGGTACCATACTAATTTCAGGAATTGTGGTGTGTTCTAAGGTGATTTTACCCTGTGAAAAACCTTCTGCTGGGATATCATGAATCATGTTTGAGAGAAAACTATTTTCACATGCTTGTCCCATACAGTTTTGGAAGGTGCTCCAGAAGCTAAAATGAGAGCATATTTTCTGTAAATTCACATTATCTTTCTCAGTCATGTGAGAATGAAGTCTGACATTCTCAGTAAAACATGTACATCCAACAAGGGCAGAGACTGTCAGTTGATTCCTTTGTGTTCTACTGCAGCTTCCCAGAGTGTTCTAAAGAACAACTAGAGTGCTAACAGCCTTACTTATGACAAAATTATGGCACACCTGAAGCCATCTTGATTGGAATAAACTGGTAACACTTAAAACATTTAATTTAAAAAGGAACAAAATGATGGGGTTCATTTTGTCATAGAAATTATGGTTAGTGCTGTAGAAAGAAAAATTAGGACATGTTTTAAGTGAGATCTCAAATATCTTCCTGTTATATTTCAACAGGAGCAGCCTGTCAGTTGATGCCTTTGTGTTCTACTGCAGCTTCCCAGAGTGTTCTAAAGAACAACTAGAGTGCTAACAGCCTTACTTATGACAAAATTATGGCACACCTGAAGCCATCTTGATTGGAATAAACTGGTAACACTTAACACATTTAATTTAAAAAGGAACAAAATGATGGGGTTCATTTTGTCATAGAAATTATGGTTAGTGCTGTAGAAAGAAAAATTAGGTCATGTTTCAAGTGTGATCTCAAATATCTTCCTGTTATATTTCAACAGGAGCAGCCTGTCAGTTGATGCCTTTGTGTTCTACTGCAGCTTCCCAGAGTGTTCTAAAGAACAACTAGAGTGCTAACAGTCTTACTTATGACAAAATTATGGCACACCTGAAGCCATCTTGATTGGAATAAACTGGTAACTCTTAAAACATTTAATTTAAAAAGGAACAAAATGAGGGGGTTCATTTTGTCATAGAAATTATGGTTAGTGCTGTAGAAAGAAAAATTAGTGCTAAAACACTACCCCCAGCACGACACCCTACACTACCCAAACACCACTGCACTACCCTAAACCCTAAAACACTAACCCCAGCATGACCCCCTACACTACCCAAACACCACTGCACTACCCTATACCCTAAAACACGACCCCCTACACTACACAAACACGACTGCACTACCCTAAACCCTAAAACACTACCCACAGCATGACCCCCTTCACTACACAAACACCACTGCACTAACATAAACCCTAAAACACTACCCCCAGCACGACTCCCTACACTACCCAACACCACTGCACTACCCTAAATCTACCCCCAGCAAGACCCCTACACTACCCAAACACCACTGCACTACCCTAAACCATAAAACACTACTCCCAGCATGACCCCTACACTACCCAAACACCACTGCACTACCCTAAACCCTAAAACACTACCCCCAGCAAAGCTCCCTACACTACCCAACACCACTGCACTACCCTAAACCCTAAATCTACCCCCAGCACGACCTCTACACTACCCAAACACCACTGCACTACCCTAAACCATAAAACACTACCCCCAGCATGACCCCTACACTACACAAACACCACTGCACTACCCTAAACCCTAAAACACTACCACCAGCATGACCGCCTATACTACTCAAACACCACTGCACTACCCTAAACCCTAAAACACTACCCCAGCACGACTCCCTACACTACCCATAAACCACTGCACTACCCTAAACCACTACCCCCAGCACGACCCTACACTACTGCACTACCCTAAACCCTAAAACACTACCCCCAGCACGACCCCCTACTCTACCCAAACCCCACTGCACTTCCCTAAACCCTAAAACACTACCCCCAGCACGACTCCCTGCACTACCCAAACACCACTGCACTACCCTAAACCCTAAATCTACCCCCAGCATGACCCCTAAACTACCCAAACACCACTGCACTACCCTAAACCATAAAACACTACCCCCAGCATGACCCCCTACACTACACAAACACCACTGCACTACCCTAAACCCTAAAACACTACCACCAGCATGACCCCCTACAATACTCAAACACCACTGCACTACCCTAAACCCTAAAACACTACCCCAGCACGACCCCCTACACTACCTATACACCACTGCACTACCCTAAACCCTAAAACACTACCCCCAGCACGACCCCCTACACTACTGCACTACCCTAAACCCTAAAACACTACCCCCTACACTACCCAAACACCACTGCACTACCCTATACCCTAAAACACAACCCCCTACACTACACAAACATGACTCCACTACCCTAAACCCTAAAACACTACCCACAGCATGACCCCCTACACTACACAAACACCACTCCACTACCCTAAACCCTAAAACACTACCCACAGCATGACCCCCTACACTACACAAACACCACTGCACTGCCCTAAACCCTAAAACACTACCCTAGCACTACCCCCTACACTACCCAAACACCACTGCACTAACATAAACCCTAAAACACTACCCCAGTACGACTCCCTACACTACCCAAACACCACTGCACTACCCTAAACCCTAAATCTACCCCCAGCACGACCCCTACACTACCCAAACACCACTGCACTACCCTAAACCATAAAACACTACCCCCAGCATGACCCCCTACACTACACAAACACCACTGCACTACCCTAAACCCTAACACTACCACCAGCATGACCCCCTACACTACTCAAACACCACTGCACTACCCTAAACCCTAAAACACTACCCCAGCACGACCCCCTACACTACACATACAACACTGCACTACCCTAAACCCTAAAACACTACCCCCAGCACGACCCCCTACACTACTGCACTACCATAAACCCTAAAACACTACCCCCAGCACGACCCCCTACACTACCCAAACACCACTGCACTACCCTAAACCCTAAAACACTACCCCCAGCACGACCCCCTACACCACCCAAACACCACTGCACTACCCTAAACCCTAGAATAGAAACCCCCACCCCATGCCCAATCCCCCTTACCTCTCACTCCTCATGGTTCCTCTCTCCTCATGGTTCCTGCTTCAAGTCATCTCTGAGGGGCGGTGGTGCACGTCGTTGTGAGGAAACGGAACAGCCTCTGTTTCCTTACAACGACATGGATCGTCTACATGTTTTTTAGAACACATGGTCATTTACCATACATACCTTTACAACAAAATTCGTTGTAAAGGCATGCGTGGTAAATGACCATGCGTTCTAAAAAATGCGTAGTAATGACTTCGTGATGTACAACGCATGCGTGGTAATGCATGCGTTGTAATGGTATCGCAAAGTAAAAAGTCGTTGTAACGGCTGTTTACCGATCGAAGCTGGCCCCTGTTCTTCAGTGAGACGTTTATTTGATTAATTAGGAGGAAGGAATGTGGTTTTTTTACCGAAAAGTGCATTCCCGGCTGTTGTATTGTGAAAGTGTCCGCGTGGCCTGGTTTCACTTCCGGTGAGAGAGTGGAAGAGTCTGTTTGGATCTAAAGGAGTTCTGTTGTTGGACGGGCCGGCGCGACATGTCATCAGAAAACATAGATAATGGAAAGCGTCCTCCCTGAAGTGTGGAGCAGTGCCATGAGAAGTCAACGAGTGTGCGTCCCACCGCAGTATGACCGTACCGCGTGACCCATGTGCCGCCTCCAGGGTACGGGAGGCAGAAGCGGCATCTAATTCTACATTTTGGTACTAGGGCATTTTAACTTCGTTGTTCCTGCCAGATACAAAGAGAAGATCCTGTGTTATTCAGTGCCCTCGTTGCCTTTTTTGTGGGTTGTGGTGCTTGTCACTTCGCTGCCCCGCCGGTGCACACGGCTGGGCACCCCACCTCGTGTTCCATCTGCAGGGCCTCTGCCCTCGGATCACTGGTTTCGGTTTCTGGAGTGGCAACATAAACAGTTGCTCCCAAAAGACTAGCCTGAACACTTAGGTGAATATCCCCTGCACCAGCATTCCACGGAAATTCTTTCCTAGCTCTCCCACGTCAACGAGCACGGCTCCGCTCGCGACACCGTATGACGTCATCGGAGCCATAAGAGGACCTCGTCGGCGTGCTGACGTCAGTTCCACCCATTTTTTCCGTGCCACCGAGGCAAACAGGGACCGAGACATTTTCACATGTATACATAGTATAATAAATATATATATATTCACTGAAAAAACCATAGGTTTCAGGCACGTTATAGTTAGAAATTAGCATTTAAAAAACCTTAGAAATTCACTGAAAAAACCATAGGTTTCAGGCACGTTATAGTTAGAAATTAGCATTTAAAAACCTTAGAAATTCACTGAAAAAACCATAGGTTTCAGGGGCGTTATAGTTAGTTGGACATTTCCATCGTACAAAACCATAGAAATTCCCCCGTTATAGTTAGTTCAGCTAACTATAACTCGCGCGCCCGCAATGCACTGCTGATGACGTCACATATTACATCACTCATGACATGGTCAGTGACATCACTCATGACAACACTGATGACATCTCAAATGACATCATCCAGTGAATGTGCGTTTTTCTGAAAATTAAATGTTTTATATATGTATATCTCAAGGTCGATGGAAGAATAAATGGGTATATAAGTGTCTAAATGGATGATTTTTTTTGTAAAATTTATTGTATAATTGACTAAGTGTATCTTAGTGAATACATGGGTTAGTGAGTAATGTTTAAATATGAAAATATCTGTATCAGTCTCTCACTTTGTATATAAGTGGTTGCATGGGTTGGTGAGTAGCTACATGAGTGTCTATATGGGTTATTAGTTGGTTTTTTGAGTATCAGTATGAGTGTCTGAATGTCTGTATGGTTTGGTGGGGGGTATTACTTAGTGCATAGATGCATGAATGAGTGACTCACTGTTTGTATGTGTTGAAGACAGCATGTGTGCAGGACTGTATAGGTGGATGAGTATGTGTATGGGTGTGTTAGTGAGTGAATGACTGTCTCAATAGTGTCTTTATGAGTAACTACATATGTTTTAAACTAGTATATGTGAGTATTGGTGTATATAAGTGAGTATATGTGAGAGTGAGAGATTGGAAGAGTTCCTGAACAAATAAGTAGGTGTTTCTATAAGTGATTGTTTAAGAGAGTAAGTATGTGTAAGTTTCTGTAGAAGTAAGTGTGGTAGTGTGTGTGTATAACTGTATATGCAAGTAAATGGATGTTTGATACTTTGTTTGCATGTGTGACTATGTGTGTGAGTAACTCTATGGATGAGTGGCGGTGTGTAACAGGATGTATAGGTGTATGAGTACATATGATGAGTGAGTACATGTATGAGTGACTGTATAGGGACTGTTGGTGAATGAGTGGATGTGTGTGTAGATCTTGGAATTACTGAATAGGTGTGTTGTAACTGGTATTGGTATGTCCATTGTTTTGAAAATGTTAGTTTGTATTTTTGAGTGTGTGTATCAAAGGTTATATTAGGGTGAGAGGAGGTCTGCCACTCTATCACAAGGATGATGTCATCCATCAGTGATGTCATCAGTGATGTCATTTGAGATGTCATCAGTGATGTCATGAGTGATGTCACTGACCATGTCATGAGTGATGTAATATGTGACGTCATCAGCAATGCATTGCGGGCGCGCGAGTTATAGTTAGCTGAACTAACTATAACGGGGGAATTTCTATGGTTTTGTACGATGGAAATGTCCAACTAACTATAACGCCCCTGAAACCTATGGTTTTTTCAGTGAATATATATATATATATATATATTACCCACTGGCGGTCGCCAGTAGGTAGTTATAGTTAGGACCTAGTTTCCATAGGAAGAGCGTTTTTAATTGGAAAATAACTTTGGCATCGTTTGACGAATCCTTGTGAAATTTACGAAACTAGTATGACTGTCACTCCAGCTGCTGTCTTGAAAGTTTTGTGGTGATATGTCAAGCAAGGGCCAAGAAAAAGGGCGGGGGTCCAAAACAAATTTTCCCCTTGCTAATTTCCATAGGAACTTTAGACACTGCTACAGCCAGAACTGCTGAACGGAATTACACCAAATTTGGCAGAAAGGTAGATATTGGTAAAGAGAAGTGCCTTTTTGTTATTTGGTGTGAATCCATTCAGTAGTTGTGGAGTTATTAAAATAAATTTTCAATTGTATATATAGGGACGAGGAGGATCCGTGACCCCTCCCGATCTGGTGCTGAGATCTGATTGGCTGCCAACACTTCAAACCAGGAAGTGTTTGCAACCATCTTAGAACTCGGCTTGAGCCAGGGCCAAAAGAGCATTGTTTATATGTTTAATTTTTGACGGGAGCTACGTTGGATCCGTGGCTCCCGTTGCAAATTAAAAAACAAAAAGAAGCGCGGATTCCCGTGCCTATTAATAGGCCCCCGGTGGGTCAGGTCCGGGGACATGCAGAAAAAAGGAAGGGGGCCCACCACCTCCCATCTTCTGCTTTGTTAAACAGGGGGGGGCTCTCAGACCTACCCCCCGGGTCTGTGGGACCACCACCTCCCCAGGGCTGTGTATCTTTGTAATGGGGGCCTCACAGTTTTTTCAATCTTATTTCCTAACTCTAATGTCCTTGTAACCTTTGTTTTTTCAGTTATTTTCTATGTTTTTTTTAATGCTATTTCCTAACTATAACATCCCTGTAACCTGGGTGTGTGAGTAGTTGTGTGGATGTGTACATTGGTGTGTGAGTGTGTGGTGGGTGTTTGAGTGTGTGTGTGACTGGCTGTGTGGGTCTGTGAGTGGGTGTGTGAGTGGCTGTGTGGGTGTGTGAGTGGTTTTGTGGGTCTTTGAGTGGGTGTGTCAGTGGCTGTATGGGTTTGTGAGTGGCTGTGTGAGTGGTTGTGTGGGAGTGTAAGTGGGTGGGTGTGTGGGTGTGTGAGAGCTGTGTGGGTCTGTGAGTGGGTGAGTAGTTATGATGGTTTGTGAGTGGGTGTGTGAGTGACTGTATGGGTGTGTGAGTGGGTGTGTGAGTAATTGTGTGAGTGTATGTGGGTGTGTGAGTAGGTGTGGGGGTCTGTGACTGAGTCTATTTTTTTTAATTGGGGTCTGGATCCATGGATCCTAATCAACCCGAATCCAAATCTGTTGTAGGGGGACCTTGTGTTTGAAAACAATATGAATGCTGTGTCATTTATGAATAGAATGAATTAATTAAATGCACTTATTGCATAATTGAAATAAACCCACATAAGATTTGTTTACGTTGCTATTAGACAAAAAGGAGGGACGAAGGGCTTTTAGAAGGTCCAGCATACATGCCCAGGCCAATAACAAAGAAGAGGGTATGCAGTGCCTTAAGTGGGTCAATGGACTAGGAGAGAGATAAGTAAGTAGTCACACAGTAGCAAGGCTGTCCTATAAATGTAGGCGGGAGGGGGATTCCTCCTTTCGGAACTTGGGCCCTCACACACCCAGCCCGCTAGGTGTCATGCTTCATCATTGGGCCTGCTCCTCGTCGGGTCGGTGCTACAATACCCGACGGGCACCCAATGAGGGGCTCTTTAGCAGAGATCTTTAGTTCCTTGCCGTATGGTGCCATGTGGGTGAGGGGCCTAGGAGAGTGTAGATGTGGTGTAGTGAGAAAGTAAGTGATTAAAACAGGTTGGGTAGTCCTAAGAATGACTTTATTCTGGTTGGCTAACCACCTGATTAAAAAATGTAAGGAGTGGCGACTATCTCAATGCAATGTATCAGAGTAACTGCGCTCTACTCTCAAGGGGTCAACATGTTTCTTGCCTATATAGTCTGGAGGATCAATGGCAATTCATCAGGACCTAATATTAACTATCTACACACCGTGGAGAGGTGGACGACCTACCTCCCACGTAGTAACTCTGCAGGTAAGGTACCCACAGATGTGGAGGACGACCTGAAGGGAAAATCAACAGTGGAAAAATGTAAAAAGACATTAAAAGCAGTGTTATCGTCGTGACAGCTTATCTCTCTCTTTCTTAAAAATCAATTTAAAAATGGTGACCCATATTGTGTGCAAAGGTGGCTAATTTATGTCACACAAAAAGTGATACAAGTGCAACAAACAAGTAGCTGAAAAGCTTCCAAAAATTGAGCTCTCTCTAGTATAGTAAAACAGTAGCCAAGAAAACAATTGGTGGAGAGCAACTGAACTCACCTAAAAATTCTAAGCGACTCACCTCAACAGTATCCGGTGGGTCATGAGACACATAAAGTATTGTGTCCTAGGGGAACATAATAGCACGGAGAAATCAGGAAACGAATTACTGATAACACAGAGTCTCCTGCAACCCTAAAGACAATGGCGTGCTGTAGGTAAGAAGTTAGGGCAGTGGCATAACTGTTCAGGAGCACGCGTGCAACCAACGGGCAGAAAGGCCCCTCATATGCCCGAGCTACCTACGAGCTTGAACACCCCCACCGCCCACCAGGCTTAGCCCAAAGTAAGATGGTGTCGGCTTGGCGTGCGGGGCAGGGTCATGCTGCCGTGCTCACAATGGGTATTACGGGGGACCAGCTTAATGTCAAAACGCGTGCGCCCGCCACAGTATTCAGTGGCCTCATGTCCCGTGTGCTCACCTCCAGCGTTCCTGTAGGTTGGGTCGAGGCTGCTCGTAGCTTCAGGAATACTCACCAGAAATCCTCAGATGCAGGATGAGAGACCTACCCCTCACCGCCGGAACCGGGTGGTACACTGCCCCGAGCATAGCCTGCCTCTATATGGCTGCCTTTGAGGAGGAGGTCATCCTACACCCTAACAACCCTTATACCAGTAATCTGAGGTTGTGGAAACGATTAGTCGACTACATCCTTATCTTTTGGAACGGAGACCTGTCCACTTGTGAGGAATTCTGCCGGTGGATTAATACGCAAAATGAGTACTTGAACTTCACTCATACCATATCAGACACCTCTATACCGCTCCTGGATCTGAGCATCAGACTCAGAGAAGGACAACTGAGTACTTCCCTTTACAAAAAACCCACCGACAGGAATAGTCTGTTACTATACAGAAGCCACCACCGAGAGCTCTTAAAGATAATTTGCCATTCGGGCAGTTCCTGCGCATTAGAAGAAATTGTAGCTCAGTAGCTGATTATAAGAGAAAGGCTCAAACCTTGACAATCAATCTAAGGCAGAGGGATTACCCACAGCGCCAGGTCATGAACTCTATGAAGAGGGCGAGGAACAACCCCCGTGAGGCCTTACTGGAAGTGACCCCCAGCGAACCATCTAATACCCTCACATGCGTGACTTCTTTCACACCAGATTCCAATCGCATCAAAGGCATCATTAAAAAACACTGGGGGATCCTGGGCACTGGGAGTTTACAAATACCAAGACCTAGGTTCGCTTACAAACGAACTCAGAATTTAAAAGATATTTTTGTACACACAAGACCCAAAATCCAGAGAACCAATGAACAGAGACCTCTTTGGAATCTCCCTCCAGTCAAGGTTCACTATCCTTGTGGCTCATGTGCGGTGTGCCGTCAAACTGCACCCATGAAGGAGATAAACCTTTCAGACACCTTCATATGGAAACTGACTAAGCACACAAACTGCAATACCACCCACTGTATCTACAAGGTCACTTGTCCTTGTAACATGAAATACATAGGCATGACAACGAGAATGGTGAAAACGCTCATAACAGAACACAAGAGCAATATCTGTTGTCAACGGGTATCCACCAAGATGTATACACATTTCAAAGAGTTCAATCACTCTCCAGACACACTCCGCTGGATGGTACTAGAAGCCCACCCACAGATAACCCAGGCAGCTTTGTTTAGGATAGAACAAAGATGGGTTCATAGACTGTCCACTGACCGATTAGGATTGAATGATGATATACCCTGGGGGTCTCTGTCAAACACCTAAAACCAGCTCACTCTGTTTTGACCTTCCCCCCATGAGATAAGTTGGGATATATTTCCCTTTCATTAGGCAGTTAGGCTACTGTACCCCCATGTAACTGCCCCATTGCGGTCCAGCCTGAAGAGGTTACAACTGTTTTGTGCCCATTACCCTAGGTCTCTCTACATCTCACTCCGGGTATCTGTAGTTACACCTTGCCCCTGAGTAAATTTCACACAATGGCCTCTGCGTTGCCTACATGGGAATTAGCACTACGCCCCAGGTCTCCAGTCGACTCGTCTGGACCCAGCACACTTAAGTGTTCTGAACAAGGTTGAGTGCATGTGCCACTACACTCTCCCCGACTGTACACATCACGGCGTACATGGGTGCTTACATGCACGATTAATTATCACGCATCTTTTAACCAACACAATAAGAAAGTGCATCATTGTGTGCACCCACCTTAATGGGATCATCCATCTGTATGTCCCATGTGACGGTCCCATAAGCTAGGGTTACCTGCTACTAGATGCCCGCATTTCAGGTCTATACACTACAAGATGGCCGCCATGCCTGCATTTCGAACCACTTCCGGGTACGCTCCGTCAGTAACTAGCTACAGCTGACGCTAATTGATTGCCAGCCCCCTTGCCTACCGGGAGCCGGTGTGTATATCTGCACCTCCGTGCGGCTGCAGTGTACCACCCGGTTCCGGCGGCGAGGGGTAGGTCTCTCATCCTGCATCTGAGGATTTCTGGTGAGTATTCCTGAAGCTACGAGCAGCCTTGACCCAACCTACAGCAACGCTGGAGGTGAGCACACGGGACATGAGGCCACTGATTACTGTGGCGGGCGCACACGTTTTGACATTAAGCTGGTCCCCCGTAATACCCATTGTGAGCACGGCAGCGTGACCCCGCCCCGCACGCCAGGCCGACACCATCTTACTTTGGGCTAAGCCTGGTGGGCGGTGGGTGTGTTCAAGCTCGTAGGTAGCTCGGGTATATGAGGGGCCTTTCTGCCCGTTGGTTGCACGTGTGCTCCTGAACAGTTATGCCACTGCCCTAACTTCTTACCTTCAGCACGCCTTTGTCTTTAGGGTTGCAGCAGACTCTGTGTTATCAGTAATTCATTTCCTGATTTTTCCGTGCTATTATGTTCCCCTAGGACACAATACTTTATGTGTCTCATGACCCGCTGGATACTGTTGAGGCAAGTCGCTTAGAATTTTTAGGTGAGTTCAGTTGCTCTCCACCAATCGCTTTCTTGGCTACTGTTTTACAATACTAGAGAGAGCTCAATTTTTGGAAGCTTTTTAACTACTTACTTGTTTGTTGCACTTGTATCACTTTTTGTGTGACATAAATTAGCCACCTTTGCACACAATATGGGTCACCATTTTTAAATTGATTTTTAAGAAAGAGAGAGATAAGCTGTCACGACGATAACGCTGCTTTTAATGTCTTTTTACATTTTCCACTGTTGATTTTCCCTTCAGGTCGTCCTCCACATCTGTGGGTACCTTACCTGCAGAGTTACTACGTGGGAGGTAGGTCGTCCATCTCACCATGGTGTGTAGATAGTTAATATTAGATCCTGATGAATTGCCATTGATCCTCCAGACTATATAGTCAAGAAACATGTTGACCCCTTGAGAGTAGAGCGCACTTACTCTGATACATTGCATTCAGATAGTCGCCACTCCTTACATTTTTTAATCAGGTGGTTAGCCAACCAGAATAAAGTCGTTCTTAGGACTACCCAACCTGTTTTAATCACTTACTTTCTCACTACACCACATCTACACTCTCCTAGGCCCCTCACCCACACGGCACCATACAGCAAGGAACTAAAGAACTCTGCTAAAGAGCCCCTCATTGGGTGCCCTCGACGGATATTGCAGCGCCGACCCGACGAGGAGCAGGCCCAATGATGAAGCATGACACCTAGCAGGCTGGGTGTGTGAGGGCCCTAGTTCCGAAAGGAGGAATCCCCCTCCCGCCTACATTTATAGGACAGCCTTGCTACTGTGTGACTACTTACTTATCTCTCTCCTAGTCCATTGACCCACTTAAGGAACTGCATACCCTCTTCTTTGTTATTTACGTTGCTATTGCCATGGAAGTCCAAGGCTACACTTCCCCTGTACGGACCACCTTTTTGATAATATGAATTAGGTCAGGCAGCACAGTAGGAGACTCTTTTTATCAAAACTCTGTCCCTGGTGCCATGAGAGGGCCGGTGTGAACGTGAGCCTTCACAGCGCAGTAATAAGTGTGCATGCTCACTCGACCCTGTCTCAAAACCAGGAGATTTATTTATTTTTGTGATAAGTGTTGAGATTCCAGGACAGTCTTCAAAAAACCTAAGGGCCTGATTAAGAGTCTGGCGGTCTTGTGACCGTCAGACTCGCGCAGGCGGTCCATTGTCCGCCGTATTACAACTGTTAAAGATCTATTGGCAGTGGCGCAGCTGCCCCACAACGCAATATGCTCCCCTACCATGAGGATTCATTCAGGAGGGCACAACATGTGCCCCCATGTCTGTATTCCCACAAAGTTCCAGTACGGTGTGGACATCCACATCCATGTGGTGCTGGAACGTTTTGCCGTTCCCATTGCTGTGTCTGTTTTCCAGGTACCGCCATTGGAAAGGCATAGGACTGCCAACTGTATCACGAGTTGAACTCATGCAACACATGTTCAACTCGTGATATGGTCAGCGGTCCTTGCTCTGGTTTGGTGCAGCGGAGCCGGCACCGGTGCGCCAAACTCGCAATCAGGCCCTAAGATTCAAGTCCATTTTGATAACATTGCAAGGAAACTACACAACTCTAGAGGAAGAGACAGAATACCCAGACTCCAACAAAAAGAAGCTAAATGTGTTGCCAAATTAGGATTGGTCAATATGGGCATTAATCAGGATACAGACTGCATTACTATTTGAGACTACACTAATTAAAACTCTGAGACATCCCTTTTTATTCCATGCAAAGAGAGGTAACTGTCAAATAAGTATGTGATTTTATACCATCTTCTTAGTGAGAGATGAAAACAAGATGTTATAATGTATCCGAGGTGCTCACAATAATTATTTGAATACTGTATTTAACTGAACATTACTTAATCTATATCAATGGTATTGAAGAAAGTGCACCACCAGTTCTAATCATTCCACCACAAATGTACCTCCCGTCTACCTCACCATGGACAACAGCCAAGATATTCTTTATGGGTAACACATGGTGTAGCTCATTCACTATGGCTCTGAACCTGAAGCTTAAGCACATCATCATGAATGATATGACAAGCAAGTAATGCCACTGTCACCAAAAACCCTATATAAATATTGATATGGTTGTACAGTTCTGTGCTACCCATGATTGTTATACCATTACAATCACTCTAATGCACTAAATATTGGGTACATCCACCAACAAGACCCTTCTTGCTCATTTTGTGCTTGTTATATATAAATAATATAAATATGATGATCCTCCTTCTCCACAGGAGGCCAACTGCTTTGTACTACTAACTTGTTCTTTTTCTTGTATATCAGGATGATTATATCCTATATTTATTTCTGATTATAATAACTTTCCTGTTCTTTTTAACATCACTACTACACTTTCACCTGTCCCTATCCAGGCTTAGCAGAGCTGTTTTAGTAGCACCAAAAGCACTGCCTACTATACATATGTCAATGTTCCATGAAAAACTGCAAAACAAGTTTCCCTTTGAAGTTATATCCAAGTGTAGTTCTGGTGAAGCAACGGGGAATACATGAAAATGATGATATAATTGCTTGAAGAAGTTCCTTATGAGGGAGAAAACAGATTGGTGCTATTGGAGTAGCTGGAGTTTTGTTGTTTATTGAGGCTGATCTACTGATGATAATTGTGGAAATAATATAAATATGGAATTAACAGAAGCAATCAACATAATAATCGAGGTCAAAGACTATTTTCTATTAGAATGTCTGTAAATGTATATTTTCTGTGTGTAGAATAGAGTATAAATCAGAGAAATCTGTTCTGGCATTACTAAAATCTCTTTTTTTATATGGCAAAATTCCCCATTAAAATATTTCATGTTGAGTGCATTTTAATGGGATTTAATTCCTCCTCCTTTTTTCCTTTACCCAATTTGATATTTGAGGATTTTTTTAACATCATAAAGTTACGCAGTAGGTGTCCTGCATCATACTAACAACGGATACATAGTGGCAAAGTATGGTATGTAGGGATCTTTGCCATAGCTCATTGTTTATAGCGCATATGCTATAAAATAAGCATATTTAAAAAGGGAATACTGAAACAAATACTTAAAAAACGATCTGGTTATGTCCAAAGGCAATACTGAGATATGGTTTAAAATGGTAGTTACAAATGTAGTTACAAATGTCATTTTGATATTGACTAATGTGCCCACCAATAAAGAAATAAAGGCGACCAGCTCTCAAAAAGATCCCAAATCTTTTTCTTAATATTATCAAATTAGTTTGGAGTTTCTTCTTAACTGAAGTGGGAAACCATAAACCATAATACTTAATCTTGAAACTGTTCCAAACAACATTAAATCCATCACACATAACTTTAACAAATTACTTATTCCAATGTAAAATATCTGATTTGTCCCCAATAAGAGTCTAATTAGATATATGTGCAAGTCTCTAGCTTCATAAAAAATTCAAGTAAAAATGCTTATGGCTTTATAACAAAAAAGGGAGCAGTCCTAACAGGTAACTCTGTGAAGATGAAAATGAGCTGAAGGATTAGCGTTAACATACAGTGAACTTTAGGTTCACCATATCATTGAAAATTTAGCTGTACAAAAAGTGATCCAAACCTATTTTAAAGCTGACAGCATATAATTCCAGTATAGAGTCAAAAGCTTTTTCCACATCTAAAAGTACCACTGTAAAAGGTGAATTGAACAGAAAGCCTTTAATCTCCATTTCAATATTAATCTCAGTTTTTATATTGATTGAAAGAAAACCACCAGAACTTGGAAGAACAGCGCATTATTCAACAATTTTTTCAAACTAAATTAAGTGGGTGTCAATTGTGCTGCTCATGCCTAAATGCAAAAGAAACAATTGATGGACGGAATGTTGGACAATGCAAACATTCACCCCCAGTCACAAGGATCTGGGTTTAATCCATCTTTCTTTTGCTCACCACACCACCCCAGTTTGGACCCAGCCATATGCAAATCAGTCTTGACCCTGTTCCTTATGGGAACAGTCCAGCCCGAACTGCCAAGCCAGGTCCTCCCTGGACCGGAAACAAGCATCCTGGGACCGGTTTCAGGGCATCACCCTTCATCGGGCTGGACTGTTCCCATTGGGCGCAGGGTCAAGACTGATTTGCATATGGCTGGGTCCAAACTGGAATGGCATGGTGAGCAAAAAAACGATGGATTTAGGCCCAGATCTCTGTACTGGGGTAAATGTATGACATTGTTCTACATTCTGTCCATCAATTGTTCTTTTTGCATTTGTCACCCCGAGTGGGACGGGTATGCCCAGACGTGGGTCCCGTGCTCTCTATGCCACTAGAGTCAAGCTATCCTGGCTGATGAGGGCTGAAAGCCCGAAACCGGTCCTAGGATGCTTGTTTCCAGTCCAGGGAGGACCTGGCCTGGCAGTTCGGGCTGGACTGTTCCCATTGGGCGCAGGGTCAAGACTGATTTGCATATGGCTGGGTCCAAACTGGATTGGCATGGTGAGCAAAAAAACGATGGATTTAGGCCCAGATCTCTGTACTGGGGTGAATGTATGACATTGTTCTACATTCTGTCCATCAATTGTTCATTTTGCATTTGTCACCCCGAGTGGGACGGGTGTGCCCAGACGTGGGTCCCGTACTCTCCATGCCACTGGAGTCAAGCTATCCTGGCTGATGAGGGATGAAAGCCCGAAACCGGTCCTAGGATGCTTGTTTCCAGTCCAGGGAGGGCCTGGCAGTTCGGGCTGGACTGTTCCCATTGGGCGCAGGGTCAAGACTGATTTGCATATGGCTGGGTCCAAACTGGAATGGCATGGTGAGCAAAAAAACGATGGATTTAGGCCCAGATCTCTGTACTGGGGTGAATGTATGACATTGTTCTACATTCTGTCCATCAATTGTTCTTTTTGCTCATGCCTAAATAGCATAATAAAATATCTGATGTATAAAAATATATAATTAAAATAATGATATAAAAATACAAATATATCAATAAAAGTACCTTGGGGCCTACATGATTATCATTGCCTGTTAGAAATGTATATATTTTTTCATAATATCCAAACAGGCAGTACAAAATGTCCTACAACATTAACAATAAATATGGTATGAAATAGGATCTATATAAATGTCTAGAAAGTTGAAGTCAGTTGTCAATGTTTGGCAAAATACTTACTTTGGAACATCTGGATGAAATCTATCTGGGTCAAAGGTAAGAGGGTCCTTGAAATACTTGTCCAGCCGGCCCATGATATACGCATTGAACTGTAAATAAATGCATGCAAATCATTTCCTATTTAATCATAATTGGTAAGCCCGTTCAATAAACCTTTTCTTGACCAGACCTTCTTATACACTTTACAACCAACATAACATAATGAAACATAACAATAATTAACATAACATAGAATAGCAGGGATGTGGAATTTTCTAAAATATTTACTTGTGCAAGAGACAAAGGGGCCGATTCCGATCTCGGCCGGTAGGGCTCCAAATCGGATTCGGCTTTACCGGATCCGATTCGGAGCCCTGTTTCCTGACCGATCCGTACGCGCGTCCGGACGAGCGAGTACGATGCGAAATCGCCGACCGACTCGTCCGGGCATCCAGACCGCTCCGACCGACTCGTTCCCGGCTCGAACCGCACCGACCGACTCGCTCGGACTCGACTCGCACCGCGCAATGGAGACGTTTCCTGGCCGGGTGAGTACGATGCGCGCCGCGAGCAGTCCGACCGAGCCGCACACTCCGGCTCAGAAGAGCTGTCGGAGCCGTACTTCGGGGGTCCGTGTCGGACCCCCTGAACGCGTAGCCGCGCGAGTCGCACACAAGGGGGACCCATGGGTCCCCCTACCTGTGCGTGTACGGGGCGAACCGCTTCGCCGCGTACACGCTGTGGGGGGCGCCCTTGTCCGCCTCGCACCCATTGAGTCAATGGGAGCCCGTGTACGCTGTCGTACAACAGGCTCCCATTGACTTCAATGGGAGTCCGACCGAATCGAGTCCGATAGCATACGGACGCATCGTACTCGTTCGGTCGGGCTGCACGGGTCCGATTCGGTCGGAAATCTCTCCGGGTCCGGCTCGGTCGGAGTGATTTCCAGCCCGAATCGGAATCGGCCCCTATGTGCTTCAGAAACCTTCTTCTCTTCTAAAATAAATGCACTTGTCCCCTTTCGTGCTTTGTTAAGAAGTGACAATCTATGGCAGCGTTCTTATTATATCAGATAATAGCCTCATCGATTATGCCAGGGCTAGTTTAGTAGGTTTGTATACAAGAACTGATTTTGCCACCATTCCGCAACTCTACATACATGGGCTGTAAATAGGAAGGAAGCAGTAGTTCAAGAATTGGAATGCCCTATGAGTTAGTGCACAAACAGAAACCTACATGTTTAAGGGTGTTCACCAACTCTTCTCCAATCTCTTACCTCACTGGAAAAGGTTGGAAACTTACCCCTGACATGGGCAAGTGTAAATCATTTTCCAGGGTGAGAAAAAAAGAGGGTGTAGAGAAACTGAATTTGCAATCACTTGACAGATTTTGTTATGAAGAAATATACACATGTATCATGAGTTAATGGAATTCACAAACGTTTGCTAGAGTACCGTTTCCAGGGCTACTTCTGTAAATTCTTGTGAATTCCTCAAAGGCATAAATCTTCACCAATGCAAGAACGTATACCTGTGGGGTGTACTTTTGTGAATTTCTTTAAGAATTGGTCTCCTGACTTGTTGTCATGTTGCCCATAATGGCATTAAGCTTATTCTCCATTGCTAATCTGTTTTTAAATATTGGTATGCACCAAACTCGTTTAACTAAATTAAGCTTATTCTCTATTGCTAATCTTTTTTTAAATACTGGCATGCATCAAACATGTTTTACTAAATCATGCCTCAGAGAAGTGGTATCTAAATTTACACAACAATTTAGCAGAATGTTTTTTTTCAAGTTGCAATTTCTTTCGTGAACATTTTAATTTGAAAGCAAATAATCACCAGCCTCAGATTCGCGCTTCAGTATGTATTTGCATAAAATCAGGGGCATCTGGGAGAATAACAAACAGCCCCAAACTGTCACATTTTGAAATATTTATACACGTTTTTATAATCAAATCAGTAATCAGTAATGCAAGCTGAGCTCACTGCATTTCCTTAGAACGTTCACCCTAATAGTAAAGACTTTACAATAATAGATCATACATATCTATTTGAACAACCTATAAGTATGGATACAAATGTTGCTTTAAAGGCAGACAATCCTGGGGAGTCGCTCGCACCGCGACCTAAGATGGTCGCCTAGCAACGGAGCTCTGCACCGCGTCGGACATCGCGGTTTAATTTACAGCGGTTTTTCCGTCGCTTATAAAATGAATGAAGCAGTTTCCTGAATCGGAAGGCTTTCCCTACAAGAGGATACCTTTTTCTCTCACCATGCTTTGGAATTAGAACCAGTTTTCTTCAGGTGATGTTCTCAGCCACTTAACGGCCGCCATTTTCGATTTCGTTTTTTCTTGTTTTCTCCTCAGAACTTCACTATAACATATTTAAACTGCCTCTCTTTGCACATTTTTGTTTTTATTGCTGCATTGTCTTCAAATGAGGTATTTTCTCATATATTGGGGAGTCCAGGTGTTTCCTTTATTTCGCTTTCTGCTCCTCTGTGGAGGGATTCTTGTCAAACTGTTGGTGCATCAGTGCATAGCCCCCTTTTTCTGGTTTACTGGATATACTCTTCCATGGGAAGGAGTAAAAGGCCACTGCACTCCTCCAAGAAATATAATTCCAGTGGTTTGGTGTCTTGTCCTGTGCACTCTGCAGCTTCCAGTGATTCCTCTCAGCTTTCCAAGGATTTACTACAAGCGGCGCATTCTCGCCCCACAGGTCTATCGACTATGGCTTCTAAACCACAAACACCTTCGACTACCATTAAGAGAATTAAACATGACCCTCCTTCTCCTCCAAAATCTGTATCTCCGGTCTCTTTGGACTTAGTTCTGGAGGAAATTCGCGCTCTCAGACCGTTTGTTGAGGAAACAAACTCTCGTCTGCAGGCTATGGATAACAAGCGGTCGTCCTTAGATTCCCGCCTTTCGGTGGTGGAACAACAAATCAGCAATGTACAGGACTCTTCCTCCAGAATTTCTTTGTTGGAAAAAGAAGTTCTACAACTAGGGAGATCGGCTGAGGATCTTGAAAACAGGAATCGTCGTAACAATCTCCGCTTATATGGTCTTTCTGAAGGTCTTGAGGGGCGAGATCCGGTCGCGTTCTTCACCACCTTTCTTCCTAAGCTCTTGGACCTTCCAACTTCAACCAAACTAAATATCCAACGAGCACATAGACTGGGTCCACACCTGTATTCTTCTTCTGCTTCCTCTAAACCTCGTGGCGTTATCTTTCTATTACTACAATTCACAGATTTGCTACAGGTTCTCAATGCAGCTAAATCCAAGAAGCAACTTAATTGGCAGGGCACAAGACTGTTAATTTCTCAAGACGTCTCCTCAGCTACTGCCAAACGTCGAAAGGAATTCCTGGACCTTCGCCCCACTCTTCGCTCTATGGGTGCTCGATATGGCTTGTTTCACCCGTGCTTATTTAAGGTCACCTTTTTGAATAAAACTTCCACTTTTGAAGATCCTGTGGAACTCAGAAACTTCATTCACTCTCATTCTGCATCCTCGATGGAGATTGCTGGTCCTCCTCCTACTACTTGACTTTTAATGGTTCCTCTGTAATGTTTATATTAACTATGTTCTCACTGTAACAGGTTACTTAACTTTACTACTCTGTTTTCGTATACATAACCTTTTGATTTTTTCTACTTACAGGTTTTTTGGATCCCATTTTTTGTACCTACTTTATGTTCCCGCTCCGATATTTGTACTTTTATTGACGTCCTGGTGTGGTTCGTTGCCCTTTGTTGGGTGTGCCTTCCCTGTTGTCCGTTGGCGCCTCCCACTTTCCCTTGTGTTTCCTTGTGAAGGTACGTATTGCAGTCATCATTTGACATGTACTGTCTCTTCTTACTCATACTTCTTTTTTCCTTTCCTTTTTCCCTCTTCCTTTCTCTATGGCTTCTTCTCTATCTTTTTCTCTCTCTTTTACTCTACTTACTTTTTCTATACCTTTTCATTGTGGTTGGTCCTCATGTTTCATATTTTTTGACATTTTCTTTCATTCAGAGCTGTTACTTGGAATGTAAAAGGTTTTATTAACCTCATAAAAAGGCAAAGAATTTTATCACATTTAGCCTCCTATAACCCTGATATAGTTTTATTACAGGAAACTCATTTGTCAGAGGCTGAAGCTCTTAAACTCAAACGCAATTGGGTTGGTTCTGTTTTTATTTCTCCCACTACTACAAAAAAGAATGGTGTCATTATTTTATGCCATAAAAAATTGAAATGTTCTGTTATCTCACAAGAAACTGATACAGATGGTAGATGGATTTTAGTTAAACTTCTTATTGATGATAAGATCTCTCTAACTGTTTTCAATATCTATGGCCCAACTCAACTAGATTATACCTTCTGGCCTACTATTAACAATAAATGCTTGCAACACAAAGATGAATTTTTTATCCTTGGCGGTGATTGGAACCAGATCATAGACCCCTTTATTGATCGAAAGTCCCAGGTACGCTTTACCCCTCACAAAACACACAAGCAATTTCACAGTACCATCACACAGACACATCTTGTGGATGCTTGGAGACTATGTAACCCAGACCAAACTGAATTCTCTTTTTTCTCCCCCCCCTCATGGCTCTTTATCCCGATTAGATTATCTTTTTCTGTCGAAGCCTTTGGCTCAAAATTTAACTTCATCTTCAATTGAACCTATTTTAATCTCTGATCATGCGCCAGTGATTGCTGATTTTGATCTGCTCCCTTCGCAGCCCAGGTCCTCTAGATGGAGGTTTAACAACTTCCTTTTACAGGATCCAGTTTTTTCCTCTTCCTTTGCTTCTTTTGTGGAAGAATTCTTTTCTTTTAATGAGGGCCCATCTATTTCTCCTACCGTGGTTTGGGACTCTTTTAAAGCTGCTGCCCGGGGCTTTATTATTGATTTTGTATCTAAGAAAAAGAAACATACCCTTATTCAACAAAAAGCCCTACTGGATAATATCAAACAATTGGAACATCAATATTATAGTTCCTCATCAGATTCCACTCTGCAGAAACTTGTTCGTGCAAAGCTGGAGTTCAATAAGATCTCTACAGATAATGCTTCCTCTATTTTACTTCGTAGCAGTGCCCGGTATTATGGACGTCGTAATAAAGTTGGATCGCTTTTAGCTAACTACCTTAAGTCTAGGAAAGAGAGGACTATGATAGATTCTATCCAATCAGCAGATGGGAAACATCTTTTTAAAAACCATAACATTCTGGCCGAATTTGCATCTTTTTATGAAAACTTATATACTCCGGAGTCACCAGCATCGATCCCTCTTATCGACTCTTATCTGAGTAGCGTCTCTTCCTCTCCATCTTCAGATTTGGATTTTGAATCCCCAGATTTGGATATTTCGCTTCAAGAGATTACTAATTCTCTAGGTTCACTTAAGAAAAATAAATCCCCGGCCCGATGGTTTTTCCATAGAATTTTACTTACATTTTTCTAATCTCGTACTTCCAAAACTCTTTAATCTCTTTCAGTATTTTTGTACTACTGGTGCATCAAGTGGTACTTTCCTAGAAGCCTCTATCTGTCTTATTCATAAAGAAGGTAAAGATCCAAAATTCTGTAAAAATTACCGTCCTATATCTTTGATTAACGTGGATTATAACATTTTCGCTAAATTGTTAGCTCTACGTCTTGAATCATTCTTACCTCATTTAATTGGCCCAGAGCAATGTGGCTTTGTCAAAGGCAGATTAACTTCTGATAATTCCCGGTTATTCTTCAATGTCTTAAACAAAGCGTCTACTCTATCCTATCCTTTAGCTGCAATATCTATTGACGCGGAGAAGGCTTTTTATAGAGTTTATTGGTCTTTTTTATTTAAATCACTCCGTTACCATGGTTTAGGACCTAAATTCATTTCCCTGGTATCATTACTTTATACTATACCTACTGCCTCTACTATAGTCAATGGTCTTATTTCAGATCGTTTTTCGCTTCATCGTGGTGTCCGACAAGGCTGACCCTTATCTCCTCTCCATTTTATTTTATCCCTTGAACCTTTTTTTGTCTCACATTCGTCATAACTCTTCCATTTCTGGATTTCTATATGGAGATCAACACTTGAAGCTTTCTGCATATGCAGATGATATTTTACTTTTTATATCCAATCCGGAATCTTCTCTTCCCCCATTATTACAAGAAATCTCAGACTTCTCGGCAGTATCAGGTTACAAAATGAATTCTGACAAAACAGAAATTCTACCCATAACAAAATTTTGTTCTAAACATCATTTTGACCTAACAGGTTTCCGTTGGAATAATTCTAAAATTAAATATCTAGGCATATGGTTTACCAACTCTATTTCAGACTTAACCACAATCAATATGAAAGAAATCCTTGATCGGGTTTCTAAACTACTTACCTCCTGGAACCCCCTCTTCCTTTCCTGGTGGGGATGCTTGGATTCTATCAAGATGATGGTCACTCCGATATTGTTATATGTACTTTCAATGCTCCCAGTTCATATCCCCTCTTTTTTCTTCAAAAACTAGACTCTCTTCTCTCTAAATTTTTATGGAATAATAAAAAATCCAGAATTTCTTTATTTCATCTCAGAAAGTTAAAATCTACTGGTGGTGTGAATTTCCCAAACTTTAGACTGTATCATAAAGCTTTTTGTCTTAGACAGGCTTCTTACTGGCTTCATACAGGCATCTCTTCTCTTACTCCTTTATGGGTTAATATTGAACGCTGCCTTTTCTCCCCTTTTTCTATCCCAGAGATTCTCGCTTTTACTGCCAAAACTAGTCTCACGTCTCTTCCACTATTTAAACACACCTGCTCATTGTTACGACCTCATTTTTACGTTCTCCTCTTTGGCATAATCGCCTTCTCCTCATTAACAACAGACCCTTGTTTTGGAGCTCTTGGTCCAAGGGTATCATCTGGGTTCAAGACATGTTTGATGGTCTTTCTCCTTGTTCTTTCCCCCAGTTCCAAACCATCTTTCAGTGTCCACGTTCGTTTTTGCATAAATTTGTATTACTGATGGAAACAATTTTAGACATTTTTTATTCTCTTCCCCCTGAAGACTCCTTGCCTATGCAGGATCCACTTATAAAAATCTTGTCATTGTCTCCAAAGGCCTCTCTCATATATACATTTTTTAACTCCGCTGATCCGGAACGAGTCAGGACTAAGGTGGAGCTTGCGTGGGAGACGGACTTGGGTTGTGTATGGAGCACTGACTTCTGGAGCAAGATTTGGACCAGATCATTAAAAATTTCTAGATCTGCATCTACTACTCAATCTATGTTTTTCCAATATCATAGACTGTTTTTTACTCCCCTCTCCATTGCCAATTTCACAAACTCTGATAATAAGTCTTGCTGGTCTTGTGATCACCCATTAGCTGACCTATACCACCTCCTTTTTCTATGTCCTCATGTTGCATATGTTGCCTCTTTTTGGTCACAAATTTGGCCTAGGATTTCGATTATTTTTAATCTTCACATTCCCTTATCACATATTCTTCTCTTCACGGGAAGTTTGTCAGATTCACTTGGGTTAATGTCTCATGAACGAGGGTTGTTTGATCTCATGTTAGCATTGGCCTTTCAGCAAATTACCCTTAATTGGAAGTGTGCAAACAAACTCTCAATCAAATCTTGGTGGAACACTCTATGCCATTATCATAGGTTGGATATTGCCTTCGCATCTTGTCAAAATCCCCAGAGAAACAGAGATACATTTTGGTTACCATTAACTGTTTATTTAAACAAGATTTCTATTACTTTGTCATCACGTATACGTTCTGAAAATTTCCAGCCTCCATGATTTTCTTTTTCTACTTCTTTGCCTTTTTCTATTATAAAATATTCATTATTGTAATATTATATGAACATATTATCTTTATTCCATTTGATCTTGTTGTGTATTAGTTGATATTTGATCCTCAGCTGTAGAGTATATTTAATGTTCTCTCCCCACCCCTTTTTTTCCTTTTTCCCTTCCCCCTATTTTCCTTATAATTCCAAAAATTGTAAACAGCTTTCTACTATTGTTTTATAGCATACTTTATACCTCGTATACTGATTCTTATTATTATTGTTACGGTTTCTTGCCATATGCTGTATAATGTACTTTTTGTCAAATAAAGCTTATTAAACTTTTTTTAAAAAAGGCAGACAATCCTCTTTTACAGATTCATGCTCTGGTCTAAACTGACAGCCAAAGAGTTTGCACTGCAAGGGCTTGGGCCTACTTGTCTGGTGAAGAAAATAAATGTATTTATTTGTATGTATATGGTCTTTCTATAAGCAGTGGAGCTCTGTACATGGTCAAGGAAAGTTTACAGTCGGTGAGTAACAGGAGAGAAAGCTGAGTCGAGGGCGGTTAATGCACTGTGATGTAGTGTTGATTAAAGAGGTGAGAGTTCAACCCTTTTCTACATTGAAGCAGCGTTGGGATATGGGGATCTTATTGCAGATCCTGGGTGCATAGATTGAAATATATGATTATCAATAATGCAAGTTCATGATAGGTTGGAAAGCGATCATAACCCACTATGTGTGGACCTGGACTTAATAAGGTTTAAGGCTCCCCATGAACAAAGAGATATTTACTCCACCGCTGATGTTGTTCCATCAAATGACCTAAGGCGCCTTAAATGGGTTAAGATAAGTGAGCTACCCGAAGTACTAGCCAGCATTGAAAAGGATACAGATTTCGTCATAACTGAGCTTCAGGACAGTCTAGAAAATCCAACGGCCCTAGAGCAACCCATTTGCATACACAACAAATTCTTTGGACAGTTACGTATGTACTTTATCAAAAAGGTTAGAACTAAAAAGGCAGCTATTCCTAAAATGCAGAAATGGTATAGCAAAGAATGTAAAAAAGCTCGTGCACTACTAGGGGTGGCTATTAAAGAAGGTATCCCCACAGCGGTTCGAGCAGCAAGGGCTACCTATCGGGGGACACAGGTAAAGGCAAAGAAAGAGTGGGACAATGAAAGGTGGGAGGAACTTAAGGAGGCGTGTGTTACGAGAAACCCCAAACAGTTCTGGAATGTCCACAAATGGGATAGAGGTGGACAGGCCTGCCAGCCCCAAAATCATGTCTCACAGTCGGAGTGGGTAAACTATTTTAAACCACAATATGCCGCAAACGGGTATGAAATAGAGGGCGGGATTGTCAAAGTTTTTTACTAGGAGGCAGTCTTTAGTAAAGCAGACGTCGAGGTGGCACTGAAAACTATTATGGCTGAGAAGGCGCCTGGCCAGGATGGAATACCAGGGGATGTATTCCTGCATGATAAAGAGAGATGGTGTAAGTATATCCATTTATTGACAAACGCCATAGCTCAGGGTGCGCCGGTCCCAGACTCCTGGAAAGGAGCAGAAATCATACCAGTTTTTAAGAAAGGGGATAAAGCGTGCCCAGGAAATTATAGGCCAATCAGCCTAATAGACTCTTTGCAAAAGGTAATGGGCAGGTTGGTGCTCAACAAAGTTCAAGAATGGATTGATGAACTTAGCATACTATCGCCATTACAAGCAGGCTTTCGAGCCTACACTAGTACAATCGACCAAGTGTTTAGGTTCATTCTGCTTTGTTGGAAAACGGTAACCCTGGGGAAGGGTAGCTTGTACGCCGTCTTTGTTGACCTTAGGTCGGCATTTGACCTTGTACCCCGAGCTAGACTTTGGCGGACATTACAAGAAATGGGGCTACCACTAGACCTGTTGACACTTATCATTAGGATGCATGAGGGCAATACGGCTAAGATCCGCTGGGGTATGCAGGGAGAAGTTACGGAATCTTTCCCGGTAGAGAAGGGAGTGCGACAAGGATGTGTGATGGCCCCGACACTATTTTCCTTATACATCAATGGAATAGTGAACTGTATGAGGTCAACCCCCACGGACGCCCCATCACTAGCAGGTGAAAAAATCCCCATACTAATGTTTGCGGATGACACATTGATCATTTCCAAGACACCGAGTGGACTCCAGAGAGCTTTAACAATTTTTGAGGAGTTCTGCTCAAGGAGTGGTCTGGAGGTCAATGTGTCTAAAACAAAATTGATGACCTTTAATCCGCATAGGGCCTTCAAGGGGGTCATAAAAATGAACAACCTTCTACTTGAGCAAGTCAAGGAGTTCACTTACCTAGGGGTAAACATCCAGGAGGGGCTAAACTGGGCACACCAGGTCGATATAGCATCCCTAAAACACAGACAACTTGCAGGGGTATTGCAAAAGGAATATAACACCTCATTCTCTAAGATAATCAGCCCGGCAATAGAGATCTATAATATGAAAGTCATCAGCTCTTCTTTATATGGGGCAGAGCTTTGGGGGCATGAGAATTTAGTTAAGCTCACGTTATCTGAAAACAAGTTTTTAGAAACATTACCAATCTGCCACAGAGTACCCCGACACGTCCACTATTGAACGATCTTGGTAGAAAGTCAATCGCAGACACTGCTAAATTACGTCTTCTTTTATACTGGCGTAGACTCTGGTCCACCCCAGAGCTCTCAGACTATGCAGCTGGTTTTCTTGATATAATAAGGATTGATACATCGCACCAAATAAAATGGTTGAGAGAGCTTAGAGCTATCCTAGCGAATATTGGTATGTATTCTTTGTGGGTGGACCCAATGAACACCACTTTTCCACCCAAAAAGATCTTGAAGGCCAGATATTGGGAATCGGTCCAGCTTAACATTGTGAGAAGTTGTGAGTCTACTTCGCTAACAGGGCTATTTCTGGACTGTAAACCTATTCCTAGGCTGGAAAAATATTGGGATTTTATTATAAAGCCCCACGAGCGGAAACTTTACTTCCAGTTTAGGGTGGGTACACTGCCATTAAGAGTTTTTACAAGTAAATGGTCCAAACATAGCAATGATTGTGCCTGGTATGCCAGTATGGCAAGGAATCACTGGCCCATCTATTGTTTGAATGTACAGGATATATTGTTCCACGCCGTGACTGGTTGACACCAATTTGTAGGCTTTTGGGAACAAGAAGGGCCAGTGAAGCTGAATTAATTGTAAAAACCGACACAACAGAAGTGATTGTCATAGCAATGGCGAAATTCCTGGGATGGGCGTGGGCAATAAGAGCACGTCACCAGGATTAGGCATTAGATTAAATGAGATTATGTCATGCTGTACAGTATTTTTCTTTTGTGGGAATACTTGCCGTTTTTTAATAACCACCTCGCTCCGAAATCTGAAGACTGTATTATGAATCACTACAAAGTTTTATTATAATAACTTTTATTGTATTTTATACTTGTACATAACGATTTTATGATAACTGTATTTATACATCCATTTGGGCGTGTTCCACTTTTGATATGATGCTTAATGAAATGATTCTAGATGTTTTATGAATTATTGTAGATGTATTTTTGTGTGCTTTTATGACTTAACACGTCGAATAAAGCTTTTTTGGATTGGATTATCAATAAATATTAAAACTTGCTGTTCTTGATCCAACACATTGGGTCAACAATTTAAAACACAAAAGTATAGATGGGTAACTGTGATTATCATGGATATTTCTCACTCTCAGAACCCCCACATGAACAATATCCCCTTTGGTCACAGTTACTCATCTGTTTTTAAGAGTGGTCATTGCTGCAAATAACTAATGGTTGAGTATGCACTCCTACGGGAGGAGGCTGCATGGATTCATCAGGACATTTCCCTCTTCTTGCGTATGAAGTCTGGCTCAGCACAGTCTGCATTGGAAGGTTAACCTTTGTCTCCAGTGGTCCTTTGTCTGTGGTTTGAACAATAACAGAAGATGTAGTGTTACTGAACTCTCACACTGATCTTGACCCTTCTTGAGGCCAGCTATTGTATGTTCGTGGGCAGACATCAGTATTAAAACATTCCCGTAAGAACAGCCCTTGAGGGAGAAGTCCTGTGAAAAAAAGTTAATTAAAACATGTCTTCATTTTCCTGGAGTGGCATGGCTATCTGCATTGTCTGCTCTTGGGGATCCTTCCCTGCAGAGGCTAGGCATGTCTTCATTTCTGGTCAGTGTGCCTGTGCTTGGGTTAAACTTTCCTTGCCTTCTCCACATTTCTCTCAATTGCAAATATTCTTTTCAGTCTTTGAGTCCTCTCAAGGATAGACAGGGCAGTCTTCTTGAGGCTGGCCCTTGCTGGAAAAGCTGAAACACTTGAACAGTCAACAGCACCTGCAAGTCTGAGTCTCTTAGGGGCCAGTGGGACCTGTAATCTTGCAGGAGCTTTGGCTTTCCTGTGATACTGTGTTAGCCCTGAATTTCATTCTCTATATTATTGAGGTTTGGTACGTTTGGTGTTATATGACATGGGTGATATAAAGCACCATGTACACCCCATTTTTTGTTCTGTTTTTCCCTTCTGGCCTCACCTATGCCCTGCACAAATTGTTATGGGATACCATTTGCATCTGTGAGGAGTAAGAGGTCCTTTTGGAGGAGAAGGCCATTTTAGCTTTAGACCTGAGGCACTAAATGGAAAACGAATTTCTTCCCTATCACTTGTGCAACAATGGATCACAATTTGCTAAGGACATCATAGAACCTTATAACACAAGAAATAGAAACACAGACAGGGATCGGTTGGTGGAAACTAATGGACTCCCTTCCACAATCTGATATAGAATACAACTTCCTTGGCAGTCACAAAAAATACATTTTACCTGCTTTTTCATCCATTACATGATTTAAATGAGACAATGACAGTATTCTGTGTAAAGAGGAGCAGCAATCACGTTGTAAAAGCCCTCAGATAAACCTCACAGAGCCACACATCGACAGGGTAAATTGCCTTAAGTACTGGAGGTTATAGGGGCATGTTGGCAAATGGCCCTCTCTGAAGGGTCATCCCAAACATTTTCCCTTCCTCCGCCTCTTTTTTGAACTACTTTTTTTTGGCTTTAGGACTCTGGGAACTTTACCACTGCTAACCAGTGCTAAATTGCATGTGCTCTCTCCTCTAAATAAAGTATAGTTGGTTCACACCTGTTTGGCATATTTGATGTATGTATAAGTCCCTTGTAAAATGGTATACCATATACCCAGGGCCTGTAAATTAAATACTACTAGTGGGCCTGCAACACTGATTGAGGAAGCCCGTCTGCTTGTCTTGCCGCCAGACACCGCCTGCCTTGTCTTTTGCCCTGCTTCAGAGGGGACATCTTTGGACCACAGGATCCAGGTCCCAACGCGGCCCACGTCACCTGCGGCGCTAGGAGGCGCCTTAAGAATCATCGCGGGCTTCCGCGGCGCGGGAAGCCCATCTGCTTGTCTTGCCGCCAACCACTGCCTGCCTTGTCTTTTGCCCTGCTTCAGAGGGGACAGCTTTGGACCACAGGATCCAGGTCCCAACGCGGCCCACGTCACCTGCGGCGCAAGGAGGCGCCTTAAGAATCATCGCTGGCTCCCGCGGTGCGGGATGTCCGTCTGCTTGTCTTGCCGCCAGCCACCGCCTGCCTTGTCTTCTGCCCTGCTTCAGAGGGGACAGCTTTGGACCACAGGATCCAGGTCCAAACGCGGCCCACGTCACCTGCGGTGCCAGGAGGCGCCTTAAGAATCATCGCGGGCTCCTGCGGCACGGGACGCGTGCGGGCGTGCCCGGGCCGCGCCCGGGCTAAGGGCGGGCCCATCTGCGCCCGTCCGAGACCGGAGGAGGCTGGGTTGGGCCTGCCCTCTTGGTCTCCTTTACTAATCTCTTTCAGACCTCAGGAACTAGTTTGCAACAGGATCGCCCATCTCCCTGTTTCCGTACCAGCACCAGCCCTAGTCCAGGCTTCATCGGCTGCAGTAGAGGTTCAGGTAGGAAGACTACGCCTACCATTTTTACCATTACAGCTTCTCAGATCTAACTTGTTGACCGCAGTGTTGGAGTATTGGCAATACAAGGGTCTCGGACACGATAGCTGGACTAATAAGGAACGTGTGTCTAACCACTGGTTTTTGTGTTAGCAGACCCCGGCCCTGACCCGCGTAATTCTGTGCTGACGTCAAGCTAACTGGTTGTCTGAATTGGGACCTGGGCATCATATGGGGAAGCGCAGGGTGCCTGCAGCTCCCAGGGGGGCTTTAGTTGCCACCTTAGGCTCAGTGGTGACTATGAACTCGTTCTTGCAGCGGACCCCATCGGTGATCGACAAGGAGATTGAACTGGTGAACCGGCGTCTCTCTAGATCCCCTGTAACCACCCATCTTCCCCTGTCTATATATGCCCAAAGTCCTGTGGACAGTGTTGATGAACCACCTAATAATTCCGCGACCCAAGAATTAGTTGGTCCGAATAGTTTGAACAGCCACTTAGCTGGTCAATCGGCACCCCTTACACTGACCATCGTGATTAATAATCCCAGGGGGGACAACGCACATTCAAGCAGGGGGCAAGTGGGGCCATGCCTGTTAGTCATCTTTTGAATTCACCAGCCGCCGGACTGGCCACTCGAGGGAGACCAGGAGGTGTCGAGCTTGTTACCCAAGGGTCGGGCACGAAAAGAAAGGGCCAACCATCTGGGGGGAAGGCTAAAAGGTCAAGAGCTGACCCGATATTCAAGAAGACCGTAGTTGATCAAGGACTGACCAAAGTAGATTTGACGTGCTTTCTAGAATCCTTGCAGGACTCCTTGAAAGTCATGATGGATACCAAGTTGGGTCCAATCATCCAGCGTCTGACCTTGATTGAAAATAGTGTTTCTGAACTCAAATGTTGTATATTGTCAAAGGGAGTAGCTACTAATCCATTGATGGTACCCTCAACATCGGATTGCCCCATTTTGGGAGGCCCACATATGAACACTAGGGAACCTCTACCTTCGCCTCCAAGGGCATCGAGTGGCAATGTACATTTGCGTTCGGTTTTGCCCCCTCCTGTGATTTATAATGCATCAAAACCAAGTACATCTTTTGGTCCAAAGGAAAGCTCGGCTGCACGTGGCCAATTCACACAGGAGAGTAACGCACATGGGGAGCAACATCTGGGGGGAGGGGAGGGCCCTATGCAAAATTCTACGCATAACCTGCTTGTCATTCATCTGCCACCGGAATCAACCCCATATGTTGTGGTATTGGGGAATGTGCTAACTCTCCCTCAGGGCACCAAGGAGAATTACACCCAATTGAAGAACAAGGTATCACATTGGTTATCTTGTAACACGGCCCTGGGAATGAGGGTAGAGAAAATTATTAACATGGTGTGAAGGGTCAATTGGGTTGGCAGTTCCTGCAAGCCGTGCAATGGTGATTGTGTTATTATCAATTTTAATCAACCTCACATCGCAGAAAGGGTTCTGTTTTCAACTGCAAATAACGCCTCTTTTGGCCTTAAGACATCAATCACGGCTTTACCCCTCGGTTTCTTTTACAAACCTGAACCCCTGGGGCGGAATCATATGTCAAATATTTTTAGGGCGCCAATCAACAGTCATATGACATTACATCAATCACCAAGGAATCTGAATTCAAACTGGGCTCCAGATCCAAATTATTGGAATAGGATCGCACACGGCCGGCAGGAACCACCTCCTCCTCCCACTTTGGAGCTCACCAACCGTTTTGTACCCCTGGTCACTCTGGATGCTTGCGATTGACTTAGTGGGCCTGTGTTAACGAACCCTGTGACATCCACCAATGCACAGGAAATTTCATTGGCAAGCATCGGGACCACAGGTGTTATTAACAGAAACTTTATATCCTGGATTATTGCAGAACTCACTAACAAGTTTTCTGATCTTTCATGGATTAAGTACATAAAACAATTTAGTGTGATTTGCTTGCAGGAAACGTGGCTGACTGGAAGCAGTTTACCACTGGAGGGTTATAAGTCCTTTTCTGTCCCGGCTACCCCTTCTCAGATAGGAAGACCAAGAGGCGGCCTTGCAATTTACATCTCCCTGGCAGTCAAATGTAGGTTGCTGATCCTGCCTACACAGAGCCCGTGTATACAGTCTCTGGTATTCTGTAGGAGGTCCCATAATCTGGGCCTCATAAATTTTTATAACTCAGCATCCTGCATCAAGGATGTATGTAATATTACCTTGCTAGGCTCCTTTGTAAGGCAGCACCTTAACACCTCTTTTCGTAATTTTGTGATTGCTGAGGATTTTAACATTCATACTTGTGGCGACCCCAGGGTATCTAGCATGGCTGATCTGGGTTGCCCACGCGTGCAAGGAATTCACTTTGAACATTCCCCACAAGGGGAGACATTGAATGGCCTCCTTCATGAATTTGATTTACTGTCTCTCATGTGTTTATCTGACCCTTGTAGCAAGACTGTTATTCCATCTTTTAAAGGTAGGGGTGATGGATCATTCATAGACTTTATTTTGGTACCTTCGCCTCTACTAGTTTTATTTTCAGGATTTGCTATACAAGCGAGTGTCCATAGTGATCATAACCCCCTGTGTGTTCGTTTCCATGGGCCTTTAATGCTGCATAGAGGGGCGGCTGGCCAGAGTGGGGAGGGGAGATCAACAGATGGTGGGAGGCGGTTAAAATGGACCCAGATATCCCCAGACGCATTTTATAAGTACATGTCAGTCTTGTGTGCCAATGAGTTAGCTAGGTGCACCACATTAACCTCAGCGCCGGGGGAGGTCCTCAGCGCTTTTAACATCATCACAGGTAAAATAAGTGACTTCTTAAGCGCCCCGGCCAGGCGACCTGTTATCCAGTCCCCTAGAAGGTTCGATTCCCGCTGTTCCCAGGCAGCTAGGAAGTTGCGGGAGGCACTAAATAGGTGCCCAAGGGACCCTGCATTGGTGAGATCTTGCCTAAGAGAGTATAAATCGGAAATGGCAAGACGTAAATTCGCTCTAAAGGATGAAGCACGGAGGGAGCTAATTGAGGCGAGCACGCTGAGGGACAGTTCCAGATTCTGGTGCTTAATTAATAGTCCCTTCCTAAACCCTGAAGAAGGGAGAGTGATAGGTGCCCACATCACAGAGGAGGAGTGGGTTCTTCACTTTGAAGCTATGTTTGAGTGCCCCCCTGAGTTAAACTGTTCTTTTCCCCGGGTGGTTGGTACACCTGACCTGGTTTTCAGCTCTTCTGAGGTTAAGGATGGTATTATTGGATTAACTAGTAATAAAGCCCGGGACCTGATGGTATTCCAGCTGATCTTTTTAAATCAGATCCATCCCTCTGGGTGCCGTTTCTTGCCGCAGTTTTGAATGCAGAGGCAAGGTCCGGCTGTTTTAAGTCCTGGGCGACCTCAACCATAGTGCCAGTTTTTAAAGAGGCAATCGAGACAGCACCCATTGTTATAGACCGATTTCCTTGTTGGACTCGGTGGTCAAGGTGGTGGGTCGAGTGCTCTTGGACAGGTTGACAACCTGGACAGAGGAACATGCCATTCTATCGGATATCCAGGATGGGTTCCGTCCTGGGAGGTCAACAATGGCCCAGTGCCTTAATCTGTCCATGATCCTGAATAAATATACGGTTGCCCGCCCCGTACGATCTATTTAGCATTCATGGATCTGTCTTCCGCGTTTGATCGCGTGAATAGGAGCAAACTATGCCAGTCCATGCTGGATATCGGGGTAGACGATAATATTGTCCTTTTTTTGGAAAATCTCCATCAAGCTACTAAGGCGCAGGTCAAGTTTTCACAAGACTTAAGAGTCTCCCGCACTTTGGCCATAAAGCGAGGTGTACGACAGGGCTGTATTTTGGCCCCCTTTTTGTTTAATTTGTATATTAATGACTTAGACAACGTATTACAAGCCACAAGGGTTGACTATCCGCAGGTAGGCCGTCGTGGTCTGCCGGTTTTACTATACGCGGATGACGGGGAACTTATATCTAGGACCGCCAGGGGGTTACAAACTCTGCTTGACTCCTTTTCTGCTTTCATGAGGGATCGTGATCTAACCATAAATGACTCAAAATCCTCTGTGATGTAGGTGGGCCTTCTCACAAAAAAGCCCTTCCAGTTCAGGGAAGGCTCCGCACAGGTTCCCCGCACTGACGTTTTCTCGTACTTGGGAGTTACATTGGATGAACAGCTGAACTGGGGCCTACTAAAACAGAGAAAGAGGGGTGACTCAGTGCGGGCAAATACGGCCATTTTTTATTTTGCTACTAAACTAGGCAAAAGACCGATAGCGGCACTATTAAAGATATATCAGGCCAAGTGTGTTGCGATGGCCTCTTATGGCAGTGAAATATGGGGGCATGTAGCCATGGAAGAATTGCAAGTGGTTGAGAACACGTTCCTGAAGCATCTACTGGGTGTGCCTATTGGAACCTCGAGCATGGTGGTGCACGAAGAACTGGGGGTGCCGTATTTGAGTGACACTTTGGCTCTCCGCCTTTTAAACTTTAACCTCCTGGCTGAAAATGTGGCGGAATGATGAGTTGCCGCTGACCCAATCGATACTGAAAGAGTGTATGGCTCTTGATCACTCGCACCGCATACCATGGCTCAGTTATATAAAGACTAGCTTTGAAAGATTGGGCAGAGCAGAATTATATACTAACCCCGAAATGGTATGCAAAAAGGACTTGGGTTGGGTCAGGGAGTCCTTTTAGAGTTTAAGGAAATTGGAGAGGGAAGAGCTGGAATTGTGGAAACCTAGCGTTCGTAAATTTTTAATACTGAAAACAATATTATCTACTGAGCCTTATCTCTTGGGATCTTTTAGTACATAAGATCGTTTTTTGCTGACTAGGTTTCGCCTGGGTTTTTTTCACCTCCTGCTGGCTTCGCCTAGGGGGAGCATCAGAGGACAGATTTAAGCAGCCTGTGGCTGCGACGGTGTGTCTCCACAGGATTTGCTTCATTTTTTATTATTTTGTAGGTTTTATGTGATCCCCCGGAAACATTTTATTGTCCCGATTTTAAGGAGGATGAAATTCAGGCAGGCTCGTCCAGCTCTCATGTATCTACAGTTGTTGTATGAAGATTCCATTTTGTTTGTTTTTAACTTCCTTAAATCTGCAGTAAAATGTAGGGCCCACTTAGAATAGATGGTAAAATTTTTTGGGTCATTCAATAATCTAGCCCCCTGAATGAGATTTAATTACCAGATAGGATCGTGGGCGCATTTTAATCATTGGTTTATCCGAATCTTTGACCTCAGGGGACCAAGTATCTTGCACTGCACCTTATTCATGAATCGGTTTCTGTATGTAATTAATTGTGTAATGGTTTTATGAAATTTTATTAATTACTGTTTTTATATATGGGAAACTTTTATGGTTTTACATCTGAAATCCGAATAAAGTCATTTGATTGATTGATTGATTGTGGCAACCACAGAAGTAGTTTTTCAAGCTTGTCTTAGGCCTGCCACTGCAGGACATGTGTGTGCAGTTTACTGCCACTTCTACCTGGCATTTAAAAATTACTTGTCAAGCTTGAAACTCCCCTTTTATTACACATACGTCACCTCTAAGGTCAGGGTGCTGTGTAAATGAAAGGTACAACATGTACTGGTATGTTTTGCATGTTCTGGTAGTGACAAACATCCTATTTCGTTTTCACTACTGTGAGGCCTACTCCTCTCATAGGTTAGCATTGGGAATTCCTTAATACACTTTTAAGCTGCAATTCCTAATTGGAGATGAGTAGCTATTTCATGTTTCATATGTTTGGAATAGTAATGACAAATCCTCCTTACTGGTAAAGTTGGATTTGGCATTACTAATTTAGAAATGCCACTTTTAGAAAAATGACATTTCTCTGTGCTTATAACTCTGCATGCTTTGCAGCCTGTCTCCCATATACGTCTGGGCTGAGTGATAGCTACACTTTGTGCATTCCCTCAAGACAGCCACAACACAGGAAGGATAGGTGTGTCTGAGTACCCATTTACATACATCTGCATTCTGATGGCCTTGCCTCGGCAGGATGGAGGGAGGGGCTAACAATTCACTTGAAAAGTCAGTGTCCTGTCCCCACACAAAGGACTGATAACCCCCCACAGATAGCTAACCAGAGAGGACTTGGTTGTAAGGGATACTTGTGCACTTCAGAGAGCTGCTTTGAAGTCACCCCCACATCAAAGGCACTTTTGTGTATAAGTACTGGGTCTCTGACCCCCTAAAATCAGACACTACTGGACTTGTAACTGAAACTCTGCCGGAAGAACTGCTTGCTGCTTAAGGGACCCAACTGGACTGCTGATCTGGAAGGCCTGCTTTTCTGTTTGTTGCCCTGCTGCCAGCTGCTCTCTGACTTTGCTGAGGGAGAGCTGGACTCTGCCTTCTTTTCTCCAAGTGTGCTCCAAGGACTTGCTGGCTTGCCTCCTGTTGCTTGAGATTCATGGATATCAAAGTCTCTACCCCTGCTCCTGTGCCTGGTTAACTGGAAGTGGACCCAGATACTTGCATCAATGGAACATATGCATAAAATGCAAAGCCTTGCTGCACAGCTTCTCGGAAGTTGGTGCAGGATGACGCAAAGCCTCGCGGCACAGCTGAGAGCTCCTTGGAACCGAAGACCGATGACGCAAAGACCCACACCGCCTCGCAGCGCAGACTGCGCCCCGGGATCCAAGGTACCACGTTCAGTGTGCCCAAGAGTGTCCTTGTAGCCGGCCCATGCTCATCGTGGTTGGCCTGAACTCAAAACTTTGTCCTGGTCCGGCGCGATGAGATAACCCCCACTGGTGCTTATTGCTTCTAAGTGCTAGAACTCTTTTTATTGTTTTAAAAGGCATATCTTGGCTTATTGGATTTTTGTCATTTTGGTCTTGTTTTGCTTATAATATATTAATCTATTTTTAACAACCTGTGTGGAGTATTTTTGTGGTGTATTCATTGTGTTATTGTGTGTGTGTGTGTGTTGCACAAATAATTTACACCTTGCCTCTTTAGATAAGCCTGACTGCTCTGTGTCAAGCTATCAGAGGGTTAGCACAGGCTACCTCTTAGTGTGAACTGAGCTTACCCTGACTAGAGTGGTGGTTCCTGTCTAGACCAACCAGGAATGCTGTTTCTAACAGAGCAGAACAGGGGAGGGTAGTGGTGATGTGACTTAGGAGTCAGTAGGTTAGAAGGTTAGATTCAATGATCCCGCGAGCCATCCTCCTGGCCTCCAGAAGGCAGCAACATTCAGCCCTCAAAATCCAGCCCTCAGTTCTTCACCTTACTTTTGTCATCTGGGTTTTCACCACTGACCAAAAAACAGGTGGCAGGGTTGTCGCTCCTTTGCCTTCTGTTCCACAACCACCACCCATCAAAAGTCTTGATACCACGGGTGGAAACTGTCCAGCCTACCTTCAGGCTTAATAATGAGTCCAAAAAAATGTTGGAAGCATTCATCCCTGCCGACTCCTTTACACCTGTCCAATCTGCCAGTAGCATGCCACACTGGCTCCTATGTGCACTTGTGTGCAGTACTAAGTACACACACAGCTGCCCTCCTGATGGCGCTCCTCAATCACTTCTAGAGAGGGGCGAGCATGCATATTGATCAGGCTTGCTTGATTCAATTTAGAGTGGGTATTACAATATTCTATAGGTCTGCTTTTAGCTTGCAGTCCAGCTCTGCCTGAAGGGGAACACAATGGTGGATGTTAGACTGCAAGCTTCAAGTAGTTGGCCTTCAGAGACCCCTAAAGAGTTGGGGGTGGAACAAATGCACACTCAAGAAATTGCTCAGTTTTTTGTGCTAGATGATCCTTGTGCACGTATCAAGTCTTTCAAATATTGCATATGCAGAGTGAAAATATGTTTTGTTAAAAAGTGCACTGCCTCAGACAATGGTTGTCGCAACAAGTACACATGCGTTCATACACAACCTACAACAGTCTGCCACATCAATGATACACCCCTTACATGTAAAATGTACCTGTATAAGTGAAGCAAGGATGGTACCAATAACGGAATAGTCAGCAATCCGCAGTCCTTTACTGTGGGGTTGAACTAATCATCATTATCGCTTTATTCAGCAATTTGACTAAAAGCAGTAAAAATACTTCCAATAGTACATAGTCAATAACATTTACAGACAAAACAATAAAAATAAGATAGGTAAAAAACATCATTCAAGTCATTCCATATTCACATGTCATAAAATGCATAAAATACCTATGTTAAAGTGGTCATAAACACAAGATAGATAAAAGGAATCAACAGAATCTCACCCATATTTCAGTCTTGTCTGGATGGTGACCGATAGGTAGTTTTAAAAGAGAGCTGATATTAAGTATCAATACTTCTCACAGTAGATACTACAGAATGACACTCATATCTATTAATATTTTGACGCAATATCAGGAGTGAACAGCAGATGTCATAACTTTGGCTCTGATAACCTACATTTTTCCCAGAAACTTAGCAACTGCACAGGCATAAACCAAATTTGGATATGATCTTAGGATTCTTAAAGCGACTAGGCAACTTCTTATGCCCAGTAGCCTACAAACTGCTTTAATCCATGTCTGGCATATAACGGCAAATGAGACATGACCTAGTGTTTCAGGTGAGGTGCTACAAACGGAGCATAAAGAATCATTAACCAAAGCCTAGCATGTAGTAAATGTTTTAAGGGGTAGTGTACCAACCCTAAATTGAAAATACAGTTTCCAGTCTAAGGGTGCCGTAATGGCATCTCAATTAGGTTCCAGAATAGTGTTGGACTTAAAATCAAAAAGTGATCTAACCAAGGAGTGACCAAGGCTTGCACTTACAGCATTGTCGACAACCCAAAGCCAGTATAGTTTCTTTATCAAATCAGCCATCAGCAATGGTGTGGAGCGAATATTATCCCAAAAATCCCCAAGGCCTATGGCCAGAAATACCATTTGGACTTGCTTTAGCCAGGGTATTTTGTGGAATCTGTCTGCCTCCATCACGTCCCTGAGAGCCAGGGCATACTGAGATAGCTCTGTTTGTAGCCACAATCTCCTACAGAACAGTAGGGGAAGAAGTCTTGCTCTGTCTGCCAGTTTACGCTTGCCCATATCCACCAATAGGAGTTTAATTGGGGGGCGTTGGGGTAACTTGATCAGAATCTGTGATAGACAACGAGTCTAGTTTAGAGAGCCCCCACAACTCAGCGCCATAAAGAACAGAACTGATAGCCTTGGTGTCATATATCTGTAATACCGGAGCAATTATTTTAGTGAAGGATCTGCTATGCTCTCTTGCAATGACTCCTGTTAACTACCTGTGCATCATTAGTTCTATCTGGGGTTTCCATGACAAATTCGAAGCCATGGTAATACCAAAATGACTAAAGACCTCAACCATTTTGTGAAGTGCACCATCCATTGATAACCAGCCTTTAAACAATCTATGTTTGTTGAAGGCCATGAGCTTTGTCATTGCGGCGATTATTTCAAGACCTCGGGCAGAACAAAAATCCTCAAAGTAAATTAACGCTTGCTGGAGACCACAAAGAGTTTTTGATATCAGCAGAGTATCATCCTCGAAAAGTAATATAGGTTTTTTTCCCCAGCCAGGCATGGTGCATCAGTTGAATAGGAGGAAAGATGCCGGACGACATCCCTAATATATAATGAAAATAAGGTGGGTGCCAACACACATCCTTGGCGAACACCTTTGTTGAATAAAAACGTTCGGTCACCTGGCCCTGAGTTCCCCAATGACCCTGGGCAAAGTTCCTCTCATGAAGACGAGTCAACAGACTCAGAAGGTTTCTAGGAATGCCCATATCATCCAGAACCTTCCATAACCTGTTATGCAGAAGTAGATCAAAGGCAGATTTGAGGTCGACAAAGGCAACATACAAGTTGCCTCCGCCGACCACAACAGTCTTCCAGTAAATTAGGAGGAGACGAAGGGCTTGGTCTAAAGTGGATAACTTTTTTCTAAAGCCTGCCTGAAAAGGAGTCATAATGGCCTTATCAGCAATCCACTCCTCTATCCTGCCCAGAACTAAACGAGCAAAGATTTTTAGTGTACAGTCTATCAAAATGATCGGTCTATAATTTAGTTGAAGACCTCTATCCCCCTTCCTATATATTGGAATAACCTCTGCACCCTTCCTAGAGTCGGGTACGGGGGCACCACTAACAATGCCATTGGATAATAGAAGGACATACTGTATTCAGTTATTTCTGTCAGACAAAAAGTTATCAGCCGAGATGCCATCCAATCTCGGTGCCCTTCCTCTATTCATGGCATCCAAAGCTAGGGCCACATCAGCTGAATCAAAAAGGCAGTCAGCGTCAATTGGGGCATCATTTATAAGCTCAATCCCAAGGATGGTATCCGAGTCATTCGAAGAATATAAACTAGAGAAATGGTCAACCCAATACTGGGGGGGGGCGATGTTGTTCTGGAGATGTGATGCCGTAACCTCTCTCCTCTGTTTTACAAGTGGCCAGAATCTAGTGGAATCCTTCAGGGCACAAGGCTGTTTAAGTTCTTGCCATCTTTCTTCGCCTCAGGCTTTCTTTGCCTGGATTTGAGCCCTTTTATATGTCTCCCTAGCTAAATGTATTTGTGTCATATCCTTAGTGCAAAATGCCTTACTCAATTGCCTACGAGCTAATCTGCACTTAAATCAGTTAGTATTTTTGAATTTGCTCTTTTTATGGCCCTTGATGGGGACTAAAAAATAAGACAAGATTTTTTTTAAAAGACTGTTATGAATGTTGGCCATATACATTCCAAGGTCAAGATTCTTAACCTAGGGCAGAGGGAGGCCAGATAAAGGCATAGCGACTCGTGACCGCTTTCAGTTCTATTTGTGACCTCCATGTCCACAAGGCTGTGCCATAAGCAAATATCTAGAAGGAAATAACCTATACAGCTCAAGTGGGTGGAAGGTACTGAAGGTATTTGCCTATCAGAGAGGGCTCTGCCATTTGTGGCTCAAAGGGAAAAATCGAATGTAAAAGCCTTCAGCTGTAAAACCGCCTCTGTCCACCTTTGAATGGGAGGGAAATCAAGCTGTGGAATTCCCTGGATCTCGTCTTCATCCCTGTTTCTGGTGTTATTGTCCTGGGCCAGGGGTTCGTATGTGGTGTTAAAATCACCCCTTATATTAATCCTGACTTAGAGTGATGTGTGGTCAAATAGACTTCTAGAATTGAGATGGTTTGAGATCTTAGCCCTCCCCGTACGACTCTTGCATAAACGTTAAAAATTTCTATATTGTGAGTCCTCTCCCTAGATAACTTAACTCGAATTGCAAAGATATTGAGTGAGTCTAGGTGCAACATTTGGATGGAACAGTCAAGGTCCAATCCAACCCATATCTTTAGTCTACCAGCAGGCCTTCCGACAGGACCACGAGTAGTGGGGATGGAATAGTTCAAATAGCCCAGTTTTAAAATGGGCTCCATACTCCAAGTTTGTTGGTAAAGGCATACATCATGTATCTTGATAAAAGAATTTCAATCAGGGATAGCAATTTTCGATCTGAGGCCTGCAATATTCCAGGATAAGATATATACCTTTTTTAGTCGTAATAGATGGAGCCTGAAATGGCTGATAAACATCAGTCATACTGGTTCGGTCCATGCCAGGATCTGTAGAGGACAGGGCATGTTCAATGAAGGGCAGAAGTGTCAGTTTATTAATATCGCTAGAATCAGGATTGAATTGACTTGTAGGAGGATTCAAATCACCAAGAGCTTGTCTACTCAAATGGGATGTACTGCCTTCATCAGAAGTGCTAATTGATAGTTTTCAGTCTACCATTCTAGTGGGAGAGTCAGTTTGTGATGGAGTGATGTGGGGTTGAACTTAAACAGGCTAAATATTATTTTTAAAGAAGTCTGACATCATCACAAAGAGGGAGATGTATAGCCTGCCTTGTACTGTATTTATGCCATCAATTGTATTACACCCAACTTTGTGCAGGTGCAGCAACTTTCTGTGCCATGTTTGCTACTTGCTTATCAGGGAATAGAGCCAAAAAGATTTATTCCAAACTAAATCACTGAGCTAGTGCAAGCCGTTATTTCGCAAAGTTTGCTGTGTATACATAATAAAGACTGGAGCAAATGCAGCAGCCTGCTATCAGTTTCCTTAATTTTTCCTTGTACAAAATAACTCCATGAAATATGAATTGGAGCAAAATCTATTTGCTGAATCACCAATTATGATTATATATTGTGTGTGTGTGTTTTAAAAGTCGACTTAATCTTATTTAAAATTATTTCCCATTGGGTGCTATTTTCAGTACTTGTAGTTGCCTCCATTATTTTCGATGGGAGTGAGTTGGTGTACTTCTAAGTGATCATGTGGGTTGGTGTACATTTACGTCTTTTTTTACCTTTAGTTCCGTAGTTATTTTAGAAGAGTAGCTTGTCAATAGCTATGGGCTTACTCTTTTGTGGGTGGGTGTTTGTGGTAGCTTGTTCTTCCCTAAATGCTCTTCCCTAAACCCTTTCTTACTTTTCCCTAAAACTCTCACATTTTGTAGTTGATATTCTCCATTTTCCCATCACTCACACTGGTTCCTCCTACATTTATTTACACCAACCCTCTGGTCCCTCCCACATTTACTACTAAGTAGTAAATTTACCTTTGTGGAGATCATTCCATAGAAAAGAGAGGAGAGGTGGAGATCTTCTCCCACATGTCTGCAAATTGCATTTTGTAGTAAGTATTACTGCTGTAGTTTACTTTACATACTAAAAAATGCAGTTTGTTAATCAGGTCCATACAATTTTATGGCAGGGGGGGTCAAGCTGTAGGAAGAAAGTAGATATCCAGGTTTAAATAAAGGTGGCACTGAGCCACTGACTACCTCTGGTCATTGAAACTTTTAGATAAACTTGAATATGGGAGTGAGTGTTTCGCTGGTGAGAGACTCTAGAGGAGGGGAGGGTATCATTCTTGTAAGCAATGCTTATAAGTAATTAAGGTCCATCAGCTTTCTAGGCAGTATTGAGGAATAAAGGGAATTGTTTTGGTCCTGAAGTGCATTCCAAAATGGATTGTCAAAACCAAAAACATTTGAAGCCTGCAGCTGTGTAATATATTTGTTTTTGAAAAAGCAGATGATGTGTGCACTGTTTTTTAGACAGTCCTGCAACCATTGCATTGTTTGCCTGGCAGGTAGTGTACAGGCTGATGTTTGATTTGGTGAGAGTTATTTGTTTCATTTAACTACAACACATGTTTTCATGGTGGCAAGATCGGTCGGTAAGTGACACTTTTTCTGAATTTCTCATGTTTGTGGGAATCTGATTATTTTTCAACTCCCGCGTGTACAGCATTGATATTATGGTTTTAATCGAAGTGAAGCAAATAGTTCAAAGTTATGTTTTAGAGTTTGGTTAAGGTATAGGATTAAGGATTTGGGTTTGGGTTAGAAGGACTTTGCTAGGAGAAAGTTCTTCGAAGTCATCTAGTTCAATTTTATACTCTGGATGAGATTTAGTGTTATGAAGAGGGTTGTTGAATGAGGAATCACAGAGGAATATGCTCTGGGGATGGGTAACAGACAGATTCTGTAAATGTATGAATTTGCAGTCTAACAATATACGCAACTGCCCAGTTTGAGGAACATTGGATAATTCATCATTCAAATGAGAAGGTCACAACTTTCAACAAACAGAACGTTAAAGTACTTGGTCAGGGCAAGGAGGAAAAGTCCTCTAAACAAAATACAATGCAGAAAGTCTCAAAATGTATTGCTCAGGGCAGCTGTGAAATACACCTTTTGAAACAAAAGGTGAATTAGTGTACCATTGTAAACCCATATGTCTCGCAGTTACACCAGGCATCTAAGGGGTAGGAAGCTAAAGTGAGCCTATGGTAGAGGGCTTCTAACTAACTTATACATTTATCCCTTCCAGGATACATATGTGCATATTAGAAATCCATCAGGAACCAACTATCGTTTTCAACAGTCAGACGAGTGTCTGCCAAATTTGCGAACTGTGTCATGATCAGAGAGACTCTATTAAGTAGAAAGGGATTTAAAATAATTAAGAAAGCTAATATGTGTTGCTGGGTTCATTGTCTGATTAAAACTGATGACCATAATGTTTAAAAGGAACACCACAAAAGATTTAAGAAATGTATTATCCATCAATAACACCAATTACTATACATTTTTAAAATTAAGACCTTCTGTACAACTTAAAACTGTGTGTGCAGAAGGCCTGAAAATCTTTAAAGGGAATACATTTAAAATTTTGAAATTCATTAAGATTCACAGTTTAGTGCTCTTGTTGTGAAGACAGAGTGATGAGACTTACAACGATTGGAACATCAGCGGGAATTCTGATTCCTTCAATGACTAGTTCATCTTCTAACCAGCGTGAAGTGCCAGGAGCTGTTGGGTACAACCTCAGCACTTCTTTGAGAGTCTGGGAAGGTAGAAACGAAGATATATTACAAATCTTCAATGCATTTAATGCAACGAAATGCATTAGATGCACATCATCAGGAAATTATCTCTTTGTTACCGTTGCCTGCACATGCATACAAAACATCAGCATTTCCTTTAAGTGTTTCCAAGGCTGCTTCAAACATATAATTAACCCTTTTTCATGTAAATCCCATTTCCTCAGCACATTTCATATTGAAAAAAACAACCAACTTCAGACTTCCCTGACACTCTATGCCAACAGGAAAATGGCTCATCTTCCAGTATTCTGGCAACGAAAGTACTCAGTGCAAATTCAAAATAGGAAAGGCACATTGAGGAGTGTAATAAAATGGCTTTCCCTAATGAAATAAACAACAAAAGTGAGGGTGGGTTGATTGAATTAATCTCAGCCCCTGGTAAATAATCTTGGAAGCAATTCAGTCCATAATTGTTTTGCCCAGTGTCCCTCCTCAGACAGGAACCAGCCATATGCAAATCAGCACTGATCCTCATCCAATAGGAATAGTCCACACCACTCTATCAGACCAGGTGTCCTGCAAACAGGAACACAGGCAACACCAGATTGGTTCCAGCTTAGCTTATGTCAGCCTCGTCAGTACAGTGTAGCATGAGTCCTATGCCATAGCGAGTATGGGACCCACATCTGGGCATAACTGTCGCACTTAGGGTATCACACTGAGGGGAACAAAAAAGTGATAAATGGATTGCTTGAATTAATTATTTATATAGTAAATGCTGAAAGCCTGCTACATTCTGTGAATGCTGAGATATTAGGAAGCTAAGGCTAAAGGAGAAAAATGATTTGCCCATATCACATGATTGAATTAAGTTTGAAATCTGAGATCATCGAAGTTGCTTGGTTTCTTAGTTTGAATCTTAACCATTGCAACCTATTTCCTTTTGTTTCTTATTCTACCAATCTATCTCTAGCCCAAACTCTTCTCTCCCTCTAGCCTCCCTTATCTTTTCAATCTATCTCCTCCTTCACAGCTCTACTCTTCCTCGATACATCTCAATCAAAAACACCTCTGCTGCCTTTCCTTTTCTATTTTCACCTATTTCTTTACAACCTCTTTTGTCTGTTTATCCCCACTGTCAACCCTTTATATCTCCTACTCCTTTGTTTCCTTCTACCTCTCCTTCTAAACCACATATTGCAAAAAGAAGGCTGCAGTGGTATTGTGCCAAGAACTGCTCCCTGAAGTGTAGGGTCAGCACATGCCTTCAAGCGAAGCTGAGGTCTCCATACAACTCATATAAATGTCTAAACAAAATCTATTTTTCAAAATATGGCAAGTGCACTTATTTATAAAAGGTTTCTGCTGTTCACACAGACATAAGACAAAAGACAATCAATATAGAAACAATTGGTGCTCTAGGAAGGGCAAGCATGCTACAGGAAAAGCAATCAACACCAACCATTTTCAATAGCCAATAAAATGATCGTTAAGCACTGTATTATCCTGAACAGAGCCATGCATATATTTTGGTAGGAGTGCATCTGGGGGCATACCAGCGAACTCACACAAGTGTTCAATATCTTCCGCTTTGAGGATCTGTACAAGTCTTTAACATGTGGAGCTCCTCTGGCACTGTCCTTTCTTGCATATCTTTGACCACTTCACTAAGGGCAGTAGGCTGCTCCCAATGAATGGCCACTCTTCATTAACCGCTTAGGTGCTATGGACGACTCCAGCATGTCCTAGCACTTGCAGTAGGAAATCCCTCTGGTGTGAGTGCCAGAAGGATTTCCTTACATTCTTTTTAGCCTCAGGAGCTGGGGAAGAGCTTCCCCAGCAACCAAGGCTGTTTTTTTTTGTTGAAATGATGATCGGCACACATAGCGAGCTGACATAATTTCAGAGAAAATGAACTGCATCGGTGCTCGTGGGCATATCTCAGCCTCTAAGCACTGATTCAGATGGGAGAGGTGTCCTTGGAAAGGGGAGAATCTCCCCTTTCTAATGGTACCTTGCTCTAGTGGATCCTTGCTTGGGGATAGCCGCAGGAGGGCGATCCCCAAGCAGGGATCAACCCACTAGACACCAGGGACTATTTTTTGAAGGGGGAGCTGCTCCCTCGCAGTGGACTAGGACTCCCCAAAGCCTAAAAGTCTTTCTGCCCCCACCCCTCCGCGGCAAAAAGCCCACTAGAGACCAGGGATGTTTTTTATGTCAACAAATGGGTGGGGCGGCCCTCCTAGGTATCGGGCCTAGCCGCCACTCTCCTCAAATAACCCCTAACAGCCTTTCTGCCCCCGCTGGGGCAGATAGGAGGTGTTTTCCTCCCATCTGCCCCCTGGATGGGGGCAGAAAGCCCACTAGACCACCAGGGAGTGCATTTGAAGGGGCTGGGGTAGGGGGGAGCGGCCCCCTCGCAGTGACCTAGTGGCTCCGCCCACCATCCCCCCCGGAGCAAGTTTGTTCTCTCCAATCTGCCACCAGGGAGGCAGAAAGCCAAATAGACATCAAAGATTTTTCTTTGGTGCAGAAATGGGTGGGGGAGGCCTACCCAGGCATCCAGCCTGGCCACCAGCCCTCAAATGACCAGAACAGACTTTCTGCCTCCTCCCGGGAGGCAGATGAGATGTCTTTAACTCCAATCTGCCACCATGGGAGGCCAAAAGCCCACTAGACACCAGGGAGTTTTTTTATTGCTACAAGGTGTGAGGGTGGCCTGTCTCCACCTCCAATATGATCCCAACAGTCTTTCTGCTCCGGTGGGGCAGATAAGAGGTCTTTAACACCAATCTGACCTGCTTTGGTGGCAGAAAGCCCAATAGACTCCAGAGACTTTTTTCTGTAAAAAATGGGGTTGGAGTATGTTCACCTACAATCTGCCCCAGGGAGTCAGAAAAACTGTTGTGCCCATTATGGACTAGGGGTAAGCAGGCGCGGCCAGCACAGGTAAGAGCGGTGGGGCAGGGCGGGGCGTGAGTAAGTCGACGGAATAGGGAAACAAAATAAAAATTAAAAATAAATAAAACCACTTTGCTTGCGCTCGCTGCATCGCGAGCGCAAGGTAAGGAGTTTTATAAAAAAAAAATATTTTGTTTCCCTATTCCGTCATCTGTTGACTTACTCCCCCACTCCCCACCCCACCGCGCTTATCGGCTGGCCCCGTCCCAACGCTCTTACCCACACTGGCCGCGCCTGGGGGTAAGGCACCATGCATGGGTGAGCTGCCCCACTCCTTTTTCTTTTATGAGACTATTTTTACCCCTGGTGTCTAGTGGCCATACTGCCCCAAGGAGGAAGATTTTGGATAAAAACCCTCAATCCAGTCCAGGGGAGCAGGAAGCCGGATGCACCTGTTCTAGGATGGAAGCACGGCACAATGCCTGGGTGAGCCTCTCCCACCCCCTCTTTTCATTTTTGAGAATATTTTTCTCCTGGTGTAGTCACCTTTCTGTCCCCCCGGGGGCAGATTTTGGGTAAACACCCTTAATCAACGCCTAATGCACCTATTCTAGGATTGTAGCAAGGCATGATGCCTGATGAGCCTCCCCCACACCGTTTTTTTGCCCACTCCACAATAGGTGGATCAGTCTTTCTGCCCAACCACCCTCCCTGGGGTGGATTGAGGGAGTTTACTCAAAATCTTCCTATGAGGGACACAAAGGCCACTAGACCCAGAAAACAAATATCCCCCCCCCCAAAAAAAAGGGAGAGTAGGGGCAGCTCACCCAGGCATCACTCCATGCGTCTGTAACATAAACGTCCAGAAACCACCAAAATCCACAAAATGCCTACCACCCTACCTTCCCCCACTTGTCTTGATAAAAGTGTTACCCCACTTGTGTGGCTGAGCCCAGCGTCCGTGATACCAAATGATCCAAAACGCAATGTGGAGAAATCAGCAATTGGGTAGCTCCAGTGTTTGAATCCGGGCTTGGTGACCACACAAGCAAACCTACCAAACCCAAACATTTCTGAAAACTCGATATCCGGGGGAGACCAGGATGGTGTGCCTCGTGTGGATCCCACAATATTTTCTTACCCTCAAATCTCTGCAAATCTTAAACTTTGGCTAAAATCACACATCTGCATTTCTGTGATGTAAATGTCTGGAAAACTCAGGGATCCACACAATATCTACCACCCAGCGTTCCCCCACTTGTCCTAATAAAAATGCTACCTCACTTTTGTGGTCTATGAGAGTTGCTCCACGAGACTCCCATTGACTTTGGTTTGATGCATGCTTGGTATAGCCTGAGATCTGGGAAAGCACTCGATATTTCTATGAAGGAAGGTGTTGTTGAAGGGTGGAGAATGAGTTGCACCGCTTACATAAAACAAGCGGGAAAAGCCAAGGACACTCACGACAAACTCCTGGGCACTCTCAGGAAAAGCAGTGAATGTTCAGGAAGAGACTACAAAGGTAAACAGCTGTAGAAGACGAGATCTGCCCTAAATGTAATCCCTTTCGCACAGGTCCTTCTTTAAAGTAAAGATGGCACATAGCATGATGAAGGACAATGTAGCAGAAGCAGGGAGAGGTCAAGGAGTGGACTCCCGGAAGAAGGGAGTAAGGAAAGGGGGCTAAATGACCCTAGGCCTGATTCCATAGAACTTGTTACAGATCAAGTACTGACTCTGTGGGTGGCTGACCACCAACAGGTTCAAAACTCTTCAGAGTTTGGCACCGCAGGACACTGTGAGGAGAGAAGGGCGACAGTGATAGTGACAATATTCGGACCCGAAAGGCAGGGAGTTGACAGATCAACCCCTGCTTCAAGACCAGTGTCAGGAACGGTATGAGGAAGGCAGGCTGACAGTGGGAAGACCAGCATACTCAAAAAGTTATTGGTTTTATCGGCAGAGATGAGGAAAGGGTTTGAGGTCTCAGAATCTAACCAAAAAGAGATTCAATGTACTTGTGTGGAACTTTGAGAAGAAGTTGGATTGCTTAATAGCCCGTATGGAGTTTCTGGAAAAGGCTGTTGAGAAGCTAAGTGTCACAGAGGAGGCTAATGCAGCAGAAACTGAGTGTTTACGGCAAAAGAGTAAGGAGTTTCTGGACAGAATGAAGAGATTGGAGAATAATGCCAGAAGAAATAACTTTTGATTCTTGAATGTTCCAGAGGGGGCAAAGGGTGATGATCTCAAACCTTTTGTGATGAATTTAGTGAAGGAGGCGGTCCTACCAGCCGATTCCCAGCTAAATGTCTTGCAGAAAATCCAGAGGGTGCGTCGGAACCTGTTTGGATTAGCACCTGGGCGCAAGAAACCTAGAAAGATTCTTGTGAACCTTTTGTCATATTCTGTAAAAGAGCAGCCTTTAGGGTTTGCTCTCAAGGAAGGGTCTCTCCAGGCCAAGGGCGTCACCTTCCAGAGATGCTCTGACATTTCTAGAGTAACAGCAGATAGACAGTGGGAGCTGAGGAAGCGCATAGATGAGCTGAACAACCTTGGGGCCAAAGCTCAGGTCAAATTCCCTGCTCTGCTTAAAGTTATGTATGATAACCAGATGCACAGCTTTAGGGAACTGGAGGAAGTGGATCAGTTTATTCTGCAAATTAAGATGAATAAGCATAAATAAGTCAGGTCAATGCAGTGTAAGAAAGGCCAATTTTTAAAATAATCAGGTTAAAAGGCTCAGTTATCTTTGCATGCTAGCTCGAATCACAACATAACATTAATGGCATATAAGATGGGGGGAATGTTCCCTGTGGGTGGGAGGCATAGAATGTGGAGCATATGGGACAAAATGAAAAACTATAGGTGCTCAATCAAACACAGAACATTGGGCATTATAAAGGGATATTGTTTTTGGGGCTGCTCAGGTCTAGGTGTTGGTGTTTTGGATGAGTAGGCTAGATAAGAGGGGGGGGGCAGTCATTGTCAATCCTGTCATGGAATGTAAAGAGTTTGGGAATGAAAAGAAAGCAAGACCTAGTGATTCAGTACTTGAGGGATCACAAGGCAAAGATTATGATTTTACAAGAAACATCTTAAAAGTTTGGAATGCTTGGCCCTCTTCAATAAACAAAAATGACTGGCTCAGACTTTATGCACTACACAGACGGGATGTACAAAGGGAGTGGCAATATTAGTTAGGAAGAAGTCGGTGGAAGTTTTCGAATCAAGGGAAGATGGAGGGGGCAGGTGGGTAATAATGAAGCTGAGAGTAGGAACGAAGGACATGGTTTGTGTTGGTGTCTACAGTTCCAATATTCATGATCCTGGCCCTGTGAAGGAGGTCTTTTCTTATCTCTTGGACTTTAAAGAACCAATTATAATGGGAGGGGATTTTAACATTCTATGAGACAACACTCTTGATAGATCAACAAAGTGCAAGTGGGCACATCACTCCAAATCTTTCTCATACCGATGCTTCTTAGGAGAAGAACTTGGGCTTAGTGGTTAAGGGCTGGAAATAAGATAGGTTACACACACCATTGTAAAAAGAATAGACACTATTCGCGCCTAGACTATTTTCTTGTTCATAAGAGAGAAAATCAGAGTGTGACGTGTAAATCACCACCACATACGCATTTCATACCATGCAGCAGTTTATTTGAATTTAGATATTAACCTTTCGAGTGGAGAGTCGAGATGGACTAGATAAGAGAGTGCTAAATAAAAAGGGAGCTCTTTTAGAAATGAGGGATAGTGTTGATGCTTTTTTTTATCTAAATCTGGGTTCAGCTAAATTGCATATAGTTTGGGATACCTTCAAGTCTTCTTTAAAGGGTATAGTTTCTCATCTTATTAAGAGGAGGAAAGTGGTATCTCAGAAATTAGAAGAGAGTATTATAGTCATCCAACAGGAATTAGCCAATGAAAATCTGGATGAGGCCACAAGGGTGCTGTTGCTATGGGATCTTCAGGGTGCAAAGGATAGGTTAAAGGGGCACTTAGAAACCATGAGGAGAAAGAAATGGGAGACTAGTAAACATTCCCATTATGAGTATAGGGAGAATTGCCAAAAGCTTTTAGCTTGGAAGACTAGGGCCGACCAGAATAGAAACTACATAAAGAGATCAAGGACAGTAGTATGCAGGCACTATCCAGTTCCAACTATGAGATAAGGAATGTCTTTTTAAACTTTATTTTTAGTAATTTAAATGGTGACAACACTGTGCTGCATACCCCAGAGTTGAGGGTATGGGTAAATGGGAAACATCTGCTTAAACTGAGCCAAGAACAGTAAAATGAACTGGGAGGAGAAATCAGTGAATCAGAGATACATCATATACAAAAGAAGTGTAAGAATGGGAAACCCCCCAGCCCAGATGGTATCTCCATAGAGGCATATGTGAGATTAGCTGGAAGATTAGTACCAGTGCTGAAGGTGTTGTTCAATTGGATTATGGAAGGTAGCTTACAGTTGCCAGACTCTTGGCAGGAAGCAGTCATTTTGTTGATCTTGAAACCGAATAAGTCCCCCTTCAGGTGCGAATCTTATCGACCAATATCACAGTTAAATTGTGATTACAAGATATTTACTGCTATTTTGGCAAAGAGGTTGGCTCAGCAAATAACATCACTTGTCCATGAAAATCAGAAAGGCTTCATCCCCGGTAGGAATTTATATGAGTTTGCACATACTCTTATAGGCTCTATTGATTTAGCCACTACTCATTCTATTCCCTTAGCATTGGTACTAATAGATGTAGCTAAGGCCTTGGATCAGGTTAATTAGGTTTATCTGAGAGAATTATTAAGTCACCTGGGGCTAGGTAAAATGTTTTCTAATATTACCTAGCAAATAAACAGAGCGCCTGGTGCTAGGATATTGGTAAACCTCCTTCTGACCAATCAAGTGAGCATAATGAGGTACGAGGCAAGGGTGCTCATTTATACCGCTTCTTTTCAACTTATACATAGAGCTCTTGTCTCAGAGCATTAGGTTAAGTGAGGGGATAGTTCTTTCCACTATAAGGGTTTTGAGAAAAAGTTGGTGCTATATGAGGACGATCTAGTTATTTATACTGCCAATGTTAGCCAAACTTTGGTGCATTTGAAATAAGAATCTTCTGACAGTTTTCAGGGTACCAAGTTAACTCAGATAAGACCAAAATAATGTCCTGAAATTGAAGCTGGAAAGAGGGTGAAGAGAAAGAGGCCATTAGGTACCTAGGAATATCGGTGATTAAGGACCTGAGGAAAGTAACAAAAATAAATCTGGATAGGGTGGCGAGGGAAATTAAGCAGAACCTCAACAAATAGAATAATCTCCCACTGATGATATATGGTCAGAATGATCTGGTTAAGATGATGATACTACTGAAGCTGGCCTTTCTACTTGACACCTTTCTTCTGTCTTTTGATAAAAAGGTGATTAAGAGAATTCAGGGTGAGATAAGTAGTTTTATCTGGGCGTCTAGTGGGGTAAGAGTAGCCTGGAAGACGTTGACAGAAACCAAATTAAGGGGGTGTTGACATATTAAATATCCAGCTCTACTTTTGGGCCTCCCAATTGAAGAACTGTAGAGTGCTATTTGGGTCAGTAAATCCTTGTGGGACTGTTGTTATATTGCAACGCATGACAGAGGAGATCTCCGAGTCCGGGTTTTTTTACCACCATCCAGCAAGCCTCTAACATACAATAGGATGCTGGTGTCTCACTTTTAAAACATGGGGGGTTAATCTAATGAGGTCTGATAGCATTGTAGTAATGCTGGATAGACAGCACAGAGTCAAACATATTAGTCACAAAATGAGCTATGGGGCACTGTACTTTTTCATAACTTTTTCAGAAGATAGCAATGCACTTAACAGGTGAAAGTCTATTTCACAGGTCTGACCTAATCACTAGAAATCACACAGCCACTACTATCACAAGGAAAAAATTCTGTGGAAAACAATCAGTGAAAGCTAGATCCAAGATTATCTATGAAGAAATGAATACAAGCTGCACACCTGGCACCAATAAGTGATCAATAAGATAACTTGCCATTCTGTGTTTTGAACAAGAGTCAGGTGTGTCACCCTTACAACATCCATTCAACATTCTAAAATTAGCCCTTGATCAGATCCTGCCATGTGTATCGAAAGGGTCAGACATGTACCATGTTTCATCATAGAAATCAGCTGCTGAATCAGTAATAACAAAATCCTTCATGCTAGCATTAAAATCCCCAGTACTGGGGGCAAATGCTTCCAGACATTCCTGGAAATCAAATGTAGAGCAGCAACATGTCCTTATGATAACATCCTACACAGGTGGGAAATAAAGGTTAGCAATACCGGCATATTCACCGGTACACATATCACGTGAAGAAATCCATACTGTTACCACCAACCCTTATTTGAGCTTAATAGAGACCTGGGGCCTGTAAACCAGCCATAACAGTCAGAAACCCTAATGAATAAACAATCCACCCAGCTTTCTCACTAGGCAAGTAAATGTTAGTGATCTAAGATTTCTTGCAAATTGTAATCATTCACCCATTGCCTAAGGCTGTCCATGCTCCAATTAATGGCAATCATAACATCAGGATATTAACAGGATTTTAACAAATATCGTTTTTGTTCTTCAACCTAGTGCTGTCATAAACATCATCATTAGCATAATATCCAGAAAACTTATCAGGCTTAATGTCTACTAAAAAATGAGAACACTCAAATTAAAGAAACACAGAAGGAGTATTACAATCATGTGAAATGTGTGGGCGCCTACTTAAACTACCAGAAGACAGACTGGTTGTTGGAACAACTACAATGTGTATTTCACTGCTCCTGGCATCCTCTGCTATTGATAACCATAAAATCATATCCTAATATTTGTAGAGACTGAGGATGTGTCAGATGTACATCTCTCTTAGAGGACATCTTCACGAGTAACCTAGCAGCACCAGGGGTAAGGTGCTATCTGGATGGTTAAAATAAATACATTTCATATCTGGAGAAATAATAATCTTCAAATAGGATAAAGTATGGTGTAGTGCTCATGCCCTAAACCAGTTCAATGGTAAGTGTTCTCTACTGGAAAGAAATAAAAAAGCAGGCCCAACAAAAACTCCTGAGGTAACACTTTAGGAAACATTTTACTTCCAGTGCTAATTCAACAGAAACCTTTCACTGAGACGAAGCAGAAAAGGAACCAGCTTGGATGTCACACCTTTGAAAAATGTCACCTCTAGTGGCAGCAATAGAAGATATTTGAGGGGAAATAGCCGTTATTAAATTTGGCCAAACATACTCAATGGACCCTACAGATTTGGATCTTATTACATTACGATCTGGAATCTCTACAGGGGACTCCACTGGTAATACTTGTTTAAGCGAGCCCCCACTAAATGGTTCATTGTCAGTTAGGGGTTATCACTAAGATTAGTATCATCAGCTTCGTCAGATGGCATAGGTGATGTGAGAGAACTACAAGATGTTTGGCCATTCTTCAGGAGCATCCCACTCACTAGCAACCCCATTGTTTACATTCATGGTCATCAATGGGATCGTTCTCCTCTCGAATAACTGTTCACATACATAGCATAGTAGGAGGAAGATCACAACAAACTGCAGCAAGAATTTTAAGCATCTAATTAAGAACAGAAATGAGTTTGGTCTGTGAATCAAATAGACTAACCAAGAAGAAAACAAATATATAGACTTATGATCCAATTTTGATTTTTCTATTGCTGGTCTGTCGCTGCCCAGAGTTCTGTCAGGGACCACCTGAGACATTAAGAATACTTTCAGTTCTATCCTTTGTGATAACAGGGCAGTTGCCATTAACAGCCTATAACTGGAATATTTTTTCTACTTGAGAGCTGGATTTACATAGGATCATAAAAGTGGGAGGTGGATACTCAGTTAGACCAGTCTTATAGCTAGGTCGCCTTCCTAGGGCAGGATTGGTATTAGCCATTCCAATCACGTCATTGTGTGGGTCTATAATTTGGCCATAACTACTGTGTTGTATGTTAATAAACACTAATAAACTGATAAACACTCATCAGTTTGCACACGGCCTGGGAGAATAGCATGGCTAGGATAACATAGATGACAAGATGTAGCACAGGATCAGGGTCAAAGACCACACTGGGATTGATACTCTTGGTATGGAACATGGAATGAATACCCATCTCAGGGTTGGAGACTTGCCCTCAATCCATAACACATGAATTCAAAATACAGGCCTAATTGGGAAGGTGGGTGGTGGTGGGGGGTTAGTGTTTGATAGAGCATTTCATGACTTATGATTTTCTGCAGAGGGAACCAAGGTTGAGGCTGAGGCCAAATAAAGCTCTCCGGAAGCAGTGAAAGGCAAGCTGGCAGCAAATAAGCATGGGTCTTTAGAAACAATACATACCTTACATCCCTTGTCTTGTGCAGTAGTCATAGTGAGTATGAGACTAGGGTGGTACAATCTGGAGGTGCTGTTCTCTAGTTGAGGCTGGTACAAAGCATCAACAGCGAGATCAGGCTATACCTTACTGTCAGGTAACCAGGCATCTCTAGAAATTCAGTTATAGGAACAACAAAATAAGTATGAGTGCCACTGTGATGATGTGGCTGTCATCTTCTAGAGGGTGGTTGAAATCAAAATCGACAGAACAAAACACACAGTCAGACCTTTAGTTTTTGCAGCAGCTCATCCTGCCTTCCCTGCTTGGTTGCTTTCTGTTGGCCAAACAGGCATCCAGAATCACCAGTGTTGCACACCATCGCTCCAACAATTCACTACATCAATCTCAGCAACATAAGTATGAACACTTAAAGGGGCTCAGACAGACAAAGGGCTAAAGACTACAACAGTGTAAGAAGCCGGCAAGGATGATGGGGGTACCAGCCATGCTGCATTCTAGGCTTCGATCATAACAAGCAAGTACAGTGCTACTTGGTGCCGCTATGTTCTACACACACTACATACACTTGCACAAGAGAAATTGGGAAATTAGTGAGTTCAAGATTATTTCTCCATCCAGGCTATTAAAACACTAATACAGCATTGACTTGACTCTGGACGTTATTTGAAATTTTGTTTATTTTTAAACTAAAATGTACCATTTTAGGGTGGCTGACGACCATTTTTGAACTGTAAATTAAAAACAAATATATGTGCAGGAGAGCAAATAAAAAGAAGCAAACTTCCTTTAGGAGTGTGCAGCTGCAAATCCCTACATTTTGTTTACAATAATAAAAAAAACTAAGAATAAAAAAGGTAAGAATGGGAGAGGGGCAACACATGAATGGGGGAAGAGGGGAAAAGCAAGAACAGAGGGTGTGTATGCTTGGATGTGAGGGAGAAAGAACAGACAGGGGAGAGAGAGCCAGGAAAGACAGGAATGACATGCACTCCCATGGAGTTCTAAAGCAAAAAAATTAAAAATACTTGTCTGATGTCAGCAGGGGAATGATATAAGTATCCACTTGGCAAATCAGCTATGCTCTAAAGGCAGGACAAACACAAGAATAGGGAGAAAAGTCACTAAATAAGGAGAAGGGAACTGAGATTAACAAGAAAGCTATTGAATCATTAGCAATTATCTAACTCAAAGACCACTCTATGTATTAGGTTGTAGACAATAAGGGCTCTATACACAAAGGTAAACTTACACGTGAGGAAAGCTACATTTGCAAGTTAACTCTTACACTTTTGAATAACTTTACTACTTTTGGTCATTCACCATTTACTAGTATGTACTTACTGAAAAGTGTAGATGTACATGTCCCAACCCCTATGAAACAAGGAGCGGAGTCAGTAAAAACGGCATGTATGACTGCAAAGTTATTACTAGTAGTGACTTTACAACAGTATTTGACGTTCCGCGCACTTGTTGAAGACCTCCGCAATCAGGGTGGAGAATTCCCTACGGTAAAAGTATTAAAAAAATTCAGGTAAAAAAATAACTATAACTTTTGGACTTTAAATGTTAACGCAAATTGATTTTATACATTAATTCTAAATGTGGAATAATATTAAAATACAACAGCACCATTAACTACATTTTAAATAAAAAATGTAAATATTTTAGGTAAATTAAACAAAAATTATTTTTTCAAGATTTTTTTAAAATATTGCCCACCTAAAGTAAAATGTTTATTTTTGTGTATTATGTATTGAAAGTTACTAAACATTATGGAGCAGATTACAATGCGGCTCGGAAGGCTCCGACTGATGGTTGGAGCCTTCTGAGCCGCATCGTAATGTGCCGGTCGGATTCATTTCCGACTGCCTCATTTTGATTGAAGCGGTCAGAAAGGAATCTGACCGGTCATTCTGCTGGCTTCCGCCAGTCGGAATGCGGCAAGTAATCTCTTTCTGTCCTTGAGATTAACATGACGGTTTCCGACATGGTTTCCATGCCGGTCCGTCCGACCCATGTTTGGGGGCCCCCAGTAGGGCCCCCTTTGGTGTATGGCCACCGGTTGGAGGCCGTGGGGGCACCTATGGTGCCCCCCTGTTGATCCATGCACCTTGTGGTAGGCACCTTGCCACGGGGTGCAAGAATGAACTGCACCTCCCATTTTACTTTGGGAGCATGCAGTACGGCTGGTTTACGGCCGGAATGCATGCTCCCATTGTAAAATATAGTAATACGACCGAACAGTGTTTGGTCGCATCCTAATGGGGCGGCCGGGACCGCAGACCAGGTGTCGGTCAGTCCCATGACCGATGCGGTGTCAGGCAGAAGTGATTCCGCCCGATATCGTAATGAGCCCCTTAGTATAGAATTAATTTACGATTTTTTAAAAGTTACATTTATTTCTAGATTGAATAATGTAATGTTTATCAACATTTTACATTTTTTTAAATTAATATATATGTACATATATTTTCAATAAGGATAACTAAATGAATTTATTTTAAACGTTATTTCCAGAAAGGGTTTTATTTTAACTCTGTCCTGCCATTATTTTCTGAGGTACTTGTGAGTACCCATGGGTGGTGGTGTACTTACTAAAGCTCTGAGCTAGAGTACGTTTATGACTGTTTTGTTCCTTTTTGGCTGTGTGACTATAGAGGTGCAGGTTGTGAATAGCAATGGGCTTACTCTTTTGTGTGGGGGTCCATATCCCTCTTTCAATCACATCCTACTTCTTCAACAACACAGCTAATGATGTATGTAGACGAGATCTAAAAAGTTATGTGGTGATCTTCATTCGGAAGATTGTGAGCAGTTCTAAATCAGATGATAGTAAGTAATACATTTTGAGAGAACATTGCAAGAATTATTGTTTCTGTGTTTTTTGATTAAGCCTTAGGAATTCCATATGCAAAAGGTCTCTGCTATGCTGCGAGCATATGCCACCTGAAATGGTGAGTACCATTAGGTGAGAAAGATTGTCTTGACTATGGTGGAAGCCTCCAAAGATAGCCAGTGTACAAAGGTTGCGAGAAGGGATGTGTGGTCAAATGTCCATAGTTTAATTGAGACAATTTGTGGTCTGTTTTTTCCAGTTCAATGCAAAGTAAGTGAAGGTGCAGGACAAGACGAGGCAGGCAAAAAAGGGAGCAATACCCAGAGGGATATGCTGCTCCTCTTTCTGTTGCATATGATTGCCCTGTGCACCAAAGAGGGACACTTCTTTCATGTATTTTGAAGTCTGCTGATCCTCCAGATCTCATCCACTCCTGTTCCACTTAATGTGATCCTACCCCAATTTTATGTACATGTTGTATGCACAATTTGTTATATTGTGTTGCTTTTTTAATCCTGCATTGTTTTAGTTTCAATAACTACATTTTTGTCCTTATTTCATTTATTTATCTGTAGGCATTTTCTCCGTGAGCTTGATTTAGGGCCCCATGCATCAAACAGAAAACCGGTCGCAAACGGGCAGATTCTCAGAATCTGCCCCTTTGCGACCGGTATTTTTGCATTTGGGATGCATCTTCCCAAATGCAAAAATCGGAAATTGCGATTGCATTTAAGGAATCGCAAATTGCAATTCCTTAAATGCAATGCTAGAAGCAATTTAAAATAGGAATTCGCTATTAGGGGTTGCAATTTACCGAAAAATAAAACAGGTCGGTAATTTGCTAAAACTTTGAAAAATGCACTAAAGTGCATTTTTCAAAGTTACATGTCACACACACACATGCCCTTGGGGCATGTGTGTGCGCAACATGGGTGCACATTTCAATTTCAGGGGTGCAACAGGGTGTCATTTGACACCCTTGAAATTGCATGCGCTATTTGCGAGTACCTAATGGGTACTCGCAAATTGCGCATGCAATTCCCATTCATTTCTATGGGGCCTGTGGGCCCATAGGAATGAATGGGAAGCCATTCCTTAATTGCGACTCGCAATTTGCGAGTCGCAATTAAGGAATCTTTAGGAATCGCTATTTTTATAGCGATTCCTACATGCATAGGCTTTTGTGATTCCTTAACCCGTTGACCGCGGCGCGAATTCCGCCGCGGTGCGGGTGAAATAATGAGTGGGCGTGTCTCGGACGGCCCCCGGCCATCCTCTGCACAAGCCCACCGTGACGTCGGACGGCCGTGGGCCGTCCGACGCATCGAACGAGTTAATTGCGATTCCTTAATAATCGCAATTAAGGAATCGCAAAAGCCTTCCTTGATGCATGTGCCAGTTAGAGTTTGGATGATGGGTACTTCCTCACAAATGTGACATATATATTGTCTGTCTTATTACAAGTGCATTAGGATACAATGCACTTCTAATAAGGCAGACGAGACCTCCATCTGCCAAACTCTAAATTAGGCCACTTATTCTTATTGCCTGGACAGAGTTTTAGTAAAATCCATTTCATACCACTCCCCAGAAATTCCTCTCAAAAGGAAGCAGAAACCCCAATTGATAGTGCAAGGGGACGAACAGGGACACAAAAGTCTTTTTTCACATTTCAAACGTAATGCCCAGGTATTTTCAAAGCTAGTTTTGCAAGTTCCCATAATATGCCCCAGAATAGGTAATGTCTGGAGACACAGGTTTTGATTCCTTGAAGTTAAGTGTGTCAACATTTCTGGCCATATATAAAAATAATATAGCTGTGTGTGATGCAGACATAATGAAATGTGGAGCACACTGTTCTTAATTCATGGGTGGTTTAGTACCCCTTCTCAATCTGTAGCATATGTGTTTTAAATGTGAAGTTCTGGCAGAGATATTTTCACATGGTAATGGTTTGGGATTGGTTCTGTTTTGAGTGGCAATCTCTCTTTGCCTTTGTTCAGGCCCAAATAGTTTTACTATTTTTAGCTTTGAAAATGCATGAAAAAGTTCTTAAAAATAAATAACAAAAATGGCAATGCCAGTAAGCCTGGCTTTAAAGAGAAGATGTCTGGTAATGCAAAGCTTTACACGCTGACCGATGGCAAGTAGATGGTATGAAACATGAGTTTGTGTACAGTAGGCTTTCCTAGGTCAGTGTGTGAATAGCTGTTCTAAGCCGGTTTTTGATTAGCATTTTGGGATTTGTATTTTTGTTTATCAGTGTCGGAATGCAAAGTAGAAAAAACATGGACAGGGCCAGTAGTCATAAATGATAAATTAACCTGGAAACTTGGCAACTATGCAGTGGGGCTTTCCACACACAGTGCACAAGCAGGTATTAGAGTATTTTACTACAACATGAAGTACTGACCAGGGCACTCGTGGAGGGAAGTGTGTGCGAAAGGGTGCAAAAAGGTGCGAAAGGGTGCCAGAATGTGTGGGTCATTTTGGGTAGCTTCGTGTGAAGGCTTGTGTGCGTGCCTTCGCCAGTACTCCCATATTATAATAATCTAATATCACCAGACTACTTCTGTGAGAGGAGGTTGTGCGATGGCAAGGCCAGAGGCCTATATCTATGATGAGTGGTAATGACTCCTCTCCCCAATGCCTGACATGGGCCCACTGGTATGGTCGGGTGGTGCACGGGCGGAGTGCCTTTGCGTGTAAGGATAGGCTGGTTGTTCATAGGATGGAGTGTGGTGGTACTTAGCCAGTTCCTGGACATGCGGGGAGGTCAGGGGTGTTAGAATAGACCCGTGAATGCTTACGCAGTGCCCTATATAAGTTAGCATTCGCCGAACCATTTTCTGTTCAGACGCCATTTTGATTGATGATCGAAACTAATCCTTTACTGTTTCTGAGAAAAGCTTCTGTTGAATTTCGTTTCTGCAATAATGAACTGTTAGTGCCAGTGCATAGCTTTCTCACTAGATAGAGACCCTCTCCCACTTGTCTGGTGGCGGGCACAGGGTGAAACGACTTTGGATTGTATTAGGTTGTGTGTGATACGAGAACCAAAACCTTTTTGTTTGTATTTCACTGTCCAGCTGCATCTACCTAGAAAATTCCACTGTGGGCGTGCCTTCGCCCGGGTATGAAATGTACATAATGTATCGCTATGCTTGTTGATTTCAGTTCCCTCTGTACCACTCTTCGAGACTGTGCTGACGGAGCTCCACTCTGAGTGTATCTGAATAAAACAATTATTGGTATGTTCTCCACTGTTCTTCCGACTCTTCATTTGGTAAGGAAGGCTGAGAGGTGGTCCGAGGTGACCCGGGTGGCCCAAGTGGGTCACTTCCTTCAGTTGGCACCCGAACAGGGACTCCTTCGGGTTATTGATCCATCCCCTTTCCGCAGACAGGGGGGGACGAGGACATCGTCGGGTCGGACTGACGGTTCAGGGATCCCTGCACGAAGAGTTTCTGTTACTCGCAGCTGCTCCCTCTGTCCCACCTGGAGTCCTGAACGGCGAAACCCTTGATCTGAATTTTTGGTCTGAGGAGTCGGCAGTGGAGAACTGGTTCGTTTGTACTACTGATATCAGGTGAGTTTGTTTTGGTTCTCTGTGATTATGGTACCATGGTGGTTTGAGTTTGTTACGGTCTAAGGACTGTCTTGATGAAAAGTGTTTGCAAATACTTTGCCAGGTACAAATAACGATTTAGTTTCTCCTTTGCAATGCCTGGTCTAAGTAAAATTTGGAGTTTGTGTTGTTAATGTTGTTCTGCAGATGCCCGGTTGGAAGAAGCTCAGCCTGCGCCTATTGAAGGTAGCCCTAATTTTGATATGTGTGTGAAACATGGTCTTGGCCCTATTATGTTTAGTACTATATGGCACAAATATACGAGGGACAATGCTGAGTTGCAGTGGTCTCTGTCAGGCTCTTTTGGTGAACAGAAGATTGGGTTTTTACAGGAGCAGTTGTTTAAGAGACGAAGTAGACAGTTGATGTTTGACTCTCTTCGAACTTGGCAGAAGGAGGCTAAGCAAAGGCAGGTAAAAATGGAGACAGAAGCACGAAAATTGGAGGATGCAGACTCTTACACAGAAAGCTGTGGAGTATGACAGAGAAAAACAGGAGGCAGGAATAGAATGTGAGGATAGGAGATTTCGGTTGCATATTGACAAGTCCTATGTGGCCAAAGAGGAAGATGATACCTTTGTAGACGAGTTGTTAGATACTCGACCCCCGCCTCCTTATGCCCCGCAGAGGATATACCCCGTTATTCCTATGCAGACACAGCAGCCTGTCTCGTCTGCTGCAGCTGCCCCTGTATCTACTGCTGTTATACCCACAGCTCCCATTACCGCGCCCCCTATTCTTTCTCTCCCCTCGCCATCTTTGACGACTGTGACCTCTATTACGTCCACTGTCCCTACTCCTGTGCCCTCTGTTCTTTCTTCTCCGGTGCAATCATTGACTACAGTTCTACCTACTACTCCTATTACCCCTCCTTCTGCGGTTATTCATCCTCTGACGTTTTTGGAGGCTGATACCCCTGTATGTGGATTTGAAGACAGGGATTTGGCAAGATTTAGGGAACGAACAGGTCAGTTGATGCGATCTGGAGTAGGGGAGGATGAGAAGAGGGTAATAGCGAGTCAGGCAATGCGGTGGGCCCGTAATGCGATTTATAGCTCGGAGGATATTTGGCGAGTTATACGTGAGCCCTTTTTACAACAGCATGCCTTTCAACATATGTCTGCTACATTGATTGATCTTTGGCATACACACATTGAGTCGGGGGCTCCTCAAATTTTATTTGATATTAGAGACCGCGTTTATGTTACTTATTTAGCACCAGAACTGGTATTTGGTAATATTTCTACCATAGTTTCTTATAGAGGTCGGTTGTATCATAAGAGTCCTACTCAAATAACTCAGTTCCCTATGCGTGAAGTCCACCCAATTTATCATCCAGAAATACCTGCATTGACAGATCAGCGCAGTGTGACCACTAGACTAGCCATGGCTGCCCGTTTTCAGGAGCAATGGATTTATACTCCATGGAAAAGAAGTGAGGTTTTAGTCCTTAAGGCTATTCTGCCTGATCCTAGGAAAAATCCTACAGCCTATTATAAGGAATTAACAGAAGCTGCCTCTTCTACTGTAATGACACTTGCTGATATTGAAATGTTTTTTGGTTTTCTTGTTCCGGTCGATATTTGGTGGCAGGTGCTTACTCAAGATCATGTTGCCGAGTTTGGTGGTACATGGGATGTGATTAAGGGATGGGATCAAGAAAGGAAGCCAGGAGATAAGCCGCGTGGGGAGATACTCACTTTGCCAGGTCACATTATTACATATATGCATACACTTATTCCACCTAAGAAAGTAAGTTGGGACAGATTAACGGCCTGTCGACAGAAGAAGGATGAGAGTGTGTCTGATTTCTTTACTAGGTTTGAAGATACGTTTTTGGATTACAGTGGGCAGGATATGTCCACGGAGGGAGGAGTTTGTTTGTTTGCTGACAGGTTTGTTACAAATCTTCTTCCTGAAATAATGACTAACCGTGGGCGGAGCTCGTGGAGTTGCACTATGTGGAATTCCACGGAGTTACTTAAAAACTCTGAGAGATTCCGCGGAGTTCTGCATGCCCCTGAATCTGATTAAGTTTGTATTAGAATTACATATCATTAAACAAAGAACATCTGTGGCAGTGCTGTTACGTTCCTCTCTCCCCTGTCCTTGCAATTCCTGCAGCCAAATTCACTATTTTCGGGCTGCCTGATACAAACACATCTCCATCATTCCCGATTTGAAGATTACACAGACAAGTATATTGCGAACTACGCACAGAGAGCATTCAGACTCGAGCGCATACGCAAAGAAGTGCCGTGTTTGGGGAGGAGGGCCATTAAATACACCTAAATTATGTCACACAAAACACAAGGGAGAATCAAAGTGACGTGGAAGTGCAAAAAGGCAGTATGTGCCTGTACAACACCCTAAACCAACAACAGCGTTCAAGTTTGCTGTCATTACGGCACAGGAGACTGGTCCCGGAGAAGCAGCCAGCTCCAGGCCATTCTTTATGCCTCCAGCTCAGCTTCTGGCACCCCCAACCCACACTCAGCCCAGCGTTTACCTAGAGATGGTCTCCTCACCTGCTCCCGAAACGCTTGCAAGTTGTCTGCTTTCTTGGGGGAAAGTCTCCTGAGTCCCTGTGGTCAGGCAGCACCCCGAGCCTTGCCAGCCCCTGCACAGGTGTTTAGCACAAGGAATAATAACATGAAGTGCTACTGCAGACATTTTGCCACTAAAAATATCATACATTTTCTGGAAGTGAATAGCAAAAAGAAATGGCTAGTCCTGCTGATTGAAAGCTTTTATACTCAGAAAAATTGCACCATGCTTGGCAGAGCGAGAATAACTATGCATATACAAAACGAACCTCATACTGGGCCACAAATGCAGGTATAATGTTTACATCTCCATTATTAAATGTAATATATATATATATATCTATATATATATATATATATATATCTATCTATATATATATATATATATATATAAATATATATATATATAATGCCATGTTACTCACAAAACGTGTAGCCAATTTTTACATTGATACAAGAGAAACCTAAAACATCTCAACTTGGTTTCCCACATGCTCGCTCCCAATGCTGTTAAGTACTTAATGTGCCGGCATAGCATCTCCATCCTGTAACCGCACACAGTACATATCTAACAGAAACCACATCACATTGTTATACTAGCAATTTAAAACAAATTGCCTAAGGCTAAAGTATCATGCCAATATCCCTCTTACCGTGGAATGATCAAGCAAAGCATCCGAGAGTACTCTGATAAGCATGTGTCCTAGGGTAATAGGCAAAAACTCTGGCATTTTATTTATTTATAAGTTGTATGTCTAAAATTCAAGCTCGGCCACAGAGTCTGCACTATGTAATTAATTGTGTATTAAAGTATAGCGTTTGATGGTTAAAGAAATATAGCCGGACTTTGTTACATGTGAGTACTTCTCAGCCCCCATCTATCAGGCCCGTGTTATCACTCAGCCATCCATGTTACTTTTATCTCTGTGTCAGATGGAATTGCCTCTATTAATTATCCAGGAAGGCAAAACTTGCCAGACTTTGCAGCCTCCCTTTGTCCTCTGTCATCAATAATAATGTGTCAGGAAGGAGTGCAACAAAACACTTACCTTATCCTCCTGTACCTTGCAGGGGCCCTTCCGTAATACTGCTGAAGTGTTGCACCAGTTCTACAAGCCTCTGGAACCAACCTTGCTGGTGGCCTCCTTTTCCCAGCATGTCCGGTTGGCGCCATATTGGTCAATTAAGTAACAATGAACGGACTTAACAGAACTCGACTCGTAATACGGGCAACATCTTGATTTTACTCCGAAAACCATCAAACAAACAATTTCCTTGTGCATTGTAGTAAATGAAATACACAGTATGCACCATTTTTGTTATGTTATCTGACTCGCAGGCCTGAAAAGCTGAGAACAGATGTAGGCGACAGGGCACCGCCGGTGGTTCGTCACGCCACTTAATACCACTGAAGCAGCAAAGAAAATAACCACGTGTAGTCGGATGCAGCCGGAGGGGCAAAATGAGAGGTATGGCTGGTAGCCACATCTAAAGAGGCCCGGCACACAGCTCTTTTCTCCAGCTATAGTAGGAGTAAATTGACCCTCTTTCACTTCCTAGCCTACACATCCGGCACACGTGACAGAATGCCGGGAAGGAGCTCCGGGTCAAGTGCGAATCTTGACATTCTTGTGGGGAGATTACTGAGGAACACCATAGGGCGCTAGAGGGGGGCAATACGGTAGCATTTCACGCGGTGCCAGGAAGAGAGATTACTTTTGTTCACGAGAAGGATCTTAGTCACAGCTCTAAACAGGAATCCGGAAGCAGGACTGTACCGGTTCTGGGCTGGCACACAAGGTAAAAGGGGTGGCACCGGTAAACTCCGCTACGCAGTGGTAGGTGGAGTTTTTGGGGAAACTCCGCCCTCCAAGCGGAGCGCGGAGTGAAAAAAACTCCGGGAACTCTGCCTGCGGAGCGGAGTTTACCGCCCACACTTAATGGCTCGTTTGCAGGCATCTGAAAGTACTTGGTCTACGTCTTCTCCCTGTTATTTTGAATATGGCTCAATATTATGAGCATCGAGATCAGGAGGAAAAGGATAAAACCTATAAAAAGCATAAGGATTTAAAGACGAAAGTGTTGTTGCAGCAGGCATTTCGTAGAAATAACAGGGGACGGGGAGGTCCTTCCCGACAATTCCCACGTACTAGGCAGCCTACAATGACACTTTTGGGACAAAATCAGTGTGCGTATTGTAAGGAGGAAGGACATTGGCATAGACAGTGCCCTGTGCTTTTACAGAAGGTTTCATCCCCTAGAGGACGTGGTTCTGGTGGTAGAGGCTGTGGGACCGACAGAAATCAGAGTGCTGTGGCTCCTGTGGGTCGCTCTGACAATATTATTTTGATGACCCCAGAGATGGACAGTATTATCATGATGATTATGACAGAGATGGTGTGACAGGTATGTCTTACAGCTAGAACAGCTGGGGACAGGGTGAGAGCCCAGTTCAAATACCTGTAGATCAGCGTGGTCCTTATGTCACAGCGGATTTGCAAGGCTCCACTAAGGAATTTCTGGTGGACATAGGTGCGACAAAAAGTTCTGTTTCTCGACATATGGTCCCTGGGGCGGCCCTGTCTGGCCAAAATTATGTTTCAGTAGGTTTCTCCGGTGTACCAGTTGTCAGCCCCATTTCACGCCCCCTTGCACTTACTGTTGGTCCTTTTACTGTGGAGTCTCCATTCTTGTTACCTTCTAATTGTGGGGAAAATTTGATGGGTTTGGACTTGTTGAAAAAGTTGCATGCTACTATTTATTGTTCTCCTGATGGTGTCTATATTACTATGGGTCCGGATGTGAGTACTAGACAGTGTTTGTCTCAGGATGCACCCCTTCCAGAAGAGTTTGCTCAGGTACCACCCACACTATGGGCCACAGGTGATACAGATGTGTGTCTGCTGCATATACCACCGGTTTCTATACAAGTTAAAGATAATGCTATTCTGCCCCGTATTCCTCAATATAAAAAACCGCAGGTAGGGGAACGGGCTCTTCTTCAGATTATTCAAGATTTGATATGAAAGGGAGTAGTTGAAGAAACATCTGCCAACATTTGCAATAGTCCTATTCTACCGGTCCTTAAAAGGACACGTCGGGTTCCTCTGATGTAATTGATGATGTCTATCGCTTTGTGATTGATCTGCAAAAGGTTAATAAAATTGTAGTTCTGCAATTTCTGGTGGTTCCTGACATCACTATGCTTTTAACGATGATCCCATCTACTGCTAAGTTCTTTTCTGTTATTGATTTGAAAAATGCATTTTTTAGTATTCCTAAACACCCGGTTAGTAGGTATTTGTTTGGATTTACACTGGTCGGCAGAAGCTTTAGATTCTGTTGTGCTCCTCAGGGGTATATGGAGAGTCCTAGTATTTATAGTCAAGCATTAAAAAGTCAGTTGGATTCACTCTCGTTTTCCCCAGGTAATGTATTGGTGCAGTATGTCGATGATCTGTTAATTGCTTCTGATACGGAACTAGGTTGCAAGGATAGTACAGTGATATTGTTGGATTTGGCACATCATGGACATAAGGTCTCTCTTTCGAAATTTCAATATTGTCGACAGGAGGTCACCTATTTAGGTCACCTACTGTCGAAGGAGGGTAGGAGTTTGACCCCTGAGCACATCAGTACAATTATTAGAAATGCCCATTCCACAAACTCAAAAAGATGTACGCCCTATTATATGTATTACCTACTACTGTCGCCAGTGGATCCCAAATTATTCTTTACTAATCAAACCTTTGCTTGCACTGACAACGAAAGCAGTACATGAACCTTTGCCTTGGATGCCAGAATGTCAGCAATCTTTTGAGCAATTAAAAACTGCGCTTTGCTCGGCTCCGGTGCTTGGCACACCTAACTATAGGAAACCGTTTGCGCTTTATGTTCATGAGATGGCTGGTTGCACACTTTCTATCTTAACACAGAAATTTGGGGATAAACAGAGGCCTTGTGCTTATTTTTCTGCTGTGCTTGACATTGTTGCTAGAGCCCTTCCGAGCTGTCTGAGAGCAGTCGCGGCTGTGGCCACCTCAATCAGGCAATCGGCTGGACTCGTACTTGATACAGACCTCACAGTTATGGTACCCCATGCTGTGGATACACTTTTGAATAAGACAAAGACACAGCACCTCACCAGTGCACGTCTTACCGGTTATGAATTGACATTGTTTGCTAAACATATTACGATCAAAAGATGTGCCACTCTGAATCCAGCCACATTACTACCCCTCCCTTCTGAGAATGATGCAGTTGAGAAACATGACTGCATTTTCTGGACGGAAGAAGAGACGAAAGGACGGGTAGACCTGACTGCTATTCCCTTATCTGACCCCCAAGGAGAACTATATGTCGATGGCTCCTGTTTTAAATTACCACTTGGCACTACCACTGCAGCTTATGCTATTACTACGTTGCGTACAGTGGTGGAGACATCACAGGTCCTCTATCAGTCGGATCAAGCCGCTGAGCTTGCTGCCCTTATCCGAGCTTGCAAATTGAGTGAAGGGCTGGTTGTCAATGTCTATACAGACTGTGGGCGGAGAGAGGATTCCTTACTTCTCATGGTACTAGGATACAGCATGGACACCTCATATTGCGATTGTTATCGGCATTCACGCTCCTTAAGAAATTGGCAATAATTAAGTGGGCATAGGAAGGTCACTGATGACGTGGGTAGAAGAAATGCATTTGCAAATCAGGTAGCCAAGGAGACAGCCCGAAGTAAAATGAAAAGAATGTTTGTTGCAGGTCCAGCTAGGTGGTTCCTGAGGTTGCTATGTTCTAAATACCGTTGAGAGTGTAAAGGAGATACAAAGCGAGGCCACGATGGAGGAATTAGCGAAATGGCAGGAGATGACAGCACAATTAAATGAGGAAGGATGTTTGATTGATAAATCTGGAGAACAGAAATGGATGTTGCCCGATGCATATGCACTTCCTGTGGTTACTATAGCCCATGGTCCAGCCCATATTAGTGCGAAAGGCATTTATAAATTGTTAGCCCCTGTTTGGCATAATGATACCATCTCTAAGACAGCTGCGCATTCGGTGAAACATTGAATGTTCTGTATGAAACATAATCCAGGGAAAGATACCCCTACCCCGCTTGGTAATTTCGCACCACCCACTTTCCCGTTTGAAGTCCTCCAAATGGATTTCATTGAATTAGAACGATGCAATAATCTTAGGTATGTTTTAGTGGTCATATGTGCATTCAGCAAATGGGTTGAGGCTTACCCCACTAAGGAAAATACGGCCATTACAACTGCGAAACTACTCCTTAAAGAATACTTTGCTAAATTTGGTTTGCCCTGAATTATCTGGAGTGACAACGGGTCTCAATTTAATGGAAAAGTGATTACATTGATTTGTGAAGGTTTACACATTAAACAGAAATTTCATGCTGCTAATCATTTACAGTCAGCGGGTTTGGTTGAGAAGTACAACGGTACTCTCGAATTGAAATTGGCAAAAATCCAAGAGACAACAGGGTTGAAATGGCCAGATGCTCTACCGTCAGCTCTTTTGTCAACAAGAACTACAGCCCATTCTAGAACAGCCCTGTCACCTTACGAGGTTGTGTTTGGAAACCCGGCAAATGTGTGGGGTGTCCCACGTCCTCGTAAAAATTCTGATATTGACTATCCTGTGTTGCTTGATTATCTTGGACAATTGAAAGAAAGTGTATGTTCTATTCACCAACAGGTACGGGAATCCCTACCTCCTATACCAGAGGGCCTCGGCAACAAAATTCAGCCTGGTGATTATCTCTTAGTCTGGAATTTTTCAGAGGAAGGAAAGTCTGGAGCCCCGCTGGAAAGGCCCTGAGCAAGTTCTGTTGGTGACACGGACGGCTGTAAAGGTTGCTGGTGGAAAGAACTGGGTGCATGCCACCCACTGCTGGAGGATTCCTTTACCGTCGCCATATGACCAGTGGGTCAAGGAGGGTATTGGCGACACTGAATGTGAGCAAGTGCCCAGGTTTGTCCCCTTAAGCGATGCTCAATTGACCTGGACACAAACAGACAAGGAGAATGACAATGTTTTGAATGAGGCTGTTCCACCAGAAATACGAGCTATCCAAGAGCCTTTGTTCATTGATCACACAGTGCCTGGGGCTGCCAGGTACAATTTGCATCCTCGGCTGAGGGCTACTGAGTCTGAGGAGAAAAAAGAATAGGGAGGGATTGCACAAGATAGGTAGAACAGAATAACAGTACCAACAAATAATTGAAATGAGTGAAAATTCTGTATTTGCTTTGCCTTTGTTGTTTGAACATTAGTCAAAAAGAAAAAAATATACTTTGAAAGTATACCACCTTTATCAACGTGGGAATAGATTAGGAGATGAGTTTAGGACAGAGCAAGCTCCACCGCCGGTGCTCAAGAGCGCCAACTTATTGATGAACAATAGGATCCTGTACCAGTGAGGCTCTAAAGGATCCTGGGAACTTTTATATTTTCTTGCATTTTTCTTCTTTTGAATTCACTATGCATCCTTTTGGCAGAAAGGCTACTGAGGAGGAGCAGCCAATTGTTACTACACAACGTAATATGATGTGGTCAAGGAAAAGTAAAATAACAAGCATTGTTATTTTGATTCTGGTGATAATAATACTGTGTGGGGTGTCATGGATTTTGGAAGATGCTCGAAGCGTGCCTCTACGCAGTAAGGGTAAGGTCATTTTCCCGAGACGAATTAAAAGAACGGTCCCAAGTAATGTATTCTTGGAAACACATAAGAGGTTCTTTGGCGAAGGGACCGCCTGTTACCCTACCCAATCTGTCACCAGTCTGTGACAGATTGGGTAGACCATTGTCAAATGGTAAATTATACATATACTCGACCACCTCAGTTTACAGAAGTAAAAGGAGTGTTTAGTTTTGGTTATCTGGGGCAATGTCTATACCATAGAAAGCCACTGGGAGTGGGTTATCCAGGTTGTGATAACAATACATATTGTGATAATTTTTATATGAAAGAACAGAACAAAACGTTAGTGGGTTGGCATTACAAGGAATTGACAGTCCCTCGAAAGGCCAGTTATTACCCTGCTTGTTGCCCCATTGTGAACAGTACGGATACTTCATTGTATATAAATTGTTCAGGAATAGTGTTGTACAAACACACAGTCCCCTTAGTGAATAAAGAGGATCCGAGTACCTTTGGATTGAATTCCAGGTTCGCTGCAGTGGATTATGAGGGGCCGATATATGCACACCCGGGGTTTTTCTTCTTGTCTAATGGGACTTATTCTAATGTCTATAATGGTACAGACGATGTAGCCCTTGGAATGGTATTGCCTTTGGGTGTGCCCTGTAAATATGCCAAGCCTAAAATAAGATGGGTTAAAAGGACACTAACAAAAGAATTCTGTGAGGGAGTGACCGATATAGAGGTCAATAATTACAGTATTTGGATACATCCTTTCTTCTATTTTTACATTGGGTGGTACTTCTATGGCCAGCGGTGAAAAGGCTAGAGAATACTTTGGATGCAAGCTGCAAATTCTATCTAATATTACAGTGGCAGCTTTGCGCGACATCACCACTCAGTTGGAGAGCATGCGGATATATTTGGAACAAACTAGATATGCAGTGGGTTTTATCCTAGCCAAGAGTGGTGGTGTATGTGCAGTAGTTGGCGATCAGTGTGTGGTCAGGATCAAGAATATGGAAAAGAATATTACCAAACACATTTTAGATATTCTTGAAAATGTCAAGGGAATGGAAAGTGGGAATTGGAGTTGGTCTTTTTTCGGCAGCTGGGGCTGGATTCTTGAGAAGGTGATTTATCCTATTGTGGTATTGATGCTCTGCTGTGTCCTTGTTCAGTGTCTCCCCTTTTGTTGTTTCTATTGTACCACTGTTTTCACACCCACAAAGAAACCACAACACCAATGCTGCTATAATGCTTCAGAGAGATGTTGATGATTTGATGAATACTGATGAAGTAATATTTCAGAATTCATCCCTCTTTGCTTTTTTGCATTCTGATGTTGATGGTATGGAGTGTCCATAACTGCACCCTAATTTGATACTCTATTATCGCTTGCAATTTTGTTCTTCCTTGCTGTGAGAAGTTGGCCTGGTATATGCTGTCCACTAATTAAAGTGGACACCTTGCACCAGTCCAAACGACCCTTATGATGTATGAGGTCAAAGATAACCTTTAGAAAGCTATCCTAGTGGTAGCTGTGGAGAGCAGCCTTCAGGCTTAATCTTGAAGGAATGTAAAGCAGCTTGTTTTTACCAGAATATCACCTCCTGAATGACTAAATGAAGGGGAACCACACAGTAGTTATATAAAAATATGTATTTATTAAAATAACACTCTCTACTATCCTCTACACGAGGATAGAACACAAAGCACACAATACAAGATCAATAGAACAGTTGTAAGTAGCACAATACACAGTGGGCTCCAGGGGGAGACCAAACCATATACTAAAACAGTGGTATAACAGTCACGAATGAGATCAAGACAAGGTCTGGAGCACGTAGAATCGATGGGACCCCAAGGAACCACCCAAGGTGAGTAGACAGGGACCCCACGGAGGCAGGGTGCAGTGTGGGAACACGACCGCGGGCTCCGTACAAATCTATGGGGAAGTCGCAGTTACACTTTTAAAGTTTAAGGACCCTTCTAGGAGGACTTCGAGCGAACCCGTTGGAACTTAAGAGTTTGAAGAGCCACCCCACCCGTGGATACCGAAGTACCCGAGTTACCTATCCCAGAGGAGCCGGGCATAGGTCTGAAGTGGCGTCGGAAACTGCCGTTGTTCTCAATGGAGAGCTGCAAAGAAGTACTGCTGCCGTGAAGGTAAAAAGGATCCGGTGGAATCCAAGCCTGGATTCGGGAAAAAAGGAACCTGAAAGCAGAGGGGACAGAGTCTGGGTCACTTCAGAGTGACCTGGGCCTCAGTAGACGAATGCCCACCGATGTCGGTTACTTCAGGTGCGAAGAAGGGATGCTTGACTCTGCAGCCACGAGGACCAGGAGACGTCGAGGATGACCAGGAGCCGGAGGTGAGCTGTCCCACAAAGGATGTTGAGTGCTGAGGGGTTGTCTTGTGGCTCATGGCCTCCTGGCAGGTCTGGCTACGTTACCACGCCTGGCTGCCATGATGACTCTTGCGCACGTTACTATTGGATGTTGTTCTGTCGCCCTCTGTTATTGCCAAGTAATTATACAACAGTTTGTATATTCTGTTATTCACCTTTTCTCCTGTTCCCTTTTGGGCTCAGTCTGAACAACAGTTACAAGGTCGAATAACAACTCCCTGGTTTCTACTGATTTGGCCCGTCCCTCACACCTAGACATAACACTTGTACAGCTGCCATTGAGAAATTAGTGGGCGTTTTATAATAATGCGCTCGCTTGCTCTACGAGAGCACTTGGAGACGACCTTTCCAGTGAGAAGAGCTGTGATTGTTTGCTGATGTAGTTTTGCATCAAGAGACTGAGGTATGGGGGTTCGCTAGTCAAAGCCCAAAGGTCTTCTATTATTATATTAAACTGGCTTCCAGCACGGGGAGGGTGGTAATGTTAGTTAGACATATATCCACTGCTTTATGAGATGCTTTCCCGTTCGTATTTTATGGAGTAGTAACTATGCTGATTATATTGTTCTTATGTATTATGCTACTAGTACTGACACGTGTACTGTACCTTAGAGCACGTAAGTTGAAATAAACATTTTAACCTATACAGTGTCTCTTCATACGCATGTTGTGGACAGGTACGAATGTGACGAAAGAGTGTTCTTGCCTCTGCGAGTCCTGAGAGAGAGATACCGTGTTCTGGGTTGTCTAAGCATTGGTACATTGGTGCTAATGGGACGCTAAGGCTAGTTGGGTTGGGGTTTTGGGTGCTAAGGTTTATGGTTGGCTCACCACTATATTCCGAGGTCCTATTATCCTGTGCATAGCTCAATGTGCAGAAACCTTATGACATGGCGCAACCAACAAGTGGGGCAGCTTACTTGCGAGACGCTTGAGTAGTACTTGTGCTTGTCCACACAACCCTCACGTACGCTTCCGAAAGCGTGTGTGATGGTGATACCTCCTATATTACAATTATTGTAGGTTTTTTCAAGCTTGAAGTGATTAGAAAAGGTTTTTCTTGATTAACACCCTACTTGTGCTGCCTCCTGTTAGTTTGTCGAAGTATTTTAGCCGTAAATGGCTGTTCAAATTGCGGCGCATAGCCGCGGAGCACTCCGGACACACTTACGGGTGTATGGAGTGCCAGATGCTGGAGTCGAACTGATCTTTGTGGTACAAGCTGATCCGGCTTACCACTTTGAGGTGTTCTACTCATGGGTAACTTTTCCTGCAGTGGATGGGACAGACGATTTGTTCCATGAATATACAGCCACCGCAGTTCCTAATAACTATATACCTTATTCATGTATTGAGGTACCGCTCACGGCTTGGCAACACCGTGTTTGGTTTAATGGCGCCCTCCCACAACCGACTACCACGGTTCGTTTAGGCCCCTTATCTATTGATGGGGCCACTTGGCCTGTTTTGGCCGGGTACACCCCACATCCGCGATATATGACGATACCAGTCGCGGAATTGCGCAACATGTATTCGGCTTTAGTACGAGTGCATCGAGCCTTAGTGCAATATGTTACAGGCAACATCCAGGGAGCCCCTCCTGGGGTTGCAGGCCATCCAGCTGGTGCAGCCGGAGTTGCCATAAGTCCTGTAATGGTGAACTCAGTGATGGGCAAACGTCCACAACATAAGGACGACTTTCCTTATTGGCTTGCAGAAAAATTTGATCAGTTGGAGGCAGTTTTTCCACATACAACTCCAGTGGATAAACATCGTATTTTGACGATTAGTTTGCCAAAAGACTTAGGGCCATATGTATCAAGCCCATTTCCCGTTCGCAAACGGGCCGATTCTCAGAATCGGCCCGTTTGCGAACGGGAACAAGCCTTTTGGGATGTATCATCCCAAAAGGCATTCGCAAAATAGAGAATCGCAAAATTGCGATTCTCTATTTTGCAAATGCATTTAAGGAATCGCAAACTGCGATTCCTTAAATGAAATGTATGAAGCACCTAAGTTGTGCGATTATGGCTTAAGGAATCGCAAATTACCACCAACTACAGGTTGGTGGTAACTTGCATTTCTTTGAGAAATGCATTTTTGCATTTTTCAAAGTGGCATGTGGCGCACATACATGCCCTTAGGGCATGTATGTGCGCCACATGTGCACCCATGCTCATTTCAGGGGTGCAACAGGGTGTCCTTTGGACACCCTTGCAACCTTGAAATTGCATTCTCAATTTGCGATTCTCTAATTGCTAATCGCAAATTGAGAATGTCCTCCCATTCATTCCTATGGGCCTCTAGGCCCATAGGAATGAATGGGGAGGGTTTCCTTAACTGCGATTCGCAATTTGCGAATCGCAATTAAGGAATATGTAGGATTCGCAAATTTTCTTGCGAATCCTACATACATCTCGTTTGCGATTCTCAAATAGCGATTCTCAAAAATTCGCTATTTGAGAATCGCAAACACAAACTTTGATACATATGGCCCTTAATTCCCGAGTTGACAGCATGTGACAACTGGGGTAGAGTATTCGCAGCAGTATATTCTAAATGTTTTGGTACGCCTTCCATGACAGTTCTCCCCTCTGTAATTAAAAAAGTACAGGATGAACACGGCCCTGAAGCGGCAGTGGAATTAGGGATGAGACTAGTGGGAGTGTTTGAAGTAGTAGCTGAACTGATCCTTGCGAATGTCAAGGGCGATGCAGTGAACTTTCAAGTAGCGAACGCTTTGGCTTTGGTCCCAGAATTGGACAAGCCTCGCGAATTACCGAAAATTATTACCCAGGCTTACAAAACTATTGGTAGAAACAGCCTGGGTAACAAGCCTTTGCTAAACTGCAAACACAATCGCAACCACAACAGCAACAAACCAAAGCTCAATCTGAGAAGGATGAGAAACCAGTCTTCACTAAAAAGAGCTGGAGGCTGAAGAAACAGGGTAAGCAACAGACAAAGCAGGGATCGCGAGGCGCATCCCCGGTTTCAGTTTCTTCTGAACGTACTTATGATTTACGCGATAGAGCGAGAATTAAGTCACCGGATAGGTTTCAGATCCCTGATACGCGTTCTCCTCGTTCTTTACAGGCACAGACTTCGTCACAAGCAGGTGGAGGAGACCGCCAGGATAGAGGAAGGGCCCGTGAGGCCCCACAGGGACGAGACCAGCCTCGACAACAAGTCAGAGGAAAAGAAGAAGACGTTCAACGTTTTCGACCACAATTTCAGAAGAAAAAAGTTGCCGCTGTAACAGCGAAATATGCCACAGACGGTGAGAACGAGACTCCTGAATTGGACGTGGGCAGTAACCCTCCTAGACAGCGCCGCGGAAGTAACCATAGTGCGGGAGGCGCTACGTCCTCATATGGAGGCAACAGCAACTGAAACATTCATTACTGTTGAAACAGCAGACACCAGAGTGGCACCCCCTGATAGACTATTTAATATAGTCCTCCAAATTGAAGGTGATATACAGCGAGTAATTAAAGGTATTTTTGGGAAAATCTGACCTCTTCATATGATATTTTATTAGCAGAGGCGGATTGGCCACCCCCATTCGTAATTACTGCGCATAAAGGGGAGGAGGTAATCCTTCCGAGCTTTTCTCGACATGTCCCAAAAGACAAAGCAGAGGCTCTTGCAGCAGAGTGGGCTGTGTCCCTGGCACCAGCGTTATTCCGCAATCACGTGGGTTGGGACGAAGAATCTCCCCCCCATGAAATACCTTTACGATCGTTGCCGCAGCCACAACCCCAATATCCCATAAAACGTGAAGCCAAAGGCCCCGTTTCCGAAATTTTGACACAGTTGGAATACCAGGGAGTGATTGAACCCTGTATATCACCTATGAACAATCCCCTTTTCGCGGTTTCTAAACCCGATGGATTGTACCGTTTAATATTGGATTACCGGCATTTGAACTCTCATTGTCGGACCTTTGCGGTGCAAAATACCCATAGTTCTGCGCTTGTAGACAGTCTTGTTCGTAAAAAATACAAAACGACCCTTGACCTTTCAAATGGATTCTACACGCACAACTTAGCCCCGGAGAGTGGCCAATGGTGTGCCTTTACTTCCGGTGGTAAAATGTTCAAATTCAGGCGTCTTCCTATGGGGTACAAAAATAGTCCAGGAGTGTTTGCCGCTCGTGTTGTCTCTTTATTAGACGGCATAGATCCAGACGCCTGTTCGTATGTGGATGACATTTATCTGACAGACGATGAATTGTTTCCGCATCTGACGCGAGTGGACCGCATTATTCTTGAATTTGCGGTTCAGGGATACAAAATTAACTTTGCAAAATCCCATATTGCTGAATTTACCGTTTTGTTCTTGGGCTATGAGCTCAACAATGAAGGTAAGGGTTTAGCCCCCATTTTCTGGAGAAATGTGCACTTTTGTGCCCTCCTACAAATCTGAAGAAGCTTCAGTCTTTGCTGGGTTTTCTGAATTTCGGACGTACATACATTCCCGAATATGCCCAGCGTATCAAGCCACTGTATGCCTTGATACAGCCTACTTTTTCGAAGTCTTGCTGGCTTCCGGAGCATACCTCCATTCTGCAATCACTGCAGACAGACCTTCTTGAGTCTAAATATCTTTTGACGCGTGATAACCACACAAACTTGGTGATTAGAATCATTCCAGGGGCAGTGGGTTTCACGTATTTAACCTTTAATGAAGGAGACACAGTACCTATCGCATACAAGTCACATCTATACACCTCTGCAGAAATGCGGTTCTCATCTGTGGAGAAAGTGCTAACAGCAGTGCAAATGGCGATCCTGAAGGAGCGCGCACTGGCACAGGGAAAACGCATTCTGGTGGTGACACCCTATCCTGCCCTAGAGGCAGTGACTAAAGCAAGTGTTCCGAACTCTAAAGCTTTGCACCCCCGTTGGATTCAATGGGCAACATCGTTGACATCTCCGGATGTCACTTTCATTTTCGACTCTTCTCTCCAGACTCAGGAGTTTTTACAGTATGAATTCGTTCATCCTCCTCCTTTGTCCTTATTGCCGCTTGAGGATTACGACTGTGTGATCTACACCGATGGTTCGGCACAACCGGCCACGGGTTCCAAGCATGCTTATTCAGCCGCATGTGCTATTGTTGCAGGTACGTTCGTGAACGGAAAGTTCAAATCCACTGTGGTGCATACACAGGCACTCGGGGACAGTACCGCACAACTGGCCGAGTTGCGTGCCTTGGTGCTTGCGCTTGAGTTCGTAAATCCTGATGTGACCACTTTAATCGTGTGCGATTCTTATTACTGTGTTCAATCATACACTGACAATCTGTTCTTTTGGTCGCAAAACGACTATAGAGACGCTAAAGGCAACACAATCAAGCATAAAATGCTTTGGGTTAGGGTGGCAGTTTACAAAGACGTCTGCCACTCACACAGGTGGTTCACACCCTAGGCCATCAGCGAGTGGGCGCACACGCTGTTGGTAACAGTCTGGCAGATGAAGCTGCCAGATCAGCAGTACTCACGTGTTCAGTAGCAGCAGTTACTAGATCCATGTCTAAAATAGACACTGATATCTTGGCAGCTATTGCTGCAACAAATGAAGGAATTAATTACCCTAGAGGTTTCCCTTCTAAATATTCTTACCAGATAGGTCCCGATCAGGCTCCTTATGTAACAATACCTAACGTTGGGGTTCGGCTGATCCCCAACGCGGACCGCAGACTTTCCTTGATGGCAGCGGCACACGAAGGCATGGCTTCGGCGCATGCTGGTGTGTCTGCGACAATTTCCATTTTGCAGCAGCGTTACTGGTGGCGTGGTTTATACAAAGATACACGTACTTATGTGCTTTCCTGTGACGTTTGTCAACAGATCAAGCCTTCAACAGTCACAAGACCACCGCAGACCTCGCTTGCGATTTCGAACAGACCCTTTGGGTGTGTTTACTTGGATCACTGCGGTCCATTTTCTTCAGACACTGCCTATAAATATATCTTAGTGGCAGTGGACTCGTGCACACGGTTCATCTGGGTCTGGCCACAACGGAGTGCTGACGCACGAAATGTCATTAGGGATTTGCGAGTCTTTGTGGGAATTTTTGCATGCGGCACCTTCCATTCTGACCAAGGTCCAGCGTTTGCCTCTAAGGCTTACAAGGACGCAATGGGCTCCTTAGGGGTGCGGGTGAAATTTTCGTCTCCGTATAGGCCTGAGGGCAACTCTATCGTTGAACGAATGAACCGTGACTTAAAGCAATCCTTGACAGCTAGAGTTATAGGTACTGGCAGGAACTGGCTGGCCCACTTGTATACTGTTCAACGTGCACTTAATAATCTCCCTAGAAGGCCTCTGGGTGGGCGGACCCCTTACGAAATGCTCTTTGGCATACGAATGTTTGTGCCTGACCTTGATGGTCTAGACATGGCGGCGCAATCCGCCAAGTTTGATGTAGATAATCATCATTCTACTATGTTACAGGACTTACAAGAAGCCCGAGACAAACTAGCAATTGCACATTTGCCTTCAGCCACAGACCCTGCTTTGCAGATTCCGGTTGCCGGCTGGCTTCCGAAGTTTGGCGACCTGGTACGAGAGAAGGTGGAGAATAAAAAAGAATTCGGCCCCTCTTTTCGTGCACCGGTTCCAGTGCTGGGCTTGAAGGGAACACGTACAGTCATCTTACCACCGCTTCCCGGTCGCAAGGAAAACAGATACATCTCAGTGGAAAATGTCAAGCTACAACATCTGGCCGATCTTAAATAGTGTCACACCAGCGGTCTCTTGTCCTGCCATTTATCGGACAAACGTTCGAGGTACGCCTGCACGAACAGTCAATCAATCAATCACGGCATTTATAGAGCGCGCTACTCACCCGGGAGGGTCTCAAGGTGCTGGGGGAGGGGGTAAGTTACTGCTCGAACAGCCAGGTCTTGAGCTGCTTCCTGAAGGAGAGATGGTCCTGGGTTCGCCGAAGGTGAGTGGGGAGGGAGTTCCAGGTCTTGGCTGCCAGGTAGGAGAAGGATCTTCCTCCGGCGGTGGTTCTGCGGATGCGTGGTACGGTGGCGAGGGCGTGGCTGGTTGATCGTAGCTGGCGTGTGGGCGTGTAGAAGGTCATGCGGTCGTTGAGGTACTTTGGGCCCAGGTCGTGGAGGGCCTTGTGTGCGTGGGTGAGGAGTCTGAACGTTATTCTCTTGCTGACGGGGAGCCAGTGCAGGTCTTTCAGGTGTCCGGTGATGTGGCTGTGTCGGGGGATGTCCAGGATGAGTCGTGCGGAGGCGTTCTTGATGCGCTGGAGTCTTTTTTGAAGTTTGGCTGTGGTTCCGGCGTAGAGGGTGTTCCCATAGTCCAGCCGGCTGGTGACGAGTGCCTGGGTGACGGTCTTCCTGGTTTCAGTGGGGATCCATCTGAAGATCTTGCGGAGCATGCGCAGGGTGTTGAAGCATGAAGATGAGACGGCGTTGACTTGTCTGGTCATCGACAGGGAGGAGTCCAGGATGAAGCCCAGGTTGCGTGCGTGGTCCGTTGGCTTGGGCGCGGTGCCCAGGGCCGGGGGCCACCAGGAGTCGTCCCAGGCGGAGGGTGATGAGCCCAGGATGAGGACTTCCGTCTTGTCTGAGTTCAGTTTAAGGCGGCTGTTCCTCATCCAGTCGGCGACGTCTCTCATCCCGTCGTGTAGGTTGGCTCTGGCGGTGGTGGGGTCGTTGGTGAGGGAGAGGATCAGCTGGGTGTCGTCGGCGTAGGAGATGATGTTGAGGTTGTGTCGGCGTGCGATGGCTGCGAGGGGCTCATGTAGACGTTGAAGAGGGTTGGGCTGAGTGAGGATCCCTGTGGAACGCCGCAGATGACTTCGGTGGCTTCGGATCTGAACGGGGGAGGCGGACTCTCTGGGTTCTTCCGGCGAGGAACGAGATGATCCATTCCAGTGCTTTCTCTCGGATTCCGATGTTGCTGAGGCGCTTCACTAGGGTGCGGTGGCAGACGGTGTCGAACGCCGCGGAGAGGTCCAAGAGGATGAGGGCAGCTGTTTCCCCGTTGTCGGTTAGGGTTCTGATGTCGTCGGTGGCTGCGATAAGGGCGGTCTCGGTGCTGTGGTTGGCCCGAAACCCGGACTGCGAGGGGTCGAGGGATCCATTCGTCTCGAGGAAGGCGGCAAGCTGTCTGTTGACGGTCTTCTCGATGACTTTGGCTGGAAACGGAAGGAGCGAGATGGGACGGTAGTTCTTAAGGTCGGTGGGGTCCGCCGTTGGTTTCTTCAGGAGGGCGGTAAGCTCGGCGTGCTTCCAGCTCTCCGGGAAGGTGGCGGTGTGGAAGGAGGAGTTGATGATGTCCCGGAGATGGGGTGCGATGGTGGCGTCGGCTTTGTTGAAGACGTGGTGTGGGCAGGGGTCGGTTGGTGATCCGGAGTGGATGGAGTTCATCGTGCGGGTGGTGTCTTCGGTGCTGATCGGGGTCCAGTTGCAGAGGGTGGTGGTGGCGGGCGTTGGTTCGGCGGTAGGGTGCGTTGTTTGTGCGTCGAAGCTGTTATGTATGTCGGTGATCTTGCGGTGGAAGAACGCGGAGAGTGAGTTGCAGAGGTCTTGCGAGGGGGTGATGTCGTTGTTTCCGGCGCTGGGGTTGGAGAACTCTTTGACGATGCTGAAAAGTTCCTTGCTGTCATGGGCGTTGTTGTCCAGTCGTTCTTTGAGTGCCGACTTCTTGGTGGCACGGATCAGCTGGTGGTGTTTGCGGGTGGCGTGCTTGAGGGCGGTCCTGTTGTCTGTGGTCTGGTCGAGTCGCCAGGTTTTCTCGAGAGTGCGGCAGTTCTTCTTGGATTCCTTGAGTTCGTTGGTGAACCAAGGGGTTTTCTTGCTTCCGGGTCTGCTGGGAGGGTTTTTAGTGGTGCGAGGTCGTCGGCGCAGGCGGTCAGCCACTTGGCGAGGTTGCTGGCTGCTTCGTTTGGGTCCGTTGTGTTGGTGGGTGTGTTCTGGCTGAGGGAGGCGGTGAGCTGCTCGGCGGTGATCTTGCTCCAGCTCCGGCGGGGAGCCTGTTGCGGGTGGTGGTGGGTCGTAGTCTTTCTGAAGCTGAAGTGGACGCAGCTGTGGTCGGTCCAGTGGAGTCCGGTGGCGTGGCTGAAGGAGATGTGCTTGCTGGACGAGAAGACGGGGTCAAGCGTGTGGCCGGCGTAGTGGGTGGGCGTGTTCACCAGTTGCTTGAGTCCGAGGTTGGCGAGGTTGTCCAGCAGGGCGGTGGTGTTTCTGTCGTTGTTGTTCTCCAGGTGGAAGTTGAGGTCCCCTAGGAGGATGTAGTCGGCGGAGGGCATGGCGTGCGGGCTGATGAAGTCTGCGATGTCTTCGCTGAATAGTGTGCGTGGTCCCGGGGGTCTGTAGATGAGGGTGCCTCGGAGGGTGGTCTTGGGGTCAGTGTGTATCTGGAAGTGTAGGTGTTCGGCGGCGGTGAAGGTCTCGTCGGAGTTAGTCGAGATGCGGATGGTGTTCTTGTGTACGATGGCGATGCCTCCTCCCGTCTGGTTGACGCGGTCCTTCCGGGTGATCTTGTATCCGTCCGGGATGGCTATGGCGATGTCGGGCGCTGAGGAGGCGTTCATCCAGGTTTCGGTGAGGAAGGCGATGTCCGGTGCTGTTGCGTCGAGCAGGTCCCAGAGTTCCACGGCGTGCCTGTGGACGGAGCGGGTGTTCAGCAGGATGCATTTCAGGTGGTTGCTGCTGGTGCTCGACTTGGCGGAGGTGGTGCACGTCCGGGGGCAGGTGAATCGGCAGGTTTGGCAGGTGAAGGGTCCGTGGGTGCGTCTCGGTGAGGCTCGGTAGCAGGCAGGGTTCCGGCCGGCATTGAGTGCGGTGAGTGTGGCGGCGTCGTAGGTCCGTCGAGTGGTGATGCATCGGTGGGATCCAGGGGTTCTGGCGCTGGGCGCGGTCCAGTCGCGGACGGGCGCAGACGGGCTTGCCTTAGGCGCGCCTTCGGCGCGCCAGCGGCGCGGCCGCGCCGCGGCCGCCATTTATGGGGGGGGGGGGGGGAGGGGCAGCGGGGAGGCGGGGGGCAGGGGGCGCGAAAGGGCGGGCAGGGGGCGGGGCCGCAGGGGACGCAGCGGCGGGAATGGCGAGAGGCAGCGGGGGCACTGAAAGGAAAACAGGGGAGAAAGCAGATAAAATCACGGGCACAGCGACAATGGGGCAGCGAGGGGCACAAAAAGGAAAACAGGGGAGAAAGCAGATAAAATCACGGGCACAGCGACAATGGGGCAGCGAGGGGCACAAAAAGGAAAACAGGGGAGAAAGCAGATAAAATCACGGGCACAGCGACAATGGGGCAGCGAGGGGCACAAAAAGGAAAAGGGGAGAGAGCAGACAAAATCACGGGCACAGCGACAATGGGGCAGCGAGGGGCACAAAAAGGAAAACAGGGGAGAAAGCAGATAAAATCACGGGCACAGCGACAATGGGGCAGCGAGGGGCACAAAAGGAAAACAGGGGAGAAAGCAGATAAAATCACGGGCACAGCGACAATGGGGCAGCGAGGGGCACAGAAAGGAAAAGGGGAGAGAGCAGACAAAATCACGGGCACAGCGACAATGGGGCAGCGAGGGGCACAAAAAGGAAAACAGGGGAGAAAGCAGACAGAATCACGGGCACAACGACAATGGGGCAGCAAGGGGCACAGAAAGGAAAAGGGGAGACAGGCAGAAAAAAACGGGCACCGGGGCCACAAGCGGAGGGCGATCTTACCTGCAGAAGCAGCGGGCAGACAACACAGGCGGAGCTGTGTGGTGGGGGAGCGACCTACCTGGCAAGTAACTGATGTTACCATGGAGATGGTTGATTTGCCTGAAAATATATTTGAACCCCCTGCATCACCCTGCATAGACGAGGACGAATATACTTATCCCGCCACAGAGTCGGTGGCACACCAACCAACAACGCCACTGAGCCAGACACGTTATTCTTTTGATTCAGATTCCAACTCATCACAAGTCCCGTCCAAGTTTAGTCTTTATGTATCTTGGTTTAGAGACAATTTTTTGATTCCACCTTGGACATATATTTGGATGGTACTTTTCTTGTTTTTTTGTTCATGTCCATTGGCTTTGTCACAGTGTTTTTTCTACTCATCAATGGTCACTATTTACCTGAACGCTCTGCTGTGAACAGTGTTGCTGGAACTTTGGCTCCACATTCCTCTTCACACATCATGAAGCGTGACCACACATTTGTGAACATTTCAGCGTATCCAGTTGCTGATGGCATCGTATGGGATGCGGTAAACTTTCAAATACATGGCCCGACAGAAATTATTAATGTACCAAATGTCCTTCGAGTCTCGATGGGTGATGTAGTAAAAGTAATATTCATTCTGATGATTGGGATGAGCATGCAGTTGAAGCATTGTTTGCTGATTTAAAATATTATGCCTCTTTTAATGCTGAAGACTTGTATATGAATTCTGCGAATTATGCCGATTTGTATTGCTACCAGCATTGGGGCAATCATTTTCTCCACAAACCAAGTGCACTACGCAGCCCTGTTACTTACACCCAATGGGAACACTGTCCAAACCCCATACCAGGTAGTTCCCAGACTCTTCGAAATAAATTCACCTATTTTACTGATTTTAATCGATCGAACCCTGGGTCATATTATTTTAAATTAAAAACTCCATTGACTCCGAAAATAATGTTGACCCATACTAAATTATTATATTCGGGTTCCTTTTTGAGCGCCTTGGCGGTGGGTGGTTATGAATATTGGAAAGACACAGTGGATTTAAAATCAATTTGGGGTTCGAAGCCATGGCAGGTGCAAGGCACTGAGGCCCTGCACCGTGCTTGCCTTATTCCAGCCCAAATTCTATTTTTAAATGCTTCCATTTATCAGACCACGTGTTGGGGGTTGGCTACCGTTAAACAACTAAATGCGCCAAACATCCCATCCTTGTCGAGTCTTCCAAATGATAGTTTGCGTTTTAATATGTCCCTTATGGCGTTACAGGCTCAGTTTCAGAACAATTCCTTTAACGTTTCTGCACTAATACAGTCACCCTGGTTGGCATGGCCCATATCATCTAATGCATGCCAACTTCGTTTTCATGGCACAGTTCCTGGTTACATACAGGACAAGCCTGATCCAAGATTTACTGAAACCCGTACTGTGACCACGTATTCAGTTGGTAAATTATGTAAACAATGGTTACAACATTCGTCCTTAGACTCTGTTAAGAACCATTTATCCCTCCTATCAGGCACTATTGACCTATCTGACTTTATCTTGGGACCTCGTGGTCCCCGACCGAAGAGATTCATTTATGAAGCGTATAATGAACTCTGGAAGCTGTCACAAATGGAAGCTGCTTCCCGTCTTAGAGAAATAGACCAAGCAAATTTGGAAAAGGTGCTTGCTGTTGTTGACAATAGTATAAATACCCTGTCTTCCCGCATTTACACATTAGACAATATTGTATCCTCTGTTGTTGATATTGTACAAGATGATGTCTCTATGTTGTATCATGGTCAGAATCAGTTGCGCTCAGTGATGCAGTTTGCATGGACTTTGCAAACTCTTAAGTTGGGTAAAGTTCCTTGGAATTTGTTAAACACCACTGCCCTCTTTTTGCCTTTTAATTTGACTGACAAACAGCAGTTCATGTCCATGAAAGATGCATCCTACACTTTGTTACATATTGAAAAAGTGGATCCTTTACCGTTCTCTGTAGCAGAACTAGATTCTGCGGTGTGGCTAGTTCATGGGGTTATAGCTTTACCTTTTTCCCTATTTGAGTTCAGTTCGTGCATGAAGCATTATACTGTGGGCCGTTTCCAGCCTTTGGGTGGTGCTTTCCTGCATGAACTTTGGTCCTTGCCTTTCATGTATAAATGCCTTAGAGATGGCAAGGAAGTATTTCTCACGGGGAGTCTTGTGATTCAACTGTGGGTCATTCGCTTATTTGTAAACATATTAAATTGCACGGGGCTTGTAGCGTTTCAGTTCCAAATCTTGCATGTGTCCTGAAGGGTATTCCTGCTCCTGCTATTTCTCCTACTTTTACTTTGCTTACCAACGGTAGCTATTTGCTTTTAAATAACGAAAATTGTTGTGGCCTGCAGGCCGGCATTCCGTATATTGTTACAGTCTCGCACAGAGTTGTCTGCTGCAAGAATGTGCTTTTTCCTCCCCCTCACGACATCGTTGATAGCTCTATTTGGCCTTCCATTCCTACCATGGAGGCAGATTTCAATAAGTTGAGCAGAATAAAGGCCCTATTATTGAACGAGGAGGTTATGCTCACATCCGCCCGGGAGACATTTATTCTCCAGGTGGCGAGCACCCACAGTGAAATACAGGCCCTTTTGAACACTGACCTCCCCCAGCATTTTGGGGAGTTAATTCATCGTATTTTTAACGCATCAAACACTGAGGGTCTGGTGCGCTTTTTAAGGTTGTGGGGTCTGGCCTTGTGTCCACCTTTCAAACTATTTTCGGTGTGATACCGGCATTCATTCATTCTATTTTTTCTAGCGTCTTTGGTGGATTCCCATTAATCCTCGCTTTGGCGGCCGGTGTCTTACTGTTGGTCTGTTTTCTGCGCAATGGCTGCACTCCAATGAGCCCTTCTCGATCCCGAACGCCTCCAGCTGCTCCGTGAGCGACTCCTGGTTGGCTTCGATGTTCTGCCCTTGGCAACTATCAGTGTGTCCTACACCCTTTCCTTTCGCTTTGCGTATTTCACTTGCGTGCAACCTGTGATGTCTTGCATCCGCTGTCCGTTTACATGGACCATGGATTATTGCCTCTCCAATTCGTCATTGTCGGTCCCGGATTTTGTTCGGTTGGTGGGTCCCTTAGAGGCCCATGAACGGGACTGTTCCGCTGCTGGCTTTATGATGCGTGCGGCTGCATTGGGGATTTTGGCACAATGGGATATCTGGGCGGCTGCTCAGAATCTCCTACAACAAAGTTATATTGAATATCACGCAAGCTGTCCCGCATTGCTTTTGGATACTCCATACTCTGAAGATCATTCCTGCAGCTTTGACCTATTGGACTGGATGGCGTCTACGTTTTTTGACGATTCCAATGATGTCCTTCTGGACGGTATAGCATTTTTCTGCTCTTTCACGTTTTTAGATTGATTGACTTGCCGTTAGTTGTTAGTAGACCGCCTCTATTCTGCTCAGGTATTTGGAACTCTGTCTTCGTTTTCGCCGTGGCCGCTGGACTGACCAGGGGAGGGTGTCTTGTGGCTCATGGCCTCCTGGCAGGTCTGGCTACGTTACCACGCCTGGCTGCCATGATGACTCTTGCGCACGTTACTATTGGATGTTGTTCTGTCGCCCTCTGTTATTGCCAAGTAATTATACAACAGTTTGTATATTCTGTTATTCACCTTTTCTCCTGTTCCCTTTTGGGCTCAGTCTGAACAACAGTTACAAGGTCGAATAACAACTCCCTGGTTTCTACTGATTTGGCCCGTCCCTCACACCTAGACATAACACTTGTACAGCTGCCATTGAGAAATTAGTGGGCGTTTTATAATAATGCGCTCGCTTGCTCTACGAGAGCACTTGGAGACGACCTTTCCAGTGAGAAGAGCTGTGATTGTTTGCTGATGTAGTTTTGCATCAAGAGACTGAGGTATGGGGGTTCGCTAGTCAAAGCCCAAAGGTCTTCTATTATTATATTAAACTGGCTTCCAGCACGGGGAGGGTGGTAATGTTAGTTAGACATATATCCACTGCTTTATGAGATGCTTTCCCCGTTCGTATTTTATGGAGTAGTAACTATGCTGATTATATTGTTCTTATGTATTATGCTACTAGTACTGACACGTGTACTGTACCTTAGAGCACGTAAGTTGAAATAAACATTTTAACCTATACAGTGTCTCTTCATACGCATGTTGTGGACAGGTACGAATGTGACGAAAGAGTGTTCTTGCCTCTGCGAGTCCTGAGAGAGAGATACCGTGTTCTGGGTTGTCTAAGCATTGGTACATTGGTGCTAATGGGACGCTAAGGCTAGTTGGGTTGGGGTTTTGGGTGCTAAGGTTTATGGTTGGCTCACCACTATATTCCGAGGTCCTATTATCCTGTGCAAAGCTCTGTATGTGCAGAAACCTTATGACAGGGTCGGTGTCTGGCTGGAGCACCAACAAGCCTTGGCAAAAGCAACAGACGCAGGAAGATCAAGCAGGTTACGTGTGGACCAGCAGGGTCCAGGGGACTCCCCAGGCAATGGAGAGTCATGGCACGTCTGGAGCAACCAGGAAAGCCCAACAGAAATCAAGATGACCCTCAGGAGGACCCACAGGCCGGATGACCAGGAGTCGCGAGGGGACCTCGAGCAAAATTGCAAAGTACCAGCCCACGGAGCACTCGGTGTGAGGAGGCCGGATTTCTTTGCTGAAAATACTGCTCAGGGTCAGGACTACACGGAGTCCAATGCACAAGCTCGGGAATCGCCAACAAGCATATGCGCTTGCAAATAGACAAGGTGCACAGGGGTTCGGGTTACGCAGTCCCCACGAGGGATACTGGCCTCAAACTTGCTGAGAGGGCAGATCAACCTTAGAGACCCTCGAAAACCCACCTCCTGTGTTGCTGAAATCTTCGGACTCTGCAGGAGCTCAGGAGCAGCAGACCAGTCAGTTGCAGTTTAGGTGCCTGTGAATGCAGGGGAGTGACTCCTTCACTCCAAGGGAGATTCTTTAGTTGTCCTTAGTGCACCACAGGTCCTGCACGGAGCCTGTATGGAGCACAGGCACAGACAAAGCTTTGGACAGAGAGGGAGACGAAGTCGGGCCCAGTCGAAGTCCAGCGAAGTCCAGAGTGTCCAGATGGTCGAAGGTCAGTGGTTTCTTCTTGTAGAATCTTGTCCGCGTAAAATCTAAAGTCTTACAGCCAGGTAAGCCCTTATGTACCCACGGGAGAGGGTTGGACAGATTTGGGGGACCCTCCTAGGGGAGGGTCAGGACAGAGGGGTGGTTACACCCATGTCCTTTGTCCAGTTTCGCGCCAGAGCGGGAGCCAATGGCTCCCAGAACTGGTTTGAGCTGGACTATGCACAGGGACACCAAATGTGCCCCGGGTGCAGACTTTCAGGCACTCTCAGAGTGCACCCACCCAGCCCCAGTACACTAAATCCTGTCTGGGAGGTGGTCACAGCTCCCTGTGACAGGATGCCTATTGTGCTGCCTTCCTCTGCTCGAGCTTGGCTCAGCAGCAGGAGGGCAGAAATGTGTCTCTGGTCGGCAGCATCCATTTTGTGCTGCCTGGGTCGAGAAGGCTGGCACCGGTTAGACCAGTGACCCCACGAAGCTTGCTTCAGAAGGGTGGAATCATACCTCCCACACCGGTTACTGGTGTGGAGGTATGATTCCAAAGTGTTTGATACCAAACACGATATGTTTCTATGCAGCCGTTTTCGAGATAGCATTTACCGCGCGGTTATAATGCACCTCTACCTATATGTCCGGCTGAGTCACAGACAACCCGGGAGAATGGTCCCCGAAGGCTGCAGAAGGGGCTCTGCTCATGCAGGGGCACCCTCTCACTAAAAACCCAGCACCCTGCCTTCAGGATTGTTAAGGCCTGCTATAGGGTGACTTATACGTTTTAAGTGTAGTGACCACTAGATATAGTGAACCTATATCTAAAGTAAGTGGTGCAAGCACCAGCTTACACAGGTTGCAGTAGCAGACCTGGAGTTCCATTTTATATGGCCTCTCATGGGTGGCATAATACATGCTTCAGCCCATGGGAGGCCTCTGGGGTACCTATGCCCTGGGTACATGGGTACCATATCCTAGGGACTTATAAGGGTACCCCAGTATCCAATCTGGAGTGTACCAAAGTACATGTGTGACAATTTAGAGGAGAAAGCAGATAGACTGGGGTCCCGATTAGCAGGATCCCAGACAGACTAGTCAAAAACCAGCGAAACAAAAGGCAAAAAGTGGAGGTAACCATGCAGTCAGATCCTACTTTCCTCCACTTGCTGTAGTTGAAAATGTTTCAGCTCATGCTAAAAGGAGGGTCTGTTAGAATAGACCCATGAAGGCTTGCGCAGTGCCCTATATAAGTTAGCATTGCCGGCACCATTTTCTGTTCAGACGCCATTTTGAATGATGATCGAAACTAATCCTTTACTGTTTCTGAGAAAAGCTTCTGTTGAGTTTTGTTTCTGCAATAATGAACTGTTAGTGCCAGTGCATAGCTTTTTCACTAGATAGAGGCCCTCTCCCACTTGTCTGGTGGTGGGCACAGGGTGAAACAACCTTGGATTGCATTAGGTTGTGTGCGATACGAGAACCGAAACCTTTTTTTTGTATTTCACTCTCCAGCTGCGTCTGCCTGGAAAATTCCACTGTGGGCGTGCCTTCGCCCGGGTATAGATGTACATAATGTATCTCTATGCTTGTTGATTTCAGTTCCCTCTGTACCAGGGCCGGACTGGCCAAAGCAGGCACCGGGCGTTTCCCCGGTAGGCCGCTAGGGTGGGGGCCGGTTTTGGGCCCCTGGGGGGCCGTTTTTGTTACCGGGGGTCGGCAATATCGGCCCCCTGTAACAAAATCGGCAGAAACCGGCCCTCGCAAACTGCTCGGCTGCACTCCCCCTCACCCCAGGGGGTGCCGGCTGAGGAGTTTGCCAGGGCCGGTTTCTGTTCCCAGTCCGGCCCTGCTCTGTACCACTCTTCGAGACTGTGCAGACAGAGCTCCACTCTGAGTGTATCTGAATAAAACAATTACTGGTATATTCTCCACTGTTCTTCCGACTCTTCATTTGGTAAGAAAGGCTAAGAGGTGGTCCGAGGTGACCCGGGTGGCCCAAGTGGGTCACTTCCTTCAGGGGGGTACTTGGCCAGCCTCATAGGAGGAGGGGCAAAGAGTGAATATGCACCCTAGAAGGGAGGGCGGGGACTTGGCCAGACGCTGTGGTTAGGGTCAGGGACTGCGCTATTGTTCTAGGGATGAGGACAATGGCTGTGCTAGCACCCAAGGAAGTGGGGCATGGGGCAGAAACTGTGCTCAGGATGGAGGTTGCAAAAGAGGGTCATGTAACTGCCAACACCAAAGCAAAGTGGGTCCCCATGGGAGGGATCAAAACCTGAACCAGTACTCTGGGAGTATAGGGAGGCAATGGAAGGGTGCTAAAATAATGCCTGCATTCCAATGTACGGGAACGTATAATGGGAGTGCACAAGTTTTGCCTGCATTCTGGAAAGAGGGAATAAAATGTGGTGGTGACAACAGTGTGTGTATATCTTGGTAAACATGAGCAGGCATACAAGGGAGCAGAAACCGTGCCTGCACAATACAAGAGATGGCATAAGCCATAGCGGGCATGCGGAGTAGGCTTGATGGGCATGCAGTAGTCATGCAGCAGATGTTGAAGCACGTTTGAAATTAAAAAGAACCACATGATTCGGCAGGTAACGGTCACTGTATTTGGATTCCATGACCCTGTAAAAAAAAACTGTGTAAATAATGCTGCATTCTGCCAGCGGTATTGCTATTTGCTCATGCAGCCGTGGGAAACTAAAACCGTATTATAATTAAAGCATCATGGTGGCTTTGCACAGGCATGCCCGTTTGAAAGGGGCAACCATGTTAGTTGAGGGGAACCACTCCACAAACCAATAGGAGTGCAATACAAGCACTCATTCAACAGAAACATGTGCCCTCAACCAGCTCGCTAACTGTTCGAAAGCAGAAAGACTTTAGAAAGACATCTTTGACAGAATCTAAAGGGGACATGGGCTCACTGGTATGGGACTACTCCTTTTCACCCAATCTTGGCTGCGATGAAAATGTAGCTGTTGATAATGCATTGGCTAGGGGAGTGGAAAACACAGAGGAAATGTCGCTCTCTATTATTTATAAAAGTATCATGGCACATAGGGAAGAGACACGGGCGGAGAGTCTAAAGACACAAGGTGCATACAGAAAACTGCAGAACTCCATTCGGAGAGTGGCTAAATCTTGCACAGAATTCGCAACAAGGATTGGGGAAGCAGAAACTAGGATCTCCACACTGGAAGATGAACTCATCGCCCAAAGAACTCATATGGACTCCCTAAAATCACAGAAGGATGATACCTTCTGTCTCCCTGTTTCTAATTCGTTTAGCTAGGCATCTCCCAGCCGTCTCCCCAAATTCATAACATTCTCTCCTGTAGGTTAAATATTTACAGGCAATGTCTTTGGACCATAATAGGTTAATCTTCGCTTTACAGCAAGCTACAGTGGCTTGCGCCACAGAGCTTGATATCTTTTTGATTACACATTGTGTCAAGCCACATTCAGCCCGCCTGAGCTCATCATAAAGGCCCTGGAAAAGGATATTTTGCTGTTTTTGCTTATATATACAGAAGCTCAGTATTTCCCCCCTGAGGCCTGCTTTCAGTGTGTCCCATACTACAACGGGCGAGGCCATATTCCTGTTTATCTCGAGAAAGTTCCTAATCCAATCCCTCATATGGAGCACAAACATTTCATCTGCCAACAATTTCCGATCGAAAGTGAAGCGCCTCTGTGGCCTGAATAAGCTTTGAATTGGTAAATCCATAACCACTGGGCTGTGATCAGAAGTAAGTCTAGGAAATATTTGAATTCTAGCCATGGCAGCCTGCCCTCTGGAGACAAAGAAGTAGTCCAGTCTCACCCATTTATTATGGGGGCAGGAGCTTCCTGGCACACCCGCAGCGCGGGACGCGCGCAGGCGGCGCCCGGGCCGCGCGCGGGCCAAGGGCGAGCCCGTCTGCGCCCGTCCGCGCAAGACCGAGGCAGGGCAGGGCCACCCCTCTTGGTTTTCATCTTTGTAACTTGGGGGCCCAGGTGTGGAACATTGGCCCAAAGTTTTTATTAACCGCAGAGTGTACTGAACTCCTGTTGGGCGATTTCACCTAAAACTTTGATGAGCAGCAAGGCGGTGAGCTATCAAGCTAAAGAACTTACTCTTTTTATTTGTATTTTATTCTCTCCACCTTCCTCTAAAGACTGTGTGACATTATATGACTTTATAGTAGGGAGGTCTTGTAAGTAGTTTCATGATAGTAGCTTGCATGAGAAGACAGGTCTAAGGTTCGGCCTGTCTGAATAGGGTTTGTGTAGTATACTGTACATTCTATGTTATGTACTGAATTTTGTTGTGATTAATTTTTGGTGATTAGCATTTATTAACTAGTTTTTAACCCTGATTTTACTTATTTTTAGCTTGAGTCTCGTGGGTCATTAATTTATCGTACCTAGCCCTTTTATTGTATTTGGTATTTTTCACCTTCTCCCTAAAATCAAATTATCAACGTATCCGGATCCCTTCCTCTCTGGTATCTATCGGAATTTTACACCTTGCATTTTTGCACTTTGCACTTTTACACTTTGCACTTTTGAACTTTGCACTCTGAGGACACGGTTCTTAGTGTTACAGCAGTATTAATCAGGATGGCGAAGCGCAAACTACAAAAACTACAAAAACTTGTAGTTGACCCCCCATGTGCCACCATTGATTCCTATCTAGTGCGGGCGGTTAGCGCAATTAACGTCGAAATAGATAGGGCGGAACGTCGCTTGTCGTTAGGTGCGGGCATGGTGATGGAAGACATGGCTGGGGTGGGTAGCGGGATTCACCAGCAAGTAGGTGAGGAAGTCCCTTGTAACAAGCAACAAGGCACCCCCCGATAATAGGGCGTATAGGGAATTCTGGTACAGATTTATATACATTAACTGATGCGCCACGACTGCATTCGCCTAGTGGATCACCTACCCCAAAAAGGAAAAGGGGCTATAAAAAAAGCCAGGTGAAAACAGGGAATATTAATAAAAATTAGAAAGGCCCATCGCAGAATACAATTGTCGATGTACACGAAGATCCCCCTGATCAAGGGCTTCTGTCGGATCTACAAATTAACCAGATTGTAGCCCTCTTAACCCAAAAGCTAGAAGTATCCTTAAAACCACTCCATGATAAATTAGACAAACTCAACGGAGTAGTTGTTAAGCTCAGTGGTATATTAAAACATTTTAATGAAAACTCCAGGGAGAAGATGAATGGGATGCTGGGGGTCCTGCTGAACAACTACCACAGGGGATAACCGCCGCTAACGTGGCAACTAGTACATTAGTTATCAATAATAGGGATAATAGGGACTACGGGGGCCAAGGTAGAAAACCCCTAGAGAGCAAAATTGGTCCCAAAATGGCCCTAACCCATTCTAACCAGAGTGAGACCCTGACTAATCAACCACGTCCTATTAGAGGGGATAGGATTGAAGGGGTCCAGACGATTATGAATTCAAATAAACAAGATGAGATGGGTGCCCCTGAGGGAAGAACTGGCATGTCAATAAATTTACCCCCTGAATGCTGCCCATATGTGGCAGTCTTGGTGAATGTACCTCAGCTAAAGCTGGGCCAAAAGGAATTGGATTATACTTCAAAAAATAAAGTGGTACACTGGTTGAATAAGAATTGTGGCTACCCAGTGGGTTGCGCTGACCAGATACTCTTACCCAGAAGAGTAAGCTGGATTGGCCCCTTAGAAAAGACACTTCAAGGTGATTGTATTATAATCAGCTTTAGGAACCCCAATTGGGCTAGGAGCACTTAGGAAAGAACGGTTGTACCATTATGTCATGATTCCAACGTATTTCTATTACCTTTAGCTTTTTTTTACAGACATTTAAGGCCTATACATAATAGGGGAGGAGATCAGGGGAAGTTTAGTGCTAAATCTGTAGTGCTAGCGCAACCATTATATGCACTACCAGTGTCTAACAGATTTCAAACCCTTAGCACACTCCAAGAAAATGATTGATATAGCATTGCCCGTCTACCCAACGTGGAGGTTAGACATGATGGAGATGGGTCGACGGGAGAAGAGTTGACAGGAGACAGCGTATTTAACGTTGCCAAGCCATTATTAATCATGCTTAATTCCCCACCTAATGTCACAAATTCACCCGTAATACACCCATTTATTAGGGAGAAGGATGTTAGTATATGTGAATACCCTGATGATAATAAAGGGAATCTGCCAGTAATCGCTACAAATTTACCTGTAATGATTCCTCCTACAAGTGAGGAGGATGCGAGCATATGTGAACACCTCGATGATAATATAGGGAATTTGCCAGTTAACGGCTATACTATCGTTACCTGGAATATAGCCGGACTGGCAAATAAAAGGATTCACTTGGCTGGGCAGATTTTATTAATAAACATGATATAATCTGCTTACAAGAAACTTGGAGTATAGATCAAGTACATTTTGAAGGGTTTACCTCCTATGATCTGCCGGCATTACCCTCCTCTGCAGGTAGAGCTAAATGTGGGTTGCTAATTCTTTTGTCAAATAAATTGCCCTTGGTGGCCAGAAGGGTGATTAAAATAGGAAACCACTCGCAGATATTGTGGATGCATTATAAAGACGGGTGGGATGTCCTGCTGGTTAATTTTTACAATAAAGTTTTTGATTCAACTCGCCATAATGTAGTACTCGAATTAGAGAAAGGGATAGACAACTTGGTTAAAGCAATGAATACTAACTTTGCAATTGTATGGGTTGGGGTTTTTAATATACCAATATGCCCACTGTCTATGACTAAAGTTTGTGGGTTTAAGAGCGATGAAGGGGATGATTGCATACACTTCCCACACAATAATTATGGAGGTACCCTAAATACACTATTGGCTAAATATGACCTTGATTTAATGCAATGTGCACAAGATAGGAATGGTAGGGAGATACCAACCTTCATTGGAAGAAATGCTAATACGACGATTGACCATGTTTTAGTGTCCGCAAGTATTGTACATCTATGCTCTACCCCGAGGATTGCCCAACTGCTATTCAGTGATCATAATTGTATTATTATGCCAATACTTATTTGGGGCAACAAATTTGTAATGCAAAAAATTGTTACTGGTAATATCACTACAATCAGACCAAACGGTACAAGAATTAAGTGGAAGGGTATTGACCCTGCCTCAAAGCGAAGGTTAAACCTACAACGATACTAACCAATTTCTGTAAAATCAACGATACTATTGACAAGATAATGACTGCACCCTCCAGAGATAAACCTACACAAAGTAGGGGTTGGTTTAACCATACATGCACTCAGTCTCTGAATCAGCTAAAACAGGCTCTTTGTAGTAGACCTAGGAATAAGGTATTAGTTCAAAATGTAAGATTAGACTACAAATTAGCCCTTAAGCTGAGGAAGAGGGAGCTCCAAGAGGAGGCGTGGGATAAACTATCTTTGGCAGCGGGTACATCTAATAATAAGCTTTTCTGGCAAACTGTTAACTCGCCATTTCTCAAAAATGAATCTTTCCCGGAACTACTGTCCCACATTAGCTGTGAGGAATGGGTGCTATATTTCTCCAGCATTTTTAACTCACATGATTGTGATGTTTTAAAAAATCCTAGTCCAATAGACTGTAAATGGCCTATTATCCCCCTAAATATCACGCTTGATGAGGTTGAATTAGGAATTAGGGGTAGCAAAGGAGGAAAAGCCCCGGGCCCCGATGGTGTCCCCATAGATGTTTATAAAACGGTGCCAGATCTATGGGGACCGATACTCACTAGAGTTTTTAATGCTGCAGTTAACGAGGGTACCCCTCTTACTTGGGGCCAATCGGTTATTATCCCCATTTACAAAAAGGGGAATAAATCAGAGGCCAAAAATTACCGTCCTATTTCCCTCTTGGACTCCTCAGTAAAGGTGATGAGCAGAGTTTTATTAGTAAGATTGGAGGAGTGGGTAATGGAGAATGGGATTTTATCACAGGCTCAATATGTTTTTAGAAAAGGGTTAGGTACGATAGAGCAATGTATCAATTTAGAGCTTTTAGTGGGTACATATACATGTGCCAAACAAGGGAGTCTATTTTTATGTTTTGCTGATCTTAGCAGTGCTTTTGACCTTGTAGATCATGCCATTCTTTGGCCAGTTCTACTTAATCTCGGTGCCCCGGAGTCTATTATCTATTTCCTTGCGAGGTTATATGAGAAATTAACAACTAGAGTCCGGTATGGCCAACGGGGTGAGTGTACACCAAATTTCAAGGTCAAACGTGGCATCCGCCAATGCTGCATCTTAGCGCCACTGCTCTTTACCTTATTTATAAACGAAGTTGACGCAGTTCTTAAGTTGGTGCAGGGGGATGCACCCCAAGCCGCAGGCCAGGCCGTATCGGTTCTGCTTTATGCAGATGATGCTGTGCTTTTATCTAGAACTCCGGTCGGCCTACAGCGATTAATAGATAGGTTCGCAGATTTTATTACTGGAAGGAAGCTGTTAATTAATAAGGCTAAAACATTTACTATGGTATGTGGTCTAAAATCCAGGAAACCTAAACCTTTTTTTATAGATGGTGCGAGAGTGGAAACCGTTGACAATTTCTGTTATCTGGAGTTAACTTTTTCTGGTAAGGGTAATTGGTCATCCGAATTGTCTAATGTCCGTGCAAAGATGCTAAAGAGCGCGCATGGGGTCTTCCGGTTTGCATCTAAACTGGGAGACCGACGTATTAAGGACATGACAGACATCTATAAAGCTAGATGTGCCTCAATTGCATTATATGGCGCTGGGGTGTGGGGCCACAATACTAGCAAGGCATTACAAATAGAGGAAAATTCCTTCCTAAAAAAACGTTTATGCCTGCCTACTTCCGCATCCTCTGAGATAGTTCATCGAGAAGTGGGGCTAAGTTACTTGTCAGATTTGATTGCTTTGAGACCTCTAATGCTCTGGAGATCTATTTGATCTAAAGAGGAGACAAAATTTACCCAAACTATTGTCCGGGATTGCTTGCAATTGGACAATTGTTTATCGATTCCCTGGTTAAAATATATTGCAGATGTTAATAGAGATTTATTTATGATCAAGATCGGGAAAACCCAACCGATGTGATAGGTCTGTCTAAACAGGAGATAAAGAACACATTTTTGGCCCATAAAAATGAGTGCCGGATGAGAATTGTTGGGAATCAAACCACATACCTGTTCTACCAATCAATTGTAGATACTGATGGCTTCCAAAGCTATTTGTCATTAGTCACAAGACCTTCGCATCGTTTTGTACTAACAAGGTTGAGATTGGGTATTGCCCATCATTTAGTTGCGTTTCCCGAAATGAAAACACGGCCTGTCACTTTATGCCCATGTGACGAGTATTCTAAACAGAGCACTATGTACTTTCTACTTTTCTGTGATTTTTATCTGTATTATAGACTTGCTTATTTAAAACCTTTGTTCAAGAAACATACCGTAAGAACTACTAATGCAGCCATGAGCCTATTGATTGCACTAAGAGACCCCAAGATTTGTTTTTTTGTTGCGACATTCATTTTAAAATCAATTCATGTGAGAAAAAGTATCATATTTTTTTAACCGTTTTTAACTCATTTTAATGTATTAATCAATTAGATTATGTCTGTGTAACTGGATTTAATTGTTTGTATATGTGTATTTGTTGCTTTTCTGGTTTGCTACACATACCGAATAAAGCTTGTTGGACCGAACCGAACCGACATAGCAAAAGTTCAACGAGCTCCACTTGGACTGATACTTCTTGATGCCGAGAAGGCATTTGACCGTGTCTCTTGGGAGATTTTATGGGCAGTTATGGGCCATTTAGGGTTTAAGTGTGGGTTTATTAATGCTATTAAAACAATGTATAGGCTCCCGGCGGCTCGGATTTGTGTGATAGGATTGGAATCGGAACCTGTTTTTATAACCCGTGGAACACGGCAAGGCTGTCCGTGCTCACCTTTATTATTTGCACTTTATATTAACCCTTTGCTGGTTCTAATAGAACAGAGTATGGTTATACAACCTGTACAGAGTCAACAGGAAAAATACAAAGTTCTGGTGTATGCAGACGACGTGGCAATTGTCACTCCAACACCGGCTTTAGCCATGCCTGAGATAGAACGGCGCGATACCAAAGGGGATACCAAAGGGGATGATGGACGGAGCGTTAGAGCAAATCAAACACTCACCCCCAGTCAACTGATCTGGGTTTAATCCATCATCATTCTTTAGCTCACTCCAGCCTCTTTTGGATCAATCTCAGGGTACAAATTGAACACTGGTAAAACACAGATTATATGTACAAATGAGGCTCTTTTTAATGATCCAAGAGTTGTTCAGGAGCCAGTCTATTTAGGTATTAAAATCAAAGCATTACTAGACGATTTAGTCACTGCGAATTGGTACCCACTGCTAGCTGGAATTGAGAAAGAACTGGGGAGAATAGAGTGTCTACATCTCTCACTGGTAGGACGCTGTAACGTACTGAAGATGAACATTCCTCCTAAGGTGCTGTACTTTTTTAGATCAGTTCCGTTAGAGCTTACTAGAATACAGCTGCAAAATCTACAATCCATCTGTGGAAGGTTCATGTGGGGTCAGAAACAAGCTCGGAGAGCAATGAATACAGAGATCGATTGACATTGCAGGGAAAATATTGATTTCATCAAGTCTTAGGTCCCAGCATTATAAAACTATCTTCAATCTGTATCATACGCCCCTGAAGATGCTAAAGTGGGGAGCTGCTAATAACGGTAGAGGGCTTTCGGTGCAGAACTGAGGCAGCTGGCAGCCTCCATGTTTTTTATGCATGTACCAAATTGCACACTCTACTCTTGGGGATAGAAAATTTCTTATCCTCTATAACTGGGGTAGAAATCACGCTCACCCCGATATCCATGCTGTTAGGTTTGGCAGAGGAACCATTGGCTAGTCGTGGCACACCAAAGGTTGGATATATTATATTTATGGCTACCGTTGTAACACGGCTCTGTATCACCTCAGCATGGCTGCAGAAAGAATCACCCTCTTTTGAAATGTGGAAGGCTAGGTTTTTAGCCTTCTTCAGTTTAGAGCACAATCTATACTCCCTTAATAGTCCGCGTAGAAGGAACCTGGGTTTAAAAGTGTGGGGAGCTATAGCAGACTGTGAATGATGAAAGGGGAAATTAATGATTTATACACTTCTGTGTTGTTAGTATTCTTTGTATATCTATCATACCCGTCAGTCTCTGATTGCACTATCTATTTATTTATTCATTCATTTTTTTATTTTTTATTTTTTTTATTTTACTGCTTTGTTTGTAAATGACTGTTCTTGGGGATTCGCCACTTTAATATGTAATATGAATTTGCAATATTATGTATGTATGCAAATAATGAATTTCATTTTTTATGCTTAAGGTATATTGTAATTGATATTAATTATTGCTTCACGCTGATATCATGGCCTAATAAATAAATATAAAAAAAAAAAAGAAAGATGTGCCAACCCAAATGCTGCACTAAATGCAATCAATATGTGAGTGCAGCAAAAGCCACTCTCTCAGTATTGCTTCTAAAAGCTCTTTTTTGTTGATCACATAAGATCTGGCAACAGCTGAACTTTCAATCCCGATTTAAAGAGTTGAGACTGGGATACTATTTTGATTGAAATGTTTACATTGTAATTAATTAAGAAAACTATTTAAATTAATAAATGTAACTATGGGACACAGGTAGAGTTACATTTGAAATAAGAGGAATACTTTGTAACTAAGAGGAGACGCAAGTAATTTGGTCTGTATTTGGTTACAGTACGACTCAAGAATGCAACACAACTTTCATCTTGTCAGATAAGTGCCCAGGACACACTCAATAGTCACGAAACACACTGAAAGAGAAAATATTGAGATGAAACTCCAGATTTCAAGGAAACCATTGTGAAGCTTTTAGTTTATTGATCGCATAGCTTTACTAATTACACAGGATCCATAAATTACAATTTTCTCAGCTATCGTAATTTGTTTTGTTTTAGTTTACCCTCCATTTAATGCTCCAACATCACCTTGATACAAGTCACTCACCCATATGTGAACAGGATGCATTTACCAACCATATCTTGACGGCATAAAACAATTCAGAGAAAAAGCAGTGATTGTGCATGAGGAGAGGTCTAGCACAGAGCCACTGAAGGCTTTGTTTGTCTATTTTTAAGTTGTGAATTCTCCCATTCCATGACAAACACACCATAGTGACTTACACAATAGAGCGAAAGAGTTTCTTAGTCAATACCATAGTTGAAGTGACTGATTTAGTAGTGTTTGTCTATTCCTTCTGGCCTTGAGCACGTAGTTGCCACAGCTATGCATGGTACAATAGCCAAAGGGATTTGTGTTCTACTCATCAAGAGAGCACTGCACAGCCCCTCACAACCAAGATCTGAGAGTGCGTCCTGTGCTGTGCTTTCAGATTCTCTTTCCCCCCCTAAACTGAACAGATTATTCCTTTTGACGTCTGGATATGACTATATTTACCAATTTCTGCATATTCTATTGACTACAGTGCCTGCTGTACCTGTGATAAGTATTGTAGCTTGCCGAGATCACTGTAATCAACATTGATCTTTGACCCAATTACTTCATCAACTTCTGCTTGAAGTCTAATATAAAGGAAAATAGAAATTTAATTTACAGATTTTTACAGAAACACTTTTTACTCATTTCATTCAAACCACATTGTAACACATTTTGCATAGCTTTCATAGTTTCCAAAATCTAGTTGCAGACCATGCATTTTAAAAATGTTGGAGACCCCCTGTTGGAATCCTGGAAGTTAAGCAATGAATGCCACTGCCATTGTGAGGAGTCAACATGTCTTTACATGATAGGGACTTATTTAAAATTTGGTGGACGGGATATTATATTACAAATATGTCTTGTCTGCCATATTACAAGTGCACCATAGCCTATGTCACTTGTAATGCAGCAGATGGGATATCTGCCATATTTTGAGGGACTATTCCATTCACCAAACTCTAAATAAGGTCTAAACTGTATACAACACCTTACTTAAGATCTAGACAAAGTTAAAACCTTTGGTTGCCAGCCTGACATAGACCTGTCTCTACAACCCAAATTCTAGAGGTACTGTAGTCAAGGAATACTAAATTTGTGTCTGTGAAGAAATTCAATGAAAACCAAGAACATCAATAGAACATCAATAGAACACTGCCATGATCAAGGCTAAAATAAACAACAAAAGCTGTATGCACTGTAAAACACGCCTGCCAAGTTAGAAGTTAGAAGCTGAGGCAACACTTTCCTAGCAACCCCAGCAGCTAAAAATTAAGCAAATATAGAAATTTGTATCACTTTATGAATTTAGTAATTCGGAGATAATAGCTGTTGATAAGTTTTGCCTAATATACTGAAATTGGCTGTGGATGGTAAATGGAGGAAATAGTTTGGGAGGTGCATAAGTCATTATAGGGCAATTACAGCAGTTAAATTAATCATTATACTTCAGACTGAAGGGATTGTTCAGGATCTATTTTATGTGAATAACAATGACAGTGGAGTTGGGTGAGAAGAGCAGATAAGTTAGATTGAAGGAGGTGGTTCTTGCAGGCTATTATTTTTAAGGTCTTTAAGGAGGAGGGTGGTCTTAGGTCAAGTGGAAAAGAATGTGATTGATGGTGTGCCAAGAAGGAAAGAACCTAAATCTTGAGGATGTGGAGAAGGTTTGTGGGGAGGGCAACTAAAAGTACTTTATAGGGACCTGTGCTACCTAACAAGCCTGACTGCTGATAGGAGGAAAGAGAGGTTGATCTGGAAAGGTTGAACTGGGTTCAGTATAAAAGACTGATGTATTTTTCAAGCGGTTAGAAAGAGGTAAGCTGAAAGCCTCGTCGGAGGAAACTGTTCTAGTAGTCCAGCTTGATGAAGACAGTAGTAGCTGAGGTACAGGTGGGGTGTGCAACACAGATGAACAGGTAGTAGCTCCTGAGATGGTGACGCTTTGATACTTTCTGAGACTACGGTACTAAGAATCCTTGAGTGCAAGCCTTATCACATCCTGCAATAAGTTCTCAACCACACACTAACTAGCCAGAAAATAAAGTCAAATACTAAGGTGCTCATTTAGAACACAGCACTGAATTGTTAAGCAGACACCTGTATCTGTAGTAACATTGTAGACATGTGCAAGAAATAATAAGACATGTTGGTGTTATTATTACCCACCTATCCTTATGTATTAGAACACAGTTAGCAGCAATGTTTTGCTGATTGTACTGGCTCTGGGTTTTATCATACTGTTATTCGGTTTCACTGTTGCTCCAATGTGACAAAACCACATCACACATTTCATTTCTTCCGCTAAACTACGTAATTCGGAGAAATGTACAATGCTCCTCTTTCCTGTGTAAATCCACGCTTTATAAAGCCCCCGATAAAGTAAAGTGAGGATTATGCAAAAATGTTCGCATCCAGACTCGAACCCAGATTTATAATGAACAGCAATGAAGCATTATGGACACTTGCCATCTTTCAATAAATGGAAACAGTTCTTTAACTTTCACATATCCATCCACCACTCAATTAAGCTGTAAGGCATATACACAAGGAATAAGCGATGTTCTATACTTACTTTTTCAAAATGTCTGGATGACGGGTCAATTCAAGTATTAGGAATGATAACTGGTTAGCTGTTGTCTCATGACCTAGAATACAAAGCAGAGAATAAAAAAAACGATGGTCCCACCTGGGCTCAATAACGTGCATTCATAACAGGTATCGATTAGGCAAAATGGAGAGCTGGATCATACGATGAATCTACAGTCCAGTTTCCCAGTTATTCCCAATTCATGGTAAATTTACTAGTCCAAAATCTAACACCCATCTGCAGTGGCAGCTGCCTCGGGACGGGGTGGTGGAGCTGAAAAAAATAAATAAATAAACTTACCTCTGAACGTCGCCGCTGACTCTCCTCCATCCTCTTCACTCGGCACTGGCAGCACAGAACGGAAGCACCCAGAATCCCAGACCCTCCCAGCCAATCACGATGCTGCTGTCACCATGACAGCAGCTCTGTGATTGGTCTGAGCGCCGTGGTTCGGCACTCAGACAAGGGCTGGGAGGCTGTGCAGTGTTCTCCACCTAGGCTGTTCATTACAGCCCAGTGGAGAACATGCAAAGTGCCATAACTGTTTGGCCGGCCCAAGAGGCCCAGCCAAACCGTTATGTGCACTTAGAGAGTGCAAACCACTCCTCCCTCTGCTCTGGCCAGCCCAGCCGCGCCCCGCCCTAACTTGGCTCCAAGTCCACACTGAAAAATAAAATGATAATAACGTCATGTCATCATTTTATTTGTATTTTTTTTGCATTGCTCAAAGAGCAGTGGAGCGATGCTCCTCAGCCTTAGCGGAGGAGCCGGAACTGCCTAGCTGTTCTGATGATCAACATTTCATTGTGAAAAACGTTGTGCACTACCACTACCACTGCTAAACAAAACCAGCCTCCAGCGCTGCTCCTTTTGCTACTGGGTGGTCAATATTGCAGCATTGCTGCAAAACTGGCCCCCAGTAACAAAAAGCACTCCACTTCTCCAAAACCAGCCCCCACCCTTGGCAAATGCCAAATGCCCACTATGGCCAGTCCGGCCCTGCTGAAATTGGCAGTTCATTCAGATGGATGTATTGAGGACCCGGAGGGAGAGGGAGAGTTCCTGGTGCCACTGCTAACAATCTGCCAGAAATCTTTCTGGTCATTTGATCTTACAGCTTTGAGTAGGTCACATCACTTTTTATCCTCCCAATCTCTTTTCGCCTGCTTTCATTCCTTCCTGTAGGCAGCTCTACTTGTACGGATCTCTCGATTGTCCACCATCCTGATTGCACCCAATAGATGTCAATTCAGAGATAAAATATATATTTTATTGATTAAGTTCCCAACTGTGACATGATTCCGTTACTACACATGCATAAATTGTTTGAAACAGTTTAAAAAAAGACTTGAGAAATCTAAAAACATTGTAACATACATATCCATTTGTGGGAGACAATATTTTTCAGGTCATCAGTTCTTGTTATACAAAATGTTAAATATAAAGGAAATAAATAGTTGAAACTGCAAGGCAGGCGTAAAGTATATGTCTTAAATCGCGGATCCTTCCGTGACACTGTTCATACAAGCTTGTCTCATATTTAGAATTAGACCAGCATTACGTAGTAACATCCCAGCTTGAGGGATGGTGTTGCCCACCTAACACAATGATCTAAAGTAAGGGATACATATTTCTATTTCTGAGGTTGCTTATCATCTATAATAGCTGGGATTGATTTGTATAGGTTTAATTTCAATTATAATGACTAATGTCACAAGAGTGGCTTCATCTTGGAATGGATTTTTTTAGGAAACATTAAATTTGCGCAGGGGTCCATGAATGCAAGTGTTCTATCTTGCATTCCAATTTTCCTGAGACCAATTTAAGGTTTTCAATAAAAGTGTAATCTTTCTTGAGTATTGCAAGAGATTTCGCGTCTCAATATATCACTGAGAGTGCCATCTGCTTCATGCAGTAAGCTCTAGGCCCAATGGACTACACTTGCCATTGCTTTGGCACAAGACCTTGCAGAGTGCAAATTCTAACCACAGTGCCTGGACAGGGACTATTTGACTTACTATAGCTAATTTATGGAGGATGCTCCTTCATATTGATTGTAAAATACCATTTACTAATAGGTGTATACTCAAGTGCATATGTGAGAGTCTGAGGTATTTTTGCTCTATATATTTTTATGAAATATTTACAATGTCTCCTTCCAGAGGATTTATAAAACCTATTTAAAATACCAGCATGTCCTAAAGCCTTATTCCCTATGTGCAAGAACTGTGGTGTATTGTCTAGACTCTGAGAGAATGCTTTACCAAGATATGTGTAAGATTTCTAGCATCTCTAGTGACGTTCCACCTAAATCCCAACAAATGGGGCACAGTGTTTTCTTCCTGATAAAGCCATTACATTAATTTTAGAGATGTTAAGTTTTTTAAAAGTTTTTCTCAGCATACATATTCAGAGCTTTGAAATTATGTTGCACGCCTACTGGGATAAGATCAAATAAACCACATCATCTGCATACACTAAAACATGTAAATCATAAAATGCAACACATGTTGGAAAGTTCTTGATATTTACAAATTGGACAGGAAGATCATAAAGATATAAAGAGCAAAGAGAAAGGCCAACAAACATCCTTGTTTTAGGCCATTCTCTGTCTGTATTTTTGGTGTTAGACCCTTGTTCACTCCCATCAAAATTCCACACCATGTAAAAGAATGAAGTGCAATAAGCAGACTTAGAAGGTTTGCGGGGATACCAAGTGTAAGTAATTTCTTACATAAAATTGACCTGTCCACTTTACCAAATGTAGTTGAGAAGTCAATAAAGGCGCTATAGAGGATTTGTGATTTCATTAATACATACTTTCCTTTTAAGGTTTGAACAATTGCAATGTTATCTATCACACAGTGTTTAGGTCTATGCTTTCAGAAACACATGTCTGATGACAACAACACTACTGGGCTTTAGCCAGAAAGTGTGAATGTAGTTGTATCCCTTCCCTGCTACTGGTTGTGGTTAAACAAATACAGCATGAAGTTATCAATATTTCTTCTCAGTTCTGCACCAACATATACAACCATATAACACCTCAGGATGCAGTTTCCTATGAAATGCATCAACATTATTACTATTATTATATATTACTATATAGCACATACATATCTATATGCATATATATTTATATCTATATATATATATGTTATGCAATGATATCATCCTTATTATTAATAATAATAATAGTAACAACAACAATAATAATTATAAATAGTAATATTCTTCAAATACAAAGAAAATTAAATTGCCTCCTGAGCATCATACAGAACAAATAAAAAGTCCACTGCTGCTTTAACAGAGTGAAAAGCATTGGCTTTAAACAAAGGTAATATATATATTGCAGTTGAGATAATTTGGGGCAAAACAGCAGAACATGAGTTACTGATGTGTGACCCATTTGATTACATTCACATTCTCATGTTCTCTCCCCTTTTTCTTTAGATAAATACTTAATGGAAACACTAGTAAACCTATTTGCATTCTAAGCAATATCTGCCTATGTCTGGGGTCTGCAGTAGACACAAGGTTTTTTCATTCTTAAGGTTCTTTTAATCCTTACCCACATCTCTAATGATCTCTTCGAAGAAGCATAATACAGATCAAGCATACTAGAAGTGAACAAGGCATTCTCTTTTAATTCAAATTAATTCATACACAAGTTTCTTCTAAAGAAATCACTACCAATTCTAGATTTATCCTAAGAAATAATTGCAGTATTTTTCCACAATATACATTGGGGCACTGAAAAGCTCCTCTTCAAAGTTCCAAAGAAGAGCCCTCCCTAACGGAGTTTGTACCACCTCTAGTCTAGTTCATAAAAAAGAATGGGTTGTGTGCCAGCTTTAACTTTAGTTGATTGCAGCTCTAACTCAACAGTTGTACTATGGCACATGTATTGAGCCAAAATACCCTTTTTATTTATCTATTCAATCTTTCACACTTCTGAGGTGGATCTAATGCAGATATAGGATGGCCATACAGCATTGCAGGAGCTATTTTTGCTGTGTATGCCCATAAAAATGAGGTCACCTAGTATCCCTACCGTAAGAGATCAAAACTTAACAGGCCTCAAAAATTCATTAACACTGTACTTGAAGTTGCTTACCTTTGCAACTTCTGGCTGAGTGATATAGTAAAAGTGACTCCCAAATAATTCAGTTTCAAATTTCGCAGTGTCTAGATACAATGTCCCTTGGGTTTTCAAGTGTCCTTAAATAAGAGTTTGAGTTTTATGTGTGTTGATTTTCAAATTATTAGCAGAACATTACTGTAATAAGATATCAAACTGACGTTGTAGACCTATGTCCTGTCTAGGACCACAAGGCCATCGGCATACAATAATACTGTTATTGGTTTACTTTAGACCAAGTTTTGTGCAACATCTACATTCATTAACTAAAGTGCTGGGGAGGACATGTATAAATAATGAAAAAAGCCATTGAGACAGGACCCACCCCTGTTTGAGACCATTCTCTACATGAATTAGTACCAACATGTCTAAATTATTTAACTGGACACAACTCCATGTTGAGTCATGAAGTTGCTTTAACAAAAAAAAGATGGGGAGAAATCCCAAGTCCCTTTAAGTTGCACCATACTCAGTTTTTATCTACTGTATCAAATGCTGCCTGTAAGCCCACAAAATATCAAGAACGTTTCCGCTTTCCAGCTAGGGTGGATGTACTGGCATGGTACCATAACCCAAATTCATGATATTGAGTGCTAGGGCCAAATATTAAGCCATCTTGTTCCCAGGGTAACAGATCACTGTCATTTAACTGGTCTTCCAAAAAAAAGGAGAATTCATTTTAAAAGATCTTTCCCCCCACATCTAGCACATAAATCAATCTGTATGAAGTAGGGTCAGCTCTATATTCTTTTACACTTGTATAAATAGAGGATATGTTCCATCGTACGAAAAAAAAGAAGAAAAAAAAAGAAGGGAGGGGGAAGGTAGATATACGCAGAGAGAGGGGTAAGAGGCAATAACTAGTAGATACTAAAAGATACTAGGAAACACTGAAGCCCTGTAGCTGCAACCCTAGGAAAGGAGAGGAGAGGGGGAGTGGAGAGAGGGAAAGCCCAGTTCCCTGAGGTGAATCTGACCTTAGAGGACCTATGCAATGGAAGTTGTTGGGTCTGAGAGCTTCAGATGGAGACACGGCTGGTTGAGGGCATTGGGAGGGGGCCTCTCCTGTGTGGAGGAATGGTGAATCAGTGGGGCGGACCACCATGGGCTAGGTGTTACAGGCAGCGGGGTTGGGAAGAACCGGGGTCGTAGCGGGGAAAAGGGAGAGAGAGGAAGGCAAGAGAAATCTTTCGCTGTCACTTTTACGGTTTGCTGGAAGGGTAGGTAGAGTTACAGTGGAGGGTAGAGCTGGTGGATTTGGAGATAGTAGCTGTTGCTCTTAGTGAGGGGGGGGGCTGTCGTTCGGGTGACCTGCGTGTCCGGTGCAAGGGAGGGACTAGAGTAAGGGATTGAGGGATAAGAGAGGCAGAGGGTAAAGGGGGGTTGAGACAGGGGCAGATGAGGACGCGGGAGAGGCTGAGAGGAAGTGCGGTATGGAGCTCATAAAAGGGGGGAGGAAGGGGGAGGGGGATAGGGGAGGTGGTGGGAGGAAGGCCAGAGAAGGGGGAGGAATCTGGGGAGGGGGGAAGACCAGATGGGATGAGGGCAGGAGGGTGAGAGGTAGGTCACGAGCATCATCCATACGTGGGTAGCGGGAGTGAGGTATGCAGGAAAAAGGAAGGAAGGAAGGTCCATAAGCATTCCATGAGACTACAGTAATCGGTTTTGTGATCCATTTAAGCTTGATATGACTAAAAGGGGGGGGGAGCCTGGTACAGGGTGTCTGTTATCAGTTCCATTAGGAAGAAAGGGCTCCCACGTCTGTAAAAATAGCTCAGTCTGGTCTTGTAGATTGTATATGAAAGGTTCATGTGAGGCTGTTTGAATCATAGCCACCAGCCAGGTTTCCTATGACGGGGGTATGAGTGACCTCCACTGGGAGAGTATACATATCTTGGCTGGGGCCACAGCTGTGGGGAGGAGGTGGCGCTGCGGGCATGAGAGTTCTGGAGGAGCTCTATATTCTTGTCTGAAGAGTGGCTTTATAGTCATACCTTTCCAAGACCCGGGAAGGAGTCCCATTCTTGCCACAAATATAATTAAAGAAAAGTATAACTATTCCCACCACACCTTTTAACTACAACACTTGGTATTCCAGCGGGCCCTGGAGCGCAACTGTTTTTCAATGAAACTATTATTTGAGCAATTTTGTCTTCTGAAACATAATGTAGTAGGTTTACATTTATCTCCAAGTTAATTATATCCAGTTCAAAGGCCTCCAAAGGTTTGGTCAAAGACCATAAATAGTTAAACCAAGCATCTTGAGTGATATTTAAATCAGAGGCATGCATTTGCAGGTCTCCCTTTGCATCTAGAAGCTCAAATGTTCTTGTATTTTAGGATTTAATAACTTCCACTATTGTTAACCATGCCTTTTTTAAACAATCTCATTTCTTCATTTAAATCCAAATGTTATAAATGCTGTTTAAATCTTTAAAATGGCTCAAATCATCTAGATTTCCAGTATGATGAAATTTGCATAAAGCTGTCCATGTTAAAAAGTGTTTATATAACATTTGGCATCGTACCATGAAAGTGTTACTTCCTAATAATATTCTTATTTATTACTTATATTCTAAACTAGGATCAAAAGAGGAATACATAGCGGCAACGTTTTTTGGTAGATCAATGCAAAAATTATCTTAGATTTCCTTATTGTGCATACATTATCCTCAGGTGTGGGTGTTTGAGCAGCACCTGCTTCTGCAATTTCCATGCTAAACTCTATGGGTAAACGCTTACTATCTTCATGATCAAAAACTCTGATGTTATGGCAAAAAGTAAAACAATCAATAATCACAGAAAAGTAAATTGGAGAATCAAAAACACCTTCAATATAAGTAAGACATGCGGAGAAATCATCTTTAATCCATCCATTTAAAAAACAAATGAGATTCACAAAGTTAAAACAGCTCCTTTTGCACTACGATTTTGTAGGATTAGCATAGCATGTAGGATGTTTCAATCTTCAAAATCGATACTGTCTCCTGTATTGAAACAAGACCTTTTGATTTTAACATTCCAGTCATCTCTTACTAGTGTATTTGCTCCTGAGTATGTTGACTGAACATTGGTAATATCCCTCTCCTGAAGATCAACAAATTGCTGAAAATCTAATAAAGAGTTGCAGTGTCTTAAGTATGCATTTAAAAGTATTATCTCAATGTATTGTATTTCTTTTCTCTATAATGACATGTGGGATATACCAGCTGTTTACAACAAAGCAAAGTCATTGGTGTTACTAACATTTTCAAAGAAGCATAAAATGCCTCTAGAAGCAAAGCATTAACATTTTCAATGTTGAGGAAGATAGAGAAGATACTTCAATATGAATACATGTAAATTGCTTACTTCACATGCTAAGTAGAATGCAAACAGGGGGCGCTAGAAAGCCAGGTCGCAAGATGGCCACCATTGTGTAAGGTTCTGCTGGCCCGGCGCATTATCCGTTCATTTCTATGCTATTGGGCTGCCTCCGCACTGCAGGACCTATCCATCTGAAAGACAAAGTTCCCAGTGAGATACTTTGAGGCCTGAGGAGCCGGCATCCACAGAGAAGTGGCGACTGACGGGTGACCCGGAGGCACAGGCCTGATTCGACTGGGGAGGCCAGGCATCTCTGCACCTGAGCGGTGTGGGAATTTGGACCTCCTAACTGTTGCAGCAGCGACCAACCCTGAGGTGCTGCTGTCCAAAGTGAAGAGAGCATGGCCCACAGCGGCTCACCTCATTTGCTGATGCCTTGGCTGGTGGCGGACACATGCTCAGGTTGGCAGCCTGGGCATGAGTGGTTGTGGCCTGTCTGCAGCCCTGCAGAGGGAGGCTCCTTAACTGGATGCACCTCCCAGCGTCCAATAGCTGAGGATCTGGGATCCCCGAAGGAGCAGGGGAGATCAACTGCGGCTGTGCTTTGGATTGGCTGGAGGTGGGAGCACCAATTGCTGTACCAGCCCACCTGTTACTGCGCTATTGTGCGCTGCAAGTAACACACCATGGGCAATAGCATGGAGGCATCTGAGTACTGGGACTCCTGCTCACTGCTCCTGCCCGGTGGCTGTTCATGTTCCCATGAGGCTTGCTGTCTGTGAGATGGACTCCCTCCCCAGGGCCCCAACTTCACCGCACATGCTGACATCTGCTCCTGCCCCCTTGGTTCTAGAGTGAGGGAAGCCATTGCTGGTGCTGCACAACTGGACCATCTAGGCACTTAGAGACCCTGCAACGGGAATTCCACATCTTCAGGTGGCACAGACCCCACGCCACAAACATGGGGAAAATGGATAAACACCAGACCAAACAAAGGTTTGAAGGCAAGGGACCCCACCCCAAGCTGCCTGAGGATGAACCTGGTGGGGAGCGGCCGTCTGATGAGGATGTGGGGGGCACAGTGATCCAGTTAAGCAAATTACTATCAAAGATATCCTTGCTAATGTCCACAGCAGCCTCAAAACTATTGACTCCAAGATTGACACACTCACCAATAGGTTGGATCGCATGAGCAATCATCTTGACAAACATGATGATCAACAGTTTCAGCTAGAGCAGCAACTGTCCAATTTGGAGGATGCGGTAGCAGTGAACAATGAATGCTGACTTAAAATGGAGCCCCTGCCCCCCCCCCCATTATTTCTCAATTGCTGGATTATTGCTCGATGGCTGCTTTACAGGTATAGAGATACTATCCTGCACCATACACATAAAAAATAGGGAGGTTCACTACCAAGGTAACAAACTATCCATCTACCCTGGCTTCACTTCGGCTGTTCAGAAAACCCGCAGGGAGTTTCTATCCGCCAAGCACCTGCTGATGAAGACAGATCTACCATACTCTCCCCGGCTAAGCTCGGAATCATTCTAAACGGGAAGGCCCACTTCTTCACGGATCCTCAACTGGTCATAGAATTCTGCCAGAAACATAACAGCAAACTGGGAAACAAGCTCAAAGGCTGAGAATGATCTAAACTGTCATCTGAGCAACAATAATTGAAATCGACTTTGCTCAGCTATTCATCCACCCACTCCAGGTCACCTGTCCCCTTTATGGGATAGGGAAACTGCACTCCTCACGGTGTTGCCCACGGGATGGATCCCACTTGGTGTTTGACTTTGCTGTTTTGGGGGCGGGAATGCTCTTTAACGGATTGGGGTTGTTGAGGTTGGGGGAGTTATTAAGACTTTTGATTTAGAGCAGTTCCAATGATAGTCTGCATAGCGCATTCCTCTGCCCCTGTACTTACGGACCATGTTTTGATCTTCTGATGATAGCTTCTTGGATTCGACGCCCTTCATGAGCCTGACCCCCCAAGTGTAGCATTCATTGAACAGCTATGAAAAATGTTACATTCATGTCCTGGAATGTACACAGCATGAATCCTTCCAGAAAGGTCAGACAAACATTTGCATACCTCCGGAGACACAATGTTGGCATAGGCAGCAGTATTATAGGAGCTCCACCTAACAGGGAGCACCGGATCACACACTACTATGGGCGGGATGGGTGGGAGAGGCCTATGTATCCACTTACTTGGCTTATGCGCAGGGATTGGCCATCCTCTTTTTAGAGTACTGCAGTGGCAGACCCTCACTTTGATCTGTGAGATGGAGGGCCGATACATACTCCTGCATGGCATACTCTTAGGTATGAAGTCACAATTGCCAGCATATATGGCCCTAATGTTGACTCCCTGGATTTCTTTAAGACAGTTTGGGGCACAACAGTGTTCTGGGGGGCAACTTTAATGTGATCCTTGATCCCCACACAGATAAATCCCAATCTTATTGGAGGACGCATTCTTGAGCTGCCGTCTATTTGCAGTCCCTCCTGACTGACCAGGACTCGGTCATTATCTGGCATGCCAGACACCCCCTGGCAAACTAGGGCACATGCGTGACTAACTGCACCGCTGGCCCTAACACTCTCCTGGGTCAACGCATTGGACCTCAGCTTCACATGGAGATTACTGTCAAATGTACTCAGGAATCCTCTTTCTAGCAAGGAGGTAAGGGGTGCCATTGCTGAATTCTTCCAGCACAACCTAGGCTCGGTGACCTCCCTTGGATTACTTTGGGTGGCCTTCAAGGCCGGGGCTTATACAAAGAAGTCAGGAGTGCTCCGCAGGTAGCTGCAGGCTCTGAAAGGCACATTTTATAGCTCAAAATTTGCTATGGAGAATTGGCAAACATGTAACACTTGGTAACATTTTTCAACAAGCTGTCAGAATACGAAGAATGCGCTGAAAGCTGAGCCCGCTTCCTGCATAAAGAGGCTGTTGCCTGTCACTATGTTGAAGGTGACAGAGTGAGTAAGATCCTGGCAGCCATACCTAAGAAAAAATGGAACAGGTTCTACATCACGGAACTACAAAATCTCATCGAAAAACCAAGTTGTTCTTTGGCCGATGTCTTTCAAACAATACCTCTACTGGCATGGTGCCCTGGTGCCCCCAGACGGGCTCACCGAATACTTTGATTTTATTCAACCACTCCGGTTAGATAATGGCTACAGAATTTCTAGACCCCATTCATTACTTGATGATTTACTTCAATCAGCACCATGCCAGGAGACAAAACACCAGGGATGGATGTACTGCCAGCTCAATTTTCCAAAGAATATGTGGAGAACTTAGCCCCACATTTACTGACAGTGTATGAGGAGGCCGGGATGACTGGCCACCTGCCCCTCTCGGTCCAAGAGGCCCTAATTGTACCAATATTAAAACTCAACAAACGGACTAACCTTTATGACTCCTGCAGGTAGCTTTCCATGATAAACATGGATAATAGAATCCTGGCATGAATGCTTGTGACTAGAATACTCCCCCTTCTCTCCACCATTGTCAGACCAGATCAGTCAGGCTTTGTACCGGAGCATTCCGATACATACAAACTCCGCATTCTCTTTGCCTTGCTTCATACTCTCCATTTCCAACTTTCAGCTGGAGAGGTCTTCCTCGTTGCTACAAAGGCCTTTGGTTCCCTTGAATGGCCATTCCTTTTCGCCCTATTGAAATTAAATTCCGCCCCTCCTTCCTTCAATGGATCAGCTCCTGTACGCATCTCCTACTGTTATGCTTTGGATAAATGGTCTCTGACCCAATAATGATCAACAGAGGCACTCAACAGGGATGCCCGCTCTCCCAAATGTTATATGCATAGCTATAGAGCCTCTTGCTGCACGCTTGAGGCAGCATCATTTTGACCGAGGCCTTAACTATATGGCCTAAAGGCTTGTTGTGTCAATGTATGCAGATAATGTCACAGTTTATGTGATGAACCCTGCCCAGAACTTGGCACCTAAGCTACGTAAATTTACATTTTTCGTGCCCTCACTGGAATTATGATCAACTGGTCTAAATCAGTGTTTTTTTTCTCTGACTGACACTATGGCGAGTTTTCCCATGGAGTACCCCCTGAAGTGGGTGGACAAAGCAATTAGATACATAGTGATTTGGTTTAGCAGAGACATGTCTCAGCTCTTGCATGAGAATTACGGTAGGGCTGTGGGATGTGTAAAGGAGCGAATTCCAGTACGGATTGGCTTGCGTCTGTCCCTTGCTGTGAGACTAGTAATTTCCAAAATGGTGGTCCTGCCCAAGTTTCTCTACTTGTTCACCAATCTCTGCATGCTGCTTACTAGGGCCTTTTTCAATCGAGTCTGCTCCCTCCTTAAAAGATTGGCTTAGGCTGGCTGGCAGATGCAGCTAGGCTGGGATGTTTTGACCCTGCCCTTCAGAAAGGAGAGTTGAGCTTTCCAGATGTAGAACTGATTTATTACTGTGCGCAAGCCTTAAACGCTTAGCACTGATTCCACCCCATGCTGTACCTGCTCCACATTGCCATAGAGGCCGACAATCCCCGCCTGTGCCCACTCTCAACTATTATTTGTGATGTACCCACCCACCCTAGAGACATGATCAAAACAGTTTGGTGCACATTATGTGTGTGGAGTCAACTACGCCACAGAGCTCAACTGTACTGCCTCTACTGTGCTGAAACGCTGTTTGCTAATAAGTTAGAGTGCTACCCCCAACGAATGAAGACCGGGCACAGGCCAACAGGAACCCTCGGGCTGTGGAGAATGGGGGACATGTATCCAGAGGGCATGTTCCTCTCTCTACAAGAAGTGTAGGTGGCAAGAACTGTACACCACTAAACATTTTCCTTTATCACCAACTGTGAAGTGCCTGCAAGGCTGTGGATAGCGCTTTCCCTGAGAGCCGGACATGCTTCCCGCTCTTCGCTGTGTTCTTAGGTCCCCCTCCCATAGTAGGCTGATCACAAGCTATGCACCACAATTCAATAGAAGTCAAACCTAAGGCATTGGAGAGATGGCAGGCTGACCTCGGTGAGGGCTTAAACAAAGAGCAATGAAGATATTGTGCTCTCACCAAACTACAGACTGGAACTCATACACGTAAAATTCCTTCCCATAATATATATCATACTCTATTTGGTCTACTCAAGATGGGCCTCCGACCTGACCCTCAATTCCTGCGATGTGGCCATATGAGCGTAGACTTTCTATATCTAGCTGGGGCTGCACAAAGATAGCTGATTTTTGAACGGAGGTCTCCACTTGAGTTGAAGACGTAACTGGTCACCGGGTGCCTATAACGCTGCTGGTGGCATTGCTGGGGCATGTAAGGATATTCCTACTGGCACCCATCGGCGATAATGCTGCTGCTAGCCAAAAGAAAGGTGGCATGCACTGAGGATACAACACTAGCCCACGTTTGAAAGACTGGCTGGCTGATGTAACTTTCTGCCAGGAGAGACTAGAAGACTACTAGGAGCTAATGTCAGCAATGTCTCACCTCAAGGATATCTGGAGGCCCTCTAGCACCTACATTGCTCTACACAACAGGCAAGAGAACTGAAAAAGACATAGAAACTACATATATGCTTACTGGGGGAAGGCTGAGGGATGTCGTAGCTATGGGCGCCACGGATTGCACACTGAATGCTCTCAGTATTGCCTAGAGTCATGGTGAGACTTGTTTATGCAACTTGAAAACTAATCAGACTACACGCTGTACCGTATTTTAATGTAAAATGAGCCTGCTAAGCATGGTAACTGTAATGTTTAATTATAATTCTGTTTCATTTGTCATAAAACATCAATAAAAAAATGAATTAGAAAAAAGTAGAATGCAAACATGTCAACTTTCTGTTTGATATAAATAAACACTGAGAGCCCAATGCCCAAACACCTTCTTCAAAAAGTCAGAAATGTACTTTGGTGTATTTCACCCTTCATTTGGAGTGTATTTCTACATTTTTATGAATTCAGGCACCCCAAGAATAGGCCTAGAAATCTGCAATAGTTGCTAAGTTTTTGACATACTCCAATAGGCCAATATTTACTCATTCGCCACTCAGCACTTACGAAACCCATTCTTTTTATCCTTTGAAAAACCTCTCTCACAGAATAGATTCACCACGTTTTTATGCTTGCTTCTACTATTTTCAGGAATAGTTTAGGTGTGTAAACGTGGTGGAAAGCTTACTGGGTGTGTTGGCATTATAACAGTTTAAATTGTCAATCCTCTGGGAAGAACCATAGTGCTACCATAACCCTAACCTTACCACAGTGAAAAATCTACAATATTTCTATCATTGCAAATGTAGCTTAAGGCTCTAAAATCAAGACTGGTGCAGAATTTAGATTAGCAAATAATAGTTTTTTTGTGCACCAATGTTGCACTAAAAAGTTTAATAATTTTCATGCAGTTAGTAGATACAGGCGAGTATTATGGATATAGTTGACAATAGTCTGAATTACAAGCAGCAATAGGGATGGCACCTCACCAGACTGGCAGACCCAATATCTGCTATCTTAAATTTGAAATCAGTCCATTAATGATTTCTTCATCTCTATATCAAGTATTTTATCTTGTAATTCCTTCCTATTTTAAATTCTTAGTACCTTTCTTTCTTCATTCTTTCTCCCAAGCTTTCTACATTTCTTCCCAATTTCAAATTCTTTTCTGTTCTTGCCTCTCCCTCTTTCACAACTTCCACAATTTGCACTTTTTCAAAATTAGCTTATATACATAGCTAAATACCCTGGAGCCATCTGTTCATAGCGTGTAGTGCTGTTGTAACTCCTCCCTTGCTTTGTTCTAGAGTGCAACATCACAAGGGCTGCACCTTAGACTGTTTTTCAGACAAAAGGGCAAGTAGTGTAAGTGGAGTGATTAAGTCAGACCGAGTGTGCTGATGATAAGATATGTGGTCAATATGTGTAAACATTTGTAATCAATGCTATCTTCCAGAGAGAGCACTTGTAAATCTACAGCTCTACATGCTACAAGCAGATGGTTACATAGTAAGTAGCATTTTTCATTTATGTGTGGCTGTAGATAGACGTGCTCTGCTTAGATTGTAAAGCAGTCCCTTAAGAAAGTGGTGGCTAGGTAGCAGATGTTTGAAACAATGCCCTTAAAATTGCATGGCCTACTAAGTCTTGCTGACATGCAAGCACATCTCTACAGTAATGTCTAGTGAAAGTGTGCGGTTTAGACCAAGTAACAGCCATACAAATGTCCATGATAGGGATATTTCCTAAGAAAGCCAGTATGGCCCCTTGATCACATCACATGCAGATTGTGAGTTTTGCTTTATAATAGCAGGTTTGGATACATTTAGTCACCCTTCTGCAATACCTGCTTTGGAAATAGGAGAGCCCTTATCAGGCTTTGCAAAAGGGACAAAAAGTTGTTTGGACTTTCTAAAAGCTTTAGTCCTGCAATGTAGTACATTAGCACCCTTTAAACATTGAGAGTATAGAGCCTCCATTCTGCTACTGAAACTAGGAATGGAAAAAATACTGGCAGCTCAACAGTTTAGTTGATGTGAAAAGATGAGAAACCTTGGGTAAGAATTTAGGGTTAGTGAGAAGAACCACCCTATCCTTACGCACCCAAATAACGGTTCTTGAATTGGAAGAGCTTGAAGCTCACTAATACGTCTGAGGAAAGCCACTTTCCAGGCTAGGTATTGTGATGGACACGAGAGAAGGGGTTCAAATGGGTGCCCCATGAGTCATGTCAGTACAAGATGCAAGTTTCATGTGGGTGCCAGATTTATTTTTTTGGAGGGGTAATCCTTTTTAGCCCTTCCATGAATGATTTAAGGACAGGGGCATGAAAAGTTGATTAATGCTGTCTATTTTGCAGCTGTGCTGCAATTGCAGTGAGATGCAAATGAAGTATACACTAGTCTTGCATTGTAAAGATGGAGAAGATAAGAAGTGACTTCTTGTACTATCACCGCAAATGGGTCTATCTGTTTAGACAAACAAATGTGCTCAAAATGTTTTCCACTTAGCAGTGTAGCATGCATGAGTAGTGGGTTATCTAGCCTCGCATAAAATACCCATACATTCTTGTGGAAAATTAAGGTACCCAAATTCGAAACGCCAGATTCAGCTGTTTGGGGTCTGGGTGTCTTAATTGACACTAGTGTTGTGTGAGAAGGTTCGGGCATACTGGCAGTTTCTTGTAAGAGTTGAGTAACATTTCTAAAAGGATTGGAAACCATGGTTGCCTTGCCCATGTGGTGCAACTAGGATAAGGTTCATTGAGGCCACTGCATCATCCCGACTACATACAGTATTGTGGGAAGATGTGGAAAAGAGTATTCAAATATCCCTGACCAACTGATCCACAGTGTGTTGCCCTTGGATTGAGCGTGTGGGTAAATGGCGGCTAAGTTTTGAAGTTTTACCTTTTCAGGATTGACTAACAGATCTATTGTGGAAGTCCCCCATTGTTGAAAGTACTTGTGGAGGACCTGTGGGTGGATTTACCACTCATGAACAACCTGTTGATGTGTTCTGCTGAGCAGGTTTGCAAAGTTTTTTGTCCACTCCTGGAAAGTGCTCCACTAACAGGTGAATGCTGTGATGGACTGCCCAATGCCAAATCTCCTGTGCCAACTTGTGAGAGCAGGGGAGAGTGTGTCCTTCAAGGCTTCTGAATGTAGAACATGGCCATCATGTTGTCATTTTTATGAGCACAGTGTTGTTTAGAGGCATTGGGAGAAAGGATTTGAGTGCTAGCTTGTTGCCTTGAGCAATAGTTGATGTGGCAACGTTGGTACTGTAAAGGCCAAGTACCTGGACTGTCATGTGATGAAGGTAGGCTCCCCACTTGATTAGAGAGGCATCTTTGGTGATGATCACCTGCAGAAGCGGGTCTAGAAAGTGACTGCAGATTAAAAGGTTGTTGATGTTCCACAAGTGGGCCCTTGTCATTATCAACACTAGATCTTCACAATGGCCTTCTCCTTGTGCCCACTGTTTTGCCAAACAATCATGTAAAGAGCCCATATGTAGCTTAGCTTAGGGTACTATTGTTATGCGGGAAGCCACCATGCACTAAAGATTCATTACATTTCTTACACTAATGGGACATTGTGTCTGAAAGAGAGGCAGCAGCTGCTGAAATGCCATCACCCTCTGTGGATTTGGGTAGGCTTTGCATGTTTGTGCATTTATTATTAACCCTAAGAAGGACTGAATTTGCTCGGGTTGGAGATGTGACTTTTTCATATTGTTTGTAAAACCGAGTTTGTGCAGTAACAACACTGCTTGTTCAGTGTTTGCTTGATATTGTTCTTTGCTGCTGTTCTTTATTAGTCATCATCTAGATTTGGAAACATATGGATGGCATATCTGCGTAGATGATTTGTGACAACTGCCAAACACTTGGTAAATACCCTTTGGGCTGTGGTTAGCCTGAATGGGAGAACTTTGAATTGGTAATTTTGTCCACTTACCATGAAGTACAGGTAACAGTAGTGTACTGCATGCACAGGTATGTGAAAATAGGCATCCTTGAGATCAAGCGCAGCCATGATGTTGCCTTTCTGTAGCAATGGAATGACTTCTTGAACGGTGACCATGCAAAAATGTTCTGATTGAATGAACTTGTTCAATGACCATAGACTAAGGATGGGCCTTAGGGTTTCGTCCTTCTTGGAAATGAGGAAGTAGAGGGAGTAGACCCCTTGGCCTTGTTGGTGTTTGGGTATGAGTTCTATGGTGCCCTTTAATAGAAGGACTTGTACATCTTCCTCCACAAGTTGCAGATGATGTGAACTCAGTACATGATGATGAGCAGGGATTATGGGAGGAGTTGTGTGTAATTCAATGGAGAGGCCCCATTGATCTGATGTAATATTTTCCCATTTGGGCAGGAAGTGGCAATTCTTTTCCCGATAGGTGTAGTGTGTTGGGGGCAAAGAGAAATGGAGCCACTGTTTGTTAGCAGAGACAACTCTACCTTTGCCTCTGCCATTGCCTCTGTAGGCACCCCCACTGATGGAGTCACTGCTTGTTAGCAGAGACAGCCTTGGGGAGGTCAACTCTACCTTTGCCTCTTCCATTGCCTCTGATGGCAATCCAACTGAAGCTTTTCCTCTGCTGAGACTCCTGGCATTACGGCTGATATTGCTGGAATGGTGGTCTTTGGTTGGGGCCCGTTTTGTATTAACCACCTCTGGTGTATATTCTACGAAAAGGAGGTTTTACCAAAGGGGATTGTAAGTCCCCCATCAACTTTGTGATGTTGGTTTCTTTTTTATTTTTTTCAAGCATTTGATCGACCTTTGGGTTGAAGAGCTGTTCTTCATCTTATGTTACTTTTAAAAGGTCTTTTTGTACCTCTGGACAAAACCCTGACCACTTTAAACCAGGCATGCTGCCAGAGCAGTATAACAGTATTAATATTCCTGGCTGTTTTGTTTGCTGCGTCTAAGGGACACCAATTGGTTGCTTTGCTGATTGTTCTAGTACTAGTCCAGGATGTGCTTATGAAGGTCCCTCATAGCCACCCAGTGAAACCTATCACATCTTGACAGGAGTTGAAAATGCGCCAATGATTAGCCTGAAAATCACTCTTTTGCCTTCCGTGTATATTCTCTTTCACTGTTTATCTGGAGGAGCAGGATCTCCATTAGTTTGAGCAGAAACCCTCTTTTGTGCTTTATGCACCATCAGTGAGTTAGATAAAATGATTCCTTTGATGTAGGGTGGATCATGAGGGGCTGGTTTATATTTGTTCTCTATGCAGGATGTAATAACCCTCAACTTAACTGCCTCTTTATATGTGACTGGTGTGGTCTTTAACATGTTCTGCAGAATAGGAAGGTAAGTGACAAACCTTTCTGTTTTGGAGTGGGTTTCTAGTAGGAAATTCTCTTCTTCCTCAACAGTGTGCATTTCTAACTGGCGGTGAGAGGCTGCCAGCTCTATGACAGCATGATCTGATGGTTGTAATATCTGGCAGGGATGACTTCACAGGGTATGGCTCAATGTCCGGGTCATCCTCTGGGTCCACTATGTAGTCTTCCCAAGGATCGCCTCACCCCACACCTTCAGTGGCTTAAATTGCTCAGGGTAATAAGAGATCCTGTGATCAGAGTCAGTGCTGTGATTATCAGGTGGTGGAGTGAGTGGTGGTAGGGGAGGGAACAGTGATGTGTTTGTGGGAGTGGGGAAAGCACGGGGCTAGTTGCTATGTGCCTAACCCTTTTGGGGGTAGGTGGTGGTACATGAGGAGGTGAGTGGGGCTCTTCCTCAACAGCCAAATGTCTTTGCTTCGGTGGTGTGAGGAGGCTTGGAGCAGAATGCTTGGCAACAATCTTCCCTGTGCCCATAAGAATCGAGCGTTTTCTTTGTCTTTCATCAAGAACATTAGCAACTCTTTCAAGAAATGACCCGTCTGTGACTTAGGTGTTGGCAGAGGTTTTGACTTTGATTTCAGGATGGAAGTGTGGGGCAATGAAGTTTTTAATTTTTTTTACTGTTCCTCACCACCAGGTTTTACCTAGTGGTGTAAAACAGCAGAAAAAACAAATAGAACACCCACAAATCTAAATGGGGAAGATGGAGCTAAATGTAATTATTGTAATTAGGATTTGATAGAGTGCATTAAACCAAGAGGCATCAAAGCACTAAATCAGGGAAGACTCCATGGGAAGGGGGAGGAACCCTGAGCAGAACCATAACCTATGTAACCAGCCAGACAGACAAATGGCAGCCGCCAATCTGAAGTGAGGTCTAGTTAGAGAACAACAACGTTTTCATCTGCCTCCGAAAAGACAGGTGTGAGTTTAAACTCCTAATGTGCTCTGGAAGGGAATTCCACAACCTGGCCACCACCCCATCTAACTTTCCAACACCTGGGAACAATGACCTTGCTCCGCCATGCTGATCGCAGAGGTCTGCTAGGGACATACCAATTGAAAGCGGTTCTCAGATAACTTGGTCCCTGCCGATGGAGAGCCTTGTGAGCCAGGCAAGGGGCTTTAAAAGACACCAGCTTCTTCACTGGCAGCCAGGGGAGAGTTCTTAAACCCTCCCTAACTAAGTGGTGTTTTGGCAGGTCCAGGACAAATCGAGCTGCCGCATTTTGGATCATTTGGAGCGTATTCATGGAGTGCTGATTAGCATTTGAATATAGGGTGTTGCAGTAGTCCAGGCGAGACGTAATGAGGTCGATGACCACTGACACCTTAAGCTCTCTCAGAAGAAAAGGAAGAATTTTCTTCAGAGTCTTAATAATCCAAAAGCAGGAGCTCACTGTTCTATTGACCTGGGTGTCAAAAGACAAGGTGTTACCAAAGATCACACCCAGATTTTTGGCCGCAGCCAGTGGAACCGGTAAAGTGCCAAAAGTTTCTGGCCACCAACGGTTGGTTCAGCTCAAATTTTCAGTACCAAAAACCACAATTTCTGTCTACTCCCCATTCATTTTGAGCCAGTTCTCACTCATCAACGTGCAGATTTCAGTCATGGAAGCCACCCCTTCCCAGTCTTCAGAGATGGTAATGATGATCCGGGTGTCATCCTCATATGAAAACACCTGGAAGCAGAAGGATTGTATCAGCTTTGTCAATGGGGCAACATATAGGTTAAATAAAGTAGGGCTGAGGAAAGACCCCTGTGGGATCCTGCAGAGAGGCTGAAAAGGTTTCTCTCTAAAATCCCCACAGCAACTGTAAGGGTCCTATCCCATAGGAAGGACTCCAGCACGTTGAGAGCGACATCTTTCGGGCGGACTTGGGGCATCCTTTGCGCCAACAGAGATGGAGATATGTTGTCAAAGGCCGCCGATAGGTCTAACAACACCAGGATAGCCGCACCTCCCTGATCGACTTGCCTGCGAATGGAGTCCACGGCCGCTAGAAGTGCCGATTTGGTGCTGTAAGTCCTCCTAAACCCATTTTGAGAGGGGTAAAGGAGTTCTTGGTCAGTGAGGCAGTGGGACAATTCCTGGTTGATGTGCTTCTCCAGGATTTTAGCTGGAGCAGACAGCAGAGAAATCGGATGCAGATTTTTCAAATCTCCATCTGACTTTTCCTTAAGAGGAATGACGATCACCTCCTTCCAACACTGCAGGTACACACCAGTCTCCAAAACCTGTGAATAAACCTTTTCCAAGGCATCCTCAATTTTGTCTGGGGCCAACTGAAGTACCCTGGGCTGGCAAAGATCGTCCGGCGAGCCCGAGGTAGTTTGTCCTAAAAGAGTTTCAATTTTAGCCACCAAAACAGGGAGAACCTAGCTAGAAAGCTACGAGTCGACTGTCCCAGAGTAACCTTTTTCCTGCTTGCAGTATTAGACCTATTCTGAGATTCTGCCAACCCAGGAGCACTAGGCCTGTCATTATGTTCAGGAAAGTCTGCAAAGATTTTCACGATCTCACGATATGTAAACCTGCGACGGCCCATATTCCGTCGGAGCAGTATGTCAGAGAAGGAGTCGGAGCAGGCTTCATCGTCAACATACTTAAAGTCTGTCTGCCTGTGAATCAGGCAGGCACGCCTTCAGTTTAGGGGCAGAGGTACTTTGTCGCAGTTGCTAGAGTACCCTCTCCACAAAATTTAAATCAGGCCCAAGATCAGCAATTTCTCAATAATATATCAAAAAAAGTCCCGACAAAAAAACTTCAGTTGAAGTGAAGTTATTGGTAAATCTAAAGCATAACGAGCACTGATGAGCTTTGCTAACATGCCACCACCCTCAAATGCACTGCACATGACCATACGCATGACACTACAGGAGAAAATAAATAACAACAGTGATATCACTGTTGACATCACATAAGGCAACCAAAACATTATCATCAACTGTGGATATTACACACGCTTAACACCTTGAAATCCAGAACAGATGTTTTAAAAGATAAATTAGATAAAATGGCTACCATTAGTAGGTGACCTTGTACACGTACAGTAGTCATGAAATAACAATCAATAATCGATTACCTAGACAAAAGGTTTCACCATCACTAACCATTAGAAATGTCCCATAGGTAATTTGTTTAATACAGAGAAGCAAGCCATCAGTACCCCTGGCCATTACTAGATGCAGCCGATTTAGACAGACTAGCAAGGCAGTAGCGCCACTGACCATTACTAGATGACAAAGGAGTTGTTTTAGACTGACACGGGTCAATGTCAGGCATCCTCACAGAACGTAATAGGGCATGAAGGCAATTTAATTATATAAATAACATGATATGTATGTCCAAAAAAAGTGTTTTACTCTCCAAAAGTGCTTTAAAATGCACAATGTTGTCCTCACATAAGATGGCTAACTTTTGTTTTTGCATCCAATCTCCGGAAACCGTCTTTGCACCCAGGACATGCCATTCCGAACAACAGCCCAACTTCATGAGGTGCCTGGGATACCCATTTGTTGTAAATCACAATCAGTCCACCTGCAGGTATAGGTGGTTCGCACTGACTGCCCTCTACTCAAAAGATCCCCAAAGCTGGTGGTGGTATGCGTGACAGACCTAGATATATGGTGACAGAACCATCAACCCTCATAACGGCTGGTCTCATTATGGCACCATCAAACTGGACAGCACTGGACACTCTGAAGCCCTCACTCAAACCCCCCAGTCCCCCTCCCTGCAACCCTGGATCTGCGAACGGTTATGCTTTGGAAAGGCAGACAATTGTGGATACTGATGGTGTGGCTGGTTGTTGTAGGCTGACTAGTGGAGTGGGAGGCCGAGGTGGCCCCTTCTCGTTGGAGTTGATCATCATGTTGGTTCATGAGTAGACGGCTGAAATAGTCTCAGAGAGAGCCTGTATCTTGGTTTCTGCCTTGCCCAAGCCCGTGGAGACCGCTGTGTACTACAGAAAACTCCAGGCACAGTACTACCAGAGAATGGTGACCATGCTGCTTGTAAACAGGGCCACCATTCTACTTCAACTACCTTAAGTTCCTACCAAATTAACTTGATAGTTAACAATGAACAAATTGCAAATTTTGCATTACAGAGTTTGAAGGAAACTATGAAGATGTATACAACATTGCTGGGCCCCTGCTTATTACACCTTGCTCCCGGCAGTACTGGCAGGAGGTGTGCCTGGGCAAGTTTGGCAGCAGCTTTCTAGTGACAGGCATTACTGCATAGAGGTCTAGATGGGGGATACTACACATCTGAATGCATGCATCCTAGTTTCTAGATGGCTCTTACAAATTTCCCATCCTGGACTGTGTGGTGATAGCACCCGGCTGACGAAGATGCAGATTTTTTGTGATAGTAACGTATAACCACAAACCTTCTTCTCTGCAAAATGTTGTATAACAAAGCTAAAGAGCTTTTGTATTGTCGCTGTTCATATAGAACGTTTTCTTACATCTTTCTGGTACAGTACACGCTTTACAAAACTCAGATTAAATAAACACTGTTGTTGTCATTTGCTACACTGATTTACTGTGAGAATGCCAGGAGGAAGAATCCCAACTTGGGTGCAGGTCAAAAGGCCTGTAACCCCTGACTAATAGTCAGCAGCTAGCAGTCATAAGTCTTGTAATGACCTGGTCATGGTGAAAGTAATCATCCATAATAATAATAAGAAATATTTTGTCTTGTGCTCACCTAACACAGTCTAGCACTCTAGTGGTCAGCAACATCCAAAACATGTAGAACGCATGTCAGGGGATTTGTGGCACAAGTCTTCAAAATACAGTGAAGCCCTGTCAGTGGCCTTGTGGCACAAGTCTCCTGCACAGGAATCCATACTATAGTGGCCAGGAAGAGAAAATGCAGAGCAGGATAGGACATGGCTCCCTGCACTAGGGACATTTGGGGCTCATAGTTTTTAATGTAATTACCCTGATCTTGTTTTCCCTAGATTCTGACTTCGGGGGTACATGTGGTACATAGGATTTGACAATTTTCTTAATCCTGCATTGATCAAGTAATTCGTCTTTTGTGAGAGCAAAAATGTCGCAGGAGAACTCTGAACTTGGATGTCTGCCATATCTTCTTTCAGTGTGAGTCTGTTTAGGTATCTCCTGAACATTTTGCACGTGAGTAAACCGTCTCTTATCCTTTTCCTTGCATAAACCTCAACATTGGGGACCTAGCATATGATGCGTACATTTTGCAAGCACTATGGGCAGTTTACAAGGAAAACCTATGCAAGACTGCACGTTTCTATTTTTGATCAAATCATGCATGCCAGAAATAACTTCTGTGTAGGAGAGCATTTGCCAACTGATAGGATAAAAGTTTGCCCATCAGTATCCTCATGTAAGACTGGTCCTGAAAAACTTTGTACAGATTTGCCAAGATGGAGAAAAGTTGCTGAGGAAGGGTACCAAAGCATGACTCACATTTCAATTTGTGTGGCACAGCAAACACTGTGGGATGAATTTATACCAACCTTGAGCTGTGTGCCAGAAACCCTGACTAATGAGTAACTGCTGTAGTACTGGAGGTGGGCAATGGACAGGTAACCACACCAATGGTGGCAGGCATGTCATGGAATACAGAAGAAGGGTTGAAAATGCCAACAATACTAAACAAACATTAGCAAAGCCAGTATGTCTCACTTTTCCAATGTTGAACAATTGACGTGCTCAGCTTTACAGACACCTGACCGGCCACGTTAAATGTATGAAAAGCAATCAAAATAATGCTTTCTAAGCTTTCGAAACGGCTGCATGTTGATTGATGCATCATGCATTGCATTATCATGTGCACTACCGCGACTTGACCATGCAACCTCATTGCATCATACAATGCAGTGGCCATCTTGAAAGTACAGAAATCCAAGTTTTCACTGTTTTCTATACTTTTAAAATGGCCAGTCGCAGCTGTTAGATTTGCCAATGCTGGCGGAGTTTAAAAGCCTCCAGAATTGGCAAAGCCAATATCGGCTACCACCATGGAGATGGGCAGCACTGGAAGTGCAAGTGGACAAAACCCAGGGAACACCAAGGCCACTATCAAGCAAGTGGTGCACCACGAAGGAACATCAGAGGAGAGGGCCAGAGGAGAGAGCTGGTGTGAGTTTGTAGGGGATCAAAGTAAAGAGTGCACTCACACTCTGAAATCCAAGGCCTGCACTCCCTTGGAGTGCAAAATAAGTAACACAATTTAAAAAACACAGAAAAAGTAGTTCCATGGCATCAGCAGTGGAAGGCAACACTGCAGCCAATTAAAGCAAGGGTAAACAAGCTATGATCCAGTGGATTGATAAACACACAAAAAGGGACGACAACGAACCAAAGAGCAGACAACTGGGATTTATAAGAAATACATGTAATTATGAGCTGGAGCTGTTTGTTACAAAACTGCAAAAAACTAAAAAGGAAGCAGTTACTCATTAATTGGGGAGTCTAACTTATGAGTCAGTATAAAACATTTTGGTCACTCCTTTATACATGAGATGACCAAAAACGCATCTGGGTTTGACAAGGCAGGATTTCAGACCTGCGAATAAACAAGAAAAAATAGGGGGATGGTCCCTTCGTTAGTGGGACTAGGAACAGTGTTGTATTTACAGTAGACTGCTTAGGCCTTGCCAACAAGAGACGCTTGATAAAGTAACCAGGTGCAAGACATAACTGAATGTATGACCCTGTGTCCAGTGCCCATTTGGCATGGCAGGCACATTTCCTCAACACTGGAGACAACCGCAGTGCATTTCAATGGTGGCGTATTCTCAGTGCATGCTGGCTTCAATCACATCATGGCCGGCTGGTGCTGTGGAAACAGTTGTTGGTGTAGGAAGTAACAGAAGGCCTTGCCTTCTATCCAGTATCCACTGGCCAAAGCAGCCCCAAGTGGTGACTGCAGGTACTGGCTTAGCGAGTGATCAGAGGACACACACCATATGGCCAGTGCATCAGGTTGTTTCCAGAAGGGAAGAAGCCATGGTCAAAGGTTTCATCCTCAGTGAAATGTCTGGTAGACTTTGCTGTAAGTTGTGCCCAGAGGGTATTAAGGGCAGTATTACATCTGCAGGCCATGCCAAGGCACTGGGGTCAAGAATACTAGCCACAAGCAGTGCTTTGGGGGAGAGCAAGTTATAGTTGGCAGGGGAACTAGTTATAGTTAGCTCAATGAGCTATAAATAGAAAATCTTTGTGGCTTTTTGTTTTTTAACGTTACTTTAACCTTTGTTTTTCAGAGAATTTATACATTTTTATATATATAATTTTTATTTCAAAGAAAAAAACAAAGATTAAAGTTGCATTATAGTTATAAAACCCTACAAGTTATCTGAAGAAAAAAATAAAAAATAAAAGCTATGTGTAGGATAGTAGGATCTGCTTCTTATGGTTACCCCCACTTTTTGCTTGATGTGATGCTGTTTTTGACTAGTCTGACTGGGATCCTGCTAATCAGGACCCCAGTCTATCTTCTTTCTACCTAAATTGGTTTATCAGAACCTATGTACACTCCAGGGTGGATACCGGGGTACCCTCATCAGTCCCTAGTATATGATACTAAGGTACCCAGGGCATAGGTACCCCAGAGGTCCCCCATGGGCTGAAGCATGCATTATGCCACCCATGGGAGACCATGCAAAATGGAACTTCAGGTCTGCCATTGCAGCCTGTGTAAGTTGGTGCATGCACCACTTACTAAAGATATAGGTTTACTATATCTAAGGGTCACTGCACTTAAAACCTATAAGTCACCCCATAGCAGGCCTGTGCAATCCTGAAGGCAGGGTGCTTGGTTCTAAGTGAGAGGGTGCCCCTACATGAGCAGGACACCCCTGCAGCCTACGGAGTCCATTCTCCTGGGTTGTCAGTGAAGCAGCCATATACTATATAGAGGGGCACCGCGTAATTACGCGATGACCATTTCGAAAACAGCTGCAACGCATCCTATCATGTTTGGTATCAAACATGTTGGAAACATACCCCCCACACCATAAACATGTGGGAGGTATGATTCCAAGCACTGGAAGAGCCCTCCATTAGGCTCTCAGTGATCCCGGTGCCAGCCTTCTAGTCCCGGACAGCACAAAATGGTTGCTGCTGACCAGAGACACATTTCTGCCCTCCTGCTGCTGAGCCAAGCTCGAGCAGAGGAAGGTGGAACAATAGGCACCCTGTCACAGGGAGGTGTGACCACTTTCCCAGACAGGATTTAGTGTATTGGGACCGGGTGGGCTTGCCAGTGCCTGAAAGTCTGCATGAGGGGCACATTTGATGTCCCTGTGCATAGTCCAGTTCAAACCAGCTCTGAGAGCTGTTGGCTCCCGCTCTGGCACAAAACTGGACAAAGGACATGGGAGTAACCTCCCCCCTGTCCAGACCCTCCCCTGGGAGGGTCCCCTGAATCTTCCCAACACTTTTCCTAGGGTACTTAAGGGCTTACCTGGGTGTAGGTCCCTAGATTCGTTGTGGGATAAGATTCAGAACTCAAACCACTGCACTTCTACCTTCTAGGCACTCTGGGCTTTGCTTGTCTTCGTTTGGGCCTGACTTCGTCTCCCTTTCAGTCTGCTGCATCGTCTGTGTCTGTGTACCATACAGGATCCGTGCAGGACTGTGGAGCATCAAAGACATTTGAAGGAATCTCCCTTGAAGTGAAGGAGTCACTTCCCTGCATTCGCTGGCACCTCAACACTGCTGACTGGTCTGCTGATCCCGAGCTCCTGCGGACTCCGAAGGGTTCAACAACACAGTTGGTGGTTTCCTACGTCCATTGAGGCCTGCGCTGTCCTCTCACTGAGTTTGAGGCCAGAATCCCTTGTGGGGGCTGCATTAACCGAACCCCTGTGCACTGCGTACTTTTGCAAATGCAAATGCTTTTTGCCAACTTTACAACAAGTGCATTGGGCTCCAAGTAGCCCCAACCTCCGGCACCTTCTTCCACCAAGATCTTCAGCCACACCACCTCGTGGGCACCGTGGCCTGCTCCTTTTGTTGAGCTGCTCGAGGTCCTCACGTGACTCCTGTGCCTCCGGCCTGTGGGTCCATTTGAGGGTCACCTTTGTTTTCCTTGGGCTCCCCTCATTGCTTGGGGACTGCCCTGACTCCCCTGCTTGTAGTGAGTCCCCTGGACCTTTCTGGGCCCAACCGTGCACCTTCTTGACTTCCTGCGTGGGTTGCCTTTGCCATGGCTTGTTGGTGACCCACTGGACACCGACCCCTCAGCACTCGACATCCTTTGTGGGACAGCTCATATCCAGGTCCTGGTCTTCCTCAGCATCGCCCGGTGCTCACAGCTGCAGAGTCAAGGTCACCGCCATCTTTCCTGAAGCACCCGACATCGGAGGGCATTCGTCTTTCAAGTCTCCTGGTCACTTCCAAGTGACATAGACTCTGTCCCCTCTGCTTTCAGGTACTCCTCTTGAAGAATCCACGTTTGGATTCCCACGGACACTTTCTCCTCTTCCAGCAGCGGCACTTTCCTGAAGTTCTCAATTAGGTTCGGCGGCGGTTCCTGACACCACATCACACGTATGCACCCGGCTTCCCTGGTGCAGGTAACATGGGTACTAGGGTATCCACGGGTGGGGTGGCTCTACAACCTTCTGTCTTCCATGGGGTTTCTTCAGGGTCCACTTGGAAGGGTCCTTAATCTTTAAAAATCCAACCCTGACTTGCACATAGAATTGTACTGAGCACGCGGTTGTGTACTTACACTGCACACGCTTTCTGTGGGGTCCCTACCTACTTACCTTGGGTGGTTCTGTGGGTCCCCAGCGATTCTACGTCCTCTCAATATCGTCCTGACCCGAGTCGTGGTTCTTATACCACTTTCTTAGTATATGGTTTGGTCCCCCCCTGGGGCCACTGTGTATTTCGTGCTATTTACTGCGTTTCTTTGCTAAGGTATTGTGTGCATTGTGTTTACCTCCATGTTGGAGATACTTGAGCATTCTAGAGAGTATTATATGATAAATACATATTTTTATAAATACTTGGTGTGGTTCTTTTCACTTAATCTATACTATAAGATTGTATTCTGGTAAAACAAGCTGCTTTACACTCCTTCTGGACTAAGCCTGAAGGCTGCTCTCCACAGCTACCACTTAGAGAGCTTTCTAACGTTGTCTAAGACCTCTTAAATCACCATAAGTGTTGTCTGGACTGGTGCAAGGTGCCCACTTACATTAGTGGACATCATATACCAGGCCAGCCTCTCACATTATGCTAATGGCAACATGACTTTTAATTAAGCAGCAAATTATTTGTAACATAAATCAGCAACTCGCATTAGTTGCATTCACTCTCTACCTTGTTTAAATGAAGTACTGTTAGTACTTAAAACATTACTAGTAGTTAAACTGTACACCAAACCATATAACATTTACCATACACTACATTATTTCAAGTTCATACATGTATACCCGTACAAACATTCAACCTATGCTGTATGTATGTGGACCCTTAATACCTCCTATGCTTAATGCTAAAATGGTTTAGTGATTTATAGAGAAATTTGAGGAGCAGTAAATGATCTAGTGGTTTATAGAGAAATTTGAGGCGCAGTAGGAGGGGTCTCACATATCTCATCACATATGAGATGTTAAATGACATCATTGATGACTTCACTTATGACATCTCAACTAAAATCATTGATAACTGATGATATCATCCAACCTACTGCTCATCAATTTACTCTATAAACCGCTAGATCATTTCACAAAACAAAGTAGGAAGTGAAGGGCCCACAAACAGATACAGAATAGATTGTCTGTCTGGCTATCTGTGCATGTACAAAATACAAGGCATGCAAACATTTTCTAAGAGAAAGACCAATTAATGTATACAAACACATTAGGAAGCTGTTACAAATGAACAAGTATTGTTTACATTATACTGTAATTTTCCGACCCAGTGATTTCCATCAACTGAGTAATGCAGGCAGAGCAAATCTTTGGGAGATATAGTGGGTTTCACATTAATTGGTCAACGTCAGTGCTTTACCCACTGTGGACTTGGGAGCCGACAGCATCGATAAAGAGAAAATAAAGAGAAAATCGTCAGATCTGTCAGCGATATTTGGAATTTCGAGTTACCTGATCCCTGAGGATGTGCTCAGAGGAACCTCTATAGTGACTAGAGGAATTTAATATTGATGCTGCTGCACACTGAAGAACACTCCCGCTCTCCTTGCTAGGCAGGGCAACTATGTATAACATGTATGGGCTGCCCAAATTTCTTTATGCCTCACATAATACACCTTAAGTCATAACGGAGAGTTTCTTCCAGAGTGTATACAGGGAACTGAGGCAAATACTGTGGAATAACAGTGTCCCAAGCATAGCGATATATAAATTAGTCCGGGGAGTGTATAATGGTGGTATAGTCTTCCGGATCTTAGGAGATACTACTGGGCTATACAAATAGTTTTAGATAACAACTGGGTCTTTGCTGAATAAAATGAGCCCTCTGTGCAGCATGACAGAGTATTAATGGGGCTGAAAGGTTACATGACAGCCATATAAGGAAAAAAGGATGAGCTAACTGGTTGATATATATTAAGGTGATGCTGCAGGTAAAACAGATAGGGTGGTTCTCAACCCTAACCGGGGACATACCACTGGGGGGACTCCTGGAGAGAGGGCGAAGTGCAACGCCTATCTGGATTCTAGCATTGGGATCTTATAGAGATCAGTAAATTGGGAGATATATGGGTAGGTGCGGACATGAAGACGTTTCAGGCCCTCTAAGATGACTACATGATGCCAGAGGGAGAGGTTTTTTGCTACCTATGACTTAGGCATATTTCTTGATAAAGTTGTACTGAAGGGAATACAAATGGTGGATAGCATGCTAGATGAACCCTTAGGGCACAATGAAATCTCTCTTATATACAGGAAACGTATGAATAATCTACCTGATACCTTGGAGGCCTTGAGGGGGTTGTAGGAGCAGGACCTTCGGGAGCAATCAGATGAGGAGTGGGCAGAGGCGCTCCAGGGGCCAGGAAGGAAACGTTTAGAGCAGGGTTCTGCCTAATTCAATTAAATATCCTACATAGAGTGTATTACACTAGACGGTTGCTGATACAGATCAGTAGAGCTGGCATTGATGTTTTTCTCCGGGGATGTGACCAGAGGGACACGTTTCTGCATTCCCTGTGGGAGTGCCCAGTACTATAGTTGTAGTGGTTGGGAATACTGGGGGTCCTAACGGAAGTTGCAGGACTTTCGTTGCTAACAAGTAAGAAACTCTGCATCCTGGGCCAAAGGGGACCAAGCAGGCACCAGATATCAATATTTATTTTGTAATTTAGGTATGAAAGTAGCCCAACTGAATATTGGACAAATGTGGGGGTCACCGGAAATGCCTCAGCTGGAGCAATGGAGTAGGGATTGGTGCCGAGCGGTGTGTCTATGAGGGAAGAGGCTGCCCACATAAATTTGAGAAAGTGTGGGGCCATGGAAGAACTATAGAGGGCTGCTGTGAGCTTAGTTGCATGAGTACTTCTCCTTGGGACCTGACAAAGCCACAATGAAATCTTGAAATGGTTATAGCATGTATAGTTTTTTGCTATTCGATTGAGTACTGTCAGTGAAACCTGGAGTTCTGGGATGTTACCCACCTGCATACTGAGTTATGTTATACGTCACGTAATTTATAAAACGTTTTGTTTTCATGAAATGTGTTTCTATTTGAGCAATGTTTGTACAAGCAAATCCAGAGTACCACAATGGGGACCTGCTTCGCCCCCACCTATGCCAATTGATGGGCTGATGGGAGGAGCAGGTATCCACAGACAAAAAAATGGAAATGTATATACAATATATGTTGTTATATGGCTATGTTATATGTTATATTATGTTATATATTAATTATTGTAAAGGTCATTATTACTGTAGGGTCACCCCCAAACCCTTTTGATTTTACCCTCATATTGTCTGAACCCGATTTTGTTGGCTTTTAGGACTCTGCACATTATACCACTGCTAACCAGTGCTAAAGTGCTTGTGCTTTCTCACTCAAACATGGTACAATTGGCTTACACCCAATTGGCACATTTAATTGCCATGTAAATACTTAATAAAGTGGTGCTACCGGTACCCAGGGCATATACATTAAATGTTACTAGTGGTGCCTGCATCACTTATTTCACCACCCACTTATGTAGCCTTTTAAAAAAAATGCTTCAGGCCTGCCACTGCAGCTTGTGTGTGCAGTTTTCAACTGCCAATTCAACTGCCATTTCGACCTAGCAAACTAAACCTTTTGCCAGACTGAAACCTTCCTTTTTAATACATATATGTCACCCTTAAACAGTGTACAGGATATTTTAAAAGTTGGACAAATACCTTCAGTTTGTACATGTCCTGGTAGTGAAAAACTCAGATTTGTTTTTCACTATTGCAGACCTGTCACTCCCAAAGGATAATATTGGGTTACCTTATTACATTTAATAAGTTGTAACTTTCAATAGGGCACAAGTAGGAATGTTGAGTTTTGTCTCTAAAGAATTGTAATTTAAAACGCTCTTTAATGGTACAGTTGGATTTTAAGTTTCTGAAAATGTCACTTTTAGAAAGTTGCCATTTTCTTGTCCCAACCATTTGGTGCCTGCAGCCTGTACCGTGGGTGGCATGCCTAGGTGTACCCGGCAGTTTGTCTTTGTGCATTGCTCCCAGACAGTGAGACATGGAGGGAATAGGTGTTGGCAGGATGGACCATCTCTGACTTGATGGGGTTGGAGCTGTCACCTACCACACTTGCACATCACAAAGACTCTGCCTCAGTAAACTCAGAAAAGGTTTTACACTAGCCTTTTGTGCCCTAGACAAGCTGGGGCCAGGGTTGGAAGGAAATTCCAAACAGCTCTGGGGTGAAACCCTCTGGAACCTTCCCCTACTTCAAAGCTGGCACCAAGGATAAATAGTGGACCCTCAGACCCAACTCTTTAGTACACCTCTGGACCTGTGGAAGATTCAGAAGGACTGCTGTGCTGCTGCCTGAGTAATAAGGACTGGACCTGCATCTTGAACCCAGGTCCACCAGAGTGACTCCAAGGGCAAGTTGGCTGGCCTCATGATCAGAGCCTCAAGGACAGAAAAGGTTCCAACTACATTGATCCCTGCACCTGGAATTTGCCTGTTGTTAGTCCTATCACCCAAGTGGTGCCATTAGAGTTGTAGACACTTAGAAGTGGGCCTAGAGGTGCCCTGCCAGCCCATCTGTGGTCCTAGCAGAACCGATGCAGCATAGCTCATTGCCTCGCAGCTCCGCAGTGAAACCGACACTGCGTGATGCATTCCTGAAACAGGATCTCGCAGCTCCTCGCAACCGCTGCTGCGTGATGAACCCTCGACACAGGGCCTCGCATCACAGTTCTGTAGCTCCTCAGAACCGCCACTGCAAGAAGCATCCTAGGTGCAGGACCTCACATCGCAGCCACACAGCATTGCAGAATTGTCACTGCGGGATACATACTCGAGACAGAACCTCGCACCCGCTGCTGTGTGATGCTTCCTCGACACGGGATCCAGCAATGTTCTGCAACCAGGATTTAAGGAACTTTGTTCAGTGGGCCTAATTTGGTCCGAATATCTGGCCCATGCTTGAGCACAGTTGGCATTAACTTGTGACTTTGTCCTGGTCTAGTGTGACCTGATAATCACAGCTGGCGCTTTGTGCTTTTAGGTAGTATTTTAACCAACATTTTTTAAATTGCATATCTCTGATTCTACTACTTGGATTTTGGTTGTTATGGTGTCAAATAAATATTAAAGTTTCCTCTATTTTTCTAAATTTGTGTGGAATTTTTCTTGAGCTGTGTTTTCACTTTAATACTGTTTGAATTGCTGCATGAATACTTCACATATTGCCTCTAAGTTAAGCCTGACTGCTCTGTGCCAAGCTACCAGAGGGTTGAGCAGAGGTAATTTGAGGGTTGCTTGAGTTTCACCCTGACAATAATTGAGGCTGCTGCTTGAGTAGGGTTTAACTCCCCCCTCAACTAGTAACCCAATTTCTTACAATCTCCCTTGAGCGTATCCTGGCGCTGAGCAGGTGTGTGTGCCTAGCTCTGCCTAGGGTAGGCTGTTAACTAAAACGCCAGGTTTCCGTTTTCTAACGGAATTCAAGAAGGCGCAGGCTCTGATGTGGAGTAGAAGGTGGTTCCACGCTTTCGGAGTGATGTGAGGGAACACCCATCCAAATGATCAGATTCTGTGTATGCATAGAATATGTGTGAGTAGGAGTCCAGCAGAGGTGTCTGGATGGTCAGTGGAAGGAGATTCAACTGTTCAGGTAGGTGGCGCATAAGTTGCGTAGCATCTTGAACGTCTCTGTGAGGAGTATGAAATGAGTGCGTTTGTGTATCGGGAGCCAGTGGAGCTCCCTGAGGTGTGGTGTGATGTGAGTTATGTTTGGGAGATTGATAATGAGTCTGGTTACCATGCTCTGGATGGTTTGCAGTCTTCTAGTAAGTTGCTTGGTGATCTTGGTGTAGAGGGTATTCCTGTAGCCCAACTTGCTGGTGGCTTTGGCGTGAGTGACAGTTTTCTGGTGTTGCTTGGGAGCCATTTGAAGATCGTCCTCAGCATCTTCAGGGTGTGGAAGCAGGATGCAGTTACTGTGTTGACTTGTACGATCACATCCAGTTGCTGTTGATGATGATTCTGAGGTTCCTGTTGTGAATGCTGGGTGTGGGTCCAAATTTGGCCGCCCACCAGCTGGAGCCTCATTGCAAAGTGATCTTGGAGAAGATCCCTACTTCTTTCTTGTCAGTGTTGAGCTTGACACAGTGGGCTTTCATCCAGTTAGTGACATCGGTCTTGCAGTCGGCAAACTGAACTTGTTCCTGTGTTGGTGGTCTTGTCCGAGAGGAAGAGTAGGAATTGCTTGTCATCAGCACAGGAGAGGATGTTGATGTTGTGTGCATAGATGACGTGGACCATAGGGATACTGAAGACCTATCTATAATTTGGAATGGTCCAGTAGACCAGCTATTAGAATTTAACAGACTTTCGAATAATAATACATTTGATATCACATTCACCATTACACACAGTCCATCTTTGATAGAGTTCCAGGATCCTGTTCCAAACATCACTCTATAGAAAGAAGAGAGCAGGCAACACTATCTTACAAACCTCCAGCAGCCATCCAATACAAGTCAAATGGAATGTTTCATATGGCAAATTTGTTTGACTGAAAAGAAATTGCAGTACAGATAATAAAAAAATGGAAGAAGATATTTTAGATGCTATCTACAGAGAATACTCCGAACTGTAGTGGAGAAAATAAACACAATCACAAGGGAAGATTTACAGTATAAACCTTACACATACCTATGTTATCGACAAAAGAAACACATAGAATCAAAGTCGTCAACAGTTGCAGCAATGAGGCACACAGGGAGAAAAATATCTTGTCCAAAAACTGGGATGTACTGAAGAATGAAAGGACTATTTCTAAATACATAAAAGATTCCCTCAATATGACCTGCAGAAGATGTAAAAATCTAAGAGGTATGATGTTAAGAAGTCATCTATCAACACCCTCACATACAATATGGTAAGGTAATGAACCACTGGAATTCTTTATATGCAATAACTGCAAGGCATGTAAACATAGGCATGTGTCATAGAATATGACACCCCATACAGCAAAAAACATGTAGAATAATGAAATACAGAAGCTGCAGGTCAGATTTCATGGTATATTGTATAGAATATATCAATGCATAACCCCTTGGAATTCTCCAAGGGAGTGAACTAGAGGCTACGGGGTGTTCAGGGTGAGCTGGCCTCCACACCTATCAAGCACACACAAAAGAAGCTACCCTGAATGATTAGTCATTAACAAAATGCAACCATATCCTTACAATGCACTCAGTCAGTAAAGTGCTAGGCATCTCAAAAAATGTAAAGGACTGTCCTCACACACCACCAGGTGTCATGCTTCATCATTGGCAGTCCTCGCTCTCTAAAAACCACGTTTGATAGAGAGCGGGCCTACACCTGGAGACAGGGAGGCTCTTCTAATAAGCTAAGTGGGGGCCCGTGAATAAGTGATTTTAAAACCCAATGTAGTAACCCAAACACTTTTATTTGCTGGGTACTACTTGGTATTAAAAGCTGAAGTGTGGGGATTGGGGAACTATTACCCCATCACCACCTCTGTTGTCAACATGTTTCTGCCATTGGCCCAGATGGGTCCGTGGCATTCATCAGGACGAAAAACAGGGATCCTATCTTACCACTGCGGTCAGATATTACTTATGGAGCAGTGTACGCCTGTCCTTGACTGAGGATGCTGGCTGTCTTGATCCCTCCTGGGGCGCCGGGTCATCACGTGGCCCCCAGGCACATGCTACAGGACGCCAGAAACAAGATCACAGTGGATGATAGCGGTGATTGATTATGTTGCTCTTTTTCCACCTGGGACGCAGCGTCACACGTAGCCTCCAAGCTCCACAGTTGAAATGTGGCTTCTGCCGCGCCCATACACCTCTGGTGCACCTCATTTACGTGGACAACGAATCTAGTAGCTAATCAGCGGTGGCAACCTGTAATTGTGCACATATGCTACTGGTTGGCCAATTAAGTTATTAACACACCCCTATACCTTGAGGCAGTAAGAGTATGACTGGATGTGTGATTGGGAACTCATGCGCATCTTAGCATGTAATGCCAATTTTTGGATGCTGATTGGCTTATGTTTGTAATTATATACTTCTTTTAATCACCAACTTTACCTTCCATAGAGTGTAACTACGGGGGTCCCTTTTACCCTCTTCTCATGGGTCAATTAGGACCCTAACTTGGGGTAAGAATTTGAGCTGGTCTCACAAAACTAATGAAATTCATTTTTCGCGTTTTGATAACATATATCACATTTGCAGTGTCACATGTTTCACACTCACATGCAATTTTGACATATGCATGGTGTGTATGTTTCCTATTCCTTCTTTATGTAACTACGCATCTCACTGAAAATACTATATTTGTTTTACAGGTTCAAGAAACACCAGTTTAGTTAGAGGATGACACAGGCCACCCTAACATATTGTTATTATCTGACCGCCGTAGTAAGATAGGAGCCCTGTTTTTCGTCCTGATGAATGCCACGGACCCATCTGGGCCAATGGCAGAAACATGTTGACGACAGAGGTGGTGATGGGGTAATAGTTCCCCCAATCCCCACACTTCAGCTTTTAATACCAAGTAGTACCCAGCGAATAAATGTATTTGGGTTACTACATTGGGTTTTAAAATCACTTATTCACAAGGCCCCCACTTAGCTTATTAGAAGAGCCTCCCTGTATCCAGGTGTAGGCCCGCTCTCTATCAAACAAAGTTTTTAGAGAGCGAGGACTGCCAATGATGAAGCATGACACCTGGTGGTGTGTGAGGACAGTCCTTTACATTTTTTGAGATGCCTAGCACTTTACTGACTTAGTGCTTTTTAGGTCTCACGCCTAGCGTTGCAGTGCGCAGCACTGCTCGCACAGCACGAGACCTCATGTAGGGGGTTCTGAAAGCTGACCACACGCGCGTGCGTGTGGTTTTGCTTTCGCCGGCTGCCATTGGCTTTAGCGTGTTTTTAAAAAAAAAATAAGGCACGCAATTGGGCAAAGGCGGGCGCATGTCCCGCCTTTGCTCCGCCCATTCCCATCGGTGTCTATTACGCGCGTTTGCCTCGCTGCCGCGCTCCCTCGCCCCCGCTCCTCTGTGGTGCGCGCGCACCACTGGTTATTTCTCTGTGCTTCTTTAATTCCCTTTTTGTTCTCGCCTCTACAACTTCCAAGCACTCTATACTCCTGCCAAGAAGGAGAATTTGCTTATTACTTTCCGATGTAGCCCCAACTGCAGCGTCCTCGTGTCGAAATGTGAAGCTCATTTACCCAAGGAGGTTATCTTTTTGTAGACAAGGGGTCTGAGCAAAGTCAGTAAACCCTGGTCCTGCAGGCGTGGTCTCCTCCTTGTCCGTTCTGGCGTGCAAGAATATGTTCCAATCCAGACAAACAAGTCTGCGATGGTGGGCTTTGAGCAAAGAAAACTGTCAGAGACACACCACAGATGCCCAGAGACGTTTTAAGGCTAAGCCAGAGTGGGCACTAGCCTGGGGCCCAGCTTCCCGACCCCTCCTCCCCCTCCCCACAGAGCCAGCTCTGTTTTGAAGACGGTCCTGTCCTGATGGCCTTGAATGATTCTTAAACATAGATTGTTTTCCTTTAATGTAATTCTAATACGGGAGTTTACTACAGAAATTTTGCAGGGAAATGCGTTTCTCCTACAGTTTCAAACCTTTGAAAAGATGATGAAAACAAAAAAGAAAGCACCATTCTACCAAGAGCAAGCGCTACATCCATATATTGCACTTTTCCTAACATAAAACTGCATGGTATCTGTGGTAAACGTGCTATCAGACTGGGAAGAAAGACAAGCTTGGATTTGTACCTGTAGCGCTCACGCTGATCTGAGCAGCAGGCGCTGAACTCGCTGAGCTAGCTTGCTCGCACCACTGCGAACTTCCAGGACAAGCAGGCTCTGGCTCGGGAGTCTCTTTCCTTTGATGCAGCAGTAAAACCACAAGCCATTCAGGAAAGCGCAGCTTCGTGGGCCTGTGCTTGGCGCTGGGGTGTGGTTTGTGCTGACAGGGCGCTACAGCGAGCTCTTTAGCGTTCATGGTTCAGTCAGGGACAGTTATTTACCACATCTGTAGATCCATAGAAGTAAGAGGAGCATGGTTTTCATGGCACACCCGCTGAGTTTGCACATGTACACCCCTTGCACTGCACAGATGGTCGATTGTTGGCACAGAATATCCAGCAAGTGAAATGGCCAACGAGTCCTGCAAACAGCCACTAATTAAACAAGCATTTGCAATGCAATAGGTCTCGCATTTACGCAAGTTTAAGCTATTGGCATTGTAAATGACACTGCCTTTTATTTATGTTTTAAAAACGAAAACAAAAATAAAAGGCATTGTTATTTGCAATGTCAATAGCTCAAACTTGCGTAAATGCGAGACCTATTGCATTGCAAATGCCTGTTATGGATATGGCTGCATTTTGTTAATGACTAATCATTCAGGGTAGCTTCTTTTGTGTGTGCATATTGTATAGAATGCCCTTGTTGATATGTATGAGGCACCATTTTCCAGGTTAAGAAGCGCATTCTGGAGCACATTTAGGCCATCACCAACAGTGATCAGAAATATCCAGAAGCTAGACACTATAAAACATCATGAGGCTTTGACAGAAATTTCATTTTTTGCTCTAGATAGTACATTAAGACAACAAATAGAAAGAAATCACAGAAATTAATTGTGCAAACTTGAATCTTGTTATATAATAGATCTGGATATATGAGAACCTTATGGTCTGAAACAAAGTGCAGAGTTGGTAGTGCACTTACCAACATGAAAAGTAAAAACAAACTTGTGATTTTATCAACAGTAGCTGCAGTTGCATTATTCTTAAATAGAAATGTTATTAATTAGAAACATATGAAGATTGTCTTTACCGCATTTAATGCACTTTTTTTGGAAAACTGGACTAATGATTACACCGGAATGGTCTGAAACTGTTTGTCTACTCCCTCAAGATGGGAGTTTCACATCAGATTGTGGATTACACAGCACATGTCAACACAATCGACAATAATAAACTGAGGCGACAATTATAAATGAATATAAAATGGGCGTTATGAATGGATTAATTCAAGCATAGTATTAATTGGAATTGGACTGAAAAGCGCTTTTTAACTACTGACAAATGAGAGTATGGAGACTCACAAAAATAAAAATTTTGATAGCACCGACCCAAATATGCAATTATAGCCAAATCATTTAATTATATAATTTGAAAAAGACGATGAAATCTGTCTATACTGTCTATTGCACATATGCTTATATGCAGGGCACCTATCAGTGAACAGGGCTCGTACTGCTGAGCCAAAATGTGTCGGGTCTGTTTTATTATCACTTCTAATAAAATACTTTTTCACAAGACTCCAGTTAGTCAGTTTTTTACTGCAGAGGAGCTGTGTCGAGTTTGGATATCTATAGCCATATACATTTTTTGTTACTTTTATATTTTTTGTTTTTTGGGGGATGGGTTTAATTAGAAAACAAGTTGAATATACATATTTTGTAATCTAGATAAGGCTTGGTAACCTGAAATTACTTTTATATAAACGGATTTATCAATTTTCTGTATGCTGAGTTTCTCCCAACCCCTATTTCAACTTTTTTTGCATGGTTAATCATGAATTTAACTATACAAATCATTTTTCAGCAACAACTAATGTAGAGTACAATATGGGTGCTGCTAGGCTGTATAGTGTTAGACTCCTCTAAAGCTGTTCATGTTTCACAATCAACTGCACTATAAACAATGCTAGCGTAATGACTTGGGAGGAAATGTGCTCACTCCACGATTGTGTGTAGTGCATAAAGGTTCTAAGCTGCCCGGCAGGCCAGGAAATCCACCACAGCTAATAGTGCCGTTGTACAATAAGTGCAAACAGGAAGCTCAAAGCCTGACAGTCAGGATTTTCTCCCCGGCGGTGCCAAATATGGGGCTGCGCTAAACATCTGCTCACCACGGAATCCTGATCAAAATCTAAGCACCCTAGAAGACATTATAAGAAAGAGCAAAGACAGCACCATTGGTCCAAATGGCCTGCCTGCCACCTTCTTGAGGTTTGACAATGAATATTGGGCAAGAAAGCTGTTATTATATAAATTAGTGCTTCAGAATCAGATAGTACTTGACTCATGACATGGATCCATAATACACCCAATTTACAAAGGCGTTAATAGGAGTAATCCAGGCAACTATTGATTGATAGCATTATTGGACATGGACTAAAAATTAAGTAGCAATCCTTGTCTTGAGAGACCCTGCAGCATGGGCAAACTCTATGGACTTTATTCCATACAATCAATCAGGCTTTTGCCTATTTTGTCGACTTCAAGGTGGCCTTTGATAGGTTCCTCTGCAAACTATTATGGCGGAAATTAACATATGCCGGGATCCCAAGCACCATACTGAGAGCAATTCAACTTCTGTATATTGGAACATGGCTCTATGTAAAATTGGGAGTCGGCTCACAGGTCTCTCTGAAGATTTATACCACACAGGACTGAAGTAGGGGTGCGTTATTGCCAAGCTGCTGTTCAATATCTATATCTCAGACCTGTCACAGGATTTCAACTGTTTAAATACACACTCTCCAAAACTCTGTGGTCTTCCGATGACACACATCTTATACGCGGACGACCTGCTGCTTTTGAGCTTGACACCCGTAGGGCTGCAGCGCCTTCTAAATGGTCTCTTCCCATACTCACAGCTTGAACAAAGTAGAAGTAAGCCCCACTAAAACCAAAGTGGTCCAATTCACAAAGAGACTTAGAGCACCTGTCGCTTGGAAAATTGGTGGTCTCCGGGTTGCATGTACCTCACAGTACACGTACCTCGGAGTGTTTTTTGATTACAGAGGATCCATTATCCCACACACAAATATCATGAAGTGGGGGGCGGAGCTTGCTCGCGACCAAGATGGCCGCTTGAGCCGAGCGCTCCGCAGAAACCCTCTAATATCCGGCTAGTATCCTGCACCTGAGCAGTCCTGTGTACCCCCCCGAGTGCCCCTTGAGCTTCGGAACCTGGTGGCAACGTGTAGTTGCGTCCCCGGCCGCCGCGCAGGAGCGCTGGGCCAGCAATGACAGGCGACCTGGACCAGGCTAAGCAGGGCCCTGAGCACCGGACTTGCGTGCCTGCGGTGGGCGGGGCACGATTGCGACTGCGGCTGCCTTGGTGGCGTGCGGCCTGCCCGCAACACGGTACACGGCTCCGGCGGTAGCGGTGTGGCCCGGAAGGTGCGTGAAACAGGGGGGGGCGGCTGCCTCCCATCGACATACGGCAGAAGCCGAGCAGCGCGACCTGGGGCGGAGTACATCCGAGGCCCAAGTGGAGACACAGAATGCCCTGTGAGCGGCTAATGGCGGCGTTGAAATAACTACACATCCGCTACCTGGTGAGGGCCTGCGGGGATCACGGCGGGTAATTGCGGGGTGGCCTGCCCCCCCCTCAGCATTCAGTGGACGTAACTTCAACGACGAGTATGGTAGGCGATGTGAGTCTGTGAGTCAGACACTTTCGGCGCCTGGGGGCACGGACCTACGTGAGAGCCTGCCAACATCGGGACACCAGTGGTGCACTGGTGGGCTGCAGGAACGAACTACGCTGCAAGTGAGTTGCGCGGTGGATCACTGGGGTGCCTCTAACGGGCTGCGTGGCCACGATTGACTCTATGGGCTGCGCTGCAGGTATTGATCTGGACCTTGGCCGAAGTTAGCGCTGTGGCAGTGACCATTGCATTTGGCAAGCAAAGGCGCCGAGCCCCACTGCGCTGTTCGTGGTGGCTGGGGCCGTGGTGGTGATCCGGGAGCTGCTGACGGGTAGGGGCCGCCACGTGTAAACCGGGCGGGAGACGAGAGTGCCCTACCTCACCTTAGATGAGACTGCCCTGAGCCCACACGACGACGTTCACGGCTAGCAGTGTGCCCCCGTGACCTGGCAAGGCCTTCTGGCCCCTCATTGGGAGTGAGTGATTCTGCTGGGGCCGGTACTGGGACCGAAGAGAGAATTACGACGCAAACCAGAGGTGCGTGGGGAGCTTAGTGTGACCTCGCCTCCTGATATCCCGACCTCCTGGATCCTGGCGCCAGTACCGGCGGTGAATTCTGCACGAGGCTAAAATGGGCAGAGTGGATAAGTCGCAACCGAAATTCACGTTCGCGCAGAAACGGTCCATGTCCAGCGACAGGTCCACGGAGGGCGCCTCCGGAATGCAGGAGCAGACAGCGGACGACCCAGGCCCAGACATTCGTGGCATGCTTGTGGCTATGGAGAAGAACCTGCAGGGTGGTATCTCGTCCCTTGGTGCGAAAATGGATGCTCTGTCATATAGAATGGACCGCATGGCGGAGAGAATAGACAAGCATTCTGAGTGGCTGGACATGTCCGAGCGGAGACTGACGGAGGTGGAGGAGGCCCACACCACCTTGGACTCAGACCACAAACAGCTAGGCAGAGTGCTCCGAATCCTGCAAGACAAAACTGAAGATCTTGAAGCGCACTCTCGGCGCTGCAATCTCCGGATCACGGGCCTTCCGGAGAACACGCCAACTGGTAACATGGAGCAGTTCACAGGAACGGCTGCTGAGGACATTACTGGGAGAGGATTCGTTCTCGGCCATGTTTGTGGTGGAAAGGGCGCACCGCACTTTGGGACCTCGCCCCCCCCCGGGGGCGCCACCTCGCCCAGTCATAGCAAAGCTACTTAACTATCGTGATCGCGACGCTGCGTTGAAGCTAGCCAGGGAGAAGCAGCCGCTGGAGTTTGAAGGGTCCACGCTTTCGCTCTTCCCGGACTTTACCGCCCGCGTCCAGGAGGCGCGACGCCAGTTTGCACCAATGAAGAAACAGCTGCGCCAGCAGGGAGTGGACTACGCCATGCTTTATCCAGCAAAGCTGCGGGTCAACAGACAGGGACACTCCCATATATTCACAGATCCGAAGGCGCTGCAGAAGGCACTCAAAGACTGGTCGCGAGAAGATCGCTCCAGTCCGGGGTGGCGGCCCCCGGATGAGGCTGCAGGAGGTCAGCTGACGGAACGAGATTGAGTCGGAGCTGGTGATCCGGAGTGATAAGTATGGCCCTCGACAATGGGACATGGGAGACACTGTTGTTTGGCGGGCGGGAGGGAGGGGAGCTGGGGGTTGGGTGGAGGGGGTTTCAGTATCCTGATCTGCACGGGGCCCTACTCGGGAAGAAGAAGGCCAACATTGAGACTATGTTTTTGGTGGACAGACGTCTGGAGCTCGCCTTGTATAGTTGACTCTATATTTGATTGTGGGTATGAGGACTGGCGCCACCGGCATACTGGCGAAGCCTTGTAGGGGAAACTTATGCCTCTGGACTCATGATGGCTGTTGCGGGGAGGGGGGATCCTCATATATTAAACGGTTGCATTGGATGTGCTTGACGGTTTTTGGTGGAGGCTTCATAACTGGTCTGGGAATATTCCTTGCCTGAGGAGCGACCTCCGCCCAGATGTGAAACACACCCGGGCATGTTCTTTATTTTTGAGGGAGGGACGGGGTGGGGGGAGGAATGGGGAGGGTACGGGTAAAGTTTGCGGCCATGTTGGGGGAGGTCTGCTGTGGGAGGGGGGGTTGGGTGTTCAGAAGCAAGCTGTTAATTTTGCAGAGTGATGGTTCTACTCAACGAGTCTGTTGTTTGGGACGATGTTGTACAAAGCGCAGACCCAGATATGCGATGAGACCACATGACTGTGATGGGGACGCCTGACGAAGCCTGCATGAATGCACCGATTTCCATGCTTAGAGCACTTACGTGGAATGTCAGGGGACTGAACGACTACAGGAAACTCCGTAAGGTGCTGAACTATTTACACATTCATACTGTAGACGTAGCCTTACTGCAAGAGACGCACCTCCCGCTGGACAGTCCCCTCTTACGCAGTAGAGGTCTGAAGGACAACATACATGCCTCCGGTTTCACCACGCACGCTAGAGGGGTGATTACGTGGGTCAACCCTAAATCCTCATATACTATAACGCCGTTGGACACTGACAGGGATGGCAGGTACGTGGTGTCGAGATGCCGGGGGAAAGGCCACGATCTGGTACTTGTGAATTTCTATGGCCCCAACTACGACAGTCCAGACTTCTTTGACAAGTTGGCGACGGTAGTCGCCAAATATTCGAACTGTTGGTTCCTATGGGGTGGGGATTTTAATGTGGTCAGAAACCCAGGGGAGGACAGGTCGGGGGGCCCAGAGAGATGCCCCACGGCGGCTGCGGGGGCACTGGGTAACGCAATGTTGCGCCCGGACTTACAGGATGTATGGCGCACTAGATTTCCGCATCAGGGGGGGTTCACCCACTATTCCGCTTATTATAATCTGCACACTAGGATTGATTACTGGTTGGCGTCCTCTCCTCTTTACGCAGAGGTCCGGGAGTGTAGGGCCCTCCCTCGCACACTGTCCGACCATTCACCCTTGCTGATAGCGATTAACACCCCCAGGGGAGGCATTCCACCGTTCACATGGCTTTTCCCTCCATACTCGTTGTTGGATACGGTGTTTCAGGCTGAACTCGCGGAGGCGATTGAGATTTTTTTTTAGACAAACACGGGATCTGTAGACAGCCTCCAAGTACTTTGGGAAACGTTTAAGGTGTATATACGGGGCATTGCTATGTCCAAGCATTCGGGTGTCCTCCGGGACATACGCCGTCGCCTGGCAGACCTTGAAAAGAGGTTGGGTGTGCTGGAACGGCGCCTGTTGCTGCAAGCGGACGACGCTGTGGCTTCTGAACTTAAGACTTTATTGGTGGAATATCAGGACGCAGCGGATGCTGAACTGAAACACTTGGGTAAATACGCCACGGCGCGAGCGTAAGGGGAGGGGGAGCGACCGGGAGCGGTCCTAGTGCAGTTGCTGCGGAGGCGTCGCAGTAGGGTGCAAGTAGCGGAACTTCAATCAGCTGACGGTGAGGTTCTAACAGAGGAGGTAGACATAGCAGAGCGTTTTAGGAGTTATTATGCTGATTTATATTCAGCGCGCTCTTCTGGGAATGAGAGGAAATTATGGATTACCTCTCCTATATTAAAATGCCCTCCCTCACGAACGCACAACGGGAATATTTGATGCAACCTGTAGACAAGCAGCCAAAAGCACCTGCTTTTTGTGGCACACAAAGGGAGATCGGAAAAGGAAACAAGACGCGAAGTATTGTACCTTCTGGAAATTTGTTTCACAAAGTGTACTATAAGGTGTACTGTGACCAATTCACTCTGTTGTAAGGTGGAGCGAGTTGCATGTGTAGAAGGTCAATTTGAAAGAGTTGCAGAGATAAGGTGGAAGGCCCGGTGGAAGGCTGAGATCAGTATGCTATGGGGACAAATAGGGTCATGAAATTAGGGACAATAATTAAGGGAACAGATAAGATACAGAACAATAATGAAGGTTGGGATTTTTAAGAGAGTTATGGCTGGTGGAGAAGAGCATCAGAAAGTGATGAGAGAAATGAAAGATGGGGATAATTGTAGCAAAGACAATTCAGTCAAGAATTAAGTTTATTCAGAGACGCACTGAATGGAGGGAGACTAAAATAATTTTAAAAGGAATATAATCTTTTCGAGCAGAATAGAAAATATATTTTCTGCTTTGCAGTAGAATAGAAAATATTTTTTGAAGCTGAAAACTTGGAAGAGGTCTGGGTGACTCATAAAGGAGACAAAAAATCCGGCTATAACGACTTGTGAAAAAGCAATAAGGCGCAAAGCAATATAGATTTAGGACTGAGTTTTAAAATTGGTTTAGCAATACAGGATAATGGAATTTGTATTATCTCAACTGATTACATCGCCAGATTTTCTCCCTGGCCAATATTACATTGTAAATACAAATAAATTAAATTTTGAAATGCTCAAGAAAAAAAAAGAATGTTAATCAGACTGCTTTTTCTATTTTCAGAATTGGAAAAAGACTATGATTTCGAAAGTATGCTGGACAACTTTGTCACTTTCTTCATTGCTGGTTGGTACTTATAAACTACACTGATTTTGCTGTTTTGTATGAGCTCTTTCCCTAATAATGGCTTTTCCAATTACCCAATGTTCATAAATTATCAACCCAAGATAAATTCAAGGCAAAGTGAGTCTGCCTGAATTAGGACCTGGAACCATTATGTAGTTTCAAGTTAATTTATAAAGTGCTTAGTTAATTAAAACTATTACACATAGACGTTACGCATTAAGACAGCAAATGTATTCACTTAAAAACTTTTTAGGTCTTGCCTAGGCAGCGCTTGCGCTGTTTCTTCGAGACATGCTGTATTCAGGTATGAACTTTAAGCTCCTCCCATTTTGGGACTGTTCCCATCGGAGCAGGGTCAAGACTGGTTCGTCCATGGCTGGGTCCAAACTGAGGTGGCATGGTGTGCAAAATAACGATGGACTGGGATACGGTCCCGAGTAATTATCAGTGGCTGAGATTAATTCAAGTATTCCATCCATCACTTTTGTATGCTTTAGCGTCCTTTCCAATGACGTAGTGTACCTTTTATATTTCCATTCATGGTATATAAAAACTAATTTGATTGAGGTGGTAATTAAAGAGAAATAGGCATTTATTTGTGCTATTTAGGTGAGAAATTTGTAAAAACAAAACAAAAACATTAATTTTTCATATATATGCTAACAACAGTATTTGGCATGAATTAGCTAAAGAGGGTGAAATGAAATCAAATAATGTCTGAGTTACCAGCTCCTTTTAGGATCTGTGTAAGAATGTCCTTTGGGATGTCCTCTCCGTTCTCAATGGCCTTCTGCCTTCGCTCGATGCATGCCCTTCCTGTGCGACGAAGTAACAGAGCGCTCTCCCGCACCTCTTTTACAAAGGCATGCTTTCCTGGCATGTACTAAACGATAAATTAGGAAAAACTGTATAAAGTTGTTTTAATTTTGTTTTTTGCACTAGCATCATTAAGAAGGAAAATTACACAGAATGTAAACAGCGAACATGTGCCAGAGATATCCAAATGTAAAAGCAAGCATGATTATTCATACTGAAAATGTTAAAAGGAACCCTAGACTAAATCTTGGCTGATAACAATACTGAAGTCGCAATACACTGGATGAAATATTGATTATAGGATCTCTCTCCCATCTGCATTCGTTAGCCTACAGGAAATACTAGTTGGGATGATTATGCCCTGGGTGGTAATGGCGCTCTCTTTGCACGGTATGTATTTGGTTAAATACGTATATGGCTAGGTGCCCAGGGAGGAGGTAATCATCCAACCCCCCACAGTACAGAACACAGGTCTATACAACATAAATATAATCAAACCCTGGCACTCATATGTACAGTATCATAAGTATACAACTTTTATCAATAATAAAACATATCAACATTAAAATAGTTTATTATTTCCTTGTAAAAACTCCAGCCAACACGTGTTTCGTCGCTCGGGACAAGACACCCGCGACTTCTTCAGGGCTTGATTTGATTGGCCCAATATTTCAAGCCTTCTGACTGGTTGTACTTCCGTCCCAGCCTTATTATGGCTGGGATATAGAATATATAAATGAAGGAAAGTCCCAGCAATATCAAAAAAGCACGATTATATCAAGCTTCGTGCTTGAATCTTAGGCTGCGTATTCAACAGCCTGTGGCATGCTGTAGATAGCAGCATCCACGCATGAAACAGTCCTCGGCGCTGCAGTATGGCCGTCGTAAGTAAAAACGGCTGGGACGGAAGTACAACCAGTCAGAAGGCTTGAAATATTGGGCCAATCAAATCAAGCCCTGAAGAAGTCGCGGGTGTCTTGTCCCGAGCGACGAAACACGTGTTGGCTGGAGTTTTTACAAGGAAATAATAAACTATTTTAATGTTGATATGTTTTATTATTGATAAAAGTTGTATACTTATGATACTGTACATATGAGTGCCAGGGTTTGATTATATGCATTCGTTAGCCTATTTAACTCATTTGAAAATGCAGGAATAAACAACCCACATTAAAGGAAAAACATACTTGTAACAACAGTTTCATAATTTTTGCGTTCTTCACTCCATGAACCCAGAAGGCCCCGTGCTCAAAGACGAGTGTAAAATTTGTATTTGCAAAATGTGAATTTACTCGCACATAAGTGTGCAAATCTCGTAGTACGGGGGGTGAGATTGGTAATGCATATGCACTAGAAAGTAATTGAAAACAAGCATCAATCTGCACTCTGCACCTAGTATATTTTCCCAAGTGTAAATGTTAAGAGTACTGCTGGAAAACTGACAGCCACAGCTTTCCAGAAGTAATCCTAAAACATATGGTCAATTTACAAAAAATCTTACATTTACTCCAAATGTAGGGAGGCAGATGTTTAGTAAATTTGACCAGCCATATTCATCTCTATAAGGCAAGGATCTAGAAACATCATAAAAAAGTTTAAATCATTTGCTAAAATGACAGGGATAACACATAGAATTATATATGCGTAACAGTAAATTATAGGGATGTTTTTCACCATTTTAGTTAGCCTATTTCTGTTTCGTGGCCTGCCTTCAGTCTGTTATGTGTAATAAAAAGTGTGAAGTTACTAACAGGACTTGAAAAATGCTGAGTTCATCATGGCTGCTTATTGTCTAAGCTGACATGTTTTATCACTTTTGTCATTAACAACATGGCACCTTACTTGGAGTTATACATGTAGATAGATCTGATGTTCCTTTTGCCAAGTTGAATTAATCTGGTAAGAGACACAGGGGCCGATTCCGATCTCGGCCGGTAGGGCACCGAATCGGATTCGGCTTAACCGGATCCGATTCGGAGCCCTCTTTCCCGACCGATTCGTACGTGCGTCCGGCCGAGCGAGTACGATGCGAGCGCACGCGAAATCGCCGACCGACTTGTTCGCGGGTCCGAAGCGCTCCGACCAACTCGCATGGACACGCCTCGCACCGCGCGATGGAGACGTTCCCCGGCCGTGCAAGTACGATGCGCGCAGCGAGCAGTCCGACCAACTCGCGCCGTCCGGCTCGAAAGAGCAGTCGGAGCCGCACTTTGGGGGTCTGTGTCGGACCCCTGTACGCGTAGCTGTGCGAGTCGCACACAGGGGTCCCATGGGTCCCCCTACCTGTGCATGTACGCCGCGAGTCGCTTCGAGGCGTACCCGCTGTAGGGGGCACCCTTGTTCACCTCGCACCCATTGGGTCAATGGGAGCCCGCGTACGCTTTGTACGGCCGGCTCCCATTGACTTCAATGGGAGTCCGACCGAATCGAGTCCGATAGCATACGTACGCATCGTACTCGTTCGGTCGGGCTGCTAGAGTCCGATTCGGTCGGAAATCTCTCCGGGTCCGGCTCGGTCGGAGAGATTTCCTGCCCGAATCGGAATCGGCCCCACAGTGTCTCCAAGCTCCTTTGTATTTTGAAAACATGAGATAGAATCAGTGATCGAACAGTATTTAAACCATGGGATTTGACAGTAGATTAGAAGTCTTCGCATTATAATTAAGTCTGAGCGGTGAGCTCCACCCCTCTCGCGGAGTTTGCAGAGTATTCCGCACTCCGCGTTACGCGGAGCTCACGGAATTCCGAAAAACTCTGCTTCGCGTTCGACGACATCAAGTTGGCGAGCATGAGCCAGGAAAATCCACCTCCCGGCAAGATTTTTCCTCGTTCGCGATTGTCAACATCAAGTTGGTGAGCGAGAGCATGGAAAATCAACCTTCCAGCGAGATTTCTCAACGCGGGCGGTCAGATTTTTCATCTGCTTTGAGAAACCGTTCGTTCGCATAGAGAAAGCTGCCGCTCGAGTCAAAATCTACTCGAGCGGCAGAAAGGAAGCAGCACCCGCTTGCGCTGTGCATGTTGCCGTTCGCGATGATTGCACAGTGGGGACAAGCACCTGGCACTGTAGATCACCGCGAACGGCATTTATCAAATGTACTCTGCCGCTTGCGGAGCTCCGCGTAGCGCGGCAGAGTTTTTTTTCACTTTGTGGAGTTCCGCAAAGATCCAGACTATAAGGCAGAGAGCCGATGTCTGGCTTCGAAAGCGATGTTGAAGGTATCTTTGGCAGAAAGCACCCATTTCACCCTCTCGGCTGAGCTTTGATAAGGAACAGCTCATCTAACTATTCAAAGGTATGATGCGCAATTCATATTGAGAAACTCAAAAGGTAAAGTTGCTATTTAATGCTGTAGCTACAATTTAGCGCTGTGCTAGAAATAGTGTTAGTTGTGTTAGGATGTTAGGAACAGTTTACTAAAATCCTAGGAATGATCATAACATGTTTAACTGCTCTTGCGTTGATATTCTGTGTGGTAACTATTCCTATTTTATGATCTAGACTGAAGAATTAAAAAAAAACTTTTTAACTTACATGTCCCTGTTTCTTAGTGTTATCTTTGAATGTGCTGTTCACAAACAAAACACTTTTTGGATTGCCACTGTGTCCCTGAAACTTGAACGGGACTGACAGTAATCTGAAAACTCTGCCTGCCCAAGATTGCTCAGTGGGTTAGTGTAAGGTCTGTGGTCCAACTGGTTTTCCTCATTCTATGATGGAGCACTGAACTTAATCCTTGTGCCAGTTGGTTAGGAAACCGACCCCTGCAGCTCTGGGGTGGCACTCGCAAAATTCACATCTGGTAAACTGGGATGTTCAATGTTCCTGCAGGCCTTGATGCCGTCTGCTGGATCCCCTACCATGTCCCTGAAAATATGGGGTGCCTGTTGGAGTGGTGAGACTTGGCATTGCCTGTAAGCGAAACCTGTGGGAATTCCACAATAGGGGCAAAATCATTGGGGATACTGCCTTGCAGGTGTGGGGGACCGAGGGAGCTCAATGTGGCTCTACGTTCTTTAAAGCACTCTATGGAGGAATCGCATTCTCAATAAATAGGGGAGATCTGTCAAAAGGCATATCTATGAGTGACGCCTGGATATTACCAGAGAAGCCTGTGGATCTCATCCATGCATGCAGCTGGAGCACCACACTAGTCCTGAATGCTCTACCTAAACAGTTGGTCGTGTCCAGGTCTGACTGTATGACATATCTAGCCACACCCTGGCCATCCTGAATGGTCTGCACCAGGTTGGTGCCGTATTCCTCCAGAACTTCTAACAACATCTCTGCGATCATGGTCCATAATGCAAGGGGGTATCTACTCAGCAAACAGACGGCACTGTCTGTCCTAATGGTGAGGCTAGCTGAGAGAATACTCGTTTCCCTAATGCCTCAATTCTCTTTAACTCTCTATTTGGGAAGAGGTGGGTCATGGGGAATGAATTTGGATTGATCCTGCTAGTGGAAGCCTAAACCAGCAGAATCTCTGGAGGATGATCTAACGTCAAAAAGGCACGATCATCTGGAGCAAGTCTGTGGTGTCATGATACCTGTCTGTTTACAGGTGGGCATGAATAAGGTTTAGCACATGAGCCAATGACTGTGTCAGTCAGGGCACTGTTGAATTGCAGCCAGTGTTTGGACGAGGTCTGTCTAGGCTGCAAAACTCAGTGATGACATTGGTTTTAACCTCAACACGCAGCAATTGCAAGTGCACGACTTCAGCTGCCTGACTAATTACAACAGCATATGAGGCTTACTCTTCTGTTGAGGGACCAGGGGGAGAACCCAGCCCCAAGTCAGGGGAAGTGTTGTGTTCACTTGCCTCTTGTAGGTCCAAAGAGAAATTGTTGCATCACATTGTGGGCAGAAATTCACCCTCATCATCTCCATTGATGTCAAAGGCTCACTGGCTTGGTCAGAATTCGTATCCAAGGCAAAGGTGCTGTTTTATTTGAGTCAGAGTGAACTGTGGCCAGTCGCATCAGGACTGTTCCAGGACACAACCATGGTTGAGCTTGAGACATATTCGGCTTGGAGTTAGACAGGACAATAGGGCTGGCTTCAGGTTTAGCGTCAGCATGGCAGGAACTGGCATGGATTTTGGTGCCAGACGTGGAGCTCAATCCGAAGTCAGAGCTTAAACCGAAGTGCCTACAGGAGTGACAAATAGCACAGAGCATGGATCTGCTGGTGGTAACCAAATAGAGGTCTCTGTGGATCCCTGGGGCCAGAAGCCACACCAGAGCTGCGCATCATGGCATCCCTGAAAGCCTCTATCTATTGCAGCGTTGCTGACTGCCCGAAAGTTCAGTGTGTATTGGGATCAGCTGTGATATTGACTCCATGATAGGTGACCAGAAGCAGGATCGGGGGCACCTTAACATCCTAGCGACTTCTCAGTGAGAGTGATGAGACAGGGATGAGTACCACTTGGCCTTCTTGTGTTACTTTTTGGAGTTTGATCTACTTGAAGACTTGGACCACGATGAAGACTTGTCAGAGGAGTGGCCCAGAGAGAGGAAAAGGATCCACACCCTTGATTTCAATCAGGAACAGGAACCTGTGGTGTTAGGTGATGTACACCTTGGCTTCACAATCTTGAATTGCCTTCCTGTGGAAAAGAGCACATTCCTCGCATGACTTGGAGTTGTGGCCCAAACACCAGAGTCATAACTCATGGGGATCTGTCACAGATATCTGCTTGTGACAGTCCCAGTAATTACAGGAGGGAATCTGTTCCCCTGCACACTGGAAAATATTTTTGGTACAAAAAGTTCATCAACTGACAAGAAGTTGGGAGCTAGCTCCGGATCCATATACGAAGCTGCAGAAAGAATGGAATTGACATTAGTGAGCTTTGGTGGCACTTATATGGGGCTCCGGCCTCCACTTCCGAGGAGGATCAGGGTCAACTAAGCAAAGCACAGCACCACCTACCGGTGCACAGGGGCTATGCTGAACATTTTTCCAGATCCAGTCCAAAGGGTAAGGACTCTGCAGTTATAAGTACCCATTAAAATTAAATAAATGTTAATGGTAATCTGAAATAAACTATCCCAAAAATGGTAATCTGAAATTAGGGTGGCCAAAACAGTAACATCCAACTCCCTGTCCCTTTGTCAACAGTTAAGTGCCGGCCAATGTGCCTGTAGGATCTTGGTCAGTTATGACGTTGTTGATTAAAATATTTTCCATATACTCTAAAATAGATGTCATGTAGCACCGAATGCTACACTGACCCCAAAAACAGTGGCAATTAGTGTATGACTACTTGTAGAAGCAGAGGGTTTCTGTGGAAAAGACGACAGCTGAGACATGCACTACCTGAGCTTCATAAGCTTCACCTTTATGATAGTTTGGTGTCACCTGTAGACAGCACAAAAATTGAGGGTGGGTTGCCTGAAATGTTATTATCTATAGATAATTTCTCTGGGTAATATTCATTCTATCATTGTTCAGCTCATCTGTGCAGGTACAGACTGGGACTGGTTATAAGCAAATCAGTCCTGGCCAAACTCAAAAAGCAATAGTCGTCCTGACCTGCTAGGCCAGGCCTCATCTGAAGAAGTGTCAAATGCATCTGAAGTAGTGCCAAATGCGTCCCAGGCAAGAAGGAGCACATATCATCCTCTGCAGACACTCAATGACTTACTGACTAGATCAGGGAGAGGATGGTTTACACCTTCATGATTACCAACGTTTGGCTGTGACAAATGATTTCCAAGACGCTGACACAGAACTCCAGGAAGGAAGAATTGGAGAATGTGAATATGACTTGCCCCACCAAACTTGGCAATCTAGGCAAGAAATGTATGAGCTTAAGAAGAAAACAGTGAGAACTGTGCCTCAGCTCAGCGAGCTTCTTGGCATGGCTTAGTGATACATGCACACAGCACAAAAAATGATGAGTGGAATACTTCAATTAATTACTCTGGACATATTCCATTCCATCATTTTTTGGCTTGCTTGTGTCATTACAGACAGGGTCAAACATATGTCAATCTGTCCTGCCCCTGCCCCAGAGGACCTGTTCAGTCTGAGCTGTCAGGATATGTCCCCACTGAAGTAGTGCCACATGCATCTTAAGCAAGCAGAATCAAACATCACACCTGCAGATCCACTATCGCATGCCTGTTAACTTGGAATGTATGCTTTACCTCTTCATGACATCTTGCTATTACATTTACTTTCTTGAACATTTAAGGTTTGGGTTAAAATTACAGAGGAGCAAGACCTTAGCTGAGATAATAATTGGGTGAAGCTCAACTGACAATTTTTCTTGGGAACCATAGGGGAAATGGAATCCTCACAAAATGTGATGTCCACAAAGACTTGCAACTCTCCATCTGGTAGGCACAGATCAATTACCAACTTTGACAATTAAATGTGAGCACAAAAGTGTGTAAATTAGGGTGCATGCTTATTAATGTGTAGGAATGTATTTTTGAATTTGCTTAAGTGCTTAGCATGCATTAATTTACCTCTTCAGCCGAGGATTACCAAGTTAATTGCCTTTTTAAAGGTAGCAATGCTTGGAAAAAGTGTACATATATAATCCCTTAATTGATTGCTATATTCCTATCCAAGCACAAATTTCACAGAAAGAACTCATCCCAAGACTCAAAAATCTACTAACAACTAGCAAATCCTTACACAACCAACGCAGACATGTTGGACTCCTATTTAAAACAAGGGAAAAGCACCAGAACCAACCCATTTCCAACAATCCCCTCCAACAGCAGGCTATCCCAGACTCTGCATTCCTTAAAACAACTATCACAAAGTGAATTTATGGATTTGGTCAAAGCAAGCAGGCCAGCCACCTGACCTTTTGACCCTTGTCCACCACGAATCTTCAAGAACATTCATTTAACTACCTCTGCTGCCACACCAGTAAGAAAAATCATCAATAATTCATTAACTAAAGGAATCTTTCCAGAAGACTTAAACAAAGGCATACATACGCCCGTTAATAAAGAAATCAAACTTAGACCTGCATGACCCACACAACTACAGGCCGATTACAAATGGACCTTTCCTGGGCAAACTGATAGAAAGAGTAGCATTTGCCCAGATGTCACAAATCATTGAAGATAACTCCATACTTTCCAACTTCCGAATAGGATTCTGCCCAGCAAGAGGCACAGAATCTGCCCTCAACGCTATCTGGGATGACCTTAAAAACACAGTAGACCGGTACGGGGATGCTGCACTACTTTTCTTGGACCTGTCAGCTGACCAACCGACCTCAAAAACTACCGACCCATCTCTCTCCTCCCCTTCGCGGCCAAAGTCAGAGGGAAGATCGTCAACATCCAGCTAACGAACTTCATCGAAGACAACTCCATCCTCGACCCTTCCCAATCCAGATTCCACAGCAACCACAGCACTGAGACCGCCCACCTCGCCCCCACAGATGACATCCGCACTCTCCTCGACCAGGGCCACACCGTGGCCCTCATCCTACTAGACCTCTCTGCAGCCTTTCACACCGTCTCCCACCCCACTCTCACCACCAGACTCCAAGATGCCGGCATAAAGGGAACTGCCCTCGACTGGATCTGCTCCTTCCTCACCAGCCGAACCCAAAGAATCAGACTCCTACCCTTCCTCTCCGAACCCACAGAGGCCAACTGCGGAGTACCCCAAGGATCATCACTCAGCCCCATGCTCTTCAACATCTACATACCCCCCTTACCACCATCGTCAGACAACATGGACTCAGCATAGTATCCTATGCCGACGACACCCAACTCATCCTCTCCCTCACAAAGGATCCCCACACCACCAGACTCAGCTTCCAGGAAGGAATGAAAGACGTTGCATCCTGGATGTGCAGCAGCTGTCGGAAGCTCAACTCGGAGAAGACAGAAGTCCTCATCCTCGGACCCACTCCCTCAGCATGGGACAACACCTGGTGGCCCACCGCCCTCGGAAACCCCCACCACTCCCACAGACCATGCCCAGAAACTCGGCATCATACTCGACTCCTCCCTCACCATGACCCGACAGATCAACGCTGTCGCCTCCACTTGCTTCAACACCCTCTGCATCCTTCGCAAGACCTTCAAATGGATCCTCCCCGAATCCAGAAAGAACGTCACCCGCGCACTCATAACAAGCAGACTGGACTACGGAAACTCCATCTATGCCGGAATCAACATATCCCTGCTCCGCAAACTCTAGACCATCCAGTACACCGCGGCCAGACTCGTCTTCGGCATCCCACGACATGAACACATCACCCAGCACCTGCGAGACCTCCACTGGCTCCCCGTCAAGAAGAGAGTAACCTTCAAGCTACTCACTCATGCCTACAAATCCCTCCACAACACCGGACTCTAATATCTCAACGAAAGAGTCTCCTTCTACGTACCCAAGAGAGACCTCTGCTCCGCTGACCTCGCCGAAACCCTGCACATCTGCAGAGCCAGAGCGGGTGAAAGAGCCTTCTCCTACATCGTGGCAAAGACCTGGAATGAGCTCCTGATCAACATCAGACGCTCCCCCCCTCTGCATACCTTCAGGAAGAGCCTCAAGAGCTGGCTCTTCAGCTGACTCGGAGCTGCTCCCTTCCCCCCAGCGTCTTGAGACCCTCACGGGTGAGTAGCGCGCTTCACAAATCCCTGATTGATTGATTGATTGAGCTGCCTTTGACACAGTTGACCATGGCACTCTAATCCAAAGACTCTACTAAGCCAGCATAGAGAGGACTGCGCTCGAATGGATCACATCCTACCTTCAATACAGGACAAATTTCATCCATACTCTCCATTTCTCAGCCAAACCATATTTCACAAAAGCAGGGCCCCTCAAGGCTCTATCATCTCATTCATGCTTTTCAACATCTACCTGAAGTCATTACTGGCAATGTCAATGAATTTCAGCTCACACGCTATAACTATCCAGATGACACACAATATACTTCTTAAACTGGAAAGCCCCAAAGACATTGAAAACTCAAAAATCTTCAGTTGCCTCAGAGCCGTTGATCAGTGGATGATATGGAGCCACCTCAAATTGAATGTGTCTAAAACTAAAATACTCGCATGTGTGGACTGGAAAAATGATGACTCACTCTGCGCCTGGCCTGGCAATCTGGGACCACTTCCTAAAGTATCTATGGAAATAAGAAACCTTGGAATTACCATGAACTCCAAATTATCAATGAATGCCCAAGTGAACAAGTCAGTAAGAGCAAGCTTTATTATCATGAAAACTCTGCGACGCATCTTCCCACACCTAGGATTTCAACACAAGGTCCAGGTTACTATCTCTCTTGTACTGCCTAAACTTGATTATGCCAATGGCCTCTACCATGGATCATCTTTATTAACTGAAAAAACTACAAGGAATTCAGAACTCTGCTGCTAGACTACTCGTACATGTAAAGCCACAAGCCCACATCTCCCCTGCCTTGAGGGCCCTACATTGGTTACCGGTTGCCAGAAGATCCACATTCAAGCTGCTTTGTATCACCTACAAAGCAATACGTGGAACAGGACCACATTTTCTCAGGAATAAAATCACCAAATACATAGAACAAAAGAACTTATGCTCAAGATTGGCACCTTGCCTCAAAACCCCAGCATACAAGAAAGAAAACATGGGTGGTTCATATTTCGCTGTTCCAGCAGCCAAACTATGGAATTCATTAACCCCAAACATAAGAGCCACAGATAACTATCTTATCTTCAAAAGACTACTCAAGAGCTGGCTCTTTCCTACATGACCACCACACTCTATCACAAATGTACATCATATGCCTGTGTATAAAAATAGGTATATTCTGATAATATTTATGTATTTACATATGTGCATTTCTTTGTACAAAAATGTATATTACCTATGGTTTAAAAATATATATTCTTTAGGTCTGCTTAACAAATGTATATATTACTTATGGTTAAAAAAAAAAAATATATATATATATATATATATTGGCGAGGACACAAGAAGCAATAATGGATGGCAGTTAACCAGCAAATCAACTGATGGTAATAAATCTTTCTCCACAACAACTGACTGATACTGAGGGGGAGGTCTTGAGACTGGGACTTTCTTTCTGCCCTGATATTTCTGATAACTATGCTGAAATGCAAGTAGACCTGTTTAAATTTGTGCGAAAGTTAAAACTACATAAAGTACATGCTATAAAAAAGAAAGAACATCATACCCAAGTGAGGGGTGGACCTATTATCGAACATTCCAACCTGGTTATTGATGATATTGAAATGCTTAGTGTGTTATATGATCTGAGTAATCCAATTGATGTAAATGTACCTAACAATGTTATCGAGCCCTTTGATCTCATGCAAGCTGAGGATTTGTGTAAAGAACATGGGATACATAAGGATTTGACTGTAGAGACTGATTTCAAATGACCATCCAAATATATATCTCAACTACTTAAAGACAACATTGATTTGTTTTGTGATATAGTGGCTGCAGTGCAGATATGTTATGACTATGTAACAAGAGACTCAAGACACACAACTCAAGTAAAGAGCAATGGGAAGCTGTGGTGAGATTATAGAAAGATGATAACCTGGTTATAAAACCTTCACCTAAAGGAGGGAATGTGGTCCTTACATCTATGGAGAAGCACGTAAAAGAGGCACTGAGACAGTTAGGTAATAGATCATGTTATGAAAAGATTGAAAGAGCATACTACACAGATTTACAACTTAGGTTTGCGGAACGGCTGAAAGAGTGGTATAATGACCAGTTAATCAATTGGGATGAGATGTAGTTCCTTGGAAATGATTCACCAGTTGTACACTCACTCTATCTACTACCTGAAATTCACAATGATCAGGCCAATACCCCAGGACAACCTATTGTATCCTCAAAAAACAGTTTGCTAGAAAAAACATCTATGTATGTTGACTACTTTCTTTTTCCTTTTGTGCAGCATCTAAACTCATTTGTTAGAGACACTAAAGATTTTATAAGAAAACTTCTAAAGTTATACTAGGAAGACACTATTGTATTGGCCTGTTTTGATGTCGAAAGCCTTTACACTAGTCTAAGACATAATGACGGGTTCGAGGCATGTAAATAGTTTCTGCGAGCCTGTGGGATCAACTTGCTTGAACACACTTAAATGCTTCTTCAGATGATTAAAATCTGTTTGTCAGAAAATGCATTTATGTTTAAAAAGTATTTCTACAAACAAATTCATGGTACAGCTATGGGCAACTGCTTTGCCCCCAGCTATGCCAATTTGGTGATGGGCTGGTGGGAGGAGCAGGTGCTCTGGGGTACCAATATGGAACGATGGATAAACAAGATTATCATTTGGTTACGCTATATTGATGACATATTTTGCATCAGGAATGGTCAAGAGGATGAATTAGCACAGTTCGGCATGGCTCCGAATCATAATAATCTGTATTTACGGTTTACCATGACCCACAGCAAAAAGACTGCTGATATTTTAGATCTCAAACTGTCTGTAGAAAACAAAACTCTAGTAACATAACTCTTTAGAAAAGAGACAGCGGGAAACTCGATTTTGCATGCGTGCAGTAGCCATCCGCCAAGTTTAAAACGGAGTATTCTGTTTAGCGAATTTCTTTTCGCTGAGCAGAATTGTAGTAGAGGCGAGGAATACCATAGATGGAGATGGCGGAAAGATTGAAAATGAGTGGGTACCCTAATAGAGCCCTGGCAGTAGCCAGTACTCGCTCTGATCAAGTCAATAGGGAAGAAACACTATTTAGGGCCACAACAAGAAAAAACAGTAACACCAATGAGCCGATAAGTTTCATCACTAAATACACCCAGAAATCTAACCAACTAAAACAGATATTAAGAAAGAGGTGGGATATTCTCTGACATGACCCTCTCCTAAAAGACAAGGTGGGCACACACCCAGGTGTCACGTTTTGGAGAAATACATCTCTAGAGGACTTGTTAGTCCATAGCTACCTGTTGGACCTAGCCCTTTTTGCAGGGTTATCCCCAGAGTCTTTGCCTTCCTCCTGTATTCTTCTGACTTCGTTTTAGCTGGTTTTAGAACTCTGGGCACTTTACCACTGCTGACCAGTGCTAAAGTGCAAGTGCTCCCTCTGTAAAATGTATTGGGGATTGGTTTATCCATGATTGGCAGTATTGATTTACTAGTAGGTTCCTAGTAAAATACACCAGGTGTTCCCATGGCCTGTAAATCAAAAACTACTAGAGGGCCTGCAGCCCTGAATGTGCCACCCACATGTGTAGCCCTGCAAAAATGTCTCAGACCTTCCACTGCTGTGTCTGTGTGTGCAGTTTTGAACTGTCATTTCAACCTGGCAAGTGCACCCACTTGCCAGTCCCAAACCTTCCCTTTTACTGCATGTAAGTCACCCCTAAGGTAGGCCTAAGTCAGCCCTATGAGGCAGGGTGCAATGTATTTAAAAGGTTGGACATGTGCTGTTGTGTTTTACATGTCCTAATGGTGAAATACTGCGAATTTCATTTTTCACTATTGCAAGGACTATCTCTCCCATAGGGTAACGTGGATTACCTTGAAATATCTTTTAAGCGTACTTTCTCATTGGGAGAAGATAGAGAGTTGGAGTTTGGGGTCTCTTTAAAAATACATCTTTTGGTAAAGTTGATTTTTAAATTGCATGATTGAAAATGCCACTTTTAGAAAGTGGGCAATTTCTTGCTTAACCATTCTGTCCATCTGTCTGTCTGTAGAATCCACGTCTGGGCTGACTGATAGTTGGGGTCTTGTGCATTCATCAAGACAGTCCCACTGGTTGGGATTGCCATCTCACCGGGATAACCCTTTTATGGCAGGGAATGTGGCTTGGTCAGCTGTCGAATCTGGAGGGCATTATGTCGTTTCAGGAGTTAAAGGTTAAATATTCTCTGTCTAACTTGCAGTTCTTTCGGTACCTTCAGTTGCGCCACGCCTTACAGGCTCACAAGCCCCCAAATGACTTGCTGCCCGAACACAGTCCTTTGGAAGCAAAGATTTTCCTCAGGCGGCTGGGTAAAGGGGCAACTTCTACGATCTATCGATAATTAGTGATCCATGCACCTGATGGCCTTGAGAGGGCCCGACAGAGATGGGCGTCCTAGGTGGGTGACTTGGAAGAAGAGGACTGGAGGGAGGCTTGTATGGTGCCTCGGGAGTTGGCGATTTCATCGCTACTGCGTATGATTCAATTTAATGACTTGTATGCAACGTATCTCACCCCGCGGCGCCTACAGCACTTGCTCCCCGATGCGCAATTGGTGTGTGCGCGGTGCACACTTCCCACTGCAGATTTTTTCCACGTGGCCTGGGAGTTTCTGGTACTGAGGCCTTTTGGGAAGGGGTGGGCCAGGTACTTTCCTCTGTCCTAGGCCGCACCCTGGAGCTAAAACCCCACACTGCACTATTGGGGTTGATCAATCAATCAATCATGTCATTTATAAAGCGCACTACATACCCGCGAGGGTCTCAAGGCGCTGGGGGAAGAGGGGGGGGGGTGCTGCTACTGATCGAAGAGCCAGGTCTTGAGGAGTCTTCTGAAGGCCAGTAGGTCTTGGGTCTGTCGGAGGTTGGTGGGGAGGGTGTTCCAGGTCTTGGCGGCGAGGTGGGAGAAGGATCTGCCGCCGGCGGTCGTTTTCCGGATGCGGGGGACTGTGGCGAGGGCGAGGCTGGTCGAGCGGAGCTGGCGGGTGGGGGTGTAGAAGCTGAGTCGTCTGTTGAGGTAGGCTGGTCCGGAGTTGTGGAGTGCTTTGTGTGCGTGGGTGAGGAGCTTGAAGGTTATCCTCTTGTTGACAGGGAGCCAGTGCAGGTCTCTCAGGTGGGGTGTGATGTGGCTGCGTCGGGGGATGTCGAGGATAAGACGTGCAGAGGCGTTCTGGATGCGTTGCAGCCGTCTCAGGAGCTTAGCCGTCGTTCCTGCATAGAGGGCGTTTCCGTAGTCCAGCCTGCTGGTGACGAGGGCCTGGGTGACTGTTTTTCTTATTTCGGTGGGTATCCACTTGAAGATCCTGCGGAGCATTCGGAGGATGTTGAAGCAGGATGAGGAAACGGCGTTGACCTGCTTAGTCATGGAGAGGGTGGGGTCGAGGATGACCCCTAAGTTGCGTGCGTGGTCGGTGGGTGGCGGGGCTGTTCCCAGTGATGTTGGCCACCAGGAGTCGTCCCAGGCTGAAGGGTTGGAACCAAGGATGAGGACCTCCGTCTTGTCCGAGTTCAGCTTCAGGCGGCTGGTCCTCATCCATTCGGCGACGGCCTTCATTCCTTCGTGGAGGTGGGCTTTGGCGGTGTGAGGGTCTTTGGTGAGGGAGAGGATCAGCTGGGTGTCGTCGGCGTAGGAGATGATGTTGAGGTTGTGCTGTCGGGCGACGTGGGCGAGGGGTGCCATGTAGATGTTGAACAGCATTGGGCTGAGGGAGGAGCCTTGGGGTACGCCGCAGATGATCTTGGTGGCCTTGGTTCGGAAGGGGCGAGGCGGACGCTTTGTGTTCTGCCGGAAAGGAAGGATGTGGTCCAGTCCAGGGCCTTCTCTTGGATCCCGGCGTCGTGAAGGCGTGTTCGTAGTGTGTGGTGGCAGACCGTGTCGAAGGCGGCTGATAGGTCCAGGAGGATGAGGGCTGCTGTTTCTCCGTTGTCTAGCAGGGTCCTGATGTCATCGGTGGCGGCGATGAGGGGCGGTTTCGGTGCTGTGGTTGCTGCGGAAGCCGGACTGGGAAGGGTCCAGGATGTTGTTCTCCTCGAGGTAGCGGGTCAGTTGTTTGTTGACGATTTTCTCGGTGACCTTCGCGGGGAACGGGAGCAGAGAGATGGGTCGGAAGTTCTTGAGGTCCTTGGGGTCTGCCTTGGGTTTCTTGAGTAAGGCGGTGATCTCGGCGTGCTTCCAGCTTTCCGGGAAGGTTGCTGTCTCGAAGGAGATGTTGATTATTTTCCGGAGATGGGGCGCGATGGCTGTACTGGCTTTCTTGAAGGTGTGGTGAGGGCACGGGTCTAGCGGTGAACCGGAGTGGATGGTGTTCATGATCTTGCTGGTGTCCTCGTCGTTGATGTTGGTCCAGGAGAGCAGGCGGTTGGTGGTTGTGGGGGCAGTGGTCTCGGTGGTTGCCGGGGCGGTCGTGGTGTTGAAGCTGTCGTGGATGTCGGCGATTTTGCGGTGGAAGAAGGTGGCCAGTGAGTCGCACAGGTCTCGCGACGGCTGGATGTCGTTGGTGTTGGAGCTGGGGTTGGAGAGTTCCTTCACGATGTTGAAGAGCTCTTTGCTGTTGTGTGCGTTGTTGTCTAGGCGGTCTTTGAGTGAGGCCCTTTTGGCGGATCTGATGAGGTGATGGTGACTGCGGGTGGCGCTCTTGTGGGCGGCGTAGCTGTCCCCTGTCCGTTCGTGGAGCCAGATCTTCTCCAGTTTTCGGCATGTTCGTTTGGAGGCCTGGAGGTCTTCGGTGAACCAGGTGGCTTTCTTGCTGGTGTGGCTGTTGGGCAGATTCTTGAGCGGGGCGAGGGTGTTGGCGCAGTCGTCGATCCACTGTCTGAGGTTGCGGGCAGCGGTGTCGGGGGTCGGAGGGTTCGGCGGGTGGGCTCAGGGCGAGGGTTGTGGTTAGCTGGTCTTCCGTGACTCTGCTCCAGCAGCGGCGAGGCATTTGTTCGGTGCGGTGGTGCGTGGTGGGCTTCCTGTAGGTGAAGTGGATGCAGTGGTGGTCAGTCCAGTGGGGTTCGGAGGTGTGGTTGAAGGAGACGTGTGGGCTTGCGGAAAAGATGGAGTCGAGCGTGTGGCCGGCGGCGTGGGTGGGTGTAGTCACGAGCTGTCTGAGTCCGAGGGTGGCGAGGTTGTCGATCAGGGTGGTGGAGTTGGTGTCCTTGTTGTTCTCGAGGTGGAAGTTCAGGTCCCCGAGGAGGATGTAGTCCGTGGAGGCGATGGCGTGTGTGCTGACGAAGTCAGCGATGGAATCGCTGAACTGTGGTCGGGGTCCGGGGGTCTGTAGATGAGGGTTCCTCTGAGGGTGGTGTTGGGATCGGTGTGGATCTGGAAGTGCATGTGTTCGGCGGTGCTGAGGGTGTCGTCGGTGTTGGTTGAGACTCTGAGGGTGTGCCTGTGGACGATGGCGATGCCTCCTCCGACTCCGTTGGTGCGGTCCCTGCGGGTGATCTTGTATCCGTCCGGGATGGCAATGGCGATGTCGGGGGCTGAAGCGGGATTCAGCCAGGTCTCCGTCAGGAATGCGACGTCTGGGGAGGTTGAGTCGAGAAGGTCCCAGAGTTCGATGGCGTGTTTGCGGGCGGAGCGGGTGTTGAGGAGGATGCATCTGAGGTAGTTGGGTTCTTTCCTGGGCGGTGGTTTGGCGGGGCGGGTGCTGGCGAAGCTGCAGTTCCGGCAGGTGAAGGGCCCTTGGGTGCGCTTCGGGGCGGCCTGGTAGCAGGCGTGATCTTTTCCGGGGGTTGAGTGCGTGGAGGGTGCTGGCGTCGTATCGGCGTCTGTTGATGTGGCGGGCGCGGGTGATGCCCGGACCAGGGGGTCTGGCGCTGGGCGCGGTCACGGCGCGGACAGGCGCAGACGGGCTTGCCTTAGGCGCGCCTTCGGCGCGCGCCAGCGGCGGCCCGCACAGCGGCCGCCATAAATGGGGAGGTGGGAGGGAGGAGCAGGGAATGGGGCAGCGAATGGGCAGTGAGGGGGCGGGGCCGCAGGCGCAGCAGCGGGAAACAGGCACAGAAGGGAAAAGCGAGCACAATCAGGGCATCAAGGGGGCACAGAAAGGAAAAAAACGAGCACAATCAGGGGCAGCAAGGGGGCACAGAAAGGAAAAAACAGAGCACAATCAGGGGCAGCAAGGGGGCACAGAAAGGAAAAAGCGAGCACAATCAGGGGCAGCAAGGGGGCACAGAAAGGAAAAACAGAGCACAATCAGGGGCAGCAAGGGGGGCACAGAAAGGAAAAAACGAGCACAATCAGGGGCAGCAAGGGGGCACAGAAAGGAAAAAACGAGCACAATCAGGGGCAGCAAGGGGGCACAGAAAGGAAAAAACGAGCACAATCAGGGGCAGCAAGGGGGCACAGAAAGGAAAAACGAGCACAATCAGGGGCAGCAAGGGGGGCACAGAAAGGAAAAACGAGCACAATCAGGGGCAGCAAGGGGGCACAGAAAGGAAAAAAACGAGCACAATCAGGGGCAGCAAGGGGGCACAGAAAGGAAAAAACGAGCACAATCAGGGGCAGCAAGGGGGCACAGAAAGGAAAAACAGAGCACAATCAGGGGCAGCAAGGGGGGCACAGAAAGGAAAAAACGAGCACAATCCGGGGCAGCAAGGGGGCACAGAAAGGAAAAACGAGCACAATCAGGGGCAGCAAGGGGGGCACAGAAGGAAAAAAACGAGCACAATCAGGGGCAGCAAGGGGGCACAGAAAGGAAAAAACGAGCACAATCAGGGGCAGCAAGGGGGCACAGAAAGGAAAAACGAGCACAATCAGGGGCAGCAGCAGGGCACACAGACGGAGCTGTGTGGTGGGGGAGCGACCTACCAGTCAAGGTCAGGGGTCGCTCCAGAGTGGAGCTGATGGAGGTGATGGAGCAAGTACTCGGACATGAGACTTGCTCGGAAGCAATCCTCTCATTTTAACTTACTAGCGAATTACTAACAACGTGTTTTGTGATTAATAATACGCATTTTTCATAACACGCGGGAAAAGAATGAAGCTTGCCTATGTGTTTACTAACTGCAATAACACGGACATAGGACTAGAACGCATTTTAACATAGGATCTTTACTGCGCATGCGTCTACTGCACCTACGTAGTATGACGAAAATAATGCTTGGAGGGAAATTCTGGCGCTTGCGCAAAGAGCTATAAAATGGCCGCTTGAAAGCTCACATGCATGACACCTGCTTTGCTGAAATTAGAAAATGAGTTTACACTAACGCAAATGCAGAAAGAGAAATAATAAATGGTATGGGTTAGAGTAGAGGTTGGTGGTATACAGTGAAATAATTTATTTTTGAGAATAACATTTCTCCTTTTGACTTTATTATTAGTGTGTATTTGGGCCTGTTAAAGTTGTCTGAGTCGAGCAGACTGACGTGGTGCAACGCATGCGCCCTGGTGCGGAAGCTTGGAGGATGACTAAGGATTTGTCACGCGTCCAAGGTCGGCGGAGATGTGCCCTGGGAACATGAGGGTGAAGAGTTCATATGAAGGAACTTATTCGAGAAAACTGTTACATTTGTATTAATAAAGTTTTAAAGATGTATCGGAAAGGAAGGGCGGAATAAAAGTTTGAGGGGAGGAGTTTGGGAACAATGGTTTAAAGAAATAAATGAAGTATAAGCCTGGTGTGATGATCATCCCCCCCTCGCCTGTCCAATCAGAAGTTAGTATTCCGTAAAAATGAAACATTAATGGGTGGTACATGGCTTATAGAAAGGTATAATTGAGGTAGTTTAGTTAGATGAAAAAGAAGCTTTTGGAGCGCGTTGAAGAAGCTTGAGAACTGAGAGCGGGTGGTGCTGATGCTCTGAAATACTGATGAAGAAATCGAATGCAGAACCATCTACTTAATTTGGGTGGGTTAGAAAGAAGATCGCGGAAGAACCACGAGGAGGAAGAGAGTGTCAGAGAGGGGTGCGACGTAGTCGTCGGTATCTAGAGAGGTGAAGTACCCTGTCCTGATTCCTGTCCTGAAGTCTTTGTCTCCTGATCTGTCCTGGGAGATCCTTACCAGCCCTTTGGCCAGGGGGTTGGTCTTCACACCATACTTTGGTAACTATGAAATTCATCGTTTGATAAATGCTCTTCTATCTCTATCCTCTTCTTTCTGAGCATAGTTATTGTGTGGATCTGAATTGATAAATGTTATCTGAAATATTTTTGAATTGGCACTCCCGTGAATGAGGGTGTTTGTACTGAAACGCTTTGAGATGGTTCAAAACCCCTAATTTAGATAAAGATTTTAAAACTTACTGAGTCTGTCATCATTTTATTTTCATTAAGAAATGTATAATAAGTAGGGCTCCCTGTTTTCCGTTTTTACGGATTTTTACAGATAAATACAGACAGAAAACAATGTGTTTTCTGTCTGCATTTATTTTTTAAAATGGATAAATACAGAAAATGTGCTTCTTTTCAGTGACTCTTCATGTTGTCTTTCATGGATTTAGCCCAACAGCTGAGCAGATGGACAGCATGGGAAATTAAAAAACAGGGTGCAATTTCTTTAAATAACTGCACTTGACAACATACATGTGTGGTATAATGCTAATATTTGCCAGTGGATGTACTGTTATGTAATATTTGGCAACTTAAATAGCTAAAACACGACAGACATCAAAGTATGAGTGCGCGTCTATCATTTAAATAAATATGGAAATGTACAGTTTTACAACTACATTTATATGCAAAACACAAAATAAATATGGATAAATACAGATAAAATGACCAAAAATTAAATATGGATAAATACAGACGGAAATGTTAAAAAAGTAAATACCATAAAACCGGGAGCCCTAATAATAAGTCATGTTAATTATCGCCATCAACTAGTTCCACCTAATTGGTCCATTGACCAGAGGAAAGAACTGTTTGATCAATGAATGGTTTAGTTAAAGAAGCAATAACTAGATCTTGAGGTATGAGAAACATTATAAACTAAAAAAAGTTCCAGGGGTCTACTTAGCGCAGAGCGGAAGCGAGTTATATGGGCCCAGGTGAGTATATGGTAGTGGAGTATCTGTTGCTAGTACGCCGCTGGATCAGAGGAGGTTGGGGGCCCAAGAGCTGAGCTTGTTTTTCTAGGGATGGCCAGATTGGTCGCAAAACAGGACGTGGCCCGTGCATGGAAACTGCATACGCCGCCGACTGTTAAAAGCTGGTGTGCAGGGGTGGACTAGTGCGCTCACCAGGAGAAGCCGATCTTTGAGGCTCGTGGCTGCCCTAAGAAGCATGAGCGTATATGGGGGAAATGGTGTAGCTATTATGGGGTGTCAATATGACTGGAGCCCGTTACCTATTGTTGCCTGCCTGCCTGCCCAGATTGCCGCCAGAGGGGGGAGAGAACTACAACTCCCGGCCCCGCAAAGCGGCGCGCTCGCCGCCCACGTCATCCTTCGTGCCAGGAGGCGCCTAAGTACCGGACAGGTACCTATTGTTGCCTGCCTGCCTGCCCAGATTGCCGCCAGAGGTGGGAGAGAACTACAACTCCCGGCCCCGCCAAGCGGCGCGCTCGCCGCCCATGTCATCCTTCGCGCCAGGAGGTGCCTAAGTACCGGACAGGGCTCCCGCAGCGCGGGAGCCCCTTACCTATTGTTGCCTGCCTGCCTGCCTGGATTGCCACCAGAGGGAGGAGAGAACTACAACACCTGGCCCCTCCAAGCGGCGCTCTCGCTGCCCACATCATCCTTCGCGCCAGGAGGTGCCTAAGTACCGGACAGGGCTCCCGCAGCACAGGAGCCCATTACCTATTGTTGCCTGCCTGCTCGGATTGCCACCAGAGGGGGGAGAGAACTACAACTCCCGGCCCCGCCAAGCGGCGCGCTCGCCGCCCACCTCATCCTTCACGCCAGGAGGCGCCTAAGTATCGGACAGGGCTCCCGCAGCGCGGGACGCGCGCAGGCATGCCCGGGCAAAGCCCGGGCCAAGGGCGGGCCCATCTGCGCCGGTCCGAGACCGGAGGAGGCTGGGCTGGGCCTATCCTCTTGGTCTCCTCACTAACCTTGCCTGACCCCAGGAACTAGTTGGCTGCAGGATCACCCTTCTACCATTTTCATATCAGAACCAGTACCAGCCCCAGCTCAGGCTTCATCGGCCGCAGTAGAGGACCAGGTAGGAAGATAACCTCCACCTTTCTACCATTACAGCTTTTCGGAACCTGTTGGCCGCTGTGGTGGAATATTAGCAATTTAAGGGTTTCAGAATCGATAACTGGTTAAACAAGAAACGTGTGTCTAACTCATGGTTTCTGTGCTAGCAGACCCCGGCCCTGTCCTGTGTTATTTCGTGCCGAAGTCAACTGGTAGACTGATTTGGGACTTGGCATCACATGGGGAAGCGCAAGGTACCTGCAGCTCCAGTGGGGGCTTTAGCTGCCACCTTAGGCTCAGTGGCAACCACGGATTTATTCTTGCAATGGGCCACATTGGTGATTGATAAGGAGATTGAATTGGTGAATTGGCGCCTCTCCAGATCCCCTGTAACCTCCCATCACCCCCTGTTTGCATGTGCCCGAAGTCCTGTGGTCAGTGTCAGTGCTGACAATTCACTTAATATTTCCAGGACTCAAGAACTAGCCAGTCCGATTAGTTTGAACAGCCAGTTAACCGGTCAACAGGCACCTCTAACACCAACCATCGTGATCAATAATCCCAGGGGGGACAACGCACATCCATGCAGGGGGCAAGTGAGTGTCATGTCCGTTAGTCATCCTTTGAATCCATCAGCCGCCGAACTGACCACTCGAGGGAGACCAGGAGGCGTTGAGTCGGTTACCCAAGGCGTGGGCACGAAAAGAAAGGGCCAACCATCTGGGGGGGAAGGCCAAAAGGCAAAGAGCTGACCAGATACTCAAGAAATCTGTAGTCGATCAAGGACTGACTAAAGCAGATTTGACGTGCTTTTTAGAATCCCTGCAGGACTCCTTGAAAGACCTGATGGATACTAAGCTGGGGCCAATCATTCAACGTCTGACTTCGATTGAAAACAGTATTTCTGAACTCAAACGCGGCCCACACACGAACACTAGGGAACCTCTATCTCTACCCCTACTTTCCCCTCCAAGGTTATCGAGTGGCAATGCACACCTGCGACCGGCTGTACCCCTTCCCGTGATCCATAATGTATCAAAACCAAGTACATCTTCTGGTCTAAAGGAAAGCTCAGCTATACAGGGCCAACTTACGCAGGAGAGTCACGCATAAGGGGAGCAACATCTGGGGGGAGGGAAGGGCCCTATGCAAAATTTTACACATAACCTGCCTATTATTCACCTGCCACCAGAATCAACCCCATATGTTGTGGTATTGGGGAATGTGCCAACTCTCCCCCAGAGCACCAAGGAGGATTACACGCAACTGAAGAACAAGGTTCTACATTGGTTATCTTGTAACACGGCCATTGGAATGAGGGTAGAGAAAAATATTAATATGGTGCGAAGGGTTAACTGGATTGGCAGTTCCTGCAAGCCGTGTAATGGTGCTTGTAATATTATCAATTTTAATCAACCTCACATTGCAGAAAGGATTCTGTTTTCATCTGCTAACAACGCCTCCTCTGGCCTTAAGTCATCAATCACGGCTTTACCCCTTGGCTTTTCTATAAACCTGAACCCCCGGGGTGGAATCATATGCCAAATAGGCGTGGGCCGTGAACTCCGCTCCGCTTGCGGAGTTTGCGGAGTTTTTGGAACTCCGCGTTAAGCGGAGCTCGCAGAGATCAAAAAAACTCCGCCCCGCGTAGCATAGCAGAGTTTTTTTCCTCGCTCGCGTTCGTCATCGTCAAGTTGGCGAGCGTGAGCGAGGAAAATCCACCTCCCGGCAAGATTTTTCCTCGTTCGCGATCGTCAACATCAAGTTGGCGAGCGTGGAAAATAAACCTCCCAGCGAGACTTCTCAACGCGGGGGAGTCAGGTTTCTCATTGCGAGTGGTCGCGTATGCTTGCGACGCTCACGTTGAGAAACTTCCCGTTTGCGTTGAGAAAGCTGCCACTCGAGTAAAAATGTACTCGAGCGGCAGAAAGGAAAGCAGCGCCCGCTTGCTCTGTGCATGGTGCCGTTCGTGATGATTGTACAGTGCCGACAAGCATCCGGTACTGAAAATCCCCGCGTACGGCATTTTTCTATCGCACTCCGCCGCTTGCGGAGCTCTGCGTAGCGTGACAGAGTTTTTTTCCACTTCGCGGAGTTTCGCATAGCGCAACTCCGCCAACTCCGCCCAGGGTTAATGCCAAATAATTTTAGGGCCCCATATAGCAGCTATATGTCACTATATCAATCACCCAGGAATTTGAATTCGAATTGGGCTCCAGACTTAAATTATTGGAATAGGATTGCACATGGCTGGCAGGAGCCGCCTCCTCCCCCGATTTTGGATCTTTCCAACCGTTTTGCACCCTTGGTCACCTTGGACGCTTGCGATTGACTTTGTGGGCCTGTTTTAACGAACTCAGTGTCATCCACCAACCCACAGAAAACTTTACGGGCAAGCACTGGGACTACTGGTGGTATCAAAAGATACTTTATATCTTGGAATATTGCAGGACTCACTAATAAGTTTTCTGATCCTTTGTGGATCAAGTACATTAAACAATTTAGGGTGATCTGTTTGCAGGAAACGTGGCTGACTGGTAGCAGTCCACCACTGGAGGGTTATAAGTCCTTTTCCGTCCCTGCTATCCCTTCTCACGCAGGAAGACCGAGAGGCGGCCTTGCTATTTACATCTCCCTGGCAGACGAATGTAAGTTGCTGGTTCTGCGTACAGAGAGCCCGTGTATACAGTCTCTGCTACTCTGTAGAGGGTCTCACAAGTTAGGCCTCATAGGTTTTTGCAATTCAACATCTTGTACCAGGGATGTATGTAACATCACCTCGCTAGGCTTCTTTGTAAGGCAGCACCTTAACACTACATTTTGTAACTTTATGATTGCTGGGGATTTCAACATTCATACCTGTGGTGACCCCAGGGTATCTAGTGTGGCTGATCTGGGTTGTCCACGCATGCAGGGAATCCACTTTGAACATTCCTCACATGGGGAGATACTGACTGGCCTCCTTCATGAATTTGATTTACTGTCTCTCATGTGTTTATCTGACCCTTGTAGCAAGACTGTCACTCCATCTTTTAAAGGTAGGGGTGATGGATCATTCATAGATTTTATTTTGATATCTTCGTCCCTACTAGATTTATTTTCAGGATTTGCGATACAAGCGAGTGTCCATAGCGATCATAACCCCCTGTGTGTTAATTTTCATGGGCCTTTAATGGCGCATAGAGGGAGGCTGGGCAGACTGGGGAGGTGAGACCAACAGATGGTGGGAGGCGGTTAAAATGGTCCCAGATATCCCCAGAGAATCACTGACTAAATATCGAAGGTCACAATATCGACCTACAAAAATATCGCAGCAAAAATTTTGAAGACAAGAATATCGACATCCTATCTACATTAAGGTAAGTACAAAAATATCGAGAAAAAAATATCGATGTCGAAAATATTATTGTTAAAAATATCGTTTTTAATTTAAGTTAAAAAAATATTGTAATAAAAGTAAATAATACATATAATTAAAAGAAACATAGTTAAAAATATTTTAAAATGCTTAAAAAGTATAAGTAATATATATCATTTAAAAATACATTAAACATATACATATAATATATAATATATATATACTTACTTATTAACATGTTTTAATATTTATTTTAATAACTTATAAATTGTTTAATTTATTTTTTATAAATACATCTATACACATAAAACAATAATATAAATAAAAATTAAATAAATATATGTAACAAATGCAAAAAATTTAAATTATTTTAAATCTTTTAAAAATAATTATACTGTACATTAGCTAAAAAAATACAAAATATTAGATAGCAGAGGAAATAAAATTACTATTCCAACTGCAGTAACTGCAACAGTACGAAAAGTGTTGGATAGCGGAGGGGTAAAATTACTATTCCCACTCCAGTGAGTGCAACAGTAGGGAAAGTGTTGGATAGCGTAGGGGTTAAAATTACTATTGCCACTCCGGTGAGTGCAACAGTAGGGAAAGTGTTGGATAGCGGAGGGGTAAAAATTACTATTCCCACTCCGGTGAGTGCAACAGTAGGGAAAGTGTTGGATAGCGGAGGGGTAAAAATTACTATTCTCACTCCGGTGAATGCAACAGTAGGGAAAGTGTTGGATAGCGGAGGGGTAAAAATTACTATTCCCACTCCAGTGAGTGCAACAGTAGGGAAAGTGTTGGATAGCGTAGGGGTAAAAATTACTATTCCCACTCCAGTGAGTGCAACAGTAGGGAAAGTGTTGGATAGCGGAGGGGTAAAAATTACTATTCCCACTCCAGTGAGTGCAACAGTAGGGAAAGTGTTGGATAGCAGAGGGGTAAAAATTACTATTCCCACTCCAGTGAGTGCAACAGTAGGGAAAGTGTTGGATAGCGTAGGGGTTAAAATTACTATTCCCACTCCAGTGAGTGCAACAGCAGGGAAAGTGTTGGATAGCGTAGGGGTAAAAATTACTATTCCCACTCCAGTGAGTGCAACAGTAGGGAAAGTGTTGGATAGCATAGGGGTTAAAATTACTATTCCCACTCCAGTGAGTGCAACAGTAGGGAAAGTGTTGGATAGCGTAGGGGTAAAAATTACTATTCCCACTCCAGTGAGTGCAACAGTAGGGAAAGTGGTGGATAGCGAAGGGGTAAACATTACTATTCCCACTCCAGTGAGTGGAACAGCAGGGAAAGTGGTGGATAGCGGAGGGGTAAAAATTACTATTCCCACTCCGGTGAGTGCAACAGTAGGGAAAGTGTTGGATAGCGGAGGGGTAAAAATTATAATTCCCACTCCAGTGAGTGCAACAGTAGGGAAAGTGTTGGATAGCGTATGGGGAAAAATTACTATTCCCACTCCAGTGAGTGCAACAGTAGGGAAAGTGTTGGATAGCGTATGGGGAAAAATTACTATTCCCACTCCAGTGAGTGCAACAGTAGGGAAAGTGTTGGATAGCGGAGGGGTAAAAATTACTATTCCCACTCCAGTGAGTGCAACAATAGGGAAAGTGTTGGATAGCGGAGGGGTAAAAATTACTATTCCCACTCTAGTGAGTGCAACAGTAGGGAAAGTGTTGGATAGCGGAGGGATAAAAATTACTATTCCCACTCCAGTGAGTGCAACAGTAGGGAAAATGTAGGATCGCGTAGGGGTTAAATTAACATACTTATAAAAAATTTTTTTTTAAATAAATAACATATTAATAATTATTTAACAAAATAATTACTAAATACCTATTAAATTAAATTAATATTTACTTAAACATTAAATTACTTCCCACCCTATTCCCCTATAAGCACACAACGCGCTACACATAAAAAAGAACACAATTAATTTAATTATCAATTAATCAATTAATAAAAATGAATTACCAATTAATAATGAATCAACAATAAATTAATTAACAATAACAATAAATAAAATAATAATAATACATTAATTATCATTAATATAATTTTTAATTAACCAATTAAACATTAATTACCAATTAATAATTAATTAACAATGAATTAATAATCAATAACAAAAAATATACACATATTAACTAATTAATTATATTTAAATTACTTCCCACCTTATTCCCCTATAAACCCACAACCCGCTACACATTAAAAATAACATAATTAATTTAATTACCAGTTAATCAATGAATTAAAATGAATTACCAATTAATAATTAATTTACAATAAATTAATTAACAATAACAATAAATAAAAATTAATAATAAACTAATTATACTTAATATAATTATAAATTAACCAATTAATATAAAGTAATTACCAATTAATAATTAATTAACAATAAATTAACAATCAATAACAATAAATAAAAACATATTAATTAATTATAATTAAATTACTTCCCACCCTATTCCCCTATAAACCCACAACCCGCTCTGATACTAAAACGCAAAATTTCCTTTAAAAAAAATTACTATTTTCTAAACATTTAATACATATATTTAAAAATAATTAAAAAACTTTAAAAAAAATGTTAAACATACATATAAAATACATAACACTAAAAAAAGAAAAAAAATTGATATTATTTACAACTATATTTTTGCTAACGATATTAATTACTTCGATATTACTTACTTCGATATTAAAAAAAAATCGATATTACTTACCTTAAAGTCGATATTTTGGTCAACGATATTCTTGACTTCGATATTCTGTCCCTACGATATTAAAAACTCGATATTAGTGTAGGTAGATATTTAAAATTCGATATTTTGACTGCGCACCATCCCAAGACGCATTTTATAAGTACATATCAGTCTCGTGCGCTAATGAGTTAGCTAGGTGTACCACATTAACCTCAGCACCGGGAGAGGTTCTTAGCGCTTTTAACATCATCACAGGTAAAGAATAAGTGACTTTTTAAGAGCCCCGGCCCGGCGCTCTGTTATTCAGTCCCCTAGATGGTTCGATTCCCTCTGCTCCCAGGCGGCTAGGAACCTGTGGGAAGCACTAAATAGGTGCCCAAGGGACCCTATTCTGGTGAGATCGCGACGAAAAGAGTATAAATTAGAACTGGCAAGACGCAGATCCGCTCTAAAGGATGAAGCATGGAGGGAGCTAATTGAGGCAAGTATGCTGAGGGACAGTGCCAGATTCTGGGGCTTAATTAACAGTCCCTTTCTAAACCCTGAAGAAGGGAGAGTGACAGATGCCCACATCACAGAGGAGGAGTGGGTTCTTCATTTTGAAGCCATGTTTGAGTGCCCTCCTGAGTTAAACTGCTCTCTTCCCTGGGTGGACGGCACATCTGTCCTGATTTTTAGTTCTTCTGAGGTTAAGGATGGCATTATTGGATTAACTAGTAATAAAGCCCCGGGACCTGATGGCATCCCAGCTGATCTCTTTAAGTCAGATCCAACCCTTTGGGCACCGGTTCTTGCCGCAGTTTTGAATGCAGCTGCAAGGTCCGGCTGCCCTGAGTCCTGGGCAACCTCAACCATAGTGCAAGTTTTCAAAAAAGGCAATCGTGACAGCACGCATTGTTATAGACCGATTTCCTTATTGGACTCGGTGGTCAAGGTGGTGGGTCGAGTGCTTTTGGACAGATTGACATCCTGGACAGATGAACATGCCATTTTAATCGGATATTCAATATGGGTTTCGTCCTGGGAGGTCAACAATGGCCCAGTGCCTCAACCTGTCCATGATCCTGAACAAATATACGGTTGCTCGCCCCGGTACGATCTACATAGCATTCATGGATCTGTCTTCCGCGTTCGATCGCGTGAATAGGAGTAAACTATGGCAGTCCATGCTGGATATTGGGGTAGATGCTAACATTCTTTTTTTGGAAAATCTTCACCAGGCAACCAAGGCGTAGGTCAGATTTTCACAAGACTTAAGAGTCTCCTGCACTTTGGCTTTAAAGCGAGGTGTTCGACAGGGCTGTATCTTGGCCCCCCTTTTGTTTAATTTGTATATCAATGATTTAGACAGCGTACTACAAGCCACAAGGGTTGACTACCCGCAGGTAGGCCGTTGCGGTCTGACGGTCTTATTATACGTGGACGACGCGGTCCTTATATCCTGGACCGCCAGGGGGTTACAAATTCTGCTTGACTCCTTTGCCGCTTTCATGAGGGATCGGGATCTATCTATAAATGGCTCGAAATCCTTTGTGATGCAGGTGGGCTCTCGCAAAAAAAAGCCTTTCCAATTCAGGGTAGGCCCCGCACAGGTTCCCCGTACCGATGTCTTCTCATATCTGGGAGTCACACTGGATGAGCAGCTGAACTGGGGCCCACTAAAACAGAGAAAGAAGGGTGACTTAGTGCGGGCAAATACGGCCATCTTTAACTTCTCTACCAAACTAGGCAAGAGACCGATATCGGCACTATTAAAGATATATCAGGCCAAGTGTGTTGCGATGGCTCTTATGGTAGCGAAATATGGGGTCATGTAACCATGGAAGAATTACAAGTGGTTGAGAACACGTTCCTGACGCGTCTACTGGGTGTGCCCATCGGAACCTCGAATATGGTGGTGCACGAAGAACTTGGAGTCTCATATTTGAGCGATATCTTGGCTCTCCGTCCTCCAACCTTTTGGCTGAAAATGTGGCGGAATGATGAATTGTTGTTGATCCAATCGATAGTGAAAGAGTGTATGGCTCTTGATCACTCACGCAGCATACCTTGGCTAAGTTACATAAAGACTAGCTTTGAAAGACTGGGCAGAGCAGAATTATATACTAACCCCGAAATGGTATGTAACAAGGACCTAGGCTGGGTCAGGGAGTCCTTCCATAGTTTAAGGAAATTGGAGAGGGAAGAGCTGGAATTGAAGAAACCTACCGTTCATAAATTTTTAATACTGAAGACAACATTATCTACTGAGCCTTATCTTTGGGGATCTTTTAGCACATACGATCGTTTTTTGCTGACCAGGTTTCGCCTGGGTTGTTTCCACCTCCTGCTGGCTTTCCCCAGGGGGAGCAGCAGAGGACAGATGGCTGCGACGGCATGTCTCCACAGGATTTGCTTCATTTTTTATTATTCTGCAGGTTTTATGTGATCCCCCGGAAAAGTTTTATTGTCCCGATTTTAAGGAGGATGAAATTCAGGCAGGCCCGTCCAGCTCTAACGTATCTACAGTTGTTGCACGAAGATTCCGTTTTGTTTGTTCTTAATTTCCTTAAATCTGCCGTAAAATGTAGGGCCCATCTAGAATAGACGTTAACATCTTTTTGGGTCATTTAACAACTTAGCTCACTGAACGAGATTTAATTACCAGAAAGGATCGTGGCTGCTATTTAACTTTTGGTTTACTTGAATTTTTGACCTTAGGGGACCAAGTATCTCGCACTGCACTTTATCTATGAATCTGTTTCTGTATATAATGAACTGTGTAATGGTTTTATGATATTTTATTAATTTTTGATTTTATATATGGTAAACTTTTATGGTTTTACTTCTGAAAACCGAATAAAGTTATTTGATGATGATGATGACTGGATAATGTTATATAATATTGATGACTGAGATTGCTGTACTGCTATGCATGTGTGTCAACCAATTATTTGCACTGTGTATACTGTGTTTTGCAGCAAATGTCTTAATAAAGTTTGTTTAAAAAAAAATTGGCTATTTTTCAAAACCGGTGTAGATTATACTGTAGTTTTGTCACTGTGTTATTGTGTGTGTATGTACAAATGCTTTACACATTCACTCTGAGATAAGCCTGACTGCTAATGCCAATCTTCCAAGGCTTTGGTGAGCAGGGTTTATCTTAGCTGTGTGACTCCCTTAACCTGACTAGAGTGAGGCTCCCTACTCGGACAGCGTGCAGACCACTGTCAACTAGAGAAACCATTTCTAACAACAGGGTAAGGGGTTTAAACATTGCAGCCAATGCAAAGCCTGTAAATTCAGTGATAATGTGCAGGAAATTACACTAGCACGAACACAGAAAAAATGGCACATCACTAAACTGATTACATGCAAGACAGAGTTTGTGGTATATGCTATTACATGACCCGGTTGAAAATGGTATATTGGCTCAACCATTTTTTCATTTAGGAAATGCATTTTGGAGCATTGGTGATCCATTACTAATAAAATTATTTTTAATTAAGGATTGTTATGTCCGTTGAATTGTTGGATTTATTTTTGGTTTTATACATTATTTTATGGATTGAGATTGGAACTTTTAGAAAGTGGACAAGATGCATTACGTCTGACTATGAAGGTTGAATTGAGTCTAAATATTACCTTAGGATGAGAATAGACTACTATAGCCAAATTAACTGAGGACTTTGTTTAAAGTTTGCATACGGTCAGAATCCTGATGTAGGAGATATATGCTTTGCAATGTTTGAAATTAGGCTACTTTAGGCTACACAATTGCAATGTAAGGCTCTTTTGAGCTTAAAATTAAAAATTATAAGATGCCTGTTCACTATACTCCGAACATATAAAGCTAAAATTAGGCCACTGAGAGCATGTGAAATGTTGTGACGATTTCCTGACATGTTGGTTACAAAGTATAAACAATAATAATGGCTGAATAAAGAAAACAAGCTACAATGGAAATACAATGTAGCAACGAGTTCTGTTTGTTTCACTATGAGTTACACAATACAGAAATTTTCTGTGAAGTCTGTTTACACTGCCTGTCATGTACTGACGCTGATATACAGATGTGAGTAATGCCTTACAGGTCATCTGACCAAGACCGAGTGAGGTCGAAACGCGTTATCCTTTTCCTTTGCCGAATAAAAAAGTTTCAAAATCGCTGGCTGGATTGGCTCGCTTTAGACTTTCCGCAGACACACGAGGCAGGAAATATCGATGTAATTTTATATCTATATTATATATATACACATTTACATTGTTTTATGCTTAACATGTATATAGGTCACTGCATAGTTTTCATATAAGTTATGTGATTAGATAGTTATGGGTCTCAGTTTGTTTTATTTATCCATCACAATATGTAAATATGATCTTAACAATTGTATCTGTAAGTGTTTCACTACTGAAATATTGAAAAAAACATAAAATATATATTTTTTAAAGGAATATATAAAAATACACAAATAAATTAGCTTTTACATACAGCAACACCTGAAAGTCTGAATTTCTAACTATTTATCCATACTTGCAAATATGGAACTTTATAAAATACAATTTTAGATCTCTATATTATTTTCCGTTATACCTGTATACCCTTTCGATGTGGTTATGTATCTATCAATTTTATGACTTTACTCCCACTGTAAAAAGAACAGAAAAAAACTTCAACTCCCTCCAATGCACTACTCTATGTCTCATCCTACACCTCTCAATATATCCTCTACCTACACTCTCTGGCCCATCCCAAAACTCATTCTACAACTATGATCTCCCTAAGATCCTTTCTTGACTCTTCCCTCCTCTATCCCAAACCTCAGTCTACTACTATGATCTTCCATTGCTGCGACCTGCCTTCAAGGATACAAGGGTCGCTAGCAAATGTGTGGTGCATTAGGAATGAGCTGCTGCGCTGTGAAGGAGACGCGCTCAACATGATCTACATCTCGCCGGCTTTAATGAGAATCGCTCATCTGCTACTGTAAGCAGAGGGGCACCCACTGCTGCAGTGGAAGTCAATTTCATGCAGCAATAAAAGCAGCTAGTTGAAACAGAAGAATCTACATCTTTTTTTTTAAGTGTTATGCTTTTGGAGGCCAGTCACCTTCCAGGGGCTCAAGAGTTGCTCGTTGAGTGAGGAGGCATGGTTTCAGCCGCCGGTCCTGGCTACTGGTGCGATAACCTCATTATTGAGTTTGTTCATATTCATATGATTATACTTTCAGTGACAAACACACTCTTTTCCTGGCGTGTCCTGTGCTAGTTGTTGTCAGTGACACACACACTTTTGGGAATTTGTTTGTATTCATATCTCTTGTTCTGTACTGCCATCCTGTGGTTTTTACAAGTTAATTTGTACAATTATCTATCCATAGAAGAAAATGAGTGTTAACACATCTATTGTTGCGCCTCCACCTTTTTTAACAATATCAGGTGATCCTCCTATTGAGTGGGTATGACTGGATAGATTGTTTTGAGAATTACCTACTAGCTTTAGATGGATCCAGATTCTCTACTGTAAGGAAGAAAGCGTTGTAATTGGGGTGTTTGGGCAAAAAAGGCCAACATTTGTTCAAATATCTTCCACCAGCCAGGAATGGCCAAGGAGAAGAGGTGGAAGATGTCTATAAGGAAGCTGTTCTACGTTTGCTACTAGGTTTGCCAAACAACTAAATGTGTTCACGTGACGCCATAAATGTTACACGTAACCACAGCGTGCTGAATAGTCTATAGATGATTTTGTGGCACGGTTAAAGGAGCTTTCTGCAAAGTGCCAATTTGGGATAATGACGGAAGAAATGATAAGGGATCAGCTCACTGGGCTGCAAAATATTTCACATTGAATATGCTGTTGCAATTGCAAAGATGGTGGAGTAGTCTGAAAAGTGTATACGGGAATTGAAGAACATTAATTTAGACAGAAAATCCACTAATGTTGCTTTGTTGAATGATGACAGTGGTCAAGTATATGCTATAAAGAGCAAGTTCCAAATTGCTAGAGGGGGTTCCTTCAAGAATAATAACACAGGAGGGATGGCATCTGGGCAAGGGAGGGTTTCAACTAGCACTTGCCACAGGTGTGGGACCAATTATCACATGGCAGATTCTAAACTATGTTTTGCTGTAGGGAAGGAGTGCTTCAAATGTGTCAAGAAGGGTCACTTTGCACGCATGTGCAAGTTTGTAGATAAGAAAGTGGCTGTTGTAGAAGGTGAAAAATCAGAGTACAGAGTACTCAATGAACAGGAAGGTAGCACTGTGGCAGCTGAGGATGGTGAGAGGAGGAGAATACGTCCAAAAGCAATCTTTGACACTAATGAGAAGGAGGGGTCTCTGATGGTGAACACAGGGTCTTTATATACTATAATTCCCAGAGATTTGTTCCTTTCCACATGGCCAGAACAACAATTAGTAGTATCTGATGTCAAACTGACTGAACTTTTCAGTTTTGTAGGCTACCTTTTGGCTTATGTTCAGCGGTTGATGACGAAAATTCTTTCACAGATGGATAAAGTTGTGGTTTTACAGGATGACATTCTGGTGTTTGGGGAGGATGTCGTGTAACACAACAAGATTTTGGATGAGGTGCTAACACGGATTGGGTGTGCTGGTTTGACTTTGCGTAAGGAGTGTGCCTTCCTGGTACAAGAGGTGGAGTATTTGAGTTATCTAATAAGAATGGATGGGAGTTGCTAATGGAGGCGGTAGTGGCTAGTCTAGATGAAGTCATAGAAGGGTCAAGAGGTTCTATTTCAGAGAGGGATTGGGTCAGCACTATGGAACAGGATTGTACACGTGCTGCTGTGATGGAGCTAGTTAGAAGGGGGGCGAAAAGAGAGTGTTTTACCTGAGGGGGTGAGACCATTTCTCAAGGCGGTTGTTGGGTTGACAGTACATGATAAGGGTTTGCTACTACAGAAAGAAAGATTTGTGCCACCTTGTGCTCTCAGGTCCAGATTAATTAACTTGGCCCATGAAGGACACCAGGGACAAACAATGACTATCAAAAGGCTACGTGAGAAAGTCTGGTGGCCTCTCATGGACAACCAGGTGAGAAAGTGGATTGTGAGATGTGAAGCTTGCAGTCTCTGAAAAATGCCTTAGGGTAGGTTTGGGTTATTTGCAGGAAGGAGAGCATGCTTCTGAAGCTGATGAGGTGTGGGAGAAAGTAAGCCTTGATTTTATTGAACCTTTTGTGATGCTCCCAGAACAAGAAAAGTTTGCTGCAGTGTTGGTGGATGCTAAATCAAGGTGGTTGGAAGGGATTTTTATGAGGAATGTTACCACAACTTCGACAATTCAGGTATTAGGTGAGGTATTTAGGAGGGAAGGGATACCTTCCATATTGCTCACTGACAATGGAACTCAACTAATTTCACAGGAGATGAAGGGTTTCTTGTAAACTCTGGGGGTGAAGCATGTTTGCTCTTCCTTGTATAAACCCCAAGAAAATGGATTAGTGGAGAGACTTAACAAAATGGTGAAGGGAACTATGCAATTGGCATTGAGTGCTGGGTTACCAGTTCAGGGTGCGGTTAAAGACATGCTTTGGGCATACCGAACCACAGAAAACACTAGCACTGGGCTAACTCCATTCGAGATGCTGCAGGGCAGACAAGCTGGTACCAAGTTAGTCCCTTCATGGATGCAAGAGCAAAAATCAGAGTATTGTTCTGAAAGTAGGGAAAAGAAAAGGTTCATTAATGTTGGTGATTGGGTTACAGTCAAACCAGGATGTGCAGGTAAAGGGTTGACCAAATGCTGGGGTCCTTTTAAGGTCAAGGCAGTTGGAGGTAATTGGATCATGTTGGAAAATGGACAGCCTTGGAATCTCAGTCACGTGGCCTTGTATCAGAGACAGAGTGAGTGTGGAAACTACGGTGATAAGGTCAGAGGTAGGTTTGCCTTGGCTAGGTATGATGGATGAGGACTTGGGGCATGTGAGGAGCAGGTAGCCGGATGCTGCTAACAGGTTGGAAAGGGGAGATGGGTCCATGGTATCTTTACAGGCCAGATCACAGGTCAGGAGGGAGGCAAGAGTGAGGAGGTCTCCTGGCTATTTACAGGAGTATCGGTGTGACTGATTATGTGCCATTTATATTTATGTGTTTATTTATTTTGTTTGCATATTAGCATTTTGGGTGCGGTGTTGTTTTGTCTTATATGCAGGGGTTGCAGGGGTTCGAGGGGTGAAGATCTGGGGATTCTAGTTGTGGGTTACTTATATTGTAGTGTGGTTTGTGGCCTCCTTGGCTACATTGCTAAGTTAGCTTAGGCCTGGCTGCCATGATGCCTTTTTGCACACGTTACTTTGTGACCTTGTTTTTCCAGCCTCTGCTTTTGCCCGGCTATATTAGAACTTTCTGCCTTTTTGCCTTTCACCTTTTCTCCTGTTCCCTGTGGGTTTCGTCTGCACATCATGTACAAGGTCGAAAAACAACGTCCCTTGTTCTTGCTGATCTGGTCAGCCCATCGCACTTAGACATAACACAAAATACAGCTGCACTGGAGAAATTTGTGTGCTTTTAATATTGTGATCTCGCTGTTTGTGACACTTGGAGAAAAACCTTTCCAGGGAGAAGAGCTGTGCTTGTCTGATGAAGTAAAGCTTGCATCTAGATATTGAGGTATGGGGGTCCACCAGACAAAGCCCTGAGGTCTTCTATTTTTATAATAAACTAGTTATTAGCACGGGGAGGGTGGTTAGGCTATTTAGCCCTATATCCACTGTCTTTATAAAATGCTATCCCCGTTTGTATTCTATGGAATTGTAACCATGCTTATTATTTTATCATTATGCATTATGCTGATAGTACTGGCACGTGTACTGTATCTTAGAGCACGATAGTTGAAATAAACATTTTAAACTATACAGTGTCTCTTATTACGCAAGTTGTGGACAAGTATGAGTGAGTTATGAAAGAGTGTTCTTGCTCCCGCTCGTCCTGAGAGAGACCATGGTCTGGGTTGTCTAATCATTGGTAGCTGCGCTGCGAATGAGACGCTAAAGCTAGTCGGATTGGGATTGTGGGTACTAAGGGGCATGGTTGGCTCACCACTATACTCCAAGGTCCTATTATCCTGTGCATAGCTCTGTGTATGTGCAGAATCCCTACAACATGGCGCCCAACGTGGGGCTGCTTATCTGCGAGATGCTTGAGTAGTGCTTGTGCTTGTCCACAACACCCTTCGCATACGCTTCCGGAAACGTGTGTGAGAGTGATACCTCCTATATTGATGTTTTTATAGGTTCTTTCAAGCTTGAAGTTATTAAAAGGTATTTATGTTAACCTTATATTGCGCTCCCTCATATTAGGTTGTTGAACATTCCCAGTCTTCATGGCGGATGTAAATATACCGGCACATAGCCGCGCTGCGCTCCGGGCTCATTTGTTGGCTTATGGAGTGCCTGACGCGGGTGTCGCACTCATCTTTGTAGTGCAGGCTGACCCGGCTCACCACTTTGAGGTGTTTTATTCTTGGGTCACGTTTCCGGCAGTGGACGGAGTTGACGACTTGTTTCATGTGTACACTCTCACTGCCCTACCCAATGTTTATCGGCCTTATCAGGCTCTTGAAGTACCACTTACGGCATGGCAACACCGTGTTTGGTTTAATGGCGCCCTCCCACATCCGGTCACAGCGGTTCGTTTAGGCCCCTTGTCGATAGACGGGGCCACTTGGCCAGTCTTGGCTGGGTATACCCCACATCCGCGTTATATGACGCTTGCGATTGATGAACTGCGTGCATTGCATACATCTTTGATACGCGTTCACAGAGCTTTGGTACAATATGTTACTGGCAATGTCCAGGGAGCCCCTCCTGGAGTTGCGGCGCATCCAGCTGGACCTGGCGGTGTAACCATCAGTCCCGTCATGGTTAATTCGGTGATGGGCAAGCGCCCACAAAATAAGGATGATTTACCTTATTGGCTTGCAGAAAAATTTGACCAGCTGGAGGCAGTTTTTCCAAATACTTCTCCTGTGGAAAAACACAGGATTTTAACGATTAGTTTGCCAAAAGACTTAATTCCCGAGTTGGTAGAATGCAACAACTGGGGCAAGGTATTCGCAGCAGTATATGCGAAGTGTTTCGGCACCCCTTCCATGACAGTACTCCCCTCTGTAATTAAACGCGTGCAGGATGAATATGGCCCTGAAGCGGCTGTGGAATTAGGGATGAGACTGATGGGAGTGTTCGATGTAGTGGCTGACCTAATCCTTGCTAACGTCAAGGGTGATGCAGTTAACTTTCAAGTAGCTAATGCTTTGGCTTTAATCCCAGAACCGGACAAGCCACGTGAATTACCGAAAATTATTGCACAGGCTTATAAAACCATTGGCCGCAATAGCCTGGGAGTTAAGCCTTTTGCTAAAACGCAAACTCAATCACAGCCACAACAAAAAACTCAATCTGAGAAAGATGAGAAACCGTTGTTTACTAAAAAGAGCTGTAGGTTGAAGAAACAGGGTAAGCAACAGAAAAAGCCAGGGTCGCGTACTGCATCCCCGGTTTCCGTATCTTCTGAACGCACTTATGATTTGCGCGACCGAGCAAGAATTAAATCTCCAGAGAGATTTCAGGTCCCTGAACCGCGTTCTCCTCGTTCTTCACAGGCACCATCGACCTCCCAGACTGGTGGAGGAGATCGCCAGGATAGAGGCAGGGGTCGTGAAGCCCCACAGGGACGAGACCAACCTCGACAACCAGTCCGAGGGAAACAAGAAGAATTTCTACGTCCTCGCCCACAGTTTCAGAAGAAAAAAGTTGCAGCTCTAACAGCACATGCCACAGTATGCCACAGACGGTGAGAACGAGACTCCTGAATTGGACGTGGGCAGTGACACTGCTAGACAGCGCCACGGAAGTTACCATAGTGCGGGAGGCACTGCGTCCTCATGTGGAGGCGACAGCAACTGAAACATTCATTACTGTCGAGACAGCTGACACCCGAGTGGCACCCCCTGACAGACTATTTAATATTGTCATTCAAATTGAAGGTGACATTGAGCGTGTTATTAAAGGGATTTTTTGGGAAAATCCGACCTCTTCATATGACATTTTGTTAGCAGAGGCGGATTGGCCGCCCCCATTCGTACTTGCTGCTCGTAGAGGGGAGGAGGTAATCCTTCCGTGCTTTTCTCGTCATGTCCCCAAGGACAAAGCGGAGGCTCTCGCAGCTGAATGGGCTGGGGCCCTAGCTCCGGCGCTCTACCGTAATCACGTGGGCTGGGATGAGGATTCTCCACCCCATGATATACCATTGCGGTCGCTGCCACAGCCACAACCCCAATATCCCATCCGGCGGGAAGCTAAAGGTCCCGTTTCCGATATTCTGACACAGTTGGAATATCAAGGAGTAATTGAAGCATGCGTTTCACCAATGAATAATCCCCTTTTTGCGGTTTCTAAACCCGATGGATCGTACCGTTTAGTTTTGGATTACCGACATTTGAACTCTCATTGTCGGACCTTTGCGGCACAAAATACCCACAGTTCTGCGCTTGTAGACAGTCTTGTTCGTAAAAAATATAAAACGACACTTGACCTATCCAATGGATTTTACACGCAGAACTTGTCCCCGGAGTGCAGCCAATGGAGCGCTTTCACTTCCGGTGGTAAACAGTTCAAATTTCGGCGTTTGCCCATGGGCTATAAGAACAGCCCGGGTGTCTTCACCGCCCGTGTTGTCTCTTTGTTGGACAGCATAGACCCAGATGCGTGTTCGTACGTCGACGATATCTATCTGACAGACGACGAATTATGGCCGCATCTTTCTCGAGTGGACCGCATTATTCTTGAATTTGCGGTCTTAGGATACAAATTTAATTTTGCCAAATCTCACATTGCTGAATTTACCATTTTGTGATTGGGCTATGAGCTCAACAATGAAGGTAAGGGCTTAGCACCCCATTTCTTGGAGAAATGCGCACCTTTGCGCCCTCCGACTACCCTGAAGAAGCTTCAGTCATTACTGGGTTTTCTAAACTTCGGGCGTACTTACATTCCCGAATATGCCCAGCGTATCAAGCCTCTTTATGCCTTGATACAACCTACCTTTTTGAAGTCATGCTGGCTTCCTAAGCATTCCTCTAAACTGCAGTCTTTGCAGTCTGATCTACTTGAATATAAATTCTTGTTGACTCGTGATAACCACACAAACCTGGTAATTAGAATTGTGCCAGGGGCAGTGGGTTTCACGTACTTAACCTTTAACGAAGGTGACACAGTACCGATTGCATACAAGTCACATCTTTACACTTCAGTGGAGTTGCGATTTTCCTCTGTGGAGAAAGTTTTGACTGCAGTGCAAATGGCGATTCTAAAGGAACGCGCACTGGCACAGGGAAAACGCATTTTGGTGGTAACACCATATCCTGCCCCTGAGGCAGTGACGAAGGCAAGTGTACCAAACTCTAAGGCTTTGCACCCACGTTGGATACAATGGGCTACATCTCTGACGTCCCCGGATGTCATTTTTATCTTTGATTCCTCTCTTCAGACACAGGAGTTCTTACAGTATGAATTTGTTCATCCTCCTCCTCTGTCTTTGCTACCACTTGAGGAGTACGAATGGGAACATTGTCCGACCCCTTTACCAGGTAGCTCCCAAACTCTTAGAAATAAATTTACTTATTTTACAGATTTTGATAGGTCGAACCCTGGGTCCTAATATTTTAAATTGAACCCTTCGTCCAATCAGAAGATCATGTTGACCCACTCCAAATTACTATATTCGGGTTCCTCTTTGAAGGCATTAGCAGTGGGTGGTTATGAACACTGGCAGGACACCATTGACTTAAAGTCTATTTGGGGCACTAAATCGTGGCAGGTCCGAGGTACGGAAGCCTTACACCGTGCTTGCCTAATCCCGGCCCAGATTTTATTTTTAAATAGTACGATCTATCAAACGACCTGTTGGGGTTTGGCTACTTCTAAACAATTGAATGCACCCTCCATTCCCGCATTGTCTTCCACTCCCAATGAAAGCTTGCATTTTAATATATCACTAACCAATTTGCAAGCTTTGTTTCAAAACAATTCGTTTAATATCTCGTCGATTGTTCAGTCACCCTGGTTGGCCTGGCCCGTAGCATCAGATGCCTGCCAACTGCGTTTTCATGACTCAGCTCCTGGTTACAAACAGGATAAGCCAGATCCGAGGTTTTCTGACTCTCGTACTGTTACAACATATTCTGTTGGTAAACTGTGTAAACAGTGGTTGCAGCATTCTTCATTAGATTCTGTAAAAGCACATTTATCCCACCTATTAGGCAACATTGATCTGTCCGATTTTGTTCTAGGGCCTCGTGGTCCTCGACCTAAGAGATTCATTTATGAAACTTACAATGAACTCTGGAAGCTTTCACAAATTGAAGCTGCTTCCCGTCTTCGGGAAATCGATCAAGCAAATCTAGAAAAAGTGCTTGCTGTTGTTGACAATAGTATTAATACCCTTTCTTCCCGCATTTACACATTAGAGAATATTGTTTCCTCTGTTGTTGATATTGTGCGAGATGATGTGTCTGTGTTATATCATGGTCAAAATCAATTGCGTTCAGTGATGCAGTTTGCATGGACTTTGCAAACGCTGAAAATGGGTAAAGTTCCTTGGCATTTTTTGAACACCTCTGCCTTATTCCTGCCGTTTAATTTAACTGAAAAACAGCAATTCATGTCCATGAAAGATGCAACATACACTCTCTTACATATCGAAAAGATAGAGCCGTTACCATTCTCTGTGGCGGAGTTGGACTCTGCAGTGTGGCTAGTACACGGGGTTATCGCTTTGCCTTTTTCTTTATTTGAGTTCAGTTCCTGCATGAAACATTATCCTGTTGGCCGTATTCAGCCTTTAGGCAGTGCCTTCTTGCATGAGCTTTGGTCCCTGCCTTTCATGTACAGAAGCCTTAGGGACGAAAAAGAGGTTTTTCTCACAGGGGAATCATGCGATTCTACTGTAGGTCATTCCCTGATTTGTAAAAACATTAAATTACACAGGGCTTGTAACGTTTCGGCTCCGAATCTTGCTTGTGTTTTAAAGGGCATTCCTGCTCCTGCTATATCACCTACTTTCACTGTGCTTGCAAATGGTAGCTATCTCCTTCTGACTGCTGTGGAATGTTGGCCGGCATCCCCTATATTGTAACAGTTTCCCACCGCGTTGTGTGCTGCAAGAATGTGCTTTTTCCTCCCCCGCACGACATAATAGATAGTTCCGTTTGGCCTTCCATTCCAACTTTGAAGGCGGATTTCCATAAATTGAGCAGAATAAAGGTGCTATTATTGAACCAGGAGGTTATGCTCATGTCCGCACGGGAGACCTTCATCCTCCAGGTGGCTAGTACCCACAGTGAGATACAGGCCCTTTTGAACACAAACCTCCCGCAACATTTCGGTGAGCTGATTCACTGTGTTTTCAATGCGTCTCGCACCGAAGGTCTTGTGCACTTTTTTAAAGTTGTGGGCTCTGGCCTTGTTACCTCCTTTCAAGCTATATTTGGTGTAATACCGGCTTTTATTCATTCTATTTTTTCCAGCGTCTTTGGCGGCTTTCCGTTGATCCTCGCCTTAGTGGCTGGTGTATTGCTTTTGGTCTGTTTGCTACGCAATGGATGCACTTCAGGGGGGCCTCCTCGACCACGGTCGGCTCCGGATGCTCCGTGAACGCATGCTTCTCAGCTTCGGCATCCTGCCCTTAGCGACACTCAGCGTGTCATATCGACTTTCTTTTCGCTTTGCGTATTTCACTTGCGTGCAACCTGTGATGTCTTGCTTAAGATGTCCTTTCTCCTGGTCCTTGGATTTTTGCCTTTCCAATACGTCTCTGTCGGACCCGGATTTTGGCCAGTTAATGGGTCCCTTAGAGGCCCATGAACGGGACTGTTCCGGCGATGGCTTTATGGCGCGTGCGGCTGCACTTGGAATTTTGGCGCAATGGGATGTCTGGGCGGCTGCTCAGACTCTCCTACAACGAAGCAAGTTGTCCCGCAATGCTGATCACTGCTCCCTCATGTGAGGACCATGAGTGCAGTTTTGATTTGTTAAACTGGATGGCGTCTCTTTTTTCAGACAATACCAATGATGTCCTCTTGGAAGGTGTGGCGTTTTTCTGCATTTACACACTATTGGATTAAGGTCCTTCGCTTGCTGCGTCCTGCTGTTCTGGAATTTTTTTGTTTTCATTCACTGTCCTTCATTGGGGACTGTTCATGCTTAGACGTTTGCATTCTGCTCCATCTATTTGCACTCTGTTTTCGTCCTATGTCTTGGCCTGTGGACTGACCAGGGGAGGGTGTAGTGTGGTTTGTGGCCTCCTTGGCTACATTGCTAAGTTAGCTTAGGCCTGGCTGCCATGATGCCTTTTTGCACACGTTACTTTGTGACTTTGTTTTTCCAGCCTCTGCTTTTGCCCGGCTATATTAGAACTGTCTGCCTTTTTGCCTTTCACCTTTTCTCCTGTTCCCTGTGGGTTTCGTCTGCACATCATGTACAAGGTCGAAAAACAACGTCCCTTGCTCTTGCTGATCTGGTCAGCCCCTCGCACTTAGACATAACACAAAATACAGCTGCACTGGAGAAATTTGTGTGCTTTTAATATTGTGATCTCGCTGTTTGTGACACTTGGAGAAAAACCTTTCCAGGGAGAAGAGCTGTGCTTGTCTGATGATGTAAACCTTGCATCTAGATATTGAGGTATGGGGGTCCGCCAGACAAAGCCCAGAGGTCTTCTATTTTTATAATAAACTAGTTATTAGCACGGGGAGGGTGGTAAGGCTATTTAGCCCTATATCCACTGTCTTTATAAAATGCTATCCCCGTTTGTATTCTATGGAATTGTAACCATGCTTATTATTTTATCATTATGCATTATGCTGATAGTACTGGCACGTGTACTGTATCTTAGAGCACGATAGTTGAAATAAACATTTTAAACTATACAGTGTCTCTTATTACGCAAGTTGTGGACAAGTATGAGTGAGTTATGAAAGAGTGTTCTTGCTCCCGCGAGTCCTGAGAGAGACCGTGTTCTGGGTTGTCTAATCATTGGTAGCTGCGCTGCGAATGAGACGCTAAAGCTAGTCGGATTGGGATTGTGGGTACTAAGGGGCGTGGTTGGCTCACCACTATACTCCGAGGTCCTATTATCCTGTGCATAGCTCTGTGTATGTGCAGAATCCCTACAACAATATTTTCATTCATAAGTTGGAGAAATGTGTTGTAGTGTACTTAGGCAGCTTTAGCTAGGCTGGGGCTGCAAATTCTATCAAGAGTTCTGTGTTGTCATCAGGGCTCTGGGTTCTGGTATTTGACAGTTGGTGGCTAGCTGCGCTTGGCACGACTGTGGTGTGGGGTTTCTCTCTGTGCAAATAAACCTCATGTGTACCAAGAACAGTGTGTGATCATTACATAAACCTTTCTAGACTAGTCCCTCCTTGACCTACCCCAAACCTAATTATACTACTATGATCTCCACAATTACACTTCCTAGACTCTTCCCTCCTATATCCCTCCTTTGACTCACCCAAACCTCATTTTACTACTATGATCTGCCTAATAACCATTTCTAGACTCTTTCTTCCTCTATTCCTCCTTTGACTTATCCCAAACCTCATTTATCTAATATGATCTCCCAAATAACAATATCCAGACTCTTCCCTCCTCTATCTCTCCTTTATCCTATTCAATCAAACTAACAGACTCACATGTCCACCGCTCAAAATAACAACTTATATTTCCCTATACTAATTCACCACTAGTCCTTTGGGTTCTGGAGTAGTGTGCTAGTGGCCGAAAAGCACAACAAGGCCTCATCAGGGGTAGTACGCGCTATATGAATACAATTACAATACAATACAATACATACAGTATTGAGTGATGGGAATATTCACACATTCATGTTTGTGAAAGCATGTACGTGAAGCATGTATGAAACCTGGCAAACGTAGTTCACGAATCATCACACGAAGAGATATTACGAATCTCCAACATGGAGACTGTTGCTGACACTTTTATTAACATTGGCAAAATCTACCCATTTTTGATTCAGTAACTCTGAGATAGTACATCTGTTTGTTTTTAATCCTCCATGGTGATTCCCTTCATAGATCCAACTGCAGACTCCCACTAGACAAAATAATAGTAATAGACAATAAAAAAAGCTACAAACCTGCAAAATAGGATTGCGGTTCTCAATCATTCCTTTCATGACCATGGTAATGGCTCTTGGAAATGGGGTACTGTCATCATGCAGTGCATCTAGTTCTAGGCCAAACGCCACCTGTGACATGGAGAGAGCTGATTACTAGCTACTAATTTTGCTTATTATTTTATAACAGAAGAACAGGCAGACATGCATGCAAACAGGTTACTAATCTGTAGCGGTCCATGGTGACTGGAGAACAAATCGCAGCAAACTGTACTAAATTCCGACGCCAATGCTAATCATATTGAGTTTGTGGCTCATGCAGTAAAGTTCTTTGATAATGAAATATAAGGGGAGAAGGCTAGGTAGGGGGACCATATAGAGTCCTTTGCATCCATAAACACTTGCCTTTTTTTCTTTGCTCTTTTTCCTATCAGTGGTCCTTCTTCTATAAACTACTTAATAAACCATCTGACCCTTTTTATCTTGTCCTCCCAAAACCCAGATTTTGTAAATGGGGTGGTGTCAAATTAGGTAAACTTCATTGACTTCACTGACACATAAAATGTTTATAATGCATCTGAGAATATTCCACTACAACAGCAGTCCTCATGAAATATATATAAGTCAGCTTCATGTCAACGACAACAGCACGATGACCAGCGGTGGCTGGTGGACTTCAAAAATCTAGCTGATTTAAAGCTACTGATATTCACCAACATCACAGTGAGGCCATTTTGTGCCTGGACTGTCAAGCTGCCAGTGCTCAGTCCTACTGGTGCACCATTTGTATGCAGTTTTTATGTGTACATATGTGTAGGTGACCACACGGCTGACTTTCTTCCAGGCAGCACTTAACCTTGGCTGCCTGAATTCTGGGTTTATTTCAAAAGAGAGATCAGTCACCGAATTAGGCTGACATCTATACCATTTTCATTCATCACATGACCATGTTCTCTCCTAATGTCATGTTGCCTTATCTCTCTTCTCTACCTGTTATTCCATTTTTCATTTTTTTCGCTTTGGCTTTTTCCCTTTGCTGCTCTTCGAAGCATCATGTTTTTCCTTTCTCTTTATTGTTCTGTTATTTTTCTCCTCTTTTGCTACTCCACATATTGTTTTCTGTTACTCGTCGCCCTCCTCCTCTTCCCCCCTCTTTTGAAACACCTCATTGGGTTAATGTGGCCATTGTCGATGGCATTTAGGCCACAGTTTCCAATCCTAATGGAGGGGCAACAACTGATGGAAAGCCATCCACTGTGGCTAGCACAGGGGTCTCCAGTTGTACTCAGTCAGAAATGATTGAGTAGCTCATTATATCTTGTATTCATCATTGTATTGTGGAACATATGAGGAAACAGCAAAATTATAAGGACTGGAAATAAGAGAAAAACAAAATATATACGTATTATATCCAGAGAGAAAGAAGAGAAAAGGATGAAAGTAGGAGATTAAAAGAGGGGTAAGTAGAGGGAAGGTGAGTGTGTGAAAAAAAGATTGGGGAGACTGAGAGATGCCAGTAAAGTGAAAGAGAAATAGAAGAGAAACATATAGAGAACCTGAGGGAGAAAATGCACAAGTCAAGGAGTATGGGAAAATTAATATGGGACTTTCGGAGAGGCTGTTGTCCCTGCAGACTTTCTTTGTCAATATCATTAATGCACTCTTTGGCCAATGGGGAGAAAGCATGTTTACAGAAAAAAAAGACCACAGCTCTACCCCTGTGAGAGCAGATACCAGGCTGCAAAACAGAGAGTTTTCTGGATGCATGATTTTCCTTCTACTGTGCATTTCTTTTCATAAAATAGTTGAAATGGAAGCTGTTCTGTGGTGCTGTGCTGAAACATAATAATAATTTATTTTGTGACTACCTCTGAAGCTGTGTTCGAACTGTACCTACTCTTGTAACAAGCAAAGGACTTTTCCTCTTCCTATAGATGACTATGAAGAGTCCATTGTATTTAACATGTGCGAAGATGTAATGGTGTTTTCTTGTTTTTAGGTTAAGGGTTAGCATTAATTATGCATTCTGAAGGCATCTCTAGCAATATTAAATATTAATGTCTACAGAGTTTATAAAAATATACTGGTTGTTGTCATTATTACTTCATTTCACACCATGTCATGTGAAGGACTTTTCTGGGATGAGTGCCAGACCATTCCTTGCTTTCATAGCGAGCATTCTCCATGTCATTTTGCTACTCACTTCTGTATTTAGAGTATCTTTAATTTCAAGACCTTATGCTCATTTCTCTGAAAGTAGACTCTATGCAGTCAGCTATGGGACTCTATACTTAGACTTTTTCTCTAGACTTGTGATCTTTATTGATGCTGATTTGAAATGATTAACTAACCGCCCCTTTACTTCTATAATTATTCTTAATTTTAAATAAACCTTTATTATTTGGTCTTTGACTCTTTTGTTTCGTAGGTTTCCTTTTTTTGTCTTGCACACCTGTTCTTTAGGACTCACATGGCCCCAGTTCAGCAAATCGAGCCCTTTGGTAATTTATTTATGCAAAGTACTGACTGATTTTGGTAGGAGAGGATGGTTATAGGCAAATTGGGACGTATTTGATCCGAAATCTTAATAAAATGTGCATCTCCAAAATTGTTAGAATTAACGTTCTGGCATCATGTGGATTAACCTTGTGTAAAGGTCCTATTGAGGCAGTCAGGAGTTGGATTACATGAGTATAAATAGGGCACTTTGTGAAGCGAGTTGTTTTGCATGTGTTTTGTGGATTGCAATGGTGTATGGCATGTGGTTTGGAGTGAGTTAATTGTTCAGTGGTGTATGCAATCGTGGAGTTAGGCTAATTGTGTTTTGTAGTTACTCAGGCATCGAAATCTGCACTGTATTGTTTTACGTGAATTGCTAAAGTTGTTCTAAATTGTGCTGCTGATGAAAAATATTATGATTTAATGTGATTTTTGTGCACAGTTGTTTTTTGGGATTCATGAACAAGGTTAGTGGGTTTCTGGAAATTCAAGATCACTATAGCCAAACTTATATTAAGGGAGTTGATCCCTACATTTGCTTTGCCAAATAGTTTGGTTCTTTAGAAACAGTTAGGGGAACTTATTTTAACAATGAGATTCTGAGAATTATTTGCCTGGCACTAAAGGTTGAGCAAAACATATCACCCAAAAGAATCAGAAGTTGTGGAGAGAGCAAATGGTACCTTGAAAGTAAGGGTAGTAAAGGCGTGCACATCTACGACATCGAAACGGACAGATGCCCTTCCTTTGGAATTGTTGAGTATGAGAAGCAGGCCCAACAACACTATGGTCTTGTAACTTCATGAGATACTAATGGGCAGAGCCATTAGATTTTCTGGTATTCCACCAGCTGCTCTTGTGAATATTGCGAATGTTCTAGTTCTGGTTTAATGCAAGAGTTTGGCTGATCTGGTACGCTCTATCCATCACCAGGTGAATTTGACTACACTTTCCACAAGTGAAGAACCGTGCCACGACCTAGAGCCTGGGGACAGGATTGTACTGTAGAAACAGTGCTTACTTTGTAAAACAAATAAGTGCCAGGGTTCTCGTCAGGAGGCTGCTGCAGCTTGCACCACACATTGCCCCTGCCATGCTGCCATGATAGTAACAATACAGCTACTAACCATCACACTACTACAAGTGTGACAATTCCAACTATTGCAGGTCCCCAAAGCTATAAGAATGGCTTGGGCGGCAGGTAATAGTCATTTTTAATGTATATTGAATTAATAATATACTGCTGTGGTCATTTCTAAATTAGCCAGTCAGCGCCACCTTGTGAGAGACTGTCACAAGCACCAGTGTTGACAAGTACAAGTGCCGAGCACCGGAAACCACTAGCTCAAATTAAGCACTAGAAGAAGCATGCTGAAGCAAGTCTGAAAGAACTGCCTTAAAACTTGATTGAAGGGGCCTTACCAAGCGCTCTTGATGGCAAATACTGCTGTGAAGTGTGAAGGTTTGTCACAGTGGATCCACACATCTTACACAAAGAGAGTGAAGGCTGCAGATGAAAAAGTGGTGACACAGGAGAACAGAGACAAAACGACTACAAGAAGAACAAGTAACACAACAAAAAGAACAATAACAAAAAGAATAACAACAAAGCGAGCAACAAGAAAATCAAATCTCAAAAATTCAAACTCTGAAAACCCAAAGAGCAGTTCATGGTGTTTAAGTTGCCATTGTGTAAATCAAGAGACAGAAGACGATGAAGATGAGATAAACCTGACTGAAGATAAAAGCTTGATAACAAGTCAAGTGGAGAAGACTGTAAAGCACCTAAGATCAGAATATCAACAAGAGTGCCAAACAAGAACTACACTGCATCTGCATGGGCGGACTTGACAAAACTGAACCAGGTGAAAGAGACACTGACCTGAGAGACTATTTATTTTCATGGATAGTTGTGAACAAAAAATAATGGTTATCTATACTGAATAATTTCCTGATGGAGTAATGAAACTGAGTTTTTCAGATACTGAGAAGATATTTTTATTATGATTTTTCATAGCTTGCCTGCATTATTCTCTAGATTAGAAAATGAGTTAGTTTCTTTTGCTTATAGTCAGTTAAGTCATAACACCTATATTCGGATTTGCATGAATCCATAAAATAACAGAATTAAAACACAAAATCACATTTCATTTAAAATATCTCTACATATATACTGTGATTCAATAAAAAGTGCATACACAGATGATATCGATAGCATCATTAAGGGTCTTGAGCATTTTAGAGTACTTTTTCTACATTACATTCTTAGGCTACACTAATTCCAGATTAACTTCCACTTGAATCTGTAACTCAAATAGTTTTGTGCTCACCTGAGGTATTAGCCCAAGGAAACCTGTTCATATATCTTTCAAAGTGCCAAAGATTTCCTTAAAAAGGTAAGAACTGCCCAACAGACATCTTCACTCTCCAGGCGCTGTAAGTAGCTTAAGCCACTCAGATGGGATGTAGAATTCGATTTGCGCAATATGGAGGTCAAGAACTCGCGCCTTGGAACCTCTTATAAAGAGCAGAACAGAAAAAGTGGCATGTATTTTGTGCAGATAGTTGGTCACACCCACACGAAGGTAAATCGCGGGGCCAACAGTGTTGAGTGGGGAAAGCAAAATGGATCTTACAAAATCTAAAGAGAGAGAGATACCGCCGGTAGAGAGGGTTCATCACCCAGGTCAAGTATGGTTCTACGTCATTGGCTGTCACCAGTGGGACATATCTTGACAATACCGGCATACTTTGTGCTTTCCTTAGCCTATTAGAACAATAATTTAAAAGTTGTGTTTTACTATGTCTTTTGCATTTGCAGTAATGATGGACGGATTTTCATACAGTTCTTTCATGCCTATCGATTCAAAAGTCTTCTTTAGATAATGCAGCCAGGGGATCTCAGCCGACCTTGTTAAGCCTAAGCAATCAGATAAGCATGCGTGGACCAAGAAGCCTCGGGCTTTGACCATACCTCGACCCATAACCATAAAAGGGGAGAGGCTTAGAGAGTCCACCAAATACGGAAGGCTAAGTTCGTCATGACATAACAAGTTTGTCGTACCCTGGGGGACCTGTAATAATCTCCTAAAAAACGAGTTTTAGCCTTTTTGTGAAAGCTCTACATTTATATAGCTCCATAGGCCAGCGCCGATGATCCTGCTGAAACACATTTCATTTTATAAAGATAAGTTATCTTTAACAGGTTTTTGACCTAATTTCTGTGTAAATCTAAAAATAGCTTAATTGTTACTTTTAAAATAATTTGCCCTAACAGTAAAAGATACTTCCAAGCCAAGGAAGAGCTAAACAAAATTCCAAAATAATTAAAACATTTTACTCTCTCCAGTACTGCACTGCCCATCAAATAAGTTTTGATTTTCGTATTTCGCGGCCTGCACTTCATAACAAAGGATTTGCTGTAGTTAATTTTAAGCACGGCATCATCCGCTTATAGCAAGATAGGAATTTGATAGGCCCCCATGTGAGGGATGTCTTTCCCTAGTTTGGCAATGCCATTTATATATAGCAAAAATAGGAAGGGTGCAAAAAGGCACCCTTGCCTAACTCCTCACGTAGATTTTATAGAAGGAGTCAATTCACCCTGGGGTCCAAAGCACACTTTCACAGTAAAGTCCTGATGTAAGCACTAAAGTAACACCAGGAGATCTGTCTCCACGCACATTTCCTCCATCAAGATCCAAAGTTTAGCACTATTTACTAGGTCAAAGATAAATTGATAAGGCCATACGGAGCAACCCTTTTTTGGTTAAAACATATTTACTTGCTATTAAGTACAAGTTTAGGCACTGGTCAATTGTGCTGATCCCTGGCCTAAAACCAAATTGCCCATTTTCCGGGTGCTCTAGTAGGACTCTACCAAGAATCTTCATGCTTGAATCAATTAGAGAGATGCTATACATGTCGGTGAGGACATGTCCACTTTTTGGGAAATCTGGACAATTATAGCAGATTTCCATGATTCAGGGATATAACCCCTAGCAACATTTCTGGAACATTTGTTAAAAGTGGGGCCCACAACTCTACGTTTGACTTAAAAACATCTGCTGGTACGCCATCCGGACCTGGCGATTTCCCCGGTGTGCATTTTTTAATTGCTACCTCTACTTCCTTAATGTCAAAATATAGAGAATCAGGTAAAATTTCAGATCTGTGCTGTACTACATCAGTAGTTAAGGAGACAGTAGCTAGGGAAATGGCATCTGGATGGAAAATAGCTGTGAAATGTGCCATCCATTTGTCTGTGGGGATTGCTATGTCTATTTTAGGAGCACTAGAATCTGAATAGTTAGGCTACTGTGTTCTAAAAAAGTGTTATTTCATAATAAGATTGCTTTCTGTAGGTCATCCCACGCTTGTGCCCTAATCCCCCTTTTCCTCTCTTCTAGCCTTTGTTTGTATTGCCGTCTGGCATGCTTAGTTTGTGCTACTGGTTGAGGAGAGGTTTGCAGGAGGGTTTTCAATATTTTATGGGCTGTCGTGCATTTGGCACTAAATCACCTGACTAAAGGTTTTTCCCTTTGGGGTACATCCATAGTGAGATTTCCAGATATGGCACTACATACATTTTCAAAGCCTACTTGTAGGTCCTGGTCTAGGGAATATTCTGCAAGGCAGGTGTAGACAAGGGATGATTGCTCAAAGACTAATAATTTAACACAAAAGATCAGTGATTACCTTACCCCATTTCAGTTTGAAACCCCTTCTACTCACAACTATCTCACCACTTTGCTTATCTGTATTTACAGCTTTTACCTCAAGATCCAGAGACAGACCTAACGGGTTATGATCACTCAGGCGGTTTGGTTGGGCCATAAAATCCTGGGTAAGGGGGGCCAGGTCGTGAGTCATAAAAATAAAATCAAAAGTGCTTCCGGCATTACATCACGTAAAAGTGGGGAGTAACCTTTCCTTTATTCTTTACCAGATCACTCTCAGAAACTAAGGAAAGTCTTACAATAAGGCTACTTAGGGCATCCTCGTACAAAATATGTGAGAAATGGGAAAGATTTTCCTCCTCAGAATTTATTAGACCGCAAACCCTTTTTGCATTTAACTTACACAGCTTTAAATTAAAATCCCCTGCCTAGAATAACATTGTTTGCGATTTATCTTCGAAAGGAAAGACATCACAAAATGTCCTTAAAATAGTTATAATAGAAATTAACCACCATAATATCAAAATCCCTCAAACCAGACAGTAAAATAACTAAGAAAAATGGAGCAGACCAAATCTTAGACCCTTTTGAAGCTGGGATCAAGACTGATACCAAAGTTGCCAAGCTCCCTCTGCCCTGCCTGCTGGGGAAGGGTGCGCAGGCTCCCAGAAAACATGGTACCCATTTAAATAATTTATCCAAAGGAAGGGAAACTAGGGCTTTTTGTATCCAGGTCCAGCATACATGCCCGTTAATATATCTTTACAGTAGTGGTATGCAGTTCCTATTGTACAAAGCAGGTAGTTGTATGTGATCTGGGGGTATACATGACAGTGTATAGTCAATAAACAGGAGAAAAGTTTCCTCCTTTCGGAAAAAGACCCTCACACACCCAGCCAGCTAGGTGTCTTGCTTCATCATCGGGTCTGCTCCTTATCGGGTCGGCGCTGCAATACCCGATCGGCACCCGTGATGGGGCCTTCTTGGCGGAGATCTTTATTCCTTAAGCCGTAGGGTGTAGTGCGTGTGAGGGCCCTAGGTCAGTGTAGGTGATAGTGATGTGTAGGGATGTGAAATTTAAAACAGAAATGGTGGTCCACTCACAACAATTTTAATGAATTGTGGCCACCACCCTGATTAAAACGAAAAAGACGCGTATGCTCACTCTAAGGTTTGTGAGGTTATACGCTTGTGATATGGGTCAACATGTTTCTTGCCTATTATCAATTAGATGGCAATTCTTCAGGACCAAACCTAGATCTACCTACACTTTTTGGTGGTGGTCAGAAACTAAGTGAAGTGAAGTAATGACCACCCGTACAGCACCCTAAAAAGTGGTACTTGTAGATCTACAACATAACCCTATTTGGGTCAAAAACGCACAGCATTGTGTACCGGCAGGTGTAGACACTAAGGTGTAGTGTCAGTTTTATCGAAGATGAGTCGGCGGGTGTCCTACCCCTCACTCTGCCATTTCAGTTTGAAACCCCTTCTACTCACAACTATCTCACCACTTTGCTTATCTGTATTTACAGCTTTTACCTCAAGATTCAGAGACAGACCTAACGGGTTATGATCACTCAGGCGGTTTGGTTGGGCCATAAAATCCTGGGTAAGGGGGGCCAGGTCGTGAGTCATAAAAATTAAATCAAAAGTGCTTCCAGCATTACATCACGTAAAAGTGGGGAGTAACCTTTCCTTTATTCTTTACCAGATCACTCTCAGAAACTAAGGAAAGTCTTACAATAAGGCTACTTAGGGCATCCTCGTACAAAATATGTGAGAAATGGGAAAGATTTTCCTCCTCAGAATTTATTAGACCGCAAACCCTTTTTGCATTTAACTTACACAGCTTTAAATTAAAATCCCCTGCCTAGAATAACATTGTTTGCGATTTATCTTTGAAAGGAAAGACATCACAAAATGTCCTTAAAATAGTTATAATAGAAATTAACCACCATAATATCAAAATCCCTCAAACCAGACAGTAAAATAACTAAGAAAAATGGAGCAGACCAAATCTTAGACCCTTTTGAAGCTGGGATCAAGACTGATACCAAAGTTGCTAAGCTCCCTCTGCCCTGCCTGCTGGGGAAGGGTGTGCAGGCTCCCAGAAAACATGGTACCCATTTAAATAAACCTCATCTTGCATCCAAGTTTCATGCAGACAAATAATATATTCATTTTTTATGAAGTTGTTCCAATCAGAATTATTTGACTTGGTCCATAGCCCAGCAACATTCTAAGAGATCAGGTTACAACTCACTCCTGTTAAAGACTTTGAAAGGCCACGTTCTTTTGCCCCGGTAGTTTGAAAGGAGCAGAAGTAAGTCAGTCTATTTGATCCAGGTGGGCAATAGGCTTGAATATATTTGAGGTTGGCACCGCAAAAGAGGTAAGATGCACAGAAAGGGCAGAGTGTTAAGATGCACTGGTAGGCCTATAGAAAAAGCTTAATGGCAAGGCTTCAATCTGGCTTTGAAAGTATCTCGGCTGTTATAAACTAATTAAAGTCTGTCTTGCCAGATCCTCACTTCTAAAATGTATCACAATACAGTCAGTGGCACCCTTTTTTTGAATAATCCCTACCCAATCCACCCTCTGCACATGATTAATATGATCGTGTTTAAATTGCTTAAATTTTTAAGCAATTGCATGAATTTTTGTTTAGCCAGTGCACCACCTTATTCTTCAATTGGGCATGAGCTTCACTTAAACCATTTTTTAAGGGTGGAACACCTTTCAAGATCACAACATATGGAGTGACTTGTGGGGGTAACTGGAGGATATTTGGCCTCTGATGCGCTTGTTGCACAGGTTGACAGGGTGGGGGAGTTTACTTCGGCTCTCTGCGCTGTAAAAAGGGCGAGATCATCCAGCGCATGTGACTGTGATTGAGACCCTCCTGTGGGGGGCTGTGTTCTCTCCGTGTGAATCACTATGTGGGCTGGAGGTGAGGACAATGACAGTCTTCTCTCCGCCAGTTCTATTTCTTAATTCAAAACCCCCACCGCCCATTCAAGGAATCCATCAAGAGTGGAGCAGGAACTGGAGCTGGTGGGACCCGCTAGGTGCACTGTTGTTTGAGTTGCTTTCCTTTTACCCATTTCTCCCCACAGCCCCTTTAACACTCCCATAGAGAAACCAAAGAAATGCTTATTTTAGAACCTTCAGGCATGGGTGAAAGGAGGATGGGCCAACCAGGCCTCCTCTGGCTGTTGACAGGCGAAGACGGGCCCAGTCTTTGCCCGGGCATGCTCTAGGGTGCGTCCGGTGCTACGGTCCAAGCACAGCACTTCTATTGCGCGTGAGTGCCTCCTCCCTCCTCCTTCTTGGGCAGAGCCTGCTGGGGGACGTAGTCCTATCCCAGCAAATAGCAGCAAAGCAATAACCAGCAGGGCCAACAGAGTCTCAATGCGTCCGAGCAGCGGTCCAAGCAAGGTGCTTCTATAGCACGTGAGTGCCTCCTCCGTCCTCCTTCCGGGCAGAGCCTGCTGGGGGACATAGTCCCACCCCGGCAGGGAGCAGCAAAAGAATCACCAGAGGGGCCAACAGAGTCTCAGCCCGTATCACGCAGCGGTCCTAGCACAGCGCTTCTATAGCGCGTGTGTGCCTCCTCCTTCCTGGGTTGAGCCTGCTGGGGGACATAGTCCTACCCCAGCAGATAGCTGCAAAGCAACAACCAGCAGGCCAAAAGAGATCAACGCGTCCAAGCAGCGGTCCAAGCAACGCGCTTCTATAGCGCATGAGTGCCTCCTCCTTCCAGGCAGAGCCTGCTGGGGGACGTAGTCCCACCCCAGCAGGGAGCAGCAAAACAATCACTAGCAGGGCCAACAGAGTCTCAGCCCGTTCCACGCCACGGTCCTAGCAGAGCACTTCTATAGTGAGTGTCTCCTCCTTCCTGGGCAGAGCCTGCTGGGGGACGCAGTCCCACCCCAGCAGGGAAAAGCAAAACAATCACCAGCAGGGCCAACAGAGTCTCAGCGGATCCTGCGCCGTGGTCCAAGCAGTGTACTTCTATAGCGCATGAGTGCCTCCTCCTTCCTGGGCAGAGCCTGCTGGGAGCCGGTAGTCCCACACCAGCAGGGAGCAGCAAAACAATCACCAGCAGGGCTAACAGAGTCTCAGCACGTTGTTTATAGTAATTGTTCAATAGCTTATGCCCCACTTGATGAGGAATTATTTGTACCTTAGGTATCCTTCTGAATACAGTTTTGTGTCTGCACTGAATCCTTTGAACTGAACCCTTGAAATATATGCCTACGTGTCCTTACATCAATTCATTTTGAGACCTGAAAATTTTTTGCTCCTTTAGAGATTTCGTTTTTGATAATTTTCTTTTTTTATAGGAAGAAGGAGGCTACCTATAACAAGTTTTTCGTAGCTCTAATAATATTTTTATTATTCTCATATTTTATTGCATATTAGTGGGTTTATACACTCCTGCTGGATATGTTTCTCAAGATAAAAGTGATTTACATGATAGTAATGTTACAGAAGTTAGTACATTTGATCATAGAGGTTTCTGTTTTAAGGAGAATACTTACATTAATTTGCTTGATGAATATAGGTAGATTATGAATGTAAGTAATTATTATGTCTGTACTTACCTGTTGTGAGTGGAGGTCTAATGAAGAAAATATTAACCCCTACTATTATAATCTATTATAATTCTTCTCAGCCTAATTTGGCTATTTCTTCCACTAAAACATTTTGAAGTTGTTTGCTTGAGGGAGAAGTTAAATTGTGGTTGTGAAAAGGAGACGTTTACCAGGAAGCGGAAGACGGAAAAGAATGATTTTGAAAACATCAAATCGAAGATATACGATGAATTGAAAGCCTTGGAGGAAATTAGGAGGAAGAAACAAAAAGTAGTGAATGAATTATTGTACAATAGTGTAGCGTGTTTTGTGATGATTTAAAAAATCATCAGGGCGGATGTGACAGCAGATTTACTAATTAAACTTTCAATGTTAATTTTCAGTTTCATATACAGCTTAAGACAACATGGCTTTTAAAAGTGCCCTGTAAAATTTCTGAGTATGTTTTTCTCTCAACTGTGCCTTTCTTTTACAAAAAGGGGATATGTTCTGTGGTGCTGTGCTGAAACAAAATAATAATTTCTTTCGCAACTTCCTATGGATCTGTGTTCTAATTGTACCTGTTCTTGTAAAAAGTCAACGACTTTTCCTGTTTTTGTGGCTGACTCTAAAGAGTCATTGTATTTAATACATGAAAACATGTAATGTTGTTCTCTTGCTTTTAAGTTAAGGTTTAGCATTAATTATGCATTCTCTAGGAGTCACTAGCAATGTTGCAGTTAATGTCTCATGTGTGAATGTAATCTGTTGGTTGTTTTTATTATTATGTCATGAGTGTATCTTTCGCTGTTTGCAAACCTCTATAAACTGCCTTTTCTGGGATGCGTGCCAGGCCTTTCCTTGCTTTCATATCGAGCAGTCTCCATGTTGGTTTGCTATTTAATTCTGTCCTTATAATATTTTTAATTGCAAGACCTTTTGCTCAGTTCTCCGAAGGAAGACTCTAAGGCAGTTAGGTATTTGACTCTATACTTGGACTTTTTCTATAGACTTGTGATCTTTATTGTTGATGATTGGAATTGACTAACTAATTGCCTTTTCACTTCTATAACGAATTGTAATTTTAAACAAAGCTTCATGGTTTATCCCTTGAAACTTTTCTTGTGTAGGCTTCCTTTATTTGTCATGGGCCATTGTATTTTGGGACTCGCACGGCCCCAGTTCATAAAATCGGCCCTTTGGTAAATTAGTAATGCAAAGTGATGACACCTCTGACCCCCATAGCTGATCAATTGGTGACAATCTTGCCTTATGTCCCTGTTTTCAGAGTTAAAAGGATGTAATGCATAGCAAGGGAATAGCCAGAAAATAAAAATACCCCCCACTTTGAACTAAACCTGATGGCACCAAGCAAGCGAAGCAAGTGAGCCCAACTCTCCCTAGAAGAGATCCCTTGTCTATTCCATCCAAGCATTTATCTATTCATCCTTGCACCCTTCTATCCACCCTCTGAAGCCCACTATTTCACCTTCACATTCTGTCATCATTAATTCTTTTATCTATTATTCAATCGTTCCCAATTCCATCCATCCTGCTATCCATTCATCCATTCTGTCATACACCCTTCTGTCCATCCACCCTGCCATCCACTCATAAATTCACCCATCCATCCATCTATACACCCATCCATCCATGCTGCCATCCACTCTGCTATCCATCTGATAGAGCTAGATTTCTCAAATTAAGCATTGCTTTATTTTTATGTTTCAGACAGACTGCATTTAAAATGGCACACAAATTTTGGTGCAAGTGAAAACACATGGCACATGCCTAGTCAAACGTTTTTTAAAAGTGGCACTTTTGGTGCATGCAAAGTGAAAAACATAAAATGAGGCTTGGTCATAAATGCTTTCAGTCTGAAATGCTTGTGCTGAATTAACATGTGTTTTTGCAGTGTAGAGAAAACTCGTGATTTCAGTGGCCTCTTTAGCTTTGAATCATGGAATGTGTTCTCTCTTTTCAGTTTCTTTTCCCTTATAATCTACACTCCCTGTTCCTGTCTCAAGAGACTTTGGCTTTGTTGCATATTTAGACAATACATATTCAGTTCATAACACATCTTTTTATAATGTGTATTAATTAACCATGCACCATCACTACACGGGGGCAAAGCATTTGCATGAAAAGCTATCTAAAACATTAGAGCATGTTGCTATGAGTATGTATTAACTGTGTGCGCTTTCAAAATTTACACTAGTGCATGTTTTATGCTATGTTGTACATTGCACATTTTTGCATGTTGTGCACAAATAATAAGAAAAGCTGCTTTAGCTAGATGGCTTTTGCTAGGTAATCATTTATACAGGGTATTAGTATGGGGGAGTTAAAACATAATGGGTTTTATTTAGTAAATTAATACTATTTTGTGTTTGTTTTGTTTATGGGCCCACCATTAAATGGCTGCCTAAGAATCCAGCATGGCTGAGAATCGTGCTGAGAGACGCATGCGCAGAACCAGCTACATACTGCCAAGTGCCTCAAGTGAAGACCTGGTTCAAGGCCACCATGAACTGTACATTCTTGTTACCCTGCCAATGTATCAGTGTTTGTGGAATGTGTCCTTCCTGCATACGATGTGACAGGAAGGAGGAAATAGACTGAAATATTTTTCCTAGTAAATGTTGCAAAAACATATAATTGTATTAATCATTAACGCTTCTTTTGTTAAAATTGGTATGGGTTGGATTTGCCAATGAGAACAGGATGGTGAGACCCTCGTCATCTAAGCTATCCAATCAGGGTGCAAGCTTTACTGAAAATTGCAACCTTATTAGTATTGTCAGCCAAGAATTAGAGTATAAATAATGACCTCTTTAGGGGGGCTTTAGAGGCTTTAGAAGCTTTAGCGGGTGCAGTCTGAGAGCAGATTGCGTCCGAGGAGAGATAGAGGGAGGTGGGGGGCATAGGCTAGCCTTGCACGTCATATTTTTGGCAAGGCAGATTACATTCCTCTGTGGTCTGTGAAGGAGGGGCCTTTTCAGGAGCAGCGTCTCTCTGTGAACACAGAGAGGACAGATGAACAGACCAGGGCAGAGAGTGGAGCTGGATAGAACAGGATTAGATTTTGATGCTAAAACTTTTAAGTTCATGCTTTGACTAATTAATTAGTTTTTTAAAAAGATTTATTTGTCTTATGTATTTATTTCTCTTTATGGGAGATTTTTGCCAATTATTAATTATTGATTAGCCTTGCATAACTCACTCTTGAATCATATTTTCCTGAACTTTCTTTGGAGAATTCTGATTGACATTTGATTGCCTCATTCCCTTCCTTTATGGAATGTTTGGTATGCAACCTATAATATGTTCTGTATTAATTCTATTTTTCCTATTTTCAATTCTGTAACCTGATTGATATTTGACTAATGAATAAAGGGTCAGAGAACTTTAACTTTTAACTAGAAAATAAAACCCTTTAAAATACTCACAACTCTCTTTATTGGCTTAAATATTAATTGCATTTTTGATTTTTCATGTTTATGTAAAGTCTCCTGATGGTAATATACAGTGGCAAGGGTCCAGTACCTTTGCAGCGGTAAATTAGAAGGTAAATGAGGTTTTGCATTGAGAAATTACCGTGAAATTACCGCTGCATCACATCTATTCATCCATCCATCCACTCTGTCATCTATTCATCCATCCATCCTGCCATCATCCATCAATCAATACATCCACTCTGCCATCAATACATCCATTCTGCCATTCACCCATCATCTATCATACATTCAGCCACTGTCATCCCCATCCAGCCATTTGTCTATCCACTATGCCATCTATTCACTCATCTTTTTACCCATGCATCATCCATCATTTTACCCTGCCATCCTTTTACCTATCCATCCACCTAACCATCCATCCCTTTGTTGTGCCATCCTTTCAACTGTCCATCCTCCTACCCAGTCACTCATCCACTCATCCATCTACTCACTTATTCATTCACCTCTCATCCATAGATCCTTTCACCCTTAAAGAATCCATCTATTAAAAGTATCACAATTCTTCTTGGGGATCGCAAATATCTGTTTCTTGAGAATTGTGGGCATAAGAGGTGTTACCTGTGACGTTGTGATTATCTTTAGTAGCAGCAGCCTTTGTTTTGTTTAGCTTCTGTATGGGTGCCACTATTATTATTGCCTATTTATAGCTTACATTACAAATTCAATAGTCTCAAAGTGCTTGAATGAGAGGTGTTATTACTCAACTTCATGCAACCCCTAAGGAAATTTGAACCTGTGGCCTGCAGCTTTTTAGACAGGAGCATGACCTAAGTTGTGTTCAACTCAGGCTCACGAAAAATACATTCTACTGTGCACCATGTTTACCCTTATACTGTCTGCCCACACACCTATCTCACACTTACTCTAGGAGTATTTCCTTTTGAATGCCATAGTTATGTAGTTTAAGTATCAAAGGGAACTAGCTACTAAATAGGAGCTCCTAGTAGGTGTATGTATGGCGACACATATGTGTTTTTAGAAGACCCTCACTCACCAACCTAGTTGGTGACATGCTTCATCATCGGGTCCCACCCAAGGTACCGAATGTACCTTGGGTGTGCTGCGACGCCTGGATACAGCGGAGCTGGTTATGTGCAGTGAGTGTGCAGTGAGAGTGAGATGAGTGTGGTTTAAAAAGCTGTCCGTAGGGTCCCGTTCAGGTAACAAAAGGACTATTTTAATGTATGGGCCCTCGGCAGTGGTTAAAAAGAGAGGTGGATATCTCTGGAGTTAATTAGGTTCCGATATCCTGGTCAACATGTTTCAGCCAGTCTCTCTATACTGGGCTGGCTTTCTTCAGGACCTTATGTGTGTGAGGTTAAAAGGTGGTCTGGAACAAAGTGTGTAAGAGACCATCTATGTGGTGCACTCGCTAAGGTGCATTATGTGATGGAGGATGATTTCCTCTGGCGACGCATACCTGTTATAGGGGGTAAAAAAGACGATAGACAAACATACACATTGATCCATTTAGATGTTGTTGTTTAAGCACATCTATTATTGTGAATCAGGAGCGTGGTGTCCGTGCTCTAATCGAATAAATTGCGTAGTGAGGACGGACCGTGGCGTTTTAGTGCATTGTAATTAGATCATTATTATAGGCCCTTGATCTTGAAGAAGTAAGTGGGGCTCTGTTCAGTGGGGTTCCAGCCAGAGAAGGACTAATAGTCGTGCAGTAATATGGCACGCCAGCAACTTACGATGTATGTGCTTTTACTGTTTACTCCTTTTCATTTTTTTTTTCCATTTTCTTTTCCGAAAACACACAGAGTGTGACAATAGGTCGGGCCCCCACGGAACTCATGGGGCATTTCTCAGACAATTCCTGAGTGAGCAAACATGGTTTTACCTTTTTATCCCTTTATTTATCACCATGTAATATCGCATATTGATTTTCACCTGTTAACGCATATATAAGAGGCGTATACATTGTTTTGATCTAATTACAATGCACTAAAACGCCACGGTCCGTCCTCACTACGCAATTTATTCGATTAGAGCACGGACACCACGCTCCTGATTCACAATAATAGATGTGCTTAAACAACAACATCTAAATGGATCAATGTGTATGTTTGTCTATCGTCTTTTTTTACCCCCTATAACAGGTATGCGTCGCCAGAGGAAATCATCCTCCATCACATAATGCACCTTAGCGAGTGCACCACATAGATGGTCTCTTACACACTTTGTTCCAGACCACCTTTTTAACCTCACACACGTAAGGTCCTGAAGAAAGCCAGCCCAATATAGAGAGACTGGCTGAAACATGTTGACCAGGATATCGGAACCTAATTAACTCCAGAGATATCCACCTCTCTTTTTTAACCACTGCCGAGGGCCCATACATTAAAATAGTCCTTCTGTTACCTGAACGGGACCCTACGGACAGCTTTTAAACCACACTCATCTCACTCTCACTGCACACTCACTGCACAGAACCAGCTCCGCTGTATCCAGGCGTCGCAGCACACCCAAGGTACATTCGGTACCTTGGGTGGGACCCGATGATGAAGCATGTCACCAACTAGGTTGGTGAGTGAGGGTCTTCTAAAAACACATATGTGTCGCCATACATACACATACTAGGAGCTCCTATTTAGTAGCTAGTTCCCTTTGATACTTATACTATACCCAGGGAAGTGAACTGGCCCCTATCTCCTCGCTCTTCTTTTGATTATTACTATAGTTATGTAGTTGTCAGCTTTATGTGCTTAGCGTCCTTCCTTAATAAAACATTCTTTTGAGAAATTTTGCACATGTGAAATAGATGCATGGAAAATCAGAGAAACAGCAAGGACGAACATCCATTAGCGCGTGAATAGCATCAACCAGTAAAGACATGGCAAGAGATGCATGTTATTTAAAGAGCAATTTAAGTCCCTGTAGATCAAGTCTTGTGACCAAAGAATAACAGAACAACAAATACCATCTTTTGAACTGGTTAGTGGGGGGGGCGTCTCAGAAGCTACACAGCGGATAGTGAGGATTAATAAAAGTGGTAGGGGTAAAGAGGGCTAATATGAGTGTGGAAATGCCAGTGTCCGAGACCACTCCTTATCGTTGAACACCCTCCCGATGTCGTCCTCTCACTTAGTCTGGAATGGAGCTAATGAAATGCATGTGTGGCCATGGAGCCCTTTATATAGCCAAGTGATCAAGCGCCGTGCGGGTCCAAAAGTAAGCAGGGTCTACTGAAAATTATGTGTTGGGAGGCTCCTCAGCTCGTATTTCCCATAACGTAAAACTAGTATTGTGCAGCTGGTGACATTTGAGGAACTGTCCAGCCAGAAGGTCAAAGTTCACCAGGAGCTAGGAGAAGGGGAGGAGATGGCCGTCCAAGAAAAGATGTCCGACAGTGGCAATCGAGTGCTCCTACCAGGCACATAATGTCCAGCTGGAATAAGAACCTGGATAGCACACTAAAGGAAATTAATTAGCATATGGAACAACATTGAGTGTAAGAGTGCGAAGTCTTCGGAGACACCCATTCGCCACTCACAGCGGGAGTGCCTGGGAAGGGTGGGGCGACTGGTCCAGGAGGAGGAGCCCCCTGACAGCAGAAGACGTGAGTGCAAGGGAGTGATGGCAGGTTTCATGAAGATTTTTTGCCTGCTATCCACCAAGCCACCCTTTGTAGTTGAGCTGCCAAGAGGTATAGCTCAAATGAAGGGGCACCTAACCTGCCTTCATCTGGAGGTAATTGTAACTTGCGTAAAGCTACTCTGTGGTGCCCCCTCCCCAAATAAGTTCAATAAGCAAGGAATTTAGATCTTCCAAAAAAGCTCGGGTGGGATTACTGGGAGATTAGTAAAGTAGTACAGGAGGTAAGGTAGGATAACCTTCTTGGACAGTGCAATCCTCCCCGTAGTGGTCAATGGTAACTTTGTCCAAAAGGATTGTAGGGATTTAAGTGAGATCAGCACCGGGCGCAGGTTATCTTCAAAACCGTTGTCCGGGGAATGATATAGGCACATTCCTTGGTAACGCAGAGCACAGGCTCGCCAAGCCAGGGGCACGCCATCCATAATTATTTTGCGGGGCTAGAGTGTCGTGAAGAGGATTTGCCCCAAATGACCCACAGTCCGATACCTTGGCAAATGACTGTAACACGTTGTGGATGGGGGTGGGGGATCGTCCGAGAGTTACAGAGGAAGAGGAGTAAGTCGTCTGCATAGAATGAGACCGCGTGTGTCCTGTCCTCAAGGGAGATACCCCATTGTGCGCCATCCATGCGGAGTCGAATCACCAAGGGTTCCATGCTCATTACAAAAAGCAATGGCAAAAGGGGGCACCTCTGCCTAGCACCACGCTCTATCAGGAACGTTTCCAAAATTAGGCATCCCACCCGCCCCTGCAGAAGCTGCCTTCTATACAATAGTTGCGTATAAGCCAGAAGGCGAGGACCTACGCCCATACATTTGAGGACACAAAAGAAGTAGGGCCAGTATAAGGAATCAAATGCCTTTTCCAGGCCCAGAACCAGGCACGCTGAAAAAGGATATTGATTGCGCACCTGATACTGAATGTGAAAGAGGTGATGGAGATTGTAGGAAGTGCTGCGTCCAGGGACTAACCCATTCTGATCCGGATGGATAAGGTACGGTAGGATCTGGGCACATCTGGCGGATAAGATCTTTCCTAAGATCTTGTAATCAACCCCAGTTTAGCAATGGGGTGGTAGGATGCAACATCTGTAATGTCCCGGTGGGGCTTGGGGAGAGAGATCAACAAAGATGCCCGCAACCAGGAGGGTAACTCACCCAGTCAGAGGCCCTCGTTGTACAAAGCAGCCAAACGGGGTGTGACCATGTCAAAAACTGCACTGTAATATTCTATGTCAGGGCTGTCCAGTCCCAGGGTTTTATGCCTAGCCAGGTCCTGGAAGGCCAGTTTGACATCTGCCTTAGTTATGACCTCATCTAATTTATTATGGGTAGGCGCGCAAATTGTATGGATGGTAAGGCTGTCCAGGAACGCAGCTACAGCTCCACCTTGGATCTCCTCGGGCATTTTGTGCAGGCCGGAGTAATAAGTGTGGAAGGATGAGAGAGTGTCACTCTGTGCGTGGAGCGAACTCCCGAAGGTGAGCGGAGCTCAAGAATGGGGGTCTCCCTTTGTTCCTGACAAATCAGCCAGGCAAGGAGGTGGCCCGATTTATTGCCTTCCATGTGGGTTTTAATTGCGTACTCAGAGAAACTGAAGCTGCGCAAATGCTCCAAGATGGAGGCGTGCTGGTTCTTAGTCTCCACCAACGCTGGGAGACAAGAGTCTTGTTCGGCCCGACACACCAACTATGGCAGGCGGCGTTCCACCTCTCTAATTGTCCAGCGTGTGGCAGACCCCAACAATCCCCTGTATGCAAACCTCACGGGTGACAACCTTGAATGCTTCCCACTCGAGGAGCTTGTTGGAGGCTGTGCCTTCGTTTTCATTAAAGAAATGACAACTATGGGAGGCCTATGAGGCCCTAAAGCTGGGTACTCTAAGCATTCATGAAGCAGATACCAAGTGGATAGTGCCCCAAAAGATATCCACGGTATGGGAGTTATGATCAGAGACTACCCCAAGTATTCGGCTGCTCGCAGGGAGTTCCTGGAAACAGAGTATACGGTCCAGTCGGACGTATAAGTCTAGAGTGTTAATATGGTATTAAGGATAAAACTCTGCATGAAGTATTACATCAAAGCAATTGCTATGCAGCCCACCTCTGTTTCTTAAACTCTATTGATGAAAGTTTAATAAATTGCACAGTTGCCCTTTCTGTTGACTTCACAATGTTTGAATGGGCCCCTAAACCACTATGGTGATAAAATCCCAGAACTTCATATTATAGCTGATTAGGTGCATCTGAAAACTTTGAAACTTTGAATTTAATTGAAGATTTAGACAAATGAGGCATTAAAATTGAAAGTAATTTGGTGTGATGTGATTCACATTTTATGCTAAGTATTTCTACGTTTATACACCCTTAACTTCCAATGTTTCCTTTTGTGGACAAAGATACTGATTTTTATGGACTTTACTCTTATATCTCCATTCCAATTAATATGGATGCTGTAGGTTTTATGTAATTCATAGGGTTGGAATTATACTCACTGCTTACTGAAATTATGAAGTATTTCTCATCCTATATGTTCATAACCATAAGAAATACTATAATAAAGGCCAAAATGTATTACATGAAGAGAAATGATCATGTTATAACAGAAGTCAGGCACACATGTATATACTCGCCCTCTGCATGATTTTGCTCCATGGTCCTGCATCCCACAAACTGTCATGAATGAAGCTTTTGCTTGTCCTGTCCTAGGACAGGAGCTACTGCCCCATCAGATGCCATGATAGGGTTGGAGGCGGGCCCTCCTATTCTATCCTGGCTTCTGCTAGGATATAGGGATGATGAGTGACAAACCCCACCGAAGCTTCATTAGCAGACATGCTGCACTGTCAGAGGCTACTGGAGCAAATCGGCTATCTAATGTGAATGTGTGAGGTGTGGCTGTAAAGCCATAGCCTGACACAAGCCAAATTCCAATTCCAAAGGGACAGTGGAACCACTTTTGCGGCTGGCATGATGTTGTACTTTAATTTGTAAACAAACATTGTCTTCATGTAAAAATGTAACATCATGTCAGCAGGCAGTTTGAGATGTACACATGGGCAATGTGCTGGTGGTTCTGTGCCATGGCACCCCTATGGGTGAGCCACCACTGATAATGATTATAGTGACGCAGTTTACTCATCTGATGGATGAGAACTAAAGGGGTTCAATGTTTGGTCTCTAGTAAATCTAATTCACAGGCAACACTAGTGGTAGTAGAAAAGAGACACACAACTTTTTGCCACTCTTTGCTGTGATCGCTGTAGCACATGTACTGTGATGGACAAAGCAGTGAAGAATGGCTGTTCATCATTTGTGAATATCAAGCTGTTTGTACATGAACAATGGTAGGTTCCATTTTCTTTTTAATGATTCCGTATTGTTATACACTGTGAACTCTTCTTTAACTCTACCTTTCCTGTGGTCCCATTTTCTTCTGCCAAATGGATTAACAGCAGAAAACTATTTTTAAGTGATTTTTTTGTGTCTTAACTGCGGTTTGTGAACACTTAAGTGTGGATCACAAATAATACATATCACTTTTTTTCATAAAAAAAGTCCTCCCCTCTTACGTTTACTAGTCTTTCACCCCTTTTTCTGGAGACTTTTGTGGAACCAGGTTCTTTCCTGCCTTTCTCTTGAATGTAAATAATATATTGTGGGGCTTGGGCAGGGACTGGAATTTGTTCGTGTAGTTTTTATTTAAAGTTATATTGCGAATGTGCTTTTAATTGTTAAGAGAATCCCAGTAGAGGTCTAGCCATGTTAAATATATTTAGTAGAAAGAATATAGAGAGGCTGGTTCATTATCATGTCATTATAAAATGGGGACGGTATTTGGTATGGTGAAAGAAGGGCATAACATTGGACCTCTCTGCAGCGTTTTACACGGTCGGACACCCCATCATGCAGTCTTTTTCTTACATAAATCTAAGGATTCACTGAGATGTTGTCCATCACTAAGATGGCAGCCACATGTGCCTCTTTTCAGAAGCCATGTTTTCTAGAGCACTGCATGAAGAAGCATCTGAAAGCAGACAGTCTAACAATACCTGAAGATGCCATATTTGCAGTGACTGCTTGCACACTTGCATTCCGATCCAGTACACTCATGCATGTCCTTGAACACATTTGTTTTGTTTTTCCATCACTCTGGGATTTGCTTTGATTTTTAGATTCTATTCTTGGTTTTTCTGCAACATCTCCAAAATTCTACTGAACCCGACTCTGCTTCTCTGATTTCTTTTGACGTATGCAATTACCTGGAGTTGCATACCCAATTTCCTTTATGATTGCCTTGGCCCTCCAAGCTGCACCTCTGTCCATCCATTTTCAGCTTCCTCCAAATCATCTGATTTGTAAATTATAGTGGACTTGTGTTTGTGTGCCTCTCTATTAAACAGCAATATTATTGCTCAATCCTAGATTGCCCCCCTACCAGTACGGAAGGTTAGATTCATTCTATAGGGGTGCCAGCACTCCTCTCTTACTATTCCCTTCCCATTTTCCCCTTTTATCCCTAATGGGATTGCTCTTATTTAATGAACATTCAGCTTATAACCGGTGAAGGAACGTGAAAATCAGTGCATTACAACCCTGAGCAGACACGAACCTGATGGCCGCCCCAAAAACGCAGTCATAGTGATTTGTTATTGGAATGACCAACAGTTTGAGGTCCCAGCCCATAGTCCTCTCCACTGGGTGGCTAAAAAGTAATGCAAGTCGAAAGGTCTCATTTCATATCAATTATAAATTTTGCAAAAAGAAGGTAAAGAATTGATATTTGCATCCTTCTTGGATTTGGTGATACTGAAATTCACATTGTTTGTCTTTTTCCATCGAAAATGAACACTCATCACTCTTCTATCATTTAGTACTGCTTTACATTCCAAGAAATAAGATTTTCCATGTGTTTATAGCCCAGCATTAAAAAGGACTGTTCCCTTTGCAATAACATCAAGGGTCAGCCTGCCCATCATATCATGCATTTTGACTTCTTTATGTCCATCTGCTTTTCCTGCAAGTACCCCCATTAGTTCCTCAGCTTTTTCATTAAATGGTCCCATTAACCGCTTAGCTGCTTCGAACGTTCCGCGCCAGTGCGGAACGTTCTATTAAGCGGGCGGGGCCGCGTCGGCCAACGGACGTGCGCAGCACTACCGAGGTAGTGCTCGCGACGGCCGTTGGCCGACGCACTGCAGCGAAAGGGTTAAATTCATGAGGTAGCTGTATGTAAAATAATAGAGGCATTAGTTATTATAATGGCTTGTAATTCATTAATAAGTAAATAGTGTGCATTTCTAATATGAATACATTAAGGAAACTATGCTGATGATTATATGTTGAAACTCAACATAAGGACTGAAAGTAGTTAATTTCAAAGGTAGGTGATCCGATAATTATGCACTGTTATGAACATTTTTCCGAAAAACTCTCTGCAGGGTTAGATATACTTTCATTAACATCTGATTTGCAAATCCATATTCACAGGTGAATCGAAATTAGGAGTTCAAATAGCTTGATAAACATATATAGATTCACATTTAATTTACTATTGTCAGGGCAGTAGTAATATTGGCATCAAGAGTAGAAATAGGTAAGCACAAAGGGTGGGCGTAGCTTACGTTATTCCATGTAGCCTAATTACACGAAATGTACAGCAAAATTACAGGAAATTATGGATAATTACGTGAAATGCATCTCACACTCAAAAATTACCCAAATGGTCTGTTGCGATAAAGATTCAGCTCTAAAAACTAAGTTTAGGTTGATTTATGGTTTGTCATGTTCAAAACACTGTTGCTAGTATACATATTTGTAGTTTTGTGCTAAAAAATTAGCTGAACAATACGCTCGGGTAAAAAAAACTACCTGAAATGTTTGTTTACAGCCCATGTTAAAAGAACTGCAGCTTGGTTTCAACACGCTGTAGTTCAAGTTCGGATTTGTAGTTTGGTGCTCAAAAATTACCAGAATGATCTGCCTCGTGTAAAAAATCTGTGTCAATCAATAGAGTATGCAGCTCCTATCACGAGAAGTGAAAAATGCTACAGAGACAAGGTCGGTGGTGAACTGAGAAACTAGATCGGGGGATCTGATTGCTCAGGAGCAATGGCCCTCACACATCCAAATGGGTGTCAGGCTTCATCATAGGGTAGCTCCTCATTGGGCCGGCGCTGCAATGCCCAATGGGCCACTTGAGGGGGCTCTTTGCCGGAGATCTTTTGATTTAGATGCAGGTTTGTGAAGTATGAGTGGCCATACATCACCATCATATGTACAATACAGATCAAAGTCATAAGTTGTCTATGTGTTTCTTCCCTTTGAGGCACATCTTTTCAAGTTATACTGACAAATGATTTCATATTATCAAACTACATATCCATTATGAACATGTTAGATTAAACCTACCAATTCGAAAAACACTTAGAATGGGATCAAAGCAACATAATTAGGAAAGGTAGCTCATAACGAAATAACCATTTGAAGCCGAACAATGGACAACTGTATATCCCAGTCAAACAAACAAATGGAAACATTCTTCCGAAGACAAATCCATAGCTGTCATCTTCATATCTTTAAAATTGTGTAACCATTTCAATATTTTCTTTTAAAGGGAGAAACAAAGAGGGATCACTGATTCCTTTCTGTGTAGCTCACCATAGTGTAAAAGGGTTTTTTGTTCCAGGTAGTTTCAAGCTTTTCTTTCCTGGAGTTTTAGATACCATGTGTCATTACACACTACTAGGTAATCTGCAGCTTTTTTACTATTTCACAGCTTTCAGCTAGCTTGCTCTCCCTGATTCCTCTCTTCTTCCACGTGAGGTCTGCTGCTGGGCCTGTGATAATAAAAGGGCAGCTCTCGCTGCCCACTCTAACCCTGGTCAGTTGATCTTAGGTATGGGCTTATGCTAGCATGCTGACCTTGGCCTCTCTGCTGTGCACTGCTGTGAGAACTGGATAAGAGCAGACAACCCAGTCTAGACTATCTCACGGAGGCCCTACTCTAATTTTCCAAATAACTTAAAACTAACACCCCTGCCCACGACCATTCCCAGCACAAACTGGCCCTGGCCCACCTTATGCTTTTTAGATGGGTACACCTAATTGCTTGTTGGGAAATCTATGCCTCTGCATGTGTTCTAGTATGTCCAATGGGACATCCTGCTGTCAGATTGGCTTTCTTGCTGTCCCGGTCCAGCTGCTGAAGTGGCACTTCACCCTCACAGTACAAACCCAGAGAATCTGCCTACCACCCTTGACTTCGGAATCCAAGAGCACCATCTGTGGTGTCCCTCTAGGTTCATCCCTCGTCCCACCCTGTTCAACACTTACATGATGCCCCTAGCCAACATAATCGGAACCCATGGCCTCAAAATCCTATCCTATGCAGACGACACCAAGCTCATCCTCTCGCTCTCAGAAGACCCCTCCACCACTAGAACCAAATTCCACAACTGCATGATGAGTTTCGCCGACTGGATGAAGACCAACTGCCTTAAGCTAAACAGACAAGATAGAAGTGCTATTTTTTGGGAACAACACCTTACCAAGAAATGACACCTGCTGGCCCTCTGAACTCGGACCCACCCTGACAGATCACGCCTGCAACCATGGCGTCATCCTGGACAGCAAACTCACCATAAAATACCAGATCAACACAGTCTCCTCTGCCTGCTTCCACACCCTCTGCATGCTCCGGAAGATCTTCAGATGGCTCCCCATCAGCACCAGGAACACCGGCACTCAAGCCCTAGTCACAAGCCAGCTGGACTACGGCAACACGCTCTACATAGGAATCACCACCCATCTCCTGAAGAGACTCCAGACGATACAGAACTCAGCTGCCAGACTCATCCTTGACCTCCCCCCCAAAAGGACTCAAATCACCCTTCACTTCAGGAACCTCCACTGGCTCCCCATCCAGGAAAGATGCCAATTCAAGATGCTGACACACGCCTACAAGGCCCTCTGCGACCATCGACCAGCATGCATAAACCACCACCTGAACTTCCACCAACCCTCCAGACACCTACGCTCCACCTTCCTCACCCTCGCACACACTCTCAGCATCTGCTGAAGCTACAGTGGGGGACGATCCTTCTACCTCACCGCCAAGTTCTGGAAGGACCTTCACCTACAAACACCGGAATTCAGAAAGGGACTCAAGGCCTGGCTCTTCGACTGATCCCAGCAAGAACCTAGTCTCTGGATACACTTGCGGATGATTAGCCATGGTCTACAACTCAGAGTTGATTGATTGATTGAATCAAATCACAAGTCAGCATCACTTTCTGGCAGGGCTGGTCTGGGGAACTAAAAACGGACCTGGTAAAAAAGTCTCAAACCAGCTGTGCTTTTTTTCTCTCCTCCAGTGCTCAATTTGTAAAAGAACAAGTGCTGGGGTCCACATTTTTCTCAGAAGCCCAGAGGTGCTGCTGCTTAAAGTCAGAGTTGCCAAATACCAATGCTGTATAGTCTTAATTTCATCTCAAACCTTTTTCATTCACTAACAATCTCTCCCTGACCCTTTATCTCACTTTTACATGTTCTTTTTTACCCCTGCTTCATTGCTTTGTCACTGTTTTTCCAGCTTTCTCTTCCTCCTTCATTCCCCTTTGTGTGCTTTTCTCTCGGATCAAAGTCTGATGATTAAAAATATGTCCCTAAAACATCTTTAAAGCAAGCGAAATGTTGTGTTTAGTGTGTCAGACCTAAACCACAGCGTCTGCTATTTCTGCGTAAACTTATGCTATTTCCAGAACACGTGCACATTGCAATAGAAGTGATAATAAACATGGTTTGTGGAGTACTGTAGTTCAGACAGTACACATAAAGCACTTCACGAACAACCTCTATTCAGGCTAGTTCAGTAAAAAATACAGTGCGGTCTGCACTTAACCACATTAGAGTTACAGCCTATTCAGTGCTGTGTAGATGATATACATGGTATGAGGCTGTCTGCTCACTCACACTGCTCCTTGATCATTCCGTGTATTTATTTAGTGGTAAGGGATCAGAGCAAAAACGCGGCATTGGCATTGGCAGCATGGCAGGGGCAATGTGAGGTGCACACTGCAGTGGCCTCCTGACGAGAGCACTGGCACTTATTTTTAGGTCGAGTATTCGAGACCTATTGTAATTTCTTATGTTGGGTTAAAGCCATCCCCTAGCTTTTGATTTGTTTGTGTCAGTGACTTTCAAAAATCCTTGCTTGCCAGTGGTCAGTCCTGCCTCTTTGTCCCTCCTTTCTCTCTTCCGTTCCTCCCATACAGCAGGGACTAAGTACTGTCTCATCACACTACAGTTCTTTGTCTGTTCTCTGGGGGACTACTTTTTTTCTTGTCTAACATCCAGCCTCTGTGACACTGCTCGAGTGCAATATGAGTTTGTAAGTGACTCAAAATCCAAACAACACTAGAAGTGAGAAAATACTAAGTGACATACCTTAACTCAGGACAGTAATTCTAATTAATCCTACTCTATATGATTCATCACCCTGTTTTGAAATTCGAAGCTACATTTATTTCACATCATTCTACGACCCTTTCCCCTGCTGGGAGGCAACATGCATGCCTTATATTTTCTTTCTGCTTGTTTCTAACTAAATGCAAGCAGCTCACACAGCATTGCTTTTGACATTTTCCAACCATATTTGCATTTATATTTTTTAAATCGGCATGCCTTAGTCTTTTAATTTTCTTTGGTTAGGACGAGGAAAGCACGCCGAAACTTTAACCCACCCAGTTCCCAAGGCGTCAGCTATACAGCACAATTGTTTACATTTGAACCGAGGGGTCGGCGCCGCAATTACATTGCCTGTTTATGGAAGTGCTGTGCCTGGGTGTTTACACTGCAAGGCTGGTCCGGTGCTATTTGTCACTTGTATGGCGGCTGTATGTGTGTTTTGTAGCCATCAGCTTTATGTGCAGGTGTAGGTGCCCAGCTGGGCAGCAACCTTGGGGCCCTGCCATGGCAACAGGCCGGGGGCTCTTCCTAGGCACCTCACACACAGCTCCGGCAGAGGGGAGGGTGGCCCCTCCAGGCCGCAGAACAGATTGGCTGGGATGTGTGGAATCCTCTCGGGCAGAGGGTGTCTGTCTACTCTGTGTGTGCGGTGTGTCTGCTGTGTGGATGGGTGTCTGTTGTGTGGGTTAGTCCATTGGTGTCTGCTGTGTGTGTGTGTGCGTGTGTGCGTGTGTGCGTGCGGTATGTGTTTGTCAGTCTGCAGTGTGTGTACAGCGCACTCTTTCAGTGTTGGGAGCCCTCCACTCCGCTCCACTGGATTTACTTACGGCCGTGCTTAAATTCCGGTGGGTGAATGCCTGCCGGGCCACCGGTGCCCCGTCTGCTCTCGGTGTATTCTGGCCAGAAGGTACTGTGCTTTCCCTCAGGAGAACGCACCCCGTGTATTGATGGGCCAGCACTCCCGAGGTAAGCCTGTGCTTGTGTAAATTACCGGTATGGTATGGCATTTTTGTCGTGCTTTCTGGCCCCCTCACCCGCTTCACAGCCAACCATAAACTTCCACTACTGAAGACCACGTGTCTGCTGACTATCCTACCTTGAAACAGGCAGGCTCTCGCAATCTAAACAAGCATTTGCAATGCAATAGGTCTCGCATTTGCGAGAGTTTAAGCTATTGGCATTGTAAATGACAATTCCTTTTATTTATCTGTTTTGAAAACCAACACATAAATAAAAAGCATTGTCATTTACAATGCCAATAGCTCAAAATCTCGCAAATGCAAGACCTATTGCATTGCAAATGCTTGTTCTATACTAGGTTGTAGCTCGAGGGCATCCACCGTTTATGGGTCAAACCCGCAGTCCAAGTCGGTCAGAAACTTCCAGCTGGAACTTGATTTTCAGGCTGAGATTGACAGGTGTTTGCTCACTTCTGTGCAAGTCATTTACATCATTCCAGAGAAAGGTATGTGTTAGAACTGGGGGTCTCTAGTTGGCAATGGTTTGCACCTTTGTCTAAATAGGGACCCTTGCTTCTAGTCAGGATAAGGGGGAAACACTCCTAAAATAACCCCTGCTCACCCCCTGGTAGCTTGGCACGAGCAGACAGGCTTATCTCAGAGGCAGTGTGTAAAGCATTTGTGAACACATACAGTAATACAGTGAAAACACTACAGATGGACACCACACAGGTTGTTATGTAAAAATAAGTAATCTTTATATAGACTTATCACAAGACCACATAGCAAAAATCCACAATACTGTAATCAAAAAATAGGCTTTAAAAGGTTATAAAATAGTTCAGTTCTCTCAAGTTGTAAATGCGACACTTTACTCTCAATGTACCTTGAATGCGTAACGCAAAGAAAACAAAAGGGGTCGCAGGGAAGGTGATGCGTCGGTTCCTTACACTCAGGGGAGTGGATGCGTCGGTTCCTTACTGCTGCGCAGGGGAGTTGATGCTCGCTTCCTTACTGTGTGGGGAGGTGATGCGTCGGTTTCTTACTGCTTTCCGGTGCGATGCGACAAGATGGCACCTCGATGCGATACTCTTCTCCGGTACGATGCGACAAAATGGCGTCTTGGTTGCGATGCGACAACGTTGGTGTGATGCGTGCACGCCCGACGGCCGTGCGGCGACTCGATGATCTTGGGAGCCGCGACAGGCCCTGCGACGCGCTTCTCCGGCGATGCGACGATGACCTCTGTGGCAGCGTCTCGCTTCTCCGGTGATGCGCCGCGCTTCGGCGATGCGATGATGACAGCGGCAGCGGCGTCTCGCTTCCTCGGCGATGCGATGACCGCGGCTGCGGCGGCGACACGCTTCTCGTTGTTGCGTCGCGCTTCCAGCTCCCAGCGACACGCAGTCTCTCAGAAGGCCCAGCACAACAGCAGGCACTTCAATTCCCAGCAAGGGAATGCAGGGGGAGCTGGTTGGTGAAGTCTTGTATCCCTGAGACTTCAGGCAGGAGGCAAGCTCTAGTTCAAGCCCTTGGAGATTCTCTTCTTCAAGATGACAAAGCACAGCAAAGTCTTTTCTCCTGTCCTTGGCAGAAAGCAACCACTGCAGGCCAACCCCAATCAGCAAAACAGCACAGGGGCAGTACTCCTCCTTCAGCTTCTCCGGTTCTTCTCCTTGGCAACAGGTTTCTTGATTTCCCAGAAGTGATCTAATTTCCTAGGGGTCTGGGTCCCCTTTTTATACACAGTTTTCCTTTGTTCTCTGAAGGCAGAGAGGCCTCTGCCTAGTCCAAAACCAGTTCTGGTCAGTCCTGGAGCACTTTGTTTTTCTGACTCCTTCTTTCCTTTGTGAGTGAGGGGCAGAGCCATCAGACGCCCGGCAGGAGGTGGAGCCAGCATTGTGGAAGGCAGGCACAGCCCTATTCAGACCCAGGGGCAACTCCTCCCACCCATCCTCCTTCAGGCAGACCTATTCAGCCTAGTGCTGACTCACCCTGCCTCCTGGAATCCCCCAGCCCCTGTCACTCACAAACCCAGACATACAATACACAACCTGAGCAGAGGCAGCTGGATGGTTTAGGCAAGAAAATACCTACTTTCTAAAAGTGGTATTTTCAAACAAAGAATGTTAAAACCAACTTCACTAAAAGATGTATTTTATCATCCTGAGTTCAGGCATACTAAATTCGTTTTTCTACCATGTTCTCTGGGTCAGTTAGGATTATAAGGTGTAATAATCAAACTGCCCATTCTGGCCTATGGAGAACAGGTAGCCTTGCAATAGTGAAAAACGAAAATGGCTGTAATTCACTATTAGGACATGCCACACACACCAGGGCATGTCCTACCTTATACTTACAATGCACCCTGCCCTTGGGCCTACCTTAGGGGTGTCTGATATGAAGATAAGGGAAGGTTTAGGGACTGGCAAGTGGGTGCACTTGCCAAGTTGACCTGGCAGTCACAGACTGCACACAGGCTCTGCAATGGCAGGCCTGAGACACATTTTACAAGCCGCTTCTGTGGGTGGCACAACCAGTGCTGCAAGCCCACCAGCGGCATTGGATTTACAAGCCCTGGGCACACTCAATGCACTGTACTAGGGACTGACAAGTAAACCAATCATCCAATCATGGAGTCACTAATCCATACATCGATTTACAGTAGGGAGCACTTGCACTGTGGCACTGAACAGCAGTGGCACAGTGCCCAAAAGCATCTAAAACCAGCAAAACATAAGAGGCAACAGCAAAAAAATGGAAGGGAGACCCACGCCAATGGTGCCAAGTCTAACACGTGTCCCCTCCAGCTGAAATGTGGGGAGAACTACCCTTCCTCCTGGGAGTTCTCATCACTAAGGCGGAAAAATCTGGACAGACCATCAGCATTGGCGTGTTCTGTACCAGGGCGGTGTTCCACCGTGAAGTCCATCCCCTGTAGGGAAATGGACCACCTCAACAGTTTTGGGTTCTCACCCCTCATCTGCATTAACCATCTGAGGGGCCTGTGGTCTGTCTGAACCCGGAAGTGAGTCCCAAACAAGTATGGTCTCAACTTCTTCAGTGCCCAGACCACAGCAAATGCCTCACGTTCAATCGCACTCCACCTCTGTTCCCGTGGGAGTAACCTCCTACTAATAAAGGCTACAGGTTGGTCTAGGCCCTCCTCATTCATCTGTGAAAGCACAGCCCCAACACCATGCTCTGAAGCATCTGTCTGCACAATGAATTCCCTTGAGAAGTTGGGCGCCTGAAGCACGGGCGCCGTGCACATGGCAGATTTCAGGGCATCAAAAGCCTTTTGGCAGGCATCAGTCCAGTTCACTTTCCTGGGCTGCTTCCTGGAAGTCAGCTCAGTCAAGGGTGCAACAATGTTGCCATACCCCTTGACAAACCTCCTGTAATACCCGGTGAGTCCTAAGAAGGCTCTCACCTCTGTCTGGGTTTTGGGGGTTCCCAAGCCAGGATGGTATCTATCTTGGGTTGTAGGGGCGCCACCTGGCCGCTCCCAACCTGGTGTCCCAAGTACACCACAGAACCCTGCCCGATCTGGCACTTACTCGCCTTGATCGTGAGGCCTGCCCTCCGCAGCGCCTTCAACACTTCCCAGAGGTGGTGCAGATGTTCCTCCCAAGTGGCGCTGAACACTGCAATGTCATCCAGGTAGGCGGCACTGAAATCCTCCAGCCCAGCCAACACCTGGTTGACCAACCTCTGAAAGGTGGCAGGGGCATTCTTCATCCCAAAGGGCATCACCCGGAATTGGTAGTGCCCATCTGGTGTGGAGAATGCTGACCTCTCTTTGGCCCCATCAGTTAAGGCGATCTGCCAGTATCCAGACGTTAGATCAAACGTGCTGAGGTACTGGGCAGCCCCTAACCGATCAATGAGCTCATCAGCTCTGGGGATGGGGTGCGCGTCAGTCCTGGTGACTGAATTGAGTCCTCGGTAGTCCACACAGAACCGGAGTTCAGGTGTGGCACCAGGCGCGGCAGCCTTTGGGACCAAGACCACTGGGCTGGCCCAAGGACTGTTAGAGGACTCAATCACCCCTAAGGCAAACATCTTGGAGACCTCCTCCTTGATGCAAGCTCTCACCCTGTCAGTCACTCTGTAAGTTTTATGCTTCACAGGAGGACTGTCCCCAGTATCCACATCATGGATGCACCATTCAGTGATACTGGGAGTCAGGGAGAACAGATCAGAAAACTGTCCCAACAGTTGGCGACAGTCATTCTGCTGTTCCGGGGTCAGGGTGGGAGAGAGGTTCACACCATCCACTGACCCATCTTGCTCTTTTGCATACAGGAGGTCAGGAAGAGGTTCAGTCTCCTCTTCCATCCCAGCATCTGTTGCTAAGAGCATGCCCACTTCAGACCTCTCAAAGTGGGGCTTCAGGCGGTTCACATGCAGGACCCGCAAGGGGTTCCTGGGAGACTGCAAGTCCACCAAGTAGGTGACATCACTCTTGCGCTCCACCACCTCAAATGGTCCGGTCCACTTATCCTGGAGCGCACAGGGCTCCACTGGGGCCATGACCCAAACCTTTTGTCCAGGCTGAAACTCGATCAGAGTGGCATTCTGATCATGCCAACGTTTCATCTCTTCCTGGCTGGCTTCCAGATTCGCCTCAGCGAGTTGTCTGAAACGCCGAGTCTGGTTTCTGAAGGCCAGCATGTAACTAAATACATCCTGGGGAGTTTTCCTGGGAGCTTTCTCCCAGCCTTCCTTGACCAGACTCAGAGGTCCTCTTACAGGATGGCCGTACAGCAGTTCAAAGGGACTGAACCCTAAGGACTTCTGGGGCACCTCTCTGTAAGCAAAGAGCAGGCATGGCAAGAGGACGTCCCACTTACGCCTCATGGGTTCTTCAAGACCCATAATCATGCCCTTAAGGGTCCGGTTGAATCTCTCAACCAGCCCATTACCTTGGGGGTGGTAAGGAGTGGTGAACTTATAGGTTACACCACACTCCTGCCACAGGGACTTCATATACTTGGAAATGAAGTTGGTACCACGGTCAGACACCACCTCCTTGGGGAACCCCACACGGGAGAAAATCCCCATCAGTGCACGTCCCACCACGGGGGCCGTCACTGTCCGAAGAGGGATGGCTTCCGGGTACCGGGTGGCATGGTCCACCAAGACCAGGATGAACCTGTTGCCCATGGCTGTCTTGGGATCCAGAGGCCCCACAATGTCAATACCCACCCTCTCAAAGGGGGTACTGACAACAGGGAAAGGTTGGAGAGGAGCCTTGTGCTTCCTCCCACTCTTACCACTTGCCTGGCAAGTCTGACAGGTCCTGCAATGAGTATCTGAACTCTTGCGCATTTGGGGCCAATGAAAGTGGGTGACAAGCCTTTGAAAGGTCTTGTCTTGCCCCAAATGTCCTGCTAAAGGCACATCATGAGCCAGACCCAGTAGGAAGGCTCTGAAGCGCTGGGGTACCACCAGCACACGGGCTGACCCAGGCTCAGCAACCTTAGGCTCACTATACAGGAGACCATTCTCCCAGTAGATCCAGTGTGATCCAGACTGATCACCTGCTGCCTGGCTTACAGCCTGTTGCCGCAAGCCCTCAAGAGAAGGGCACTTCTTCTGCTCCTCGCAGAATTCTTCCCTGGAGGGGCCTCCTTCCTGCTGCCAATGGGTCAGCTCAGGCAGGTCCCCCAGTTCAGCCACTTGTTCCCCTGTAGGTTCCAGGGCATCCCCCTCAAGGTCTGCCTCCTCCTGGACCGTGGGAACTTCGGGGGCCGGTTTCCCGCGCCCCTGCCTCCTCTCTTTAAGGCAGGCACCTGGGCCCTTCTTCCAGGCTCCAGGTCCTCTTGAATACCCTTACCGGCTGCCATTGACCGAGTGGTCACACACGCCCACTCTGGCAGACCCAACATTTCCAAATGAGACCTCCGCTCCACCTTCGCCCAAGGGAGCTCTCCAAATCATTGCCTAGCAGACAGTCAACAGGCATGGCTGGCCTCACAGCTACTTGAAGGATACCTGAGACCCCCCCCACTCAAAGGGAACCTGGGCCACCTTGCAGTGGCTCTCTGAGTTGTCAGCGGCAACTACAGGGTAGAATACATTGGGGACCACCTGCTCCTCAGACACCAGCCGACAACTGACAGCTGTCACACTGGCCCCGGTGTCTCTCAGAGCCTCCACCCTATGGCCATTGATGGTCACCCACTGCCTGTATTTCTTAGTGTTATCAGGCAGCTGGGTCCTAGGGACCATCTCACTGTCTCCTAAAGAGACCAGGGACATCTCTGCGGGACCCCACCCCTCTTGGGCACCCAACTCCTCCCCCAGGGCTACACTAGCCATCTGCCGGGGTGGTGCACCAGTGGGTGCAGTGGTCACAGTATTGGGGCACTTGGGACTTCCTACAAAGTGACCCACCTGACCACAACTAAAACATGCTTTGGGCCCCTTCTGAACAGACTTATCTGTTGGGACCCATGGTCTTTTCTCAGTGGGAGGCTGGGAACCCTTACCTTGGTTCCCTTGGGGTTTACTTTGGGGCCCTTTTTGGAACTCCTTCTGTTTACCCTTGTCCCCCCACTCTTCTGCTGGGGACCCTGCCCACCTTTGGCGGAGTCTCCCACAAGACCCTTGTGGACCCGGGTACTGACCCAGCGGTCCGCCTCCTCAGCAAGCTTCCTAGGATTAGTCAGCTTACTGTCAACAAGGTGCTGGCGTAGCTCTGGAAAACAACTACTGGACAAGTGCTCCCATGCAATTAAATCATAGAACTCCTGCAAGCCATTTACTTTGCTACCCTTCACCCATCCATCCAATGCTCTGCAAAAATAAGACACATACTCCACCCAGGTACTAGACTCCAGCTTTTTGCAGTTCCTAAACTTCTGTCTATAAAGCTCTGGAGTTAACCCATACCTTGCCACTAAAGCTTCCTTCAGGTGGGCATAGGACATCTGATCCACTGTGGGCAAGGCTAGCAAGGTTTCCCTTCCCTCACCTGCAAAGCGGCCCCACAACCCCGCTCCCCAATCCTTCTCAGGGACCCGGTGTGATGTCATGGCGATCTCATATGCTTTAAACCATTGCCCAATGTCCTCCCCCTTCATGAAATCCTTAATAACCTCCTTGGGGATGTACACTCTACTTTCTACAGGCACTGGAGGTGTGCTGCCACCAGAGGGAGTGATTTCTAGGCTCCTAGCCTTTAGCTCTAGCTCCCTCACCACTCTCTCATGCTCTAAAAGCATCTTCTTTTCTTCCATGGCCAGCCTCTTACTTTCTAACTCCAATTTCTTATGCTCAAGGCTATCATGGCTTCCCTGTTTCAGTTTGGCCATCTCCATTTCATGCATCCTGCTTTTATCCCTGTCCTCCAGCTCCTCTGGAGACAGGCCCTTTTGAGAAACACTGCTGCCCTCCCTGGAAGGCACTCTCCTCCCAGGTAAGCCCAATGGCCCCTCAAGCTGCTCATCTAAATTCTCTGCCTCCTCCACAGGCTCCTCGGACTGCCCACTGGCATTCCGTGCTTCCAACCAGGCCCTCAGCGCCTTTTGAAGCTCCTCCTTCCTGGTGAGGCCTTTCATAGAGATTTTAAACTTTTTACAAACAGCTTTGAGTTCTGGCACAGTGTAGGTATCAACCCTATCTTCTTCAAATTCAATATCTGCAGGTGCAATGGATCCTTTTTTGCTCATGGTGAAAATTGGCAGTTCTCAACAACAATAAAGGTTCCAAGGAAAAAAAGTCCTATCAAAATGTATGTGGTCGCGTATTGGTCTGCACTCACTAGTAGTGTACACCAATCACTGTATATGAATCACAAATGCAAGTCCAAATCCTCACCGCTGACCACCAATGTTAGAACTGGGGGTCTCTAGTTGGCAATGGTTTGCACCTTTGTCTAAATAGGGACCCTTGCTTCTAGTCAGGATAAGGGGGAAACACTCCTAAAATAACCCCTGCTCACCCCCTGGTAGCTTGGCATGAGCAGACAGGCTTATCTCAGAGGCAGTGTGTAAAGCATTTGTGAACACATACAGTAATACAGTGAAAACACTACAGATGGACACCACACAGGTTGTTATGTAAAAATAAGTAATCTTTATATAGACTTATCACAAGACCACATAGCAAAAATCCACAATACTGTAATCAAAAAATAGGCTTTAAAAGGTTATAAAATAGTTCAGTTCTCTCAAGTTGTAAATGCGACACTTTACTCTCAATGTACCTTGAATGCGTAACGCAAAGAAAACAAAAGGGGTCGCAGGGAAGGTGATGCGTCGGTTCCTTACACTCAGGGAGTGGATGCGTCGGTTCCTTACTGCTGCGCAGGGGAGTTGATGCTCGCTTCCTTACTGTGTGGGGAGGTGATGCGTCGGTTTCTTACTGCTTTCCGGTGCGATGCGACAAGATGGCACCTCGATGCGATACTCTTCTCCGGTACGATGCGACAAAATGGCGTCTTGGTTGCGATGCGACAACGTTGGTGTGATGCGTGCACGCCCGACGGCCGTGCGGCGACTCGATGATCTTGGGAGCCGCGACAGGCCCTGCGACGCGCTTCTCCGGCGATGCGACGATGACCTCTGTGGCAGCGTCTCGCTTCTCCGGTGATGCGCCGCGCTTCGGCGATGCGATGATGACAGCGGCAGCGGCGTCTCGCTTCCTCGGCGATGCGATGACCGCGGCTGCGGCGGCGACACGCTTCTCGTTGTTGCGTCGCGCTTCCAGCTCCCAGCGACACGCAGTCTCTCAGAAGGCCCAGCACAACAGCAGGCACTTCAATTCCCAGCAAGGGAATGCAGGGGGAGCTGGTTGGTGAAGTCTTGTATCCCTGAGACTTCAGGCAGGAGGCAAGCTCTAGTTCAAGCCCTTGGAGATTCTCTTCTTCAAGATGACAAAGCACAGCAAAGTCTTTTCTCCTGTCCTTGGCAGAAAGCAACCACTGCAGGCCAACCCCAATCAGCAAAACAGCACAGGGGCAGTACTCCTCCTTCAGCTTCTCCGGTTCTTCTCCTTGGCAACAGGTTTCTTGATTTCCCAGAAGTGATCTAATTTCCTAGGGGTCTGGGTCCCCTTTTTATACACAGTTTTCCTTTGTTCTCTGAAGGCAGAGAGGCCTCTGCCTAGTCCAAAACCAGTTCTGGTCAGTCCTGGAGCACTTTGTTTTTCTGACTCCTTCTTTCCTTTGTGAGTGAGGGGCAGAGCCATCAGACGCCCGGCAGGAGGTGGAGCCAGCATTGTGGAAGGCAGGCACAGCCCTATTCAGACCCAGGGGCAACTCCTCCCACCCATCCTCCTTCAGGCAGACCTATTCAGCCTAGTGCTGACTCACCCTGCCTCCTGGAATCCCCCAGCCCCTGTCACTCACAAACCCAGACATACAATACACAACCTGAGCAGAGGCAGCTGGATGGTTTAGGCAAGAAAATACCTACTTTCTAAAAGTGGTATTTTCAAACAAAGAATGTTAAAACCAACTTCACTAAAAGATGTATTTTATCATCCTGAGTTCAGGCATACTAAATTCGTTTTTCTACCATGTTCTCTGGGTCAGTTAGGTTTATAAGGTGTAATAATCAAACTGCCCATTCTGGCCTATGGAGAACAGGTAGCCTTGCAATAGTGAAAAACGAAAATGGCTGTAATTCACTATTAGGACATGCCACACACACCAGGGCATGTCCTACCTTATACTTACAATGCACCCTGCCCTTGGGCCTACCTTAGGGGTGTCTGATATGAAGATAAGGGAAGGTTTAGGGACTGGCAAGCGGGTGCACTTGCCAAGTTGACCTGGCAGTCACAGACTGCACACAGGCTCTGCAATGGCAGGCCTGAGACACATTTTACAAGCCGCTTCTGTGGGTGGCACAACCAGTGCTGCAAGCCCACCAGCGGCATTGGATTTACAAGCCCTGGGCACACTCAGTGCACTGTACTAGGGACTGACAAGTAAACCAATCATCCAATCATGGAGTCACTAATCCATACATCGATTTACAGTAGGGAGCACTTGCACTGTGGCACTGAACAGCAGTGGCACAGTGCCCAAAAGCATCTAAAACCAGCAAAACATAAGAGGCAACAGCAAAAAAAATGGAAGGGAGACCCACGCCAATGGTGCCAAGTCTAACAGTATGCTTATTACACTCTAAGGAGCAGCAATTCAACATTCTATTCACGATTGTAAAATAACAACAAAGACGCTCCCCGGCGACAGACTACGCAGTTTAAGTATTGTGCTTCGGGAATAAGTGGCCACGCTGTACGCTGGTTTGCGACAGCTCTGTATGTACACTGACAGCTGATAAGCAAGAGGAAAGCTAAGTTTGAATAACATTGGTTGACATTGACACGCGCACACTTGCAGTCCTGGGAAGTTCCTTTGGGCCGGTGACAGTGTCTCCGGTTATCCATAAAATGTGCGCAGCCCGTGTGATTTGCGATGTTCTTTCGGCACGAGTGCCCTAGCAGTGCCTATAAAGTTTCAACATGCCAACCCTCCTGATTCAGGCGGAAGACAACCGACCGCAAGGTTAGTCTCTCACCTCCCGAGTCCTGTCTGCAAAAACCCGATTCCTCGGCAGGGTTCTGCAGACAGGGGATGACTGGTCTTGTGTGGCTCGGAGTATGCACTGGTAGTAACCTGCCCATGCAGGCATGTCCACAATGCTTTTGTCACTCTCCCTGCCTGCCACAGACTTTCTCCATGCTCCTGACAGGTAAGGAAAAAGAACTGGTTTTTACCCTGTACATGAAAATAGACCAGATACAGGCCGCAATATAAATCAATTGGAGAAATACATTCTTCCGGTTATTTTAAAAAAATCTCCCACTTTACTCTTCTAAAAATGCTGCCATGTATAAAGACCACAGTAACAACGTGCTTCTGTGTTTACCTACTTGTGGGTTGTACGCACGGGCTTCAGTAGGGGCAAACTGTGCCGATACCTCCTGTGGGGGGCACATCGTTCTTCGTCCATGCTACAGGGGGGTTAAAGCAAGGGGCCCTGAATCCCCCCAAAACATACACCAGAGTTTAACAACCGATGGTGCCGGCTCGGACATCCAAGACCCGCGAGACAGGCCAGGCGTGCAGTGCCTAGTGGTGTATTCACATATATAACTGCAGCACTCACAGAAAAGGGTGATTTGGCGCGCTTTATAAGTCAATCCTGATTGATTGATTGAATGTTGGTTCAATAGTTGCTCCCTCTGTTTTGCTAGCCAGCTGTGGTCACCTTGTATGACGCAGACACGTCTGCTGACCAACTGCGTACGTTGAGTTACAAAATACGAAACTAGGCTTTTTACCAAAAAAAGGCTCTGCAGGGCGCAGAGACGTTATGACGTGTGAAAATGATGAAAGGCGATTGAATTAGAATCCAAGTCATTGCTGTTTTCTGTTCAGTCTCTAAGCCCTCGACTCCCTAATTCACAATTTCCTTTCATGCTCAGTAGGACATGAAAAGGCAGCGGCAGAAATCAGACCCCCCCCCATGACCTCGGAGCCCACGCAACACCCAGGTACGCACTGGCCCACCTTAAGCAGTACAGTACATCAGATGCTAAATTTAGCTTTCTCGCAGTTGCCATGCCAACCTCCTCCCATCCCAGCTGTACACAATGTTTATAGTTCCAGGGAGGAGGAGGGGTGGGGGCAGCGAGTGAAGAAGCGTGTTTCTTCTGTAATGTAATTATGCACTTGCTGCGTTTTCATTGCAATAAATACAATCGCCGGATGGCAGAGGTAGTCAACGGCTCAGGAGCGGGGATGCGCGTTCACGGTCAGACACGACGCAGGCCCTACTGGGGACGCAAGCGTGACAAGGGTCGTGTACGCGCTCAGACATCGCCGCCTGCCCAATAGGACTGGAGCTCGCCGGGCTGCAGTGCGCTCGTGACGGCATCTGTTTTGTGCAGTTTTTGTATAGAGCAAACTCGACCCCAAGCTATTGAAGCGCTTTACATGAGCACGAGCTGTATTGCACAAGGTGACATTCATGTTTTAGGCACCGTGCGCGCGTTGTGCTGAACGCGCGAGCCGTACGCGTGCACATCGCCTGTCTGGGCGCGTGCGTGCATGCTTGTCTGGGCGCGTGCACATCTCCTGTACCCCTTCGCTATCAAAACTGAGGACAATAGATCTCGCCAAGGCGAGCAACGCATGCGCTGCGTCGCTAGGCGAGACCTAAAAATGTACTTTCGTTACGTTGCTTATTCTGTAGTGCTAAATTCGGTCAGGATGGTAATCCTTGCTTTGTGCTAAATTTCAAAAGTCTCTAAATAACACGTTCTTTTACCTTCCTGTTTCCGCCCTGAAACCCAAACCTGCCGAGGCTTCCCTTTACTAGTGCTGTGCTACGTAATCCATATTTTAAGCCAACGTTGTTCCTTTTTTTAATGTTAACGTTTAAATTGTTGAAAGGTGTATGTTATAATTGTTTAATATATGTATTTACATGGGGACATAAAGGCTAGCTTCACAGTAGTGGCCCTGGAAAACAGCAAAAACGAGACACACCTGTGTGTAAATATATTCGGGATGACAGTGAAGACCTCCAGGGAAGATCTGAACTGGAGAGAGCATCTCAGCCGCCCCGGGGAAGTGTGTATGAGGACAGCTGCCTCTGCTCCCAGTCATGCGCTCGGCTCCCTTCGTTTCCGCTACAAAGGGAGCTGCTACAAACACCCCTCTCTGCCCTTCTCATATGTCGCTTCCTCATACCCACTTGAGGGCTTGTGGGGCAGGGAGACCCATGCATCCGAACCCACTGTGTGATTTTTCTTTATTTTAATCATGTATGTACGAGTTTTAAGGGTGAAGTTGTTTTGCTATCTCATTATCCTAACAGAATTCATCAGTGTAACATCTTGGAAGCACGCTTCCCACCTGAAAAGGCCTAAAACATTGTGCTTTAGACGTCACCATGGCACAAGCACGTATAAAGAACTTCCCAGGTGGAATCTGGCCAAGGTGTATGTCTATCTAACTATTCAACCATTCAATCTTCTGACTTGCTCACCTATGTTTTCATCTATCCGCATGCTTATCCCTGTATGAATCGATCCGTTCACCCGTCCGTCTGTACATCCTGCGTTTAATAAATCAATGAGTCTTCCATCCATTCTATCACCTATCTTTTCATTTCTCCATCTGTCTTGCCACCTATTTATCAATCTATGAATCCATCCATTCACTTGTCCACCAAATAATTTGTGAATAAATCTATCAGCTACTCATCCATCCCACCCAATGTTTAATCGCTCCACTTGCCGGTCAACCTACACACCCATCTAAAAATCCATTCACTCACCGAGCCTTATTCACCCATTTATCACTCAATCCATCATTCATCCACGCGCACCTATCTATTCTTATGTCCATCTGCCCATTGGCTATACCATTTAATCAGTGAGTAAATCCATCCTTCCACCTGAACCTCCTATCCAAGTGTCCACCCACGCATCTTTTCACCTATTCACACCCTCTGTCTAATATAAACCTTTCCGCTCCCATGCCATGCCTCTCTCTCTGCCTGTCCGTGCAACAAGTCTCCCTGAAAAGAACCGTCCCCTTCCTGGTCCAACAAGTATTAATTCAATTTGATGAGTTTATCGGAAAGATTTGTTTTTTTGCAGTTTTACATTGCGCAAACAAGACCTCAAGGTATTGGAGTGCTTTACACGACCACCAACCAGCTACATTACGTAGGGACACATTCGTTTTTTGTTCTTTTTAGGCACGGAGAGATTGTAATTTTCCAAGAATCACAGGATGTTCAACTGAAGTCAATAGTTTTACCTAGTTCCCCAGTTCCAAAGTCAGCAGTTCTGGCAATAGCATGTTTTTTTTTATTAAAACACATTCCACCAATATCCCAGGTGCCTTATCTTTTTTTACTCTCCCCCTTGCTACTTCCTTTCCCCGGTCTCTTTCTGCCTCCATTCTAAGCGTCTCCACTTCCCCCTGCTTCCCACACCAAACCTCTGCTCACTTCCATCCAATCATCATATTTATATTTGCAGTTTTATGGGATTAGCTTTGTGTGTAACTTTTCTTTTCTGGATTTATCTTATGCACAATAACAAACACACAAAAGCAACAGGTTGCCCCAGCCCTGCCAGGTTGTCATATATATTAGGCTCTCAAGAAACCTCTCTGGTGCTGTGACTACTGTGCCGTCCTTCACAAGTGTGTAACCCCACCGCCTATGTCCGGTAATAACCCCCCATATCACAAACCCCTTATTCTCCCAGCCATCTAAAAAACGTGCATTTAAGTCCAGTGTCTGGTGCCAACAATAACCACTTTACACAGCTTCAAAGGCCAGATAGATTCTTGCCATTTAAAAAACACCGACAAGCAACTTGTGTGTTAATGCACCAGTACTATTTGAACTAAGAAGGAAAATAGATGGTTGGCAGCAAAACGTGTGGGAAAGGCACAAGACCGGCATCGCCTACTCAAAGAAGCAGCAAATAAATTGTCAAATCAATACATTCACTTGTGGTGTGAGGGGCAGTCTTAAGTTTTCAGGGAGGTGTCGGAGCTAGCAACAAAACACTGTCAAAATGTTTCTCACTTTGCCAATGATGTATATATTGAGACACACGCACACACACCAGCTTTATGTTGCAATTTGCAGTCTTTGTTATCCAACCATTCACCCACTCATCCATCCATCCACCCTCCCTCTATCCTTTCAGAACAAACCTCTGCCCATCCGTCCACCCACTCACTAACCTTCCAAAAACACCTCTGTCATTCAAACATCCAACATCCTGCATTGGGCCACCCACGCACTATCCTTCCAACAACCATCTACATCTGTCCGACGTGTATAATATGCAAATACAGATACGTACCTAATAAGTTTTAAACAAGGTTACATGCATACACTATATTTGCAAGATAATATACATTTAAATAATATATCAACAGTGTAACTAAACACACTCACACACAAGCAGGCACACACAAACAGGCATCTAGTTGTGTGTAGTGCATTCATGAGCCAGCAGTACAACCTTTTCAGGCATTAACAACACCATATTCTAATGTTGCTGTATAATAAAATCAACATATCTTAATGACGGCATATGTTGACATCGGCATATTTTGACTCAGCCTATCTTGATATTGGCATACCTTACTTAATGTTAGAGTATCTTAACGTCAGCATATCTTAACATCACTATAAATTGGTGTCTACAAATCCTAATATGGGATATTTATTCTGAGCAGCTCTCACCCCTATCTATCCACCATGTACCATTATTCCACTACACAAATCTACCCCACACCACACAGTTCTACCACACACTTACACAATTATCAATTCTATTGCAAGTTGTAAATTTCCACTACACACCACATATATCCACTTGACTCCAAAACAAAACACATAGGTAAAAAATATTCACATTTACAATGTCAATAGCTCTAACTCTCACAAATGCAAGACCTATTGCACCTACCTGTACTGTACAAACCACACGTTATTTTCATTTTGGATATCAGCATGTGTCTGGATTTGTGGGTGTGTGGGGGGGTTGCCACATGGAGAGCACTCTGAAACTTTAACCCAGTTCCCCAGGTCCAAAATAGCGGCAAGAACACTATTTCTTTTTTGTGGCTTGCCAGCTACTTTAACAACAAGACGCTTCGTAGCACCTGCTTCCCACTTCCTCCGTCCCTCTCTCCTGCCCTTCTCAGCCCTCCTCCTCCCTGGTATTCAATGAAAGCATAGGGTTGTACATCTCTGAATGAGTCTCTCTCCTCAATCACGTACTCAAGTTCATCTTTCATATCTATTCTGTGTAAAACAGATGGAGTGCAGACATTTAAATTGAGTCAATCGATAATTCCTCATTCTAAGCCCTCTAGGCAGTGCTGCAGCCGATTCTCTGGTCCAGTTGGTAATTCCCACATTTTAATTCCTCTAGGCAGTACTGCAGCTGCTTCTTTGGTCCTGTCAGTAAGTCCTCATTCTAAATCCTCTAGACAGTGCAGCTAGCTGCTTCTCTGGTCTCATTGGTAATTCCTCATTCTAAGTCCTCTAGACAGTGCTGCAGGTGTGTCTCTGGTCCCAGTGGTAATTCCTCATTCCAAAGCTTCTAGACAGTGCTGCTATCTGCTTCTCTGGTTCTGTTCAGCTCCTTCACTAGTTCCATTGGTAATTCCTCATTCTAAGTCCTCTAGACAGTGATGCAGCTGCTTCACTGGTCTAAGTGGTAATTCCTCATTCTAAGTACTCCATGCAGTGCTGCAGCTCAACTTTACACGTTTCCATTCCACACCACATAATTCAACAACAAACCACATAATTCAACACAATTACACAACACACCACATACATCCAATCTACACCACAGATTTCCACATGATGCCACTAAATTCAACAGCACACCACATAATTAAACTCCAGTTTATACCACTGCACAACACAAAATACCAATCCACATGCTTAGACTCCATCACACACAATCACACTCCACATAATTCCAGTACACTCTATACCACATAATTACTATCCACATAATTCAATTGCGCACCATGACACATAATTCCACTACACAAATCCACACCACACAATTCCAAAGGTAACAATTCCAATACAACACACACAATTCCACTCCACACCACATACATCCACTCCAAACCAAAACACTTGGGTAAAATACAATTTCATTTACAACGCCAATAGCTCTAACTCTCACAAATGCGAGAAATATTGCATTGCAAATGCTTGTTTTACAAAGTATGCACTGCTTACACGTTGCATGCTGTGGTGCACTGTGCAACACAGAATGCATATCCTGATACATAAAGATGATATCTCATGTGCATCAGGAAATGTACCTTAATGGTGTTTTACAAAAATAACATCAGCTGAATAACACATCAGAGAACACAATGGGCCCGATTCACGTAGGTACACTGAGACGAAAGCCTAACTTTACAACGTTTGGTATTCACAAAGGACATTTACTACTCATAAATGCCCTTTGTGAATACCAAAAGTTGAACTTTACGACTTTCGGTATTCACCAAGGGCATTTACGAGTACTACCAAAAGTCGTAAAGTTAGACTTTCGTCTCATTTTACCTTTGTGAATCCGGCCCACAGTTTACGGTTTTATGCTAGGTGTTTCTGTTCAATGCAGTACAGAGTGCAAACCATCTGCACACGGACTGTGGACTAATGAGAATATCTGCAGGGGTTGGACACAAGACTGGCCTCTTAACATGATGCACACAACAGAAGCCATTCATGCTTTTCACAGAACTGTAGTGCTTTGCTTTTAATGTTCATTTTGTTGTTATGATGTTTTACTATAGATGATATATGATCATGCTTTGCTTTCCAAAGGAAATGCGAATGTACATTTTGCCGTGCCAGTTGCCAGTAATATCTTTGCTAAGAAGCATAAGTAGGAATTAAAGAAGGGTGTTACACCAGAAGACCTCTCAGCTCGAATCCCCTTGGGTATAACTCCAGGCAGGGGATTAGTCAGAAATCGGTAGCTTTGCCATACAGGCCTTTTATGGAAAGGAAGGTAGATAAATATAGTGAATACTTTTCCGAGCTCAAGCGTTTTCCGGCAGCAGAAAAAGCACAGCAATACAAGCTTTGGCAGATCTGGCTGTAATATGCTAAAGAATGCAAGCACAGGCATGCACAAATTCACGTACCCATGTTTTCAGGTGTTAGTCCTTTAAAGCCAGACCTATTGGTTTTGCCAACGTGTGTTTAAATTCAGGGATTGTCACTGAATACGTGCGGGGTGGTAACAAAAAACTGCCAGAGCTGCATTAGTGAGGAAAGGAAAACCCCAGGGAACTTCCCAAAAAGAATCAACAATGAATTTGATAACAGAATGCGATTAAGGTGAAAGGGCTTCAAAGTGGATTATAAAGACCGTCTCCCCTGAATCAACGCTTGGACAGTGTAATGAGTAGCGCTCTAGCAGTTCGAGCGAGAGGGACGGAAGTCCCTGCACCACATCCGCAGGCCAGGCGTGGCCTGCGGGGATAGGATAATAAAACGGAAGGCGCTCGCTCGGGGGCGGCACTTCCTAACCTGACACGGCGAGTGTGGCCCGTCTGTCCAGCGCCGTGCGCCACAACCAGTGGCAGCGATACCACGGCCAAAGCGGTGGGGCCCCCAATACCACCCACACCACACTGGCGACGAGGGGGGCCGTGACCCTCGCTCGTCTTCCCGTCAGCAGTGGATACTGCTCCGTCCGACGGCGGATCCGCGGTCCCGCGAAGTAGCAGCCCTGATCACCTGACGACGCACACGCGGAGGGGTGAGTCGGCCCCCGCGGTGTTGCGTCCTGAAGCTGCTCCAGCGCTGCAGCGCGTCACCCTGTGCCTCCTACCACCGGCGCCACCAGCTGAGAAGGAGTATCGCGCAATCACGCGCCCCCCCCCCCAGGCACAGGCTGACAAGTGCCTGCTCTGCACCTCAACAAGAGGACCAAGGGGGTAGGAGTCATTCCCCAGCTCCTCACTGGCACTACATCCGCAGGAGAAGAGGAGGGGCACAGTGACGTGCCAACATCAGGTCCGAGCTGCCTGACCCCAGCGCTGCCAAGCAGACGGTACATGCCAGTGGGCCCAAGGAAACGCGCTCTTCCCACGCCCTGCCTCCCTCATCTTGGCTGATCCGAGCGTGTGCACCCGCCACCTCCCAACACGCGCAGCACGCAGGTGTTTGCGTGGCACCAGGGAATACGCCTGCCACTGACGGTCTACGATGGGGGACGACAACCCTGCCCCCGCGCAAGTCCATGTCCCATTTCAACACGCGGCCTCCGGGTGCTGCCATTCTTCAGCGAGTTGGAGGACCCAGCGACGGCGTCTCCTCGGTGGAGAGTATGGATTGAACGCCTTGATAATTACTTCATTGCCACCAGGGAGGACAACGGAGCAATCAAGCGGTCCCTCCTCCTCCATTATGCCGGGGACGAGATTTTCAAACTCTTCAAACATCTCCCGAACACAGGGGCCGCAACGGACTACGACGCGGCCGTGGCTGCATTGGACGCCCATTTCGATCCACAGCTCAACCCGGATTTTGAGCGCTTTAAGCTGCGCCAAGCGCGCCAAAGGGAGGGAGAGTCCATAGATGCGTTCTACGCCCGCCTCCGCGAGCTTGCCAGCACATGTACGGAGGATGACTAGCCCAAGGAAATCAGGGCCCAGCTCATTCAAGGGTGTAGAGACAAAACCCTGAGAGGTCTCATACTTCGCCAACCGAGAATAGCGCTGGAGGATATCCTCATTCTAGCCCGGTCACACGATCTATCAGCGGCCAGAGCGAATGAGATGGACCAAGCCCTCATCAAACCGGCGGGGCGCACAGAGACAATCAAGATAGAAAGAGCGGATGCGGTCAGGACGAAAGGCCGAACTGAGTTCGCATGAAAGCCAAGGTCAGAAGCACCCAGGTCGCGGTGTGGATACTGTGGCCACGAGCCACACGCAGCGAAAGACTGCCCCGCCCAGGGGAAGACCTGTACAAACTGCGGGATCCCAAACCATTTTGCCGCCGTATGCCGGAGAAGGAACAGAGGCCGCGACGCCAGAGGCCCGAAACCGCCATCACGGGCAGTTCGACGGCTATCTGTAACAGAGGCAAGCACAGCAGAAGAGACGTCGATATCTCAGGCCAGTTGACTCCTCCTCGGAAGACGACGAAGAAGAGACATACCTCATATCATTCACACAGGAGCTCAAACGGCGCCGCAGGCCCCAGCCAACCTGCGTGGTCCGGATAGCCGGGTCTAAAGTAACGGCAATCATTGACACTGGGGCATCAGTGAACGTGATGGGCCTCCAACAGTATCGACGTCTACGCCCATGCCCACCCGTCACCCCGTCACGGACCCGAATCTATGCATACGGGGCAACCACTCCCCTACCACTGAAGGGAAAAATATCTGTCCCGATCAAGACGGAAGACCAAGAGGTAATCGCGACCATCCACGTGATCAACAGAGAAGCGGACACCCTACTGAGCAGCCATATGGCCGAAGACCTCGGGCTGGTATCTTTCGCCAGGAGTGTGCAAGGTCACCAGGTAGACAAACTGCTGGATCAGTTCCCGGAGCTGTTCCAAGGCCTGGGCTGCATCAAGTGCGATCCCGTCAAGTTGCACATCGACAAAGCAGTCACCCCCGTTGCCCTACGGCACAGGAGAGTGCCGTTCCACCTGAGACCATTGGTGGAGAGGGAATTAGAGCTCCTCGAAGCACAATGCGTAATTGAAAAAGTATCCGGCCCGACACCGTGGGTGTCACCCCTGGTCATCGCGGAGAAGCCAAAGCAACCAGGCACCATACGCCTGTGCATCGACATGAGACTGCCAAATAAAGCTATCAAGCGGGAGCGCCACATTACGCCAACAATGTATGATATCATTGCGGATGTCAATGGATCGAGGTGGTTTTCCAAGATCGACCTTAACGCCGGATACCATCAACTGCCCCTCTCCAAAGAAAGCAGATACATCACCACTTTCAGCACCCACCTCGGGCTGAGGAGATATAAAAGGCTGAATTTTGGGATCTCCTCAGCGGCGGAAGTATTCCAGAACACAATAAGAGAAATGCTGTCCGGCCTGCCTGGCGTACTTAACGTCAGTGACGACATCCTGATCCACTCCGCAACAGCTGCGGAGCACCATAAGCACCTCCGAAGCACGCTAAAATGCCTGAGCGAACACGGAGCGACCCTCCATAAGGACAAATGTCAGTTCTTCCAGCCCTCTCTGGAATTCTTCGGATTTGTTTTCAACCAGGAAGGCATTCAGGTGGACCCGCGAAAATCGCATGCCATCAAAAGTGCACAAGCTCCTACTACACCCACAGAAGTAAGGAGTTTCCTTGGGATGGCCACCTACTGCGGGAGGTTCATCCCTGACCTGGCAACAAGGGCGGAACCCCTCAGAGCCCTCACCCGGACAGACACCCCGTGGAAGTGGGGGAAACCGGAAGAAGAGGCGTTCCAAGGGATAAAAGATGCCCTACTGGGTGAAGCAACGCTAGCATACTTTGACCCAGCGAAGCGAACAGAAGTGCTGGTCGGAGCTATCCTGGCCCAAGAACAAGTGCCTGGCAGATGGGCCGCGTTGTCGTTTGCCAGCAGGTCCCTCACACCCACCGAAACGAGATATGCACAAATAGAGCGGGAGGCACTCGCCATAAAATGGGCCTGCAGCCACTTCCATCTTTACCTGACAGGGCAGCCGTTCACGATGGTGACGGACCACCAACCCCTCGTGCCTCTCTTCAAGGGATCCGCCCCCCATCCTCCGCCGCGAATCGAACGATGGGCCGTGCAGCTACAGCCTTAAGAGATGGAGGTCGTGTATCGGCCAGGGGCCAAGAACCCAGCGGACTTCCTGTCCCGCCATCCAACGCAACAAGCGCCCGCGGAGGACGATGAAGGTACTGAACAATACATTAACATAATATCCACGGCTGCCTGCCCGCGAGCCATGACCCTGGAAGAGATCCAAGAAGCTGCCAAGGACGACAGTGTGTATTGCCGTACCCTCCAGGCCGTTCAAATGGGGTCGTGGCAGGATTACCTGCGTCATGCGAACACCTGGAGCCCGGAAGATAAGGAAGGGCTGACGAAAATGTGGCGGGTACGGAGTGAACTCAGTGCCACAGGTGGCGGGCTCCTACTCAGGGGATCCAGGTTGGTCATACCACGAACGCTGCAAGACCGCGCGACACAGCTTGCCCACGGTGGCCATCAAGGGGCCACGAAGATGAAAGCTCGGATGAGGGAAAAGGTCTGGTTTCCTGAACTAGATCAAATGGTCGACGACCTCGTCCGTCGCTGCCCGTCCTGCCAGCTCACCGGCACGTTGGCCCGACCAATCCCAATCATCACAGAAGAGGCCTGCACCGAGCCCTGGTCCAAGGTGAGCATAGACTTTGGGAGCTTCCCAGACGGCTGACACACTCTGGTGTTAGTGGACGCCTTCTCCAAATACCCCGTTGTAGAGGTCGTTGCCTCGACATCCTTTACTCACCTGCGCCCCAGCCTCGAGAAGGCGTTTGCACAGTTTGGGTTCCCTCAAGAAATTCGGAGCGACAACGGGCCCCTGTTCCAAGGGTCAGAGTTTGCCACATTCCTGCAACAGCGTGGAATACGCCACCGGAGGATCACGCCTCAATGGCCCCAGGCCAACGGGGACGTAGAAAGATTCATGCGGACGCTGAATAAGACATTCCGCATCGCCGCACTGGATCAAGTTGACCCAGAAAGACGACTCCACGAGTCTCTCAGGGAGTACAGGAGCACCCCACACTGTACGATGCAACGAAGCCCGTGGTCACTGATGCTACAGGGCCCAGGCGAGACCTCATGCCAGCCTGCCCTGGGTGGACGTCCCCACCCTTAGACGCCCAAGCCACGCAAGACAGGCGGGAGCAACAGAACAGGCAGGCTACCGCCCCCCCGACGGGCCCTACCACGACACCTTCAGCCAGGAGCAACCGTCCTCCTCAGAGATCGCCGGCCGGGAGGAAAATTCAAAACTACCTACGAACAAGGCACATGGACAGTAGTGGCCAGTCGTGGCCCCATGGTGACCGCCAGGAGGAGAGGGGAGGACGTATCGAGAAACATCTCGTGGTTCAAGGAGGTTCCGGCCGAGAGGACTGGTGAACAAGATCCAGGACCCTCAGTAGTCCCAGTCAGGGGACCCCCGAGACGGAAGTAGTTGAGACAAGGAATGAGAGAAGCTTAGGAGGGCTGGGTACCAACATCATGCCCGACTCTCACACAATCGCCGAGGGTGCTGGCTCAGAGGAAGGGCGCCGAGAGCGACACCATCGGAAATATGATTTACGGCCCAACCCTCGGCCCAACCAGCGGCTGCGAGACTTCGCCTGCTGAAGAGGAACACCTAAAGACTGAGAGATAAGTCAAGAACTGAGTGACTCACTGTTGAGCTAACTGTTTGAGTTTGGGTGTGTTTATTTTAGTTTATTGTTTTCAAGGACTGAGTTGGGAAGGGATGTAATGAGTAGCGCTCTAGCAGTTCGAGCGAGAGGGACGGAAGTCCCTGCACCACATCCGCAGGCCAGGCGTGGCCTGCGGGGATAGGATAATAAAACGGAAGGCGCTAGCTGGGGGCGGCACTTCCTAACCTGACACGGCGAGTGTGGTCCGTCTGTCCAGCGCCGCGCGCCACAACCAGCGGCAGCGATACCACGGCCAAAGTGGTGGGGCCCCCAATACCACCCACACCACAGACAGCACCTTTGTATTTGTGGTAGCTATTGTTAGCTTCTTTATACATAGCATTCTAAGTATTCTTGATTCCATGTTTTTAACAAAGTTTCTTTACCAAAGGTATTACTTACCTTATTGTTGTCATTCTTTGTGTTCATTGGTTGAGCTTCATCATACTGATGGCATTCCATGTTCTAGGCTGGTGTTCTTATTCAGTTGGGTACCAGTCTGTCTTGTATGTGGATGCTCCAATAAAGACTGGAATTGAACACTTATGTCTAAGTGTCTTCTCACTTCATTTTGGTAATGATTGGTGAAAAACCCAGAAGGAGCATTCACACCTGTTTGCTGCTGAATTCCTGTCGTCATGTTGATGAACTCTTCATGGAAACGAGAAGCTGATACGATCTCAACTAATTGGGAAGAGGGGTCAATTCACATATCTTTATGCACTATCGGCACGCTTGCAGTTTCCTGTGTTCAGTTTTGGATTAACATAAAATAAGTGGCACGGTGCGAGAGGAATGCTCGAGACTGTTTCAATTGGATTACATGAAGGCAAGTGGCACGGCGCAAGCAAAACGTTCCATTTCTGGTCAGCTCATATGGAAAACTAGCATTGGTTTTGTGTTGCTTTTCATTTGCCTACTTGGCATAACTTTTTCCCTGGCATCTTTGGATCTTGTTTTATGTCGAAACAGCGACTTTGGTCGAGCGCTTACTTTTAAATACTGCTCGTGTTTCTGTTCTCTCCTGCTGTGCCATTTTAGCGTCTGTTCTGGGATTTCGTGGTTTCTTTCGCACAATATTACATTACATGCATTGAATCGCATGCACTCAGGAACCCAAGCAGCCGATTGTGACTTTCTGTACGTGCCTACGTCTGCAAGCAATGGCGGCCATATTTTGGGAAACTTCTGTTATTTTTAAGGACTATTACGTCCTTTGTACCTAATACCTTTCATGTTATATGGTGAAGATTTTGGTTGTCCTCTCATCTTTACCAGCAGCCTTATCAGCGCATTTTTGGACTTTCAGTCAGGTTTGATAATATTTTGATTTTTTTTCCTTTTGCCGAATTTTAAGTGTTTGCTGTGTAATCAGTCTACTATGGCTAATAACAATTATGGAAATCCTCCACCTGCATTTTTCAAGGGTACCAATCAACCCAGCATGAAATGGGACAAATGGCTTAGACATTTTAATAATTACCTTTTGGCAATTAACGTTGGAATATTTCCACCCCAAAGAAAAAAAGCTTTACTACTAAATTTGATGGGCATTGATGCTGAAGATATTTTCGAACACTTACCTGTTATGGCACCACCACATGGAGTTGAAGCGGGTGACTATGACTGTTATTCAGAAGCAGTGGACAGATTAAAAAAAAGATTCAGTGAAGAACCACATATAGTTTTAGAAATGTTTCATTTCTATATACGCCACCAATTACTTGAGGTTTCTGTGGATGCTTATGTTTCCTCCTTGAGGGTTCGTGCTGCAGACTGCGCGCTTGGTGTTGAAGTAGACACTTATATTGGAGATTAATTGATCATTCGTTGCTCCAACAAAAAGATTCTGGAACAGCTTTTGTGTCAACGCAATCCTACATTACAAGAGGCGATGGACATTGCTAAAAATTTTGAACGTCTATTAATTCTTTTAAAACCATTAATGTTGACAGCACTACAGTTCGGTTAGCGGCATAATCTATTAAAGATAATAGTAATTTGGGATCTTCCAAAACTAAATTTTCTAAACCATTTATACCTTTCAGTAATTCTAGCACTAAATTTTCTTGCAATCATTGTGGTTCAAAAATGCATTCTGCTCAGTATAAGCAATGCCCAGCCAAGGGTAAAGAATGTTTTAAATGTGGCAAAATTGGGCATTTTGGAAATGTTTGTTTAAGTAAGGCTAAAAGAGTTTCAATTGTTCATGAATTTGGTAAGGAGGAGGAGTGTGAACAAGAAGTTGTGTTGTGTATTAGAGAAGATGTGACTGTGGAAAAACCTGATAAGGAGAATGATGTTTGCATGATCTTACCGCAAGTCAGTGAATCAGTTTCCAATACCTGTGACGCTCAAGAAGTGCATTTGATTTCTGGTGTTTCCCATGGTGAATTGGATGTGGAAACTTATGTACCACCCATGTGTGAGATTATTATTGATGGCAGATCAGTACGAGTTAATTACGTATTCTGGTTATCCGTATACAATTATTTCAGATACTTTTTTCTATAAGTATTGGCAAGATAAAAATCTAGAAGCCACTGATGTTAGAGTGTTTGGGTTTGGAGGCAAAGAAATCACTATGAAGGGATACATTGTATCCGAAATTACCTTCAGACATAAAACTATTTTTGGGAAGGTGTATGTCGCTGTGGATGGTTTACAGGTATAGGGATTGAGACACCAAGGAAGGTTTAAAATCACTCTCCATCCTAATGCGAAGATACAGGAGTGTTTTGCCGAAGACACAAAGTTTGTGCAAAGTGTTATGGATAAAAATAACAATTTAGAAAGTATTCTTGGAGAACATAAGAGTCTTTCCAGCAAAGAACTTGGTAAGGTTAAAGGTTTTCCACACCATATTCAATTAAAAAAGGATGCTGTACCTGTAAAACATAAATTGAGGCATATTCCATGATCAGTTTGAGCAGATTTGTCTCAAATGTTAAAAAACATGTGCAAAGAAGGAATAATTGAACCTGTTAATTCATCAGAGTGTGTTTCTCCGATTCTTTTGGTAAAAAAATAAAGAAAATGGAGATCTTAGGCTCTGTACGGATTTGAGGTGTGTAAACAAACCAATTTTGGTGGATTGCCATCCTTTACCAACGGTTCATGAATTATTGGCAAATTGGATGGTGCTAATGTTTTTTCTACAATTGACTTTAAAGCAGCCTATCATCAGGTTGCGTTAACAACTGAATCAAGACATATTGTCACATTCATTACGCCTGACGGGGCATTTAAATATGTCAGGATGCCTTTTGGATTAGCGTCCTCAGCATCGGTATTTCAAAAAAATGATGTTTTGTCTTTTTAGAGATATTGATGGAGTTGTTGCGTTCCAGGACGACATCTTGGTTTATTCTAAAACAGAGGATCAACATTCCAACATACTAAGTAGAGTGTTAACCATTTTGGAAGAAAAAGGTATGACTATTCGTCTTGATAAATCTAAATTCTTCACTCATGAAGTAGAGTACTTAGGTCACATGATGTCTAAATCTGGCATTTATCCTAAGAAAGATTTGTTAAATTCTATTCGAAATATACAAATTCCCAAAAGTAAGGATCAACTCAAATCTTTTTTGGGTTTGTGCGAATACTAGGCTGGATTTGTATAAACTTTTTCCGATATTGTTCTTCCATTAAGATCTTTACTTAAAAAGGAATCAAGTTTGAGTGGTTGGAGGAACATTCCTTAGTGTTTAATGGTCTAAAGGAAGCGTTTATCAACTCTAAACTGTTGTTTTCCTTTTCTCATGATGCTACTAATGTGGTTACTGTGGATGCCAGTGCTACTGGTCTTGGAGCTGTTCTGAGTCAAATTAAGGATGGTGCTGAACGCACCATCGCATTTGCTTCCAGACCACTTACTACAACTGAGTCAAGGTATTCCGCCATTGAGCGTGAGGCATTGGGATGTACTTGGTCAGTGGAACATTTCAAAATGTACTTATGGGGAAACCATTTTCATCTTAAAACTGACCATAAGCCACTCATTTCTTTACTTTCGAAACACGGTATGGATAAAGCCTCCTCCAGGTTGGTTAGAATTGTATCCAAACTCTATGAATATAATTGCACTGTGACATACATACCTGGGACACAGAATGTTCAAGCTGATTGTCTATCTCGTTTATCAGGAGATGTTTTATCATCCCCTTGTTTACCAACACAAGAAGAATGTGTTGTAGTATCTTTAGAAGATGCAGTACTTTCAGTGGGGGAAGAGCTACCTAAAGAAGAATGGTTGTTAGCCATATCAAAGGATGACATGTTTGAAACACTAAAGGGTTACATTTTAGAAGGTTGGCCTGTAAAAAAACATTTGTGAAAAGAATTTCAAGTTTTCTGGAAGGTTAGGGATGACATATTGGTTGAAAATGATGTAATTGTAAAAGGAGGGCATTTTGTTCCAACTCAAGGCATCAGGAACAAGCTAATTTCAATTGCTCACATGGGTCAGTCTAGTACCATTAAAAAGGTCAGACAGTTTTTTTGATGGCTATATATGGACAATGACATTGTTACGTTTGTGGAAAACTGTCCTTTATGCATAAAGTCTGACAAAGTTTTGAAGACTCAACAAATTGATCATGTTCAAACCACGTTACCGAATAAAGCTTGGACTAAATTAGCTGTAGATCTTTTAAGACCTTATGAAGGAATTGAATTTGGAAAAACTTATATTTTGGTTCTTATTGAGTATTTTTCAAAGTGGGTGCAGTTAAAGTGGATTTCTCAACCTAATACTGTATCTGTTATTGATTTTTTGCAGGAGGTTTTCAGAAAAGAGGGTTTTCCAGATTTTATTGTATCTGACAATGGTACTCAATTTACTTCTTCTGCCACAAGTGACTATTTTAAGAGTGTAGGCATTCGTCATCTTAAGACAGCTTTATATTCTCCAAACATGAATGGTTTGGTGGAGAGATTTGACAGGACATTAGTAGAAGGTATCCAGTTGCCTCTTAGGTCCAGAATTGCCGTTAAGCAACATATTGCTCATATCACTGTGCCCCTCATTGTACCACCAAGATTTAACCGTTTATTTTACTTAAAGGGAGGAGTCCCAGACAACAGCTGAATCCTGGTTGTTTTTTTCCTGTTTATTCCTGTTGTTTTGTTTAGTATAGGGAAGGGGGGTATGTGGTAGCTGGTGTTAGCTTCTTTATACATAACATTCTAAGTATTCTTGATTCCATGTTCTTAACCAAGTTTATTTACCGCAGGTATTTCTTACCTTATTGTTGTTATTCTTTGTATTCATTGGTTGAGCTTCATCTTACTGATGGCATTCCGCGTTCTAGGCTGGTATTCTTATTCAGTTGGGTACCAGTCTATCTTGTATGTGGATGCTCCAATAAAGACTGGGATTGAACACTTATGTCCAAGGGCCAGATGTACAACCATTGGCTTTTGCGACTCGCAAATTGCAAAAAATTGCGAGTCGCAATTTGCGAGTCGCAAAAGCCAATGTACAACAGTGTCAGAGACACTGTTAGCGATTCCCAAAGGGGTTGCAAAATGCGAGGCTCATGAATAGTAATGAGCCACTCACAATTTGCGACCCCATTGGGTATGGCTGGCCCTCCCAGGGATGGTGGCCTGCTGGGCTCAGCAGACCTCCATGTCTGTGACTGCTTTTCAATAAAGCAGTTTTTTTTTTTAAATGCAGCCCCTTTTCCTTAAAGGAAAACGGGCTGCATTAAAACAATTTTTTACCGTTTTCATTTCACTTTCTAAGGGCAGGTAGTGGTCCCTGGGACCACTGCCTGCCCTTAAATAATATTTTTAGAGCCAGTCACAAAAGGGGAATGGGTCCCCTAGGGACCCCTTCCCATTTGCGACTCCATTACCACCCTCTTGAAGAGGGCGGTAAATTGAGAGTGTTTTGCAACTGGAATTGTGGTCGCAAAACATTCATACATGGCTTGTGAGTCGCTATTAGGAGGGGAACGCCCCTTTCTAATAGCGAGTCGCAAAACACTTTTGCGAGTCGCAATTTTTTGCAACTCGCAAAATAGTGTTAGTACATTGGCCATGTAGGTTATTGCATGCGCAAACGGGTCACAAGCCCGTTTGCGCATTCAAAAACTGGTCGTACATCTGGCCCCAAGTGTCTTCTTACTTCAGTATTTCCGGCTAGGCACATTCATAAGCAAAGTCCAGGTATCTTTAATGTTTTAATGCAGGTGTGTCCACTCTTTCGTTTGGTGTTAACAGTAGGTTATTGTTTGGGTGACACTGCTGGCCCATAGGCCAGTTATTAAAAAGACAGGCAGCGCAGCAAAAACATCAGTGTGTGAAATAAACACATTAATCGTATTAAATGAAACAAATGTATCATCATCAAATGTCTTTATTCGGTTAGTTGAAACCATAAAAGCTACAATAATGAAATAAACATACAATATAAAAAGACGATAAATAGACCAGACTGTGAGCAACAAACATATCATAAATAAATTAAACAAATCCTACACTTAAATCTACCTATAAAGAGACCCCTAAATGTTGTCAAACCACAAAAGAGATCGAAATATCTCCCCAACTAACAGTGAAGAGTAGAGGTGCCCAATCCTTCTGCAAGTTAGGATCCAAAAACTGGATTTACTTCACTATCAGCAGGTGTGCTCTATAGCACATAGAAGCTACATTAGTGCATGAGGATAAGAATCACAGTGTAAAATGATGAAAAGTATGGGAAAGAAAGCAAAACCTTTGTAATGCACCAATTTAAAGCATGTTCGCATTTTACATAATGTTTGCGTCTTTAATGGGGGTTGTGGCAGAGCCCGACAGGTCACAGTAGAGCACCACCAGAGGAAATAAGAAATGCACTCGCCGCAGGCCAGACCTCATCAGAGGCACCACAGAAGCCACAACTCAGGAGGCCCAATGGACTACCTGAGGCAGCTACCATCTTAGCGCAGGGTTCAAGCTCTATGTTTCCAGAGACGCGACTCAAACACTCACCCTTTCTGTTCACTGAATTAAATAATCACAGTTTGAGAAATGTCATATTTATCTTTCTTCCCAACTATCTATAGTGTATTGATATTCACACTCCTTGAAATGAGAGAGGTGGATTATTGGACATACTAAAGGGGAGAGTAGGTCAGACACAGAGAAGCGGCTGTGGTCCAGCGAGAGCTCCTTGATAAATACTCGAAGTGAACAGACAAGTTGTCAGGATGGGCATTATGTTGGAAATATCATTTATTTAAAACAACTGTTTCGTTTGAAAGCGTCCGTGGCTTCACAACAGCACCATAAATGAGAGAAAGGCGAGGTTGGATTTAGAGAAACGAGTGGGATTTGCACAGAAGGGAGGCAAAGGGAGATCAGAAAAGGAGTAGGAAGAGAAAAAGAAGGGATGAATGGGTGAGAAGTGGAGGGGAAGGAAGAAATGGGGCAGGAGAGAAAGGAAGGGAATAGACTGGAAAAGAGCAGAATTAAGTTGAGAAGTGAAGGATTGGGTAAGGCTGGAAAAGAGAAGAATCAAGTTGAGAAGTGAAGGATTCGGTTGGAGGGGCTGTGAGCTGGAAGAATTGGGGGAAGAAATTAAAATGGTAAAAGAGAATTTCAATTGAGTTTTCAATTTGGTTTCGATTTCAGTTTTCAGCTTGGTTATCAATTCAATTTAGTTTTCAGTTCAGGTTTCATTGTGTTCATTCACCACTTTATTTCCTTGCCCTACCCCTGCTCCTTCATTATGCGCCTTTAGGGTTTTTGGTCTCTCCATTCACCAGCTGTGGTGTTCCCGGTCCGGTGTCCTCCCTGGTCACTTGGCTTCTATAGTAAGGGCACGTCATAATGGGGGTCTTTAAACATGTCATCATACATCACCACCGAGGGTGATACCGCATTTCCCATGTTAACAGGGGGATCAGGGACATGGACATGGACCGATTTATTGCAGAGATATTGTAACTAAAAATGACCCAGCTATGAACCTGAAAAGGAGACCCCATGCCCCCTGCCATACTTCCCCAACAGTGGCCTCTCTTTTTCTCTGTGCTGCTTAGGAGTCCTCCGCTCTACATGAACTCTGGGCCTCGTGAAAGAAGATTGCAAGGTATGTCATATCATAAGTCTTCTATTCCAAGGGTTCTGCCTCAGGTGCTGCTGTGATGCCATGAACGCTTTCAAATGAAACAGTTCTTGTTTTAAATAAATGATATCTAACATAACTCCCATCCTCACATGTCTGTTCACTTCAATTTCTTAAAAGAGCCTCGCTGGGCCACAGCTGCACCTCTGTGTCTGACTTGCTCTCCTGTCTACTATTGTTCAGTAAACACTTTACTCCTTTCAAGAAGTGCAAATATCAATGCAATCTCTAGATTGAAAGAAAAATATGACATTTCTCAAACTCTGATTATTTAATTCAGTGAACAGAAAGGGTAAGTGTTTCCCCTCTCCCTTTACTTCACTTCATGTTCCTTTCCTTCCCTTCACTTCCTATCCCCTACCATCACTGGGAGTTCAGTCACCTGCTTATCTTTACCCTCTTCCTCACTCCCTTACCATCTTCACTTTCATGCCCCAAATCCTTCTTCCTCATCCTTTTTAGGTCCCGCCTTGGCAGCGCTTGTGCTGTCTCTGCGAGACATTGGGGTCGATTCCGATTCGGGCCGGAAAAAGCACCGACCGACTCGGATCCGGAAAAAATACCGACCGACACGTACCAGTGGCGCCCGACACGCCAAGTACGATGCAAGCCGCGATAAATCCGACCGACACGTCAGGAAACCAAGCCGACCGACCGACCCGCTCGGAAAATAGCAATCCGGCCGGAAAAACACGCGAATCCAACCGACCGACACGCACCCGGAACAAATCCGACCGAATCGTACCCGCCAACTCCAACCTGCAAAGTACGATGCAAGGCGCGAAAACACGACCGAGTCGGACGGAGGACAAGCCGTACGACCGACACGCATACAAAACCGAGCCGAAGCAACACAATACACCGCGACCGACGCGTACGCAGCATACAAAACTGCACAAACACAGCGTGAACGAAACGGAAAACACCGTACGAGACCAATGCAGGGTCCGACTCGGTCACAAGAACGTTTCCAACATACACAAACAGCACAAAGGAAAAATCAACCAAAAAAAGGCCAAACAAGCAATTACCAAGCCAATAAATACTGGGGGGTGGGGACAGAGAACAAAGACACACCAACAACTCCACCTATATAAAGGACACAAATCACTACCATGAGCCTTTGCAAATGCCATTCCACTGCCAGCACCCAAGAGAAAGCAACCACACACCCACAGCTCATCCCTCACACAAGCCACACACCAGCAGCACACCAACAAATACCTACCTCACATACACCCAGCACAACACACACCCACACACCCTCACCTGCACACCAACACACACATCACCCACTATCACCACCCATCACCATGCCCCCCAAGAAGAATCCCAAGTTCCTAGATAGTGAATTGGAAGTCATGGTAGACGAGATCCTCAGGGTGGAGCCACAGCTGTTTGGCACTCTGGTCCAACAGACCCCCATGTCGCAGAAAACCAAGATGTGGGAGAGGATCATCAACAGGGTGAACGCCCAATCACCATGTCGGCGCACAAAGACCGACATCCAGAACAGGTGGTATGACGTGCGCAGGAGGGTCCGGGAGCTGCTCAAGAAAGACTACCACCTGAGCCAATACACCGGCAGTGGCCCTCCTGCCAAGCCAGTATACCTCAGGCCCTGGGAGGAGAAGGTGCGGGCCATCCTTCCGCCAGTGAGCGTATATGGACTAGAGGACATCCCAGAGCCTGGTGAGTACACAACAAATGTACACAATAAACTGCCACAAAACACACACATCACTGTCAAGGGGAGAGTCAAACCATGCACTCATAGCAATTACACAGCAACTAGAACAGAATCATCCCAAAATGTGTATGTCAGTCAGATAAACACAACACATGCCATCAAAAAAGTCACATCCAACTGTGCCAACACATGTACAAACACAACCACAACTACAGCTAGGCAGTGGCACAAATAGAACTAACACACACATCCACACATGTAGCCACCACAACAACACCAACACACAGTGAAGACCACTCAAAGGAAGGAATTCTGTGTATGCTGGCCAAGTCAGTGTAGCCAATAGCATCATGGGAGTCGCACTCACACATATTGCCCCCCCCCACAACTGTCCCATCAACACCACCCTGAACCATGCTCACATCACAGGGAGTGGAGAAGGACTCACAAGATGGCTGACACTGGCTACTGCTGTGGGGAGCACAAGGCTCTGCTGCCAACTGTGCACCAACAAACAGCAGGACACCACTGACTGACATCCTGAGAGACAACTTACACTCCCTGCAATGCAAGCACGTTCCATGGTGGGATATCTGGCTGGCTGGCTGGGTGGGAAGGGGGACTTGCAGCACTGACCATAGTCACCAGCACCTCCCCTCACACCCCCCCCCAACACAAACTCCACAGTACCCACCTGGTAGAATGCAATGCCCTCCATCCTAACACAAGATCCCACAAAGCACCACCACCCTGGGTTATGTTGTGTGAAGCACAGGGACACTCTTGGGACTCTTAGCCAAACAACTGCCAGGACAACACTCCCAGCCATCCTGTCAGCACAGCCAGCCCACCCCACAGGGAAGCAGAGTCAAAAGGAAGGAAGCATGGGCATGCTGGGAAGGGGGTGGAGGCAATAGCATGATGGGAGTCGTAGTCACAGACATTGCTCAGCCTCACAACTGGCCCATCAACACCACCCTGAACCATGCTCACATCACAGGGAGTGGAGAAGGACTCACAAGATGGCTGACACTGGCTACTGCTGTGGGGAGCACAAGGCCCTGCTGCCAACTGTGCACCAACAAACAGCAGGACACCACTGACTGACATCCTGAGAGACAACTTACACTCCCTGCAATGCAAGCACGTTCCATGGTGGGATAACTGACTGGGTGGGTGGGTGGGTGGGAAGGAGGTCTGGCTGTCAACCAAACACAATCAATGCAGACCATGTTCACACCCCAGAGAATACATAGAAATGCCCAAATAATGCAGGACAATGTGCCACACCAATATCAACCCCTGACTGTGACGACTTAGGACAATACAATGTACAGGCCCGCACCCCGAGGCACAGTCACAACTGTCAGGTGTGTCAACCACTGATGCCTGCAGAAACATGACATACATTGTTTGTGTCTCCCAAAAACAGGTGATGATAGGGACACAGCAGCAGACGCTGAGGAGTCCCAGTCCCAGGCTCAAGAGGATGCCGAGCTCACTGGCGTCGTACAGCCTCTGTCCTCCTCGGACGATGAAGAACAACCTGGCACATCCGGTGCAAGTCAACATGCTGCACCAGCAGGACCACCAGCTGCAGCACCAGCAGGTCCACCAGCTGCACCCCCTGCACCCACCCCTCCAACGACTGTCACCACGAATACCATCCCTGCCGACATGGACAGAATAAGGAACAACACCAGCGCAGTGACCCTGGACCAACCTGGGGCCATGGACACCACCACCACCACCAACCCCCAAGGTGGACCAGGGTTATCTGTGCGTGCAACTGCACACACTGCACATGTCAGCAGGGGTGGTGGGAGGGGTGGGAGACAGAGGTCGCTGCTTGCAGACGTTGCTGGTGTGCATGAAGACCCACAACTGGTACGCATAGCTGATGCGTACCAGTCCAGCACCGGAGAGCTCAGCCAGGTAGTGGGGCTCCTCAGAGACATCAAACAGCAGCAGGCTGCCCATCATGCCCGCTTGGACTCCCACATGTCCCATGTGGAGTCACACATGTCACGTGTGGACTCCCACATGTCACGTGTGGACTCCCACATGACCCGCGTGGAGTCCAAGTGGGATGTACTACATGAGATGACGGCGGTGCACAGGGACATTTTACAATGCCTCCGCCAGATGAACAGCAACCAGTCCACACCTCCCTGTGTGCCAACAACATCTGGTACCGAACAAACTGCAACTGCCACAGGGAGGGAGGAGGACTCTGGCGGAGAGTCCCCTGCACCGCAGCAGCCTGCACTTGAGGGCCCCCCCCCAAGAAGAGGGGTCGTCCGAGGAGGGGAAAGTGAGAGGCTGATGGCCAAGCGCAACTCGCAGGAAGCCTGAACCTGTTCTGGATGTTCGCCTTTGTGCACAGACTGTTCACCCTGTTGATGGCAACACTACTCCCACACATTGCATGGGGAGTACAAGTTGGAACAATGTGTCAGACAACTGTGGCCCCGATACTGGGGATCCTGTCTACCTGGACTTTCTATTCATCTAGGAACTTGGGATTGCAAGATTCATGTACAGCACAATCCATCCTATGCACTATTATCACAGATGTATCACAATAAACACAATAATACACCATACTTGCCTCTGTCGTGATTCCAACGTGGGTACTGTTATGGGGATGATGAACAACAAAATTACACTGTGTATGCGAACTGCAACAGCAAGGACAACACAGGCATGTGAGTACAGGCAACGTGACACATATGAGGGAGACACACCACCAGGGCTACACAACACATACACACCTAGGCCATCTGACTCATTGCCTACACTGATGTTGCCAGGGAAGACGGTGCAATGCACAGACACCACACCCATTCCCAGTTGTAGTCAAGTAGCCCACAGGTGCAGTAAGCAAATGGCAGTCAAATGTGTGACCACAGACAACGCACATCACTAAGTGAAGCACAGGTTTATTACACAGTAGCAACATGCCGTAACCACTACAGATGCAAGGTAACCCCACCTGGTAGCGGGCACACAGTCAACAACTGTAGACAGAAGGAAGTCCATGGGTGTGGCGCACATCACCTGTAGGGACACAACAGCTACCAGCCTGGATGTGCAATCACGTTGTCGGTGGACACAGTTGACCAAACGAATCTGAAAGTACCCTGTGAAGGACAGAAATGACACACAGTCAAAAGCAATGGAGTACAGGACAGAACAGCAAAACTCATGCACAATACATGTTACAAGATACCCACCCAGAACCAAGTTAGCATGTCAACACTGTTGGGGAGTACAGCCCACCTGTCACCACACATCGCAACACACATCCAGTCAAGTAGCCCATGGACACACTCCAACAGCACCAGAGCACCACCCACACATCATGCCAACTCACATCATTGACATGACACCTCAGGATACTCACATTCAGCTAAAGAAGTTGGTGATGAGCTGTGTGCGGACATCACCATCACCATCATCATCATCATCGTCACTGGCATCGTGTTCCAGGCCAGGATCCTCCACAGGTGGCGGATGTTGGTCATCGTCATCCTGGATGAGAGGCAACTCCTTCCGCACTGCCAGGTTGTGGAGCATGCAGCAGACGATGATAATCTTGCACACTTTCGCAGGGGCATATGGGAGGGACCCTCCGGTCTTGTCCAGGCAGCGGAAGCGGCTCTTCAGGAGACCAAAGGTCCGCTCAATCACTCTCCTGGTCCGACCATGTGCCTCATTGTAGCGCATCTGGGCAGGTGTCACAGGGTTCCTGAGGGGTGTCAGCAACCACGGCATGTTGGGGTATCCCGAGTCACCTACGGACAGACAAGTGCACATCAGCTGACTTGGAAAAGTGGGCGGAATACTACAGATCAGATCACACACAATGGCACAAAGTCAGTACACACCGACAAGCCAGGCACGCTGGTTCTGCATCTGTGCCATCAACCTGGGGATGCGACTACTCCTCATCACAAAGGCATCGTGTGCTGAACCAGGGAAACGGGCACACACGTGTGTGATGGTCATGTCTGCAAGACACACCACCAGTGCATTGACCGAGTGGTAGTGCTTGCGGTTCCTGTAGGCCTGCTCCTGGGCCTGTGGTGGTACCAAAGCCACATGTGTCCCATCAATGGAGCCAATGACATGCGGCATCCTCCCCAGGGCATAAAAGTCACTCTTCACGTCAGTGAGTCGTCGCAGTCTAGGGAAATAGATGTACCGGTTCAGGAAGAGCAACATTGCCGCCAAGAAATCGCGGAGCACACGGCTGAACATGGTCTGTGACATCCCACCAGCAGACGCCACAGTATGTTGGAAGGTACCGGTGGCAAAGAAGTGTAGGGCTGCCATCACCTTCACCTTGGGGGTCAGCGCTGTAGGATACGGACGGCCAGGCTGCAAATGTGGGGACAACTGCACTGCAAAATCCTCAATCAGCTGCCTGGTGAAGCGGTACCGTCGGATGCTGTCCCGTTCCACCATCGTTGCCAGGTCTGGGAATGGCCGATGGACAGCAGGAGCCCTGCAGTGCAGAGGAGAAGTAAGCAAGATCGTCAGTCACCCCACATATGCGGCATTGAACACACTCAAGATCCCAACATACATCATCATGAGGCACAACTACATGAAGTGTGCAGTACCGGAACGACATGTATGGTACATACATGGCCAACATCTGTCAACACGGTCCTACAGGTGGCATCAATTTGTCCCAGGTTGGCCCATTGGATATCATGATGCTGTGTCACAGTCACCCCCCAGTGACATGTGAGGACAGATGTGCCCCAGGCACCACAGCTCAACGACAGGCACATTCCCAGGGACCCTGTAATGCCACATGGACACTGGCATCACCTGGAGTATCATGTGTACACCACAACAAAACAAACATGACCCCCACAGGTAGTGGCCACACTTGCCATGGCAGGAGAGCCATGGACGTCTGTGACACACACGCACAACATCAGAGTCCATGCACACACAACGTGGATGTGGAGACTGTCTCCCATTGTGCACATGAAATCAGAGACATTGTAAACACTACATGCACAAAGACTGTGGAGGGCCATCACTATTGTGCCACTGGGACACCCTGGCTCAAACATACCGTCCCACATGGGACTCACGGGGTATGTGACATGACATACACAAACACCACTGTGAAATGTGACCATGGCACATGCACAGATATGAACAGTTGCACATCACAGTGGTCACGTACACGTAACACCCAGGATCCTGTCCCCATTAACACGTGCACAGCCTGGGGGTGGCTGCCCACAGGTGACACCCACAGGACAACATGTACACCAACATACACACAATAGGAAATGCAGCCTTACATGCCTTATGATAAGGTTTGGACAGGCTGTCGTGATGTAGGTGTGCCCCTCACTCCCTGGGAGCTATCTGTGGCTGGCATATGTCCATCTGAGACAGGCATGCTGACATATGCCAGTCACATGTACAGTGATGCGTTGAACAGCAATGGACCGATCGGTGCCTCCGGCCGGCCCATTGCTTTCAATGTGTGCGGGTACGCGTTGTACCCCTGTGCGCGTTGTACTGCAATGGACCGATCGGTGCCTCCGGCCGGCCCATTGCTTTCAATGTGTGCGGGTACGCGTTGTACCCCTGTGCGCGTTGTACTGCAATGGACCGATCGGTGCCTCCGGCCGGCCCATTGCATTCAATGTGTGCGGGTACGCGTTGTACCCCTGTGCGCGTTGTACCTCAATGGACCGATCGGTGCGCACCCATTGACAATGGGCTTGCCTGGCAACGGACGCGTTTTCGAATATTCGAACGAGTCGGTTGCTGGAAAATCAGTTGGTCACCCACAACAATGTTGCAAAATCATGTATGTCATGAAGTTGAAATTTTGAAGGATGCTGTGGGCGTGTTTTGGTGCTGCTATTCCATGGATTGGCCAGATTCAGAAGATGCAAACGACTTGGACCTATCACTTTGGACACAAGGGACAGTATCTGCCTCTCCAGCACATATATATTGCTGCATGTTCCCCTGAGAGCCCACTTGCCTGCACTACATGCTCCAGGACGACATCTGCCACTGCACTGCTGCTGTCTCTGCCCCTCTGGACCCTGCAATGGCACGTACTGTGGAGAGAGCCCCAGCCTTCAGCCTTGAAGAGAACCAGGCCCTGCTGGACAGCCTACTTCCACAGTACAGCAAGCTGTATGGGACACCAGGGGAGCAGGTGAGTGTTCTGTGCACTGCCTTTCTGAATGTGCATTTTGTCTGACTAGCAAGGCTGAGAGTCAGCACACCACTGGCTAGCAGGCTCACTGAGTAGTTGTCACCCCCATAGTGTGTAGTGACTTGCACTGGACAGGTATGGTGCAGTGACAGTGCTTCTGAACAGGGTTTTACTCCCCATGCTATGATACCATGTAGTGACTTCTGGAAAACTGTCCATGGGCAGCCGTGCACTGCCTGGGTACACCATGTGCCCCTGTGATTGCGACATGTATATGCAACTGTGTCATGCACGGATATGTTGCATGTGTAGTAATGGCCTTATCACTTTGTCATCCTGACAGGCTTCTGCCCATCGGAAGCATGAGATATGGAAGGACATCGTCCGGGCTGTCCGGTCCGTGGGGGTCTACAAGCGCCGGATCCGCAACTGCCAAAAGAGGTGGCAGGACCTTCGGGGCTGGACCCGGAGGATTGCACGGGTCCAGCTGAAGCTGTCGCCTCCTCGCAGGAGGGGCGGAACACGGACCCTGACCCCCCACATGCTCAGGATCCTGGCGGTGGTCTTTCCAGACCTGGATGGGCAGCTGAAGGCCAGAGAGCAGCAAGGAGGGGGTGAGTCAAAGACTGCACTGTGTACTCTGTCTAACATGTTATGTGCCCTCCTCGGGCCAGGTTGAACTGCCACAGTACAGCAGTCATGTTGTCCAGGAGCCATGTCCCTCTATTGTGCACTGCCCACTCCTCATCTGATACCCAGGTGTGGCCCTTACATGCAGGGAATTCTGTCACTTAGGACTGTGTCCTTGCAGTTTGCTTGACTCAAGGTGGGAGACAGCATCTGTTTCCCTGACTCTGTGGTGGGCATCATGGGTGGGTCCATTGCTTACACAATGCCTGTATTCTGACATGTATTCAGCGTGTTACTTTGATCTGTGGTCCAATTGCTGAGCTGATCCACCACATGTGGCTGGGGTACCTGGCACACACCCATGCTGCGGGTGGGAACAATGTTTGGGCCCCAGGAGTATGTATATGACGTGTGTCACACATACTTAGCCAGCTGCCTACAGTCCAGGGCTCATCCCTCATTCATGTGGGGCTGGACAGTCATGCCTACTCCAGGCCATACAATACACTCTGTACTCCCACTCCCGTGTATCAGAGGACACATTGTGCACAGTGATTTGACCCCTCAGGTGTCTGCCTCTGTGTCAGTGTGCTGTGGATTAGTCGCCAGGACTGCTGTGGAGTTTCTTGGTAGGGGCTCAGCATGCCACTGGAGATGTGACCATAGGAGACGATACTTGTGTGACACATAGGTGTCTGATCAGCTGCCCATGCAGACTGGGGCATGTAAATGTGAAGTTCAGGCAGCTGTTCCCCATGCACAGCAGAGTGTGAGGGGCTCAGGTTCAGAGGGTAGTGTCACAGGTCTCCCATATGTCCAATAGGTATGACCTGGACAGATGAGGGTTAAGAGGATGTGTTGTGGGGGGATGTACATGTGCACTTGTGCAGCTCCAGGACTTGCATTCCCCATGACCTACTATTGTGACACAGTGCAGAGTGTTGTTGTCTGGCTGCAAAGTCATACATCACTGAGACAGTGATGTATGACTTTGCAGTCATGCCTCCGCCATGGCATGTGTCTACTGATTGGTGATCCTGCAGGGGAGTGACATGTGCTACATGCACACCATAGTGGCGCTGGCTATCAGGACATGGGTGCATCATGGTGTCTGTCGCTGGAATGCATCACATGCATTTCCTATTTGACTCTGGGCATCCCTTACATCCGTAAACCTGTACTGACTCAGTGGCAAGAGCTGTGATGTGTCCACACCGTGTCCTCTGCACTGTCCAACTACTGTGTACTTGGTGCATGTGTCAACACTGGGGTGTTGCAATCCAACAGACACCAGACAGATGGGTGCAAGGCCATGTGGGATGTGAGTGCCATGCTTGGCATCAGACTGACAATTGACTTCTCCTGTTCAATTAGGGCACTTTTAGCAATGTACAACTAATGATGCCAGGGCTTGCTCTGTAATGTGCTGTGCTCACAGTGGTGTGTGCGTTTGGTGCAGGTGACTGATGTCTGTCTGTTTCCCCATTGTTTGCAGATACATCCACGGCCACGGAAGGGGACAGCTCCACGGACCAGGAGGAGCCGGAGAGCCAGACTGGGTCAGCAGCCGAGGAGTGGTCGGAGGGACCCAGTGGCACGGAGGGCGAGGGGAGCCACACCGAGGAGTCCTCAGCAGCATCCACCTCAGCTGAGGACCAGAGCAACTCGGAGGATGACTCCCTTGTGGAGGCGGGTGTCAGCAGCCACCACACCCCAGCTAGTGTTGCTGTCCCCGCCACCACCAGCACCACCACCGCCCTCCCATCGGCTCCCATTCCCCAGGTCCGTGGAGGCTCCCATGTCCGGGAGCGTGTCTCCTTTGGGCCAGGCACCGCACCCCCTGCCCCTGTGTCCCCTGCTGCCCTGAGTGAGGAGTCTGTGTACCTCCTTCGCCAGCTCCATGTAGGGCAGACAGCCATGCTGAGTGTCCTCCATGCGCACACCGCGCTGTTGACTCAGCTGGTGTCGTTCATGGAGGGCATCTCATCGGGCATGTCTGACCTACAGAGGGGCAATAGGTCCATGGACTCCTCCCTGACGGCAGCAGTGTCCCTCCTCAAACGGTCCCTCACCCCTCCTGCCTCTGCTCCATCCACACTCCCCAGCACCTTACCCATCCCAGGCACACACACACTGGCACAGGCACACACCAGCACACACACATCCAGCACACTGACACACACGCCAATGACAAAACGCACACGCACGCACATTCAGGGGACTGAAGCCAGACTCACAGGGGATGGGGCCCTGGAACACACACACGCATCCACATGCACTGCGCAGTCCTCAGTTCCCTCTCCCTCCAAAGCACCCTCCCTTGCCTCACCTGCAACCCCAAAGTCACAGCAGCTCTTCCTCTGTGACCTCGGCCTCTTCCCCACCGATGAAGCTGCTCCAGCATCCCGGGGGAAGAGGAAGCCCACCCACACGGAGCAGAGTGCCCCTCGCCCCCGGACACCCTCCCCCAGGCGCAGACGGACTGAGGCCCCCACCCGCAAGTCCCCCCGGAGTGCTAAGAGCAAGACCCCGCCACCACCCTGCAGCTCAGGCACAAGGTCTCCGTCCTCCATCCCTCAGGCCCCCACTGCACAGGTGCCCCCACCACACCCTGCCCCAGGTTCCCCCACCCACAGATATACCATCCCCAAGATGCTCCGGCCTTCTCCCCCTGCCACTTGCTCTCCCAGCACCACACCCCCCGCTGCGCTTGTCTGTGCCACTGATGTGGTGAGGGTGTCCCCCCTCTGTCCAACCCACCTTGCCTGTTCCCCATTCTCCTCCCCTGGAGGTAGGCACTGCAGTGGAGTCCACTACCGCCCTGTCTGACTTGGGCACTGCAGTGGCGGACCTGTCCACCCCATCTGCAGGGTCCACTGCAGTTGTGCCGGCACCCACGACATCTGTGTCATGCCCCCCAGTTGTGCCGGCACACACCATGTCAGACACCTCCACTGCAGTTGTCAGTGGCTCTCCTGCACCCACCACCCCTTCCCTGACTCCCCCTGGTGAGCCCTGATCCTGTCCCTGCGGTGCCTGGCCTGCCCCCCGGTTGCCCCTCCTAGTGGATTGTCCCTGGTATTGTGCAGGCATGCGTAGGGTGACATCTGCCAGTGTCACCCTGTTTGAACTTTGACAATGGACTGGCCATTGGCCTTTGCTCTTTTTTCAGGACTTCGTTTGGCCTCAACACATATGCTGAATAAAGCAACTTTCTTTTCTCTAGTGCTCATGCTTCAGATGTACATGTTGTTGGTGCAGCTAACCATGCCCTTGCTGCAGTGATGGTGATATCTGGTCTCATGATTATGAAGTGTTACTGTGCAGGAACCCATGTGGTCCAGGGGGAATGTGTCCTATCATGTGGTGTATCCATGTCATCAATAGCAGCATCTGAGGGTGTCATGTGTTCAGTATTTGGCAATGGGTTTCCTACTTACATTGGCAATTTCATATCTGTGGCTTCCACCCCTGCACATCTGTTGTGCCTGCCATCGTTGCATTTGTCTACTTCCCTGACCGTGTTGCCATCTCCAGTGGACATGCAGGTTTGGGCATCAATGGGGAGGGACTCATCCGTGTAGTCAGTGCAACATTGCTATACAAGTGTGTTGGATCTGTGCTGATGATTCCGTTGGCACATCCATGACCAGGCTGATGTGATGGGAGCCCTCATTTGGTGCTAATTGTTGATTGTGTGACCAAGTGCTCAGCTGACATGATGGGGCCCTACTGAGGCAACATATGGCACAGCTTTCCTCACACAGGAGTGGAGTCCCCTCATGGCAGTGTGTACACGTGTGACATTGCCTGCGCCCAAGGTGTGTGTTGTATGTGCATGTCTGTGTGTTCACTTCCATTCATCTGCGCATGCTGTGATCCCTAGTGTTGTACCTGTTTGTGATGCTTGCTGACTTGAGCTATGTTCCCCCAAAGTCTTCTCCCTGTGTTCTCTGTGATGTGGGTGCATGGCACATTACTGGTCATCAGGGTGTCACCCATAGGTGTGTTTGCTGTCAGGGCTGAGTTTGTGTGCAGACGCAGATGGGTCACAGTCAGGTTTCCCCTTGGCACTTGTTGTTTGCCCCTGTCATGTGATTTCCAGTTTGTGTTATCTTTCAGTGATTGTGACACGTTGTGTGTGTGACTGCTGGCACTCCTCAGGGTCCGGGCTGCAATGTTGGTTGTTGTCTATGTGTGTTCTTTGTGGGTGACCTTGGCTTCTTCATTGGTGTGTGACTGTGGCTGGGATCCCATTGGTCGGTGTGGTATTGCCGTCATGTCCATGTACAGCGTAGTGTGCAGTGTGTCAGACATTCAGGAGTCTTGTTGAGTGTCCATGTGTGATGTGTTTCTACACCTTGGTTCCCACCCACCACCCTGGAATAGTCATGGGTGCATGTGCAATGTCACCAGTGCATGTGTACTTCACTGCTGCACATTGTTGGAGGTCGAGGGGTGTGGTGTTGAGTGTGTGCAGATGAGAGTTGTTGCCCGGCTAGGCCCCTGCCTCCATGTTGGCCTTGGCTTACTGGCCATGCTGATTGATTTGTGCTTGTGTAGGTGTGATGGTAGTTTGTTGCTCAGGACACCTGACTGTGGTTCATAGTGTGAACGACATTTAGCTTTGTCATCACAGTGGTATTTTTATTCAGCCCAGGGTCACCACATTGTGGGGGCCCTGGGGGTGGTGCTGTGGTGTGTCTGTGACTTGCTGTGTCAGTTGTTGTTCCTACGTGCCTGTGTGACATGTGTGTTTTGTGCTCCCTCTCACCTGACAATGCCTGCTTGCCCACATAGGGGATTTGGATCCATGAGTTACCTTAGTGTGGCAGTGTATGCACATCTGTATGATTGGTATTCAGCTCTCCTCATGTGTTGTGTGGTTGCCTGGGGACACTGGCACCCCCACCCCTCACCTGCTGTGTATGATGACAGTGTTGGTCTGCCTGTTTGTGTTTGTGCATCTGCACCACTGCATTGGCATATCTTGGGTGTGCCATTGGCTGTATGTTGTTTGGTGTGTTTCCCCTGCTGTCCCTGGGACTCCTAGGTCATCGGTCAGCACAGTGATCATGGTTTGTGTGTCCCATTGCTGCCATGGTATGGTATCTGTTCACCTCACATCTGCTGTCTCCACAGGGTATCTGCATTTGTGTGCCCATTGGTGCAAATATGTGGTTCTGCATTCTGATGGTCACTTCTGTCATTGTGTCATTGATGACTGTTGATGGTCTCAGCCCCCATGGGTGTTGTTTGTCTGCACATGGCCAAAGGAATGTTTCATTTGCACTGCAGTATTTGGCTCCCCCAATTTATGTTGCAATGGGACACATACACTACTTTGCCACAGATGAGTTTTTGGTTCTGTGAGCAGGAATGATCCATGCAGTTTGGCAGTTGCAGCTCTTTCTTTGTCAACAATTACCTTTTGGTCACTGTGATGATGAGGGTGTAGACCCCATTGCCACAATGGTCAAAATGTGCTTCAGCTATGGACCCCACACTTGCCTTTTGGTCACTGTGATGATGGGGGTTTAGACCCCATTGCCACAATGGTCAAAATGTGCTTCAGCTATGGACCCCACACTTACCTTTTGGTCACTGTGATGATGGGGGTTTAGGCCCCATTGCCACAATGGTCATGGGCTGCTTGCATTGTGGGTGCCACACACATATATGTGTGGCACATGTGCTAGGGGGTCACATTGTATGTTGAAAGTCATGTTCGGTGTTGTAGGCATTTGACACAGCCTACACACGCTTGTCATGGTGGTGGGGGGATGTCTTAATCTTGCATTCCCTAGGTTGTGGTGTGCTTGTTGTGTCATGCATTGTCCATCCTATGAGTGGGGGTGGTAGTAGTGGTAGGCATCCAGCCCCCCCTGGGTGAGGGTGGTAGTAGTGGTAGGCATCCTGCCCCCCCTGGGTGAGGGTGGTAGTAGTGGTGGGCATCCTGCCCCCCGTGGGTGAGGGTGGTAGTAGTGGTGGGCATCCTGCCCCCTGGCTAAGGGTGGTAGTAGTGGTGGGCATCCTGCCCCCTGGCTAAGGGTGGTAGTAGTGGTAGGCATCCTGCCCCCCGTGGGTGAGGGTGGTAGTAGTGGTGGGCATCCTGCCCCCTGGCTAAGGGTGGTAGTAGTGGTAGGCATCCAGCCCCCCTGGGTTGGGGTGGTAGTAGTGGTAGGCATCCAGCCCCCCTGGCTAAGGGTGGTAGTAGTGGTAGGCATCCTGCCCCCCTGGGTGAGGGTGGTAGTAGTGGTAGGCATCCAGCCCCCCTGGGTGAGGGTGGTAGTAGTGGTAGGCATCCAGCCCCCCTGGGTTGGGGTGGTAGTAGTGGTAGGCATCCAGCCCCCCTGGCTAAGGGTGGTAGTAGTGGTAGGCATCCTGCCCCCCTGGGTGAGGGTGGTAGTAGTGGTAGGCATCCAGCCCCCCTGGCTAAGGGTGGTAGTAGTGGTAGGCATCCTGCCACCCTGGCTAAGGGTGGTAGTAGTGGTAGGCATCCTGCCACCCCTGGGTGAGGGTGGTAGTAGTGGTAGGCATCCAGCCCCCCTGGGTGAGGGTGGTAGTAGTGGTGGGCATCCTGCCCCCTGGCTAAGGGTGGTAGTAGTGGTAGGCATCCAGCCCCCCTGGCTAAGGGTGGTAGTAGTGGTGGGCATCCTGCCCCCTGGCTAAGGGTGGTAGTAGTGGTAGGCATCCTGCCCCCTGGCTAAGGGTGGTAGTAGTGGTAGGCATCCTGCCACCCTGGCTAAGGGTGGTAGTAGTGGTAGGCATCCTGCCACCCCTGGGTGAGGGTGGTAGTAGTGGTAGGCATCCAGCCCCCCTGGGTGAGGGTGGTAGTAGTGGTGGGCATCCTGCCCCCTGGCTAAGGGTGGTAGTAGTGGTAGGCATCCAGCCCCCCTGGCTAAGGGTGGTAGTAGTGGTGGGCATCCTGCCCCCTGGCTAAGGGTGGTAGTAGTGGTAGGCATCCTGCCCCCTGGCTAAGGGTGGTAGTAGTGGTAGGCATCCTGCCCCCTGGCTAAGGGTGGTAGTAGTGGTAGGCATCCTGCCACCCTGGCTAAGGGTGGTAGTAGTGGTAGGCATCCTGCCACCCTGGCTAAGGGTGGTAGTAGTGGTAGGCATCCTGCCACCCTGGCTAAGGGTGGTAGTAGTGGTAGGCATCCTGCCACCCCTGGGTGAGGGTGGTAGTAGTGGTAGGCATCTGGCACCCCCTGGCTAAGGGTGGTAGTAGTGGTAGGCATCCAGCCCCCCGGGTGAGGGTGGTAGTAGTGGTAGGCATCCAGCCCCCCTGGGTGAGGGTGGTAGTAGTGGTGGGCATCCTGCCCCCTGGCTAAGGGTGGTAGTAGTGGTAGGCATCCAGCCCCCCTGGCTAAGGGTGGTAGTAGTGGTAGGCATCCTGCCCCCTGGCTAAGGGTGGTAGTAGTGGTAGGCATCCTGCCACCCTGGCTAAGGGTGGTAGTAGTGGTAGGCATCCTGCCACCCCTGGGTGAGGGTGGTAGTAGTGGTAGGCATCCAGCCCCCCTGGGTGAGGGTGGTAGTAGTGGTGGGCATCCTGCCCCCTGGCTAAGGGTGGTAGTAGTGGTAGGCATCCAGCCCCCCTGGCTAAGGGTGGTAGTAGTGGTGGGCATCCTGCCCCCTGGCTAAGGGTGGTAGTAGTGGTAGGCATCCTGCCCCCCTGGCTAAGGGTGGTAGTAGTGGTAGGCATCCTGCCACCCTGGCTAAGGGTGGTAGTAGTGGTAGGCATCCTGCCACCCCTGGGTGAGGGTGGTAGTAGTGGTAGGCATCCAGCCCCCCTGGGTGAGGGTGGTAGTAGTGGTGGGCATCCAGCCCCCCTGGGTTGGGGTGGTGGCGCGCATTCAGGCCCCTGTGTGCATATGTGGCATTGGTGATGGGCATCCCGCCCCTATGGTGCTGCTGTTGCAAGTATATTCAGATTCCCAGTGTATGTGTGTGATGTGTCGTGTACGTGTTGTATGTGTTTTGTGGTTGGTGTCTGACTTACCTTCTGCGCCGTACGCGTCCGTGCCTGTTCCGGTAGTAGATGTAGAATATTGGTATGATCGGGACGAAGGGATTCATGGTTGGTTCGTGTCGTTCGTCCTTCTCGTTGCTTCGCGTCGTCCTCGTCGCTTGGCTTCGTCCTCGTCGCTTCGCTTCGTCCTCGTCGCTTCGCGTCGTCCTCGTCTGTGCTGTGTTCGTCTCGTAGCCGTGGATCGTGTTGTGGCGCGATTCGGAGCTTATGTGCGCCTCTCCCGGATGCTTTGACGTGCCGTGCGTAGCGACGGGTTCGGCGCGTACGGAAAGCGCATCGTACTTGTCCGGCCGGACGGGGCTGCATTTTCCCTTCCGTGCGACTCGATTCGGCGTTTCCGGATTCGCCTCGGTCGGAGAACAGGACCTGGTTTGGGTGAGTACGGCTCGGCCGGAATTTTTGCTGTTGTGCGCATCGTACTTGCTCGTTCGGTGTGCTGTACGGATCGGTCGGGAAACTGGCTTTCGCATGGCTTTTTTCCCGACCGAATGGTATTGGGTGCGCCTCCGACCGAGATCGGA